>CM070500.1:79124070-79724070 GCA_036346375.1 Guadua angustifolia
ATAAAAATAAACGGAGGGAATGAGCGGTAGGTTATGGGAATGGTCTGATCAGATGAAATGGTTTTGTTGAATGTATAAATTTTCAACAAGTGTAAATTCATGGGCACATTATTACTCAGAAATTATGTCACATTTTCTGTCCAGAAACTCTAATTGTCAAATACTAGAATCAAGTGAAGGTCTTGTTAAATTTTGGTCATGTGCACCTGAGACCAGGGTTCATAAATCTGGCCCTCAGGTTGATTTTTAATCCACGCAAAAACTAGCTATTTTCCCCACAGAAACTGGCTGGAACTTACCCAGAAAAGCGGAAGCGTCCTGGTTCCAGTTTTAAGGCCAGTTCTGGTTTCCAAAACCCTCCTCAAGACACCCTAAAGAAAAGGCTGGATATAGATCTATGAGATGGGCATTGCCCTTTCCTTTTATGACTAACTGTACCACTAACACTATAGTTCAAACACAAGTTCAAACTATCAAAAGAAAAGCTGGTAGTAAAATCAGGTGACATTATGTACATCGATATCAAAGAATCTTATTTTCTGAATTTGATGGAGCCAGCCTATAGTGCTTTTGAGGTGAGATGTCGTTATTGGTTATGTTTGGCATTCTTATGTTGATAATGACAAAAAACTGACAATCCAAGATAAGAATCAGTTGATAATTTGCATCCCATGAGAGAAACTAGAGCACAAAAATCTCGTTTCACATATGTCACTGTAAAAACAATATTTGTTTGTTGAACCACATAAAATGAACTACTAACTTCCGCAATGTCAGATAAAAACCTGCACTTACAAACTAATAGAGCGCAGTAGCACACTACTACCTCTTTTGTTTCTCTAATGGAAACTGGTGAAGTTTTTCCCCTCTCCCAAAAAGAAGATTCTGCTCTAGATGTTCTCATATACTGTTAGTAGCAACGGCGTATGTACATGTTTGAACATGCTGTTGCTAATGACCACTAGGCTATGCGCTTAAATTATACTGAAAAAATTGAAGAGAAACATTTAAAATCTAAATCGTTCAAAGTTCTATTCTGTATCCAGTAATTTGATAATTGATCTTCAATGGGCTAGTACGTTAGTAGATTTTTTTTTTAAATTTCATCTTCAGTCTTCAATCTTCATGCCCTGGTGTTTTGTAATGCATCCTTGTGATTGTATTTTGCTAACACTATCAGGTTGTCAAACAGTATTCGTAGTGAATTACTCCTACGGTGTATTTTTCTGACCACAAGCAGTAGATAACCCTTTCCATCTCATGCAGTGACGGGCTGCATTTCACCCCGCTCGGAAACAAAATTTTGTTCGACGAGGTGCTGAAGACACTGGAAAGTATTGGTTTCAGCCAGGAGATTCTGCCGTCGGATCTTCCTCTCTTCCATGAAATTGATCCCAAGGACCCATTAAAATCCTTTGAAATTTGAAGGTCTATGCATGATTTGACCAGTGATGTGTAGTCGTGATAATCGGGACCACCTTATGGCTGTAGTATGGCAGTATGTGTGTGATTTGTTTTGAAGATGGCTTATGTTAACATACTTGCATGTATCGCATGGGAAATGATCATGTCAAACTCGTCAGAATTCTCTTTTTTATAACTCTCAATATATAATGAATTTGAACATACAATTTTATGCATAGATAGAGTAATCTATGAAGTATATTTACAATTTTTCAGAATTTTTCATGATTTTTATTAGTTGGTGTGTACGATATATATACGAGAAATCCTGTGTGCATAGGATATATTGCCCTGTTGTTGATAGCGTAGGAACGTTGCGAATAGTTCCAAGTTCCAACGAAAATGAGCATGAATATTCACCAAAAACAGGCTGGAATCATGTCCACGGAAAAGCATAGGGTTACCTTGCAAAAGGGCAAAAGAAAAGGAAGGGGCCGCATGGCTCTGGGCCGGTGAGTATACGTCCATCGTGTTACTACTTAAAAGCCTAACACAACTTAAGCCTATTTTGAATTTCTGTGGCCTGCATCCCCATTTGGGGCCCTTTCTCCTAGATGGATTCGGCACAATTGGGCTGCAGTCCAGTTCCAGATCCGAATCACCGGCTCTTCACCTATCGAGAACGCTGGGAATCGACCGGATGTGTCTCACCTGACACGCGTATGAATTTAGTGAAAAGGTACACGCTACAAGAAAACCTTGATTAAGGGTGTGTTTGGTAGAGGCTCCAAATCATCATAAGATTTCTAAATTTCTGAGATCCATGGAGCTGAAAGCGGTGAAGTACATTAAGTGTGTTTAGATGGATCGTCTTGTTTATATTTTAGATCAAAAATATAAACTTAATTCACTTTGTTTTAGCCTACAAGTTTCAGATCTCAGGTGAAGCTAGAATCTGGAACTCTACCAAACAGGCCCTAAGACTTACTGGCTCGTGTGTCTATAGCACAAACACGTATGTGCGTGTGGAGTGTGGTGTAACCGAGTGTATCCTCCGTTGTAACAAGAAAGGAACAGAAAAGCTCATCACCTGGGGAGGCTGGGACTCCACAACGCCATCTCCCCTCCATGGCTATCTGCCTCTATCCAGAAACAAGTAAAATTTAGGACCCCAACAAGAGAAGGATCTAGCTAGATGGTGAGACGGGCATGAGCATGCACGGGCACGGCTCATTCTAATTTCTACCCTAGCCCTGAAACTACAAAACAGACCTCGCTTTCCTAGCAAAAAAACTGACCGTTCTGCAGAACTCATATGCAGCGGCAACTGTCGGCATCCTGACTGCATGCCTCGCTGGGTCCATGCGCGGAGGCATCAGCGTAAACAACAGCCTACCCCTACGATGAAAAGGCCTAGAGGCGTAGTCTCCCTACCCTTATGGGTTACTGATCCCTACGGCCTAGCTGATTAACTTAACGATAAAACAAGATAGTGCTGGTAGGATTAGCTTAGATGCAGTAAAACAAGCTGCCAATGTGTACGGCAAAGATCACCTCAGGATGCGGCGAGCGCGCCTCGGGAAGAGCAGTCATGCAGCGGATCGAGCAGTGCGACCACCACCACCGGGCTACCTCTTGCTGACACGTGGGACCCACGGTCCCTAGGCCCGATCGTCCCTTTGTTTTTTTTTTGGCTTTACATGTGCATGCGACGCCAAGTTACCACGGGTAAGGGAAGAGGAGATCATGCAGTACTACTGGTAATCTATTACTAAATATATTAAAAGCTCGTAACAAGTCCTTTAGAGCTGCTAAGGATAAAGTTACAAATTCTTAAAAAATAAGAAAAACATCTAGTCCTTAATTTAGTTGATCCTAACTAAGTCTCCTGTTTGGTAGAGCTCTTAGATCTCAGCTTCACCTCAGATTTGGAGCTTGTAGGCTAAAATAAAGTGAATTAAGTTTATATTTTTAGTCTAAAATATAAAAAGATGATCCACCTAAATACTTTTAATATACCCACAGTTCAACTCCATAAATTTCTATAGCTAGGAATACCGTACTCCACTAACTCCACTGATTTTAGTAGAGTCGGAGCTGTGCCAAACACCCCCTAAGTTGAACTATAGCAGTTATTGAATGTTATTATTTAAACAAAAACATCTAACTATTATTCATCTAGCGGACCCAATTTATAATGGTTTAGATTAAAAGAAGAGCCATGCCAAGTACAATAAAAAGAATAGAAATTTGAAATAAAAGAAGGAAATTAGCCATTTTGATTTTTGTATGAACCCCAAATTAAAATCCATAAATAGCTGAAATTCAAATAAAAATTGGATGAAATTTAGCAGTTGGATTTGTATAAAAATTTTAACCTAAAAAACTGAGATTTGAAACTAAATAAAAATTAACAAAAATTTGGAAGAAAAATAAAAGGAAATTAGCAATGTGATTTTATATAAACTCCAAATTAAAACTCCTACAAATATAGATGAAATTCAGAATAAAAATTAGATAAAATTAGTAATTGGATCTATATATAAATTCTAACCTAAGACTGAAATTTAAAATTAAATAAAAATAACAAACAATACTAGAAAAAATAAAAGGAAATCAGGTGGAGTATAATGTTAAAACATTACAATTAAAGTTCTGAAACTATCTATTTTCTTAGAAAAATACTTACATATTATCATGCCATTTAAACACGTCTTAAGGACAGTGTTCATACAAGTGGGCGAGTCACTTGCTGGTACGGTTACAATGACTTTGTGAACTTTGAACAGAATGTTTAGGTTTAGGAAGGCGACATGCGTGTTTCCTTATTTTTTATATATAATTCTGTTTAGCTACTGCTGCTGATCCTTTTGCTCCTCCCTGTGCTTGTCGTGGAAAGCGGGGACTTATCCCTAGCATCTGATTTGTTGTACATCTGGGGAGAAGCAGCGAGCCCAGCACGCACGCATGCACGCATTTGTTTACTCCTTGCTTTGCTGTTTCCCTTATTGCTATTGGTACCAAACAAGGTCACTACTCATTAGTGACTCGCGTAAGTGAATCATTTTTTTTTTTGCAGCGGCTGCACTGCACGGCACAAGTGCACAACCCTAGCTTTGCCCGGCAGAGATCAGCAGCGGGCCTGAAATGAAGCTTTTTAGGGCCAGCGAGCTTCAATGGTAAGCCTGGACAAAGATAGGATAGGGCAGACAGTTCGTCCATCGTTGGGCACTGCCGCACTAGCTAGTATCATTGACTGGTACATTTGCATGCATGCATGGTAATAGTAGTGCTATTATTTTCTCTCTCCCTGTTCCAAATGCATCCTAGTATAGGGGAAAAAAATCTTAGACTATGTTTAGAAGTATAATTTTTTAAAACTATAGTTTTAATATACTATAGTTTACAATTGTTTTATCATGAATACCATGGTTTTACTAAACTCTTTTCAAACCATGGTATTCTTTGGAACTACCAACTGTTTGAATGCAGCATCACAAACCATGGTATTTGAATGGAAATAGGCAAGAAGCTAACTAAAATCATGAAAACTTTGTGTTGAAGTAGAGTTTCAAATACTCTAAAAATACCATGGTATCTACCAAACCATAATTTTTAATATAGAGTTTTTAGTACGGTAACCAAACACTTTATGGTCTAAAATACCATAGTATTCTTAGAAACTATGATATTACTTAGAAACTATAAAAATACATTGCTTCCAAACATGACCTAAGTTTGCTCCAACTGACACCTTTCTTAAGGCATCCAATGACCGTTCCGTGTAATATATGCATAGAATATCAGCATGAATAATCTATATAAATCAATAACGCTTGAAATATCGCCGTCAATCCAACACACGGCACTTGATATTGTAGAAACTACAGTGCCAAAGTTATAGTACCTTTATTTTTTAATTTTATTTTTTGAAAACCCCTTAAAATTGAGTTTAATTTTTTTAATTCTAATGGCCTCTTAAAATTGAGAGATACCGTCCGGGCTAACATGTAGAATTCTATGTGAAATGTCTTAGGGAAGTTTCGATGGAAAAATTAAAGCGTGCTGTTTCACGAGGAAAACTGGCCGCCGCAGGCGTGCCAAGCTACAGTTTATGCGTGTACTAGCAGAGTGCCTCTGGCTCGTACTGTTCTCTAGCACTCGGGCCGTACCGTGTTACAGAAGCGCAGCTGTAGCCATCTCCTTAATTGGCGCGTCTCAAATCATTGGACAGAGATGCCACCTCAAGCGCCTCAGTCTTCCCGGTCGACATGTAAAGCGACGTGTCCAATCATTCAAAGGGGGCAGTTAATATTCCCGGCGCACTAAGATGCCTTGGAGGCTTCGGGCGGAGACGGTCACGTTATGGTCGTCGTGTCCTTCAATTCTTTCAGCAAACTCAGCTGCTTTTCTAGATGTTTCTCTCTTTGTAGCACATCGATCGGATCGATCCATCCCTATCCCCGCGCTGTCAGTTTACCACCGTGTTGTGGTGTATGTGTCTATCACTGGCTAGCAGCTTAGTACTGAGTAGAAATCGACCGATCAAATAATCAAAGGATGCAGTTGTTGTCGTGGAGTTGGTGTTGTCATAGGCGCGCGTATTCAGACGGCGATCCATGTAGACCATGCGTGGCCACGGGAAGGTGGTGAAGCGTCCCCATCAGGGATCTAGATGCCGAGAAAGAATCGAAGGACAGAGTGTGACTGTAGCTGGGGACCTTTCATAGGTAAGAGATGGATGCAAACACTCAAAAGAATACCTATACTGGATGTGTGCTCTCTGTATGTCTTAGAGAATTAATAAGATGTTCTATAGCTTTTGAAGCGTAGCTATATGGTGTCCTGCTTAACGCACACGTATATATCTAGTCTATTTAGACGAGACGTGCTTGATTGGATTCTAGAGATCAAATCTGTGTAGGCTATGTGCTTATCGGCAACGCTAGCCACCCTCACTTGCATCTAGAAGTTGTAATTTTTGTGTTACGGAAGATCCGACGGTGTAAATGATTGCAATCACACATGCTAGAATCCTACATATTGTAACCTCTAGTCCAACGCAAAGTGCTTTATCTCTATATAAGTGTATAAAGAGAGAATATTGTTATATCATTAATTAATCACCTATATAATAAAAGCCCTCTCCTATAATATATGTATCTTTATGTGGATTCAGGTTCTTTCACTGACTTCTAATTGGGGGAGTTACATGCATAAACACCGTGAATCCCCAAGCTGCAACACTGCTAGCACTTGTTCTCTTCTGAAGGCGAAGAGAAAAATCAGTTTCCTCTTGATAAGCACCTCTCATGCTATTGAAAATCATCGCTTTTATTTAGACTCATGGACCACTTTTTTTTTCAAATGTAACCTCCAATTTATACATTTGCAAATTTAGCCCCCTCCTTACCATAGAAGACATGGCAAGCGACACCTGTCTCCTAATGTGCTTGGGGAGTGCTAAAGGTCACCGACTCGCCGGGACCTCGGCCGACCGTAGGAGCAGGATATGGCCCACCACGGCTGGGCTTCTTCCGTACTACTCAGGTATGACAGCATCTCCTACCCTCCCCCGGCGTGGCATAGCCTCCTCCCGCGTGGTGCTGTGTGTAGGCCGCAACACCTCCATGCTCCTCGGGCGTAGTGGCGCCTGCTCCCATGATCTGTCGCTCTGCCATGGTGCTGGTGATCTTTTACGCTTCTAAGTGTGGCAGAGGATAGATATCACTTGTCGCCCTTTTCACAATAAGAATGGATTAAATTTGCAAATGTGTATGTGTACGGACTAGATTTTTTTTAAAAAAAGGTACACAGACTAGATAAGCAATATTTCCATGCCACTGCATTAAACATGATGACCTTACAAGTACAAACAAAAGTCTCGATTTACCAAATCTCAAAGGAAACAAAAGATCATGGCCCTGATAATCTAAAAGGAAATAGTGGTTAGATTATTCTGGCTTGGGTCCTAGGACCTCCTAGGACCCAGTTAATCATCATGACTACAGCGGCTTGTGGGAAAACTGGAAATGCTTTCCTTGGCCGACGGTACTGCCTGCTTTTCCAAGGCCGCGGGGTGAGACTACAATGGGGTGCTGCAGTGCTGTACTGCTGCATCGTGCTGACTGATACTCTGATTCGCGCGATCTGTCTCGTTAAACGAGTAGTTAGTACGTTCTTTTCTCTTTTGATCTCGTACGTAAAGCCGTGCATACTTGATGGACTAAGACTCGTGGATATGAAAAATGAGGGGATTACCTCTTTAATGACGTAAATTTGTTAATTAAATTGATTTTAATTTTAGTGGTTTGAAATTGTACTCTTAGCAAATTTCGACTGTATACGTTAGATTTACGATGATACAAAATCATTTTACAATATCGTATAATATATATTATACGTGCGAAGTGTGTCATGTGGTTCCACCGCTCATAAGACGGCCAGATTGTCGCACTAATAAGTAACCGGTAATGATTAATTAGAATCGAACGTCGTGCGGCGGATTAGGTACACTTTATTACTAACGTACCGGTGCTAACCGCAGCCCGAATAGCATGCGAGGTGCATCGAATAGGGTTTTAATTTCCTGATCTTCCGTAAAAGTCTCGAGTCCGGACGCATTAAGGCTATCCACCGGGCTGAAGTCACTGTCGACGTTACGTCGTTAATCTTGAGGTACACATTGCATTGCATCCCTCAAACATTACCGTATGTCCAAAGAAGCCTTGTGATCGATCGTCGTTGAGATTTAACCCGGCCGTTTATCACCAACACGATACAGCGGCCGCTCGCACGTACGGTCGATCATGCACGCGATCGAGCCCCCCGCATGCCAGCAATAATCAGCCGTGCGCGCAAAGCCACAGTGGGAGAGGTGCCGTGCGCGCGCGCGGTGGTGCACGCGCCCGGCCGGGTGCGTGGGGATGGTGCTACGGCTGCGCGATCCTACGGGAAGCGACGCGGCCGGGTAGGCCCAACTGTAAAGGGCTCGAAAAGACGGCATGTAGAGGCGAGGAAAAGAAAGGCGCGCAGGCACAAGTAGACACGGCCTGCCGGCCGGCGCGTGAGGCCAGTGAGACGGGTGCACTACAACAGAAAACGTGTTCACTGTTAATTCCAAATCTTTATTACTATCGGATATGGAATCGACAGTAATATCGATGTTACTGTCAGTTTGAATGCGAACCAGTACTAATAATCTGTGAATCACTTGATAAAACAAAAAAATTATTTGCACCTGGACTAGTCACGCGATTTTCATGCGAAATACCAGTACGTACGGTTACTAGGAGTTAAACCTGTGACATACTGCTCCACGTGAACTCCCCTTACCATCTCACCTAGCATTGTCGGCGTATTCCACCTGATAGGCCCGAGTCTACAGACCGAGTTTGGTTCAGTAGGAGGGCGTCTTCGCGGCAGGCAAACCCTAACGAGTGAAAACCCTAACGACTCCCACACGAAGGATTCCGGAGCCTATGAACTAAGATGACACGCAGATTTTTACCCAGGTTCAGGCTCCCTCACCAGGGTAATAGTCTTACGTCCTGCTAGATCTTTTATAGAGTGTTTGAAGCTAGTACAGAGCTCTCAGGTTACAAGTTCTTCCTTGGACTCTCCGATTAATCTCCTTCCCTCTTCTTTCGACTCACCGACCCCCTTTCCTCATGCACTAAGGTGCCCTTATATAGGCCAGGCCGACGTGGGTAGGTAAAAGGGGGGTCATCATGCAGATCTCCATACATTTATTACTCCTTCCTGTCTTTCCCTGCTCCTCCAAATTTCATTAAATGCCGACGCATGGCTTCGCCTCGTCCGCCTTGCAGATGTGACCCTTTGTGACGGTAGGTGAGGCGCCGAGGAATGGGCTTGTAGCAGAAATCCTCACAGTCGATGGATCTGACATAGCAGGCCTGCCTCTGGCATAGTACGATAGGGGAAGGAGACTTCGAGGTGAAGCCACCGTGCCCCACCTTTTTGCCATGCGACGGGGCGAGCACGGCGTCCACGCCCACCGCCGCCCGAATGCCACGTGGCCGCAAGACTGCCGGCGGGGCATGCTCGCCGCCCGCCGCCAAAGCCGCCACGTGGTGGGCGCCGGCGAGCAGTATGCGTCTCGCCCACTGCCGCCGAACGCCACGTGGGCGGCAGACTGCGGGGCGGGCGTGTTTCGCCGCTACCGCCAGCCACCACGTGGCTGGGCGCCGGCGAGCAGTATGCCTCGCCCACCGCCGCCCAACGCCACGCCGCCACTTTTGTGCGACGGAGAGGGTACCCAAACAGAAGTACGCCGACAAGAGCCCTGCCTGCCTCGAACGCGCACCAAAGCCTTTTGGGGCCTTCATTAAATGTCGGTGCGTTCTTGGGCGGGACCACCACGCATGAGGATACGACCGCTTCGGTTCCTTCCCGTATCCGCCGATTTTTCTTGGGACCCGAAACGGCGCACGATTTTGTCTCTTCGCAAACCGTCGGTGGGGGGTGTATATATAGATACATCTGTACCAAGCGGTTTATGCCTTCTACTTTCTTGCGCACTTCAACTTCCGCTTCTTCGTCTTCCTTGCTCAAAACCTTCAGCATCTTACTGCTTCCATGGCGCCCCACATTCCCGCTTCCACGGTTGACACCGCCAAAGTGGCATCGCTCTCTATCATCATGCCCGAGGGCGCCCTTCATGTCCGGGCGGGGACGCCCATGCCACGCTGCCTCTCCAACGAGATCGTCATCCACATCTGGGCGCTAATGGTAGGTCTGGTGCCGCCATTTTCTGATTTCTTCCTTACCGTCCTCCATTTTTACGAAGTTCATCACCTTCACCTCACCCCCAACTCCATCGTTACCCTTTCCATCTTCGCACACCTCCGTGAGATGTTCATAGGGTGATGCCAATCTTCCGCTTTTTAGCTTTCTTCCTTTGTCGCGGTTCCTCCGATGACGGCGGTGGGAGTTTCTATTTCGCCTCGGGCGGATTGGCTTCGCTTACATTTCCTTCCACCAAGTCCAACTGAAGGCGAGCGCAATGATCGGGTCAGACATTGGTGACGACAGCAGAGTCGACGCCCTGGAGGTGCTCGCCGGGGCAGCGGAGGCCTCTGAAAGCTGGAACTCTCCCGTCGAGGAGACGACAGAGCTCCTAGCAATGGCGGCCCGCATCAACAGATTATGGACGCCGGTCCGACCGGGCGCCAGGCTCGACTTCGTGGTCTGGAGGATCGGCCTCTCCGCTGACACGCCCGCCAAGATGGCAAGACACGGCGACGATGACATAATGCGACGCACCGGTACCAGTAAGTCTTTATTTTTCCTTGGCTTTTTCCGCATGGGAGCATCTTTTGTTAGCACCCTACCAACCAACAACTTGGCTTTTCACTTTTGTCTTTGACCAGGCGCAGGAAATTTGGAGGGGCAAGCCGTCGCCAGATGGCTTGCCGGATTGCTGCCACCGATCCCTAGTGGCCTGGATTTTCCTGCCGCGGCCCGGCCAATCGCCGACTTGGAGCACGCGGAGCGCCTGCAGATCGTCAGGTAGCTCCCACCGATGGACTCTCCATCGACCCACTCTGCAGCCGCCGCTGTCCCTCCGGTGATCGGGGACGCCCGCCACGACGTCAGCCGCAGTAAGCGGCCACTCATTCCGGACGCCTCGGGCCCCGATCACAAGAAGGCCCGCACCATGGGTTGAACTTCCGCTGCCCGCCTCCAGGTGGCGGCGCCTTCAAAAGCGGCGGCAGCCGCCTTAACCACAACGTTGCTCACGCCGGCGCCATCTTCTGCGACGCCAGCGCCACCACCATTGGCGCGCAGACACCCTTCTCCGGCCTCGCTTTCTCCTCCAAGGTTTACACTGTCCGCTGCCTCCAAGGTTCCTCCGCCGCGGCCCTTCACCACAGAGTCCGCACCACCGCTCAACAGGGCGGGCTTGCACTCTCGAAGACCGCCACCGAGGGCGCGTACGGGCGCATCGTCTTCCGCGCGCCGAACGGCCGAAGTTTCGCCGGCGCCGCCAGCCACCGCCACTAAAGGGGTCGAGGTGGGCGGCCCAAAGACACCGCCTGGTCATCTCGCCCCAGCGCCATTGCACTGCGCACTCGCTTCATGGAGCTCTTCACAGAGCTAGGTGAAGCGCATGCAGCGCTGGGCACCATCCTCTCCACGGCCGCCAGGCACGGGGCCTAACGAATACCCGTACCAGGGGTACCCCACAGCAAAGTATATATCTATTTCAAGATCGTTTTTCTCTCAGTCATACAGACATGGCAACAAGACTGGCAGCGATGCAGAGTGCTGAAGGGGGTATTACCAAAGACTCCATCCCCCACAGATGGGATTATCCCAAAATATCGGCTGGAACACCAGACAATTCGACTCGGGCCCAGCTCGAGGCCCGATGGGGGCCACGAAAGACCCTTAGCCTTGACTAGGCCCACCAGGGGCGGTCCGACCAGCTTCTGCCTGACGATCCGAGGTGCCGACCGCCACAGTCGGACGCCCGCAAGCTCCGACCGATTGGTCAGCGCCTGCTGCCTCCGACTTGGCCTCAGGACAGATCCCGGACGAGCTCCTACTCAGCTGCCTTCGCCACGTCGCCGGTTGACCCCGAATCGGTCACCGCCTGCACACGACGACTGTTGGGGGTGGCTCTCCCAAGGTGGCCAGGGCCGCCGGTCAAAGCATCGGTCGCTTCACCCCATCGGCGCAGTGGAGAGACGTGCTCCCTCCCGAGGCGGCTCCAGGGCTAATCATGACGGCGTCAGCATCTGACAAGCGTGCAGAGGGCAGGTCCACACCTTCCCGACGAAACGCTACCTGTTGTATCTACCAACCTAGCATGGGCAACAGGACTCAAGTAATCGTCAAGACCAAGACCAGAACTCCCAGCGAGCTGCATTCCCTACCTTTTTTTTCCTCCAAACTCCCGTGTAACCTGCCCCCCTCCGCCTATATAAAGGGAGGCAGGACCCTCAGGGAGGGGGAGGGATAAAACATTTGCGCCCTCATTCGCATTTGATTCTCACACACCCACATCCGAGCCATCCGACTTAGGCAAACACTCCCGACCTCCTCCACTCGGACGAACGCTAAGGGCCTGTTCTTAGCCCCCGCTTGTAATCCTGTATAGCTCGCTACACCCCGAGCAATACAAAGCCACCACACTAATCGACGAGGGATATTCGCCCAACCAAGATACATCTTGGGCTCCTTCGTCCGACCATTCAAGGAGAGGAGCGCCATGCCCCTATATTTTACAAATTTACTTGCTTGGTTGTACTAAACACCGGCGGTTAGCGCGCTGTAGGGGCTCACAAGACCACCATCTTCGCCTCCTGACTCCCAACACCTCCTTGATGGCTTTCTTCACCATGACGGCAGAGTTTTCGTCGAGGCTGGATCCGATTCGCCACCCTCAACGCTGTCGCCACTCGACGGAGAGCTCGTGCTCGCCTCACACTTCCTGTGTCCAGCCTCCGCTAGAGTCTGACTCACACCGACGCCTCGGCGACCTCGCTTGAGGCCCCGCGTGGACCTCGACGCCGATCCTGTCTGACGCCACGCCACCTCGGTGGCGACGCGGAGCCCTTCCGGTAGGGTCCCTCGCCGCCCACAACTTAGCGCGATGGTGGTCAGGCGCCACCTCCGCCCACGAAGCCGTTGAAGGATTCTCTAGCAACGCCCTTAGCTCGACGCGAGCACGCCACGACGAAGTTATACTCATGGGCGCACGCGTGGTGGGCGTGGCCGACGCGGCCGTGACCCCAGTAAGTCCGGGTACCACCGCCCGGCGCACCGAGGCGCAGGATGTGGAGGAGGGCTTGTGCTCGCCAGCTGAGCTTCGGCGAAGAAGAATAATAGCCGAGACCCGAAGGCCCACCGACAAACTAAGTCGACTCGAGCGGCGCCATTTATGCCCTCACTCGCACTGGCGCCAGCAGCGACGCCCACCAGACTCAGATCAACCGGCAAGGGTCTGACGGTCTTCCGTTCTTCCCTCGTGCCAGCCAAGATGTCACCGCAGCAGCAATGCTGCTCCGCGACATTCCCGAGCCTGAAGACCCGGGAGCCAAGGCCGCGCACTAGAACCTCCGGGGGCTGGTAGAGCGTACTGCCGTCCACAAACCTTCCGTCCGGTTGGAGTTGCCAACCGAACAACCGACCGACACATCGGGTGTGCCCGCCTCGCTCGCTAAACAATCGGACGCGGACTTCCGTGCCGCCCACGACATGTCAAGTTGCCGACTCCGACTGGAAGGAGCCCTTCGTCGACCGGGTGGCTGACGGGTCACTTCCCACCGACCCGACCGAGGCTCGGTGCCACACTCGGCGGGCGAAGTCCTTCGCCCTGATCGAGAAGACTTCTACGAGAGAGTTTCTCCGGTCCTCCGTGGCGTTCTCGCGACCAAGGAAGCGGCCGCCGCCGCATCCGCGGCCGAATTTGCGGCCACCACGCTGCGCCACGGTGAAGTTAAGGTGATTCTATCCCAAAAACTTCCCTTTATTCCTTCGCTCAAAGAAGGCCTCCGAGTTCGCGCCGCGCCAGACCACACCTTGGTCCTCATCGCCGCCGGAGGTTACTTGTTCAAGATATACTTGCTCAAACAGCCCCCGATCGACCATTGAGACCACTATAACAACAACCCTTTCGGCCTAAGCGCTACGCCTCTCGCCCAAATGCCATGCGTTACGAAGTAGCGCTAGGAAAAAGGAACCGCCTGCAGTAGGTGGTCCTTGGTCGATCCGGGGGACGCCATTGGGTTGTCAACACCGTTGCTATCCTTGCATTTTCCCGGCGGTCAAGATTCGACCCTACGCCGAACGACCGGCGGTCCCCAAGAGCCACGGTCATTCAATGAAAAGCTCGCCACGAAGGGAAATGCAAGATATCGAACGAGGTATCCGAAATATATTACATCACGCAAAAACAAAAGCTAGGCACAGCGCCCGAGGGTCTCAACCGAGACGCGCTGCTGCTCGAGCTGCCGCCGCCACGACGATCGCGCCAGCCTTGCCGCCGCCTCCGCCGCCACCCCCCGTCCCGCATCGGGCTGCATCACCTTCGATCCCGGCGACGGTCGCTAGCGGGTCGAAGAGGCGCCACGACCGTGCAAGAGCCAAGACGCATTCGCCACGCCGGCGACGATCTTCGCCCTCGCGAAGCGTAACGCCAGACAGCATGCGGGCAGTCGGCCAAGGCATCGGCACTGGTGAGGGCTGGCGACTCGACGAGGTACGGTCCAGCGGCTCATTCAGCCTGATCCCCAACGGCTCCAGGCTCCTGCTCATGCTCTCGAAGGTCGGGCAGAGTGTGGACAGGAGGGCCTCGTGCGAGGTCCAAGACTGAGTGCACCGCCTAGCTCTCCCCGAAGTCCTCACCGAACCAGCTGCGTCGCCACATCCTCGTCTTGCGTGGCGAAGCTCCCCTCGGCGACCTCGGCCCGAGCCCATTGCGCCAAGCGCCTCCTGAAGCTCCTCCTCAACGGCTCGACCCGGGCCATTGTCCGCCAAGGCCTCCGCTTCTTGGGAGGCGGCCCTCGCGGCTTGGGCGTCGAAGGAGGCCTTTAGCCTCGTCATTGCAGCCTCCAGATCTGCCGCCCAGCTCCGCTTGAGGAGCGCCGAGGTCGCCCGACTGGCCCGCCTTCCCACCGAGGCGGCTACCGCAGTTGCCGCGGACCCGAGCCAGAAGCACTGAGACAAAGAAGAAGCAACTCAATGTCAGCAAAACGAAATCAAGGCCATCTCAACTTCAAGCAGAAGAAACTCACTCCAGGCAAGGGATCCTAATGCGGAGGATTGTCGAGGGCGGGTGATCTCGCCTGCCGCTACGGCAGGAGGACCCGCTGGTATGGGGCCTCTTAGCGTCGGAGCCCCGCAGGCCTGCCGCCGCCTCCCGCTTCCTGGCCCTTCGGTCGTCACCGCTGTCCGTCATCCGTCGTTCGAAACACGGGATCCTCTCCTTCTTGTGTTGCAGCAAAGCACAGGGAGGCGAAGAGGCAGGGAAAATGGCAGGGCGCAGTCACCCGCTCCATGCGATATTTATAGGAGCGGGGCGATGCGGCCGAAGTGGGCGCCGCGTCGGGCACGGAGCCGCGCACGCATTAACTCCATGCCCGGCGCGACGAGACGCGCCCTTTCTACTCCTCCCGCTACGCATTAAAATGCGATGGGACTGCGGGGGGCGAAAGGACGATGCTCTGGACAGACCGCGCGACCCCTCGATTTCGCCTCTGGCCGGACCGCCGCACCGACGAATAAAGGCAGACTCAAGATAGGCAGCCGCGCCCCAAGGTGGTGGAAGGCCCATTCGCCCGCCGTTCCGGTGGCTGAGCAATGGGCCTAACTGCCACGACGCCTCCAGCACGCGGAATAAAAAGTTAAGGCAACTCTATCCTTAAAGTTTTTCTCATTCCCGCACGAAACTTTTACTCCTCCGAAAGTAAGCGCCGCGTGGCGACCACAAAGATGGACACCACGCACCGCCGGGGCTAAGTTCACACACTTACATGGGCTCAGAACTTCTTGCTGCTCGCTTGCCTCTAGCGTAACCCCTCGACCCGAGTGCTACGGCCTACACCCCAGAGGCTACGGTTCCGAAGTAGCACTTCGCGGAAGAAGGAAGTGCCCGTGCGGTGCGATCCACAGTTGGTCGGGGACACTCCATTCCCGCGCAAGTGCAGATGAATGATTCATACTTAAGCTCCTACGCTCACACGGGTCGGTGACCCGACTGGCTATTCGATTGTCCCTAGCGGTAACCCTCTTGACCCAAGTGCTACGGCCTACACCCCAGCGGCTATGGTCTCGAAGTAGTGCTTCGCGGTAGAAGAAAGTGCCTGTGTGGAACGATCCATAGCCGGTCGGGAACACTCCTTTTTCGTGTCGAGTGCAAGCGAACTTTTCATTCCTTAGATCCCTGTTTTTTCCTTGGACTTTCCTCAGAGGTGTTAACATACCGACCTACGCTCGTACAACCCCCGCGGTTTCTAAAGCTGTGGTCGCCAAATGTTTACCACCTCTGGGAAGTGCGAGGGACAAAGCTGGACCTATGGAATGGCCCGACTGGCCAAAACGATAAAACGAACTTCGATTCATTACACCCCGAGGCCCCCTACATGGCCAAAGGCAAAAATCTAACTTTTTCCCGTTCCCTGTGGAGGATGCTCTGCGGCGACATCCGACCAACGATCACTTCGGCGGCAAGGTCAAGGCCATCGTAGTGGGAAAAGACAAAGACGAGCGCCGAAGAAGCTCCGAGGTCGATCCCCTCACTCATCGAGCGCTTGACGTGCTCTGGCACGCAGGCCATGGCGGTGGCAAGCAAGCTCGGACCCCGTACGGCGGTTCCGAACACTCGCTCGTAGACTTCCTAGCCGACTTCAAGGGTCGCCACCGACGATCCACTCGGATCGCCTCTCTCCGCCAAATTTTCGCGACATAGTTGCCGGCGTAAGGGCCGCCACACGCCCTCCACCGCCACCAGTTGCCACGCCTCCACGATGCCACAGAGATCCTTTTGCAAATCTACAGATCAAAGCAACAACAAAAGGCACGCCCGGCAATTCACGATCACTTAAGATCGAGCTGGCCATGGTCAAGCTTACCGAAAGCAAGCATCAATCATACGGACGCTACCAAAGAAAGCATTGTTTCGGTTGAAGCGTCGCATGTACCGTCAAGGCGCCACGCCGCGCCACCGGTAAGACGTGTCGGTTCCCAATCATTTACCTCCGCATTAAATTCCCGCACGTGCATTAAATACCGACAGGAGACGCCAGCACCGCCCGGCGAGACGCTCATGACCTCGATCTCCGCTCTCCGCCGGACGAGGGGCAAACAGTATGAAAAGTCCACCGCCGCCACGCCTCGAGGTGGCGAGAGGGCTCAAATAGCTCACACCCAACGACTAGGCTCGCATCGCGGTTCCAAAGGTCGGATCCACTGTGGATTCGCGCCGCCCAAGAGGGCAAAACGAGCAAGGGGCGAGGACGAGGCGAACCCCCAGTGGGTCTCTAGTTGGGTCGGCGGACGGCCTAATCGTCTTAACTCGTGTCCGAGACCATATTTCACACTCTCCGCCGGAGCCCCTCGAAGGGTAGCAATTAGTCAAGGCCCGCCCGGCGGACGGCTCGGGTCCGACACGGATCAAGTAAAGAAAGGTTTTTTGTGGGTCGCCCCCAGCGGGTCGGACACCCGACGTAGGGATCGTCCGCTCGGAGGTCGCTAGATCTCTAGGGTCCACTCGGATAACCCGTCTTCAGCTCCACGAGCACGGTGTTCAAACCAACGCATGGTAAACACACGCTTGCTCACCCCCTCCAGGTCCCACACTTGCGGACGGGGCGTATTCGTGGGACAGACAGCGACCACCCCTCCCGCAGACGGCCTCGCCAGGCGAGGACTCAGGAAGGATGCCCTCCGTCTAGCTACGATTTAAAAACGAGCACTGGGAACCGAATCTCGAGGCATTCGGCATCCTCACGATCATGCCAAGCGTTTAGCTACGACATAAACGAGCACTTGGGAACCGGAACTCGCCGAGGCATTCGGCATCCTCACCGATCATGATCGCGTTTAGCTATGACGAAAACGAGCACTCGGAACCGAACCTCGCCGAGGCATTCGGGCATCCTCACGATCAAGGCCGCTTATTGCACTGCGCAATTGCTTCATGGAGCTCTTCACGCAGCCGGGTGAAGCGCATGCAATGGCACCATCCTCTCCGGCCGCTAGGCACGGGCTCGACGAATACCCGCATCAGAGTACCCCACAAAGAAAGTATATATCTATTTCAAGATCGTTTTCTCTCACCATACGTATATGGCAAGAAGATCGGCAATGATGCAGAGTGTCAAGGGGTGTTACCAAAGACTCCACCCCCCACAGATGGAATTATCCCTAAATATCGCTGGAACACCAAACAATCCGACTCGGGCCCAGCTCGAGGCCCGATGGGGGCCACGAAAGACCCTTAGTCTTGACCAGTCTACCTGGGCGGTCCGACTAGGCTTTGCCTGACGATTCAGGTGCCGACCGCCACAGTTCGGACGCCCCGCAAGCTCCGACGGATTCGGTCGAAGGCCTCCGCGCCTTCGACTTGGCCTCGGGTGACGATCCCTGACGAAGCTCCAACTCAAAGCCTTCACCACGCCGCAGTCGACCTGACCGGTCACCTACCCCGTGCACACGATGGTACATCGGGGCAGAAGGCTCCTCCCCAAGGTGGCCAAGGGGCCACCGAAGTCAAAGCATCGGTCACTTCACCCCATCGGGCACAGTGGAGAGACGTGCTCCCTCCCGAGGCGGCTCCTGGGCTAATCATGATGGCGTTAGCGTCTGACAAGCGTGCAGAGGGCAGGTGCACACCTTCCCGACGAAACGCTACCTGTTGTATCTACCAACCCGGCATGGGGCAACAGGGACCTGTCAATCGTCAAGACCAAAGACCAGGAACTCCCAGGCGTAGCGTACCCCTACCTTTTTTCCTCCAAACTCCCGTGTAACCTACCCCCCTCCGCCTATATAAAGGGAGGCAGGACCCTCAGGGAGGGGGAGGGATAAAACATTCGCGCCCTCATTCACATTCGATTCTCACGCACCCACATTCAAGCCATCGGACCTAGGCAAACACTCCCAACCTCCTCCACTCGGACGAACGCTAAGGGTCTGTCCTTAGCCCTCGCTTGTAATCCTGTATAGCCCGCTACACCCCGAGCAATACAAAACCACCACACTAATCTAGACGAGGGGATATTCGCCCAACCAAGATACATCTTGGGCTCCCTTCATCTGACCATTCAAGGAGAGGGAGCGCGCGGCCCCTATACTTACAAATTTACTTGCCGATTGTACGAAACACCAACAGGGCCCAAACGGCCCGGCAGTTGGCGGCAACAAGCAGCCAGCTGGCGCGAGAGCGCGAGCGAGCGGAGACAGAGATGGCGCAGGAGAGGGCCAACGCGGCCGCCTTGCAACAGCGGGCGGAGAGGGCCGAGGCGGCATTGAGGCACTCGGAGTCTGAGTCCTTCCGCCTACAGCACAACCTCGCCACCATACTCCAGAAGAACTTCCGCCGCATGAAGAGGTACCTGAGCCTCCGGGGTGAACCTCCGTGATCTCGTGGCGACTCGCCTTGCAAGATGCGCCCATGCGACCAGCCAGGTCGCAGAGGCACTTCGGGAGCTGCCCACCGCCCTGGCCGTCCACTCCGCCGGATAGGGGCGAGAAGTCGCGATCATGACCGCGACGCACATGCTCGCCTGCTACGCCAACCGTGATGCCGCCTTCGACCCAATGGTCGCGGTGGCCGGCATTGAAGGGGACGCAGCGCAGGCGGAGGCGCGGGTGCGTGTGGCCGACGAACAGGTGGCCAGGCAGCTGCAGGCGGGGCAGCCAATCCCGGACATCTCGACGCCGCTGGCGGAGGAAGGCGGAGGCGCCGGCAACATTGACTTCGGTGACGAGTGAAGGGCGGGGCAGTCGCTTTACTTCTTTTGTTTTACTTGTTTTTGTTGATCTGCCTGCATTCATGAACACTTGGGCAAACTTTCGTGTAATGGTTGCTCCTTTTTTAGTGTTACCTGTGTGTTTATCTATCTTGCATGATCGAATTTGCTTGATTGAACCACCGAGTGGCCAGTTTTTAACCTAGCCGGAACGCCTGATAAATACCTAGGTTAGGGCAGTGTCCCAGAATCCCGCCAGTAGTCCTATGTAGTCGCTGCGAACATAAGCATAGATCTTGCAAGTCATACAGGACTTAGGCGAGGATGACCTTAAGTCCAACAGGATATACAAAACGTAGTTTAGTCTTAGCATTAGGTTTTTATGCAAGATTGTCGCTGGTTCGAATCCCTTCGAACTTAGATCCCAATGATCTTCGAATCACACAGTTGCAGTCACGGGCGAGGCAATGTGTTTTCGGAGTGTTTTAGGCCAAGAAGATTTCGACGGTGATGACCAATGGTGCTTCAAGGAGCCAACCCGAGGCGCAAGCGAGCCGTGTTCGAGCATCAGTGCCCAACTCACACTCCGGCCACTTGCCCTTGCCGGACGCTAACACTTAGCACTTTTCCTTTTATCACCAAGGGTCATGGTGTTCGACGCTCACATAATCACGCATAGCTTGATCCATCTTAGTGCATGCACATAAGAAGTGGCCAAAATACGGACGAAGCACTTATCTCATGATATGTCATTGGCCAATTAATTTCAAGCATTTAGGGCAACAAACCACAGCACCCAAGGCGACCGGCCCCAAGCATCCGGGCGACACGTGAGATGCTTGAGCTTTTCATAAAGTAGGCCGACACTTCTCGCTGCTCAAGGCACACGTCACATAACTACCAAAAGGATGTGTAGACGCCACGCAGGTATATGCAAGGTAGACCTAAATAATGTAAGTCCCGCATGGGATAGTCCCGTCCGCTTCTTTGGTTTCTAAGTCCTTGTGACCTTCCGAAATCGAACCACTGGCCAGGTGTCAAAGCAATGGGCTCCCAAGAGGGGTACTAAAGCCACGGTGTCATGCGGTGACGACCAGTGGTGCTTCAGGGAGCCAACCCGAGGCATGCAAGCCGTGTTTGAGAACCGCACCCAACTCGCCCCCTGGTCGCCCGTCTTTGTCGGACACAGACGCCGGGCGCCGCCACGGATCACCAAGGAATTAGCAAACATACGGGACCAAATGATATTTATATTTAAAGATTGCCACCAGTAAGTACGTATGGGACAAAAATAGCAAAGCAAAAGCCTTCTAGGCAACAACTTTACTAACCGCCAGTAGCCGCCAATCAGCCGGGGGAAAGACTTACCTCGAGACTGACCAAAGCGAACTACTGGGTACTTACACTTTTTTCAAGGATAGAACTTCCGCAACAACTCTATGTTGTAGAATTCACCGCCTAGCCGTCCCTCGGCCAACCGACCGCCTGTCGAGATATCAAACCACCTTAAAGGGGCCCTTCCACCGGGAGACAGCAGTAAACCCAACATGCGCTCAATTTCAAGAAGACCAGTCGCCTAACGCCGGTGTTCTCTCTGAGACCCGGTGGCATGGTACCGTCTAAGGCTTTGCTGATACCGGGCGGCGCGCAGGGCGGCCCGATCATGCACCTCCTCCAGGAGATTAACTTCTTCTCGCCGAAGATCTTCTTGGCCCTCCTCGTAGAACTCCGAAACATGCGACGAGCCGAGCGATAGCTCGAAGGGGAGGACAGCTTCCGCCCCGTACACCAGGAAGAACGGCGTCTCACTAGTGGGTCTGACCATGCGTGGCGGCGACCAGAGTACGCCGGAGTTCTTCCGCCCACCGTGCCCCCCGCCAGAAGCCGGTCAAACGCCCTTGTTTTGAGGCCCTCAACACCAATAAGATTGGCACGCTTTTGCTTGACCATTACTCTTGGGGTGGGCCACCGGCAAAACATACTTTGGTGCCCATTTCGCTCACGTAACTCCGTAAAGGCCGCTACCGGTGAATTGGTCCCGCTTGTCGGTGATGATGCGGTTGGCGACTCCAAAGCGATGAAGATACCGCATGAATTTGATAGCGGCGAAGCCGTAATGGCACGTCATCGCCGGTTTCCGACCCACTTAGTGAACTTGTCGATGGCGATGAAGAGATGGGTGAAGCCCCCTGTGGCTCACGGGAATGGGCCCAGGATATCCAGCCCCCAGACCACAAACGGCCAAGAGAGCAGGATGGTTTGCAGAGCTTGGGCTGGTCGGTGGGTCTGCCTGGCGAAGAACTAACAAGCCAGATTTCTCACCACCGCAAGCATCCCGGAGGCGAGGCCAATAAAATCCTTGGCGAAGCGCTTTGTCGACTAGCTGCTCGGGGACATATGGCTCCCGCACATGCCTCCATGGATATCAGAGAGCAGGTTGTTCCCCTCTTCCCGAGTGATGCACTTCAGTAGAACTCCATTTCTGCTCTGGCGGTATAGGTCCCCACCTACCAGAGTGTAGCACTTGGCCTTGCGTGCAATCTTCTCAGCTGAGGCATCATCGTCGAGGATCACTCGGTCTCGCAGGAAGGCTAGGATAGGATCCATCCACTGTCCTTCCTGGCCAAGTGTGGCGAGCACATGGTGCTCGCCTGCACTCTATTGGCCGAAGCTTCGGTGTCGCGATCGACGGCAGCCGCCGCCTTCTCCCCGAACTCGGGGCCGAGGCGTCGCGTATACCTTCCTCCTCGAACTCGGAGGCCGCAGAAGAAGACCGCCTCCCCACTGAAGTCGGAGGTCGCAACGCCGCCGCCGTCGCCCCCACTCAACCGGGCAATAACGGCGCACCACTGCCCCCACTCGAGCCGGGTGCGATGGACCCTTTTTCAAGACCTCGACCGAACGGAGACCTTTGAGGATGCGAGCTGTGAAAGCCCGTTCGCAAGGTGATTGTCGCGCCGAGGGATATGAATATGCCCCAATCCTTCAAAATGGCGCTCCATTTTTCTGACCTCCGCCAGGTACGCCGCCATGGTAGGGTCAGAGCACTGAAACTCCTTTCGCGCTTGGTTGATGACCAGCAGGAATCGCCTTAACTTGGAGACGCCGGATGCCCAAATAAGTGATGCGAACCTCCGCCAAAGAAGTTCTCGATTCACCACGCGTTGTTTGTGGCCTCAAGTCGAGGGCAACCACATACTTGGAGGGTGTTACGGCCGGGAGACTAGAACAACCCCACCCAAGGCTTCCAAATCAATGAGCCATCGAAGAATAAGGTCCAGGAGAAGGCACGGCATTTCTTCGACTTCAGAGTGGCGGAGTCCACTCGAAGAATCTAACTCCGCCACTTTTCTCGCTCTTGATGGCGGTAAGGGTACAAATTTGAGGTTGAACTCCCCAGCCTAATCGACCATTTAGCAATGACGCCTTCCGCTTCACTTGCCAGGAGGATTTTTCGCAGAGGATAGGTCGTGACCACGGTGATCTCGCCTCGAAAATAATGCCACACTTCTCGAATGCCACCAAGACCGTGATACAAGATTTTCGAGCTCGGGTATCGAAGTTTCGCTTCATGCAACACCTTGCCGATGTAGTAGATCGGCTTCGATGCCTTCCTCTCCGTGACTAAGATCAAGGCCACCACCTCAGAGTGGCAAAGAATGTCAGAGCACACGGCCACCTCGCAGGGGAGACCAAAGACCGGGGAGAGGTGAGGTATTGCTTCAAGTCTTCGAATGCCTTTTGTGCCTCATCCGTCCACTCAAAGTGGTTAGTCTTCTTCAACAGCTTGAATAGAGGCAAACTTCTCTCTCCCAATCGGGCAATAAACCGCCTCTAGGAGGCCAGCGACCGCCAGCATCGACTGTTTGAGCCACAACCGGCGTTTCATGTGCTCGATGGCCGCTATCTTGTCTGGATTAGCTTCAATACCTTTGCTGACATCAGAAACCCAAAGAGCCTTGCCGGAGGGCACACTAAACACACATTTTTCAGGGTTGAGCTTCAGGCAATTCTTCCAGAGGTTAGCAAAGGTTTCTCCTGTGTCTTGGATTAGCTCTTCGCTTTTTTAACCTTCACAACTAAGTCGCCAATGTAGACCTCAAGATTTCGCCCTATCTCATGACGGAAAGTGATATGCATGGCGCGCTGATAAGTAGAACCAAAGATTCTTAAACCAAAAGCCATTCTAACATAACAATAAACACCGTAGGGGTTACAAAAGCGCTTTCTTCATCTCCTCTCGCCATGCTAACTGGTGGTACCCAGAGTACGCTGCTCGTAAAGCACAACACCACACCGGCAAAGGAGTCAACAATGAGGTCGACTCACAGGGGGGTAAGAATCCTTCTGCAGTGCCTTGTTAAGGTCTGTGAAGTCGACACACATGCGCCCATTTCCGTTGATTTCTTGACAAGCATTGTGTCGCAAGCCACTCCCGTGAGAGACTTCGACTATCCTCAAGCTAGCAGCCTTCTCTACCTCCTCCCGATCGGCATCTTGCCAGCTCGGCTCGCCTCCCGACCTTTTGTCGGACCGACGCACCTCGGAGCGTTGTTAATCGGTGCTCGATCACCTCCTGGGGACCCTAGTCATGTCGGACGGTTGCCAGGCGAACACGTCGGAGTTAGACTGGAGGAAGGTGACGAGCGCGTCTTCCTATTTGGCGCTGAGGCTGGCGCCAATGTTGACGGTCTTTCGGGGTTCGCCCTCACTCAGGGCGACCACCTTAACCTCACCGGCAGAGCCGGGTGAGGCGCGGGTCTGGGCCTGAGGGGCTCCCGAGCAGGCGGCATCGGCACGCCCGACGCAGGTGGCACCGGCCAGGTCCAACGCATACTTGTGGCAGCGCAAGGCCTCCGACCTATCCACTTGAATTGTTATGGGGCCGCCGGGCCCCGGCATCTTCATCACCATGTAGGCATAGTGGGTTGCCGCCATGAACTTGACCAACGCCGGTCGGCCAAGCAAGGCATTGTAGGGGAGGTCGAAATCAGCGACCTCGAAGTCCACCATCTTCGTGCAGTAATTGTCTTCCTCCCCGAAGGTGACGGGAGGCGACCGACCCAAGGATTAAACCACCTCCGTATATCCCAAGAAAGGCAGAGCCGGACGCAGATCTGCTATGGGATCTCGAGCGCCAGAATGTCGAGAGGACAGGAGGTTGATGGAACTCCCCGCCCACCAAAGACACCACGATCGGGAGATGTCCTAGGCCGCTGGTGCTTTCTGTGGTGGTCGCCCAACTGAAAGTGATCGCCTCCTCCGACCATTTCAAAGATCCGACCCGCCGCCGAAGCTCGACGCAAGCGGCGCACACTTCTCTCTGTAGCCGCCAGGCGCGGCGTTGGAGGAAAAGGTGGACGAACCACCATGGATGTACACCATAGCGTGATCCGCCTACTGGAAGGCCAACGGGGCAGGGTCTCCATCTTGGTCGTCGTCGGGGCGGCGCTCCTTAAGCCGCTGCTCCACCATTTTGCTCACGACCCGACAACCGTCCAGGTCATGAGTGTTGGTCCGGTGGATCGGGCAATAGAGTTTGCCCTCTTTTTGCTCGCGGCGGTCGTTCCTACGACCGCGGCGATCATCGCACCGGTCACGGTGGTCATCACGCCAGTCACGGCGGTTGTGCTTCTGCGGCGCGGGGTCCTCGCGGTCACGTTCGGCGGCCAAGACCCGCCTGGTCTCTCCTGCCTCACGCTTCCGCGCCTTCTTGCTTGCATGGCCGTACCCTTCGAGGTTCCGGCTTCGTCCTTGCCTCGGCTACCCGTGGGGCCAAACGCTGGCCCCCTTACCTCCGCAGCCCGCGCACACTTATGTGTGAGGGAAAAGAGCTCGGAGGTGGTGCTGATGGTACGGGTAGCCATCTTCTCTCTCATCTTACGGTCCTGGACGCTTCGAAGGCGATGACGACCGATTGCTCAAATATGGGGATCGATACTTAAGAAGGGCAAAACCGCCGATGAAGTCACGCAATGACTCTTCTCTGCTCCAGGCGTGGAGGTCGCCCTCCACGCTCGTCACAAGAAAAGAACCTTGAAAGTTGGCGACGAAGAGGCCGCATAACTCCTCCCGTGAGTGCACCGACCCTCGAGGGAGGTTCAACAGCCAGGAACGAGCAGAGCCCGTCAAGGCCGTTGGGAAGTAATTGGCCATAGCCTTTTCAGACCCGCCAGCCACTCGCACCACCGTAGTATAGATCTGCAGGAATTCCTCCTGGTTGGTGGTGCCGTCGTACTTCTTTATGGACGCCGGCGAAACTCGCTTGACACGCCACGCCGGGCGCACTGGCCGAGAAAGCCTGCACCCGACGCCATAAAGGAGCTCACCGCCACCGGAGGTCTTGCCGAGATCATCCCCGGAGCGCGGGCTCGGCTTCCTATAGAGTCGGAGGAGTGAACCTCCTCCTTGGTCCGAGAGTGAGAACCATGGGAGGGACTCTCACCATCAGAGGCTATCCGCTTCCCGCGGCAGCGCTCCTGGGCCGAGTGGAGCGGCATGCGACCACGGAGGTCATCATCGCGCCGCCGGCGGCTGTCATCCAGGTGAGACCGAAGGTCCACACGGTCCCTCACGTAACGGGGACCAGGCCGCTGCCGCTTCTTCCTCCAACTCCGCCCGTCTGCCCGAGCCATTTCTGATAGGCGGCTAGACGCTGAAAGGCGTTCAACACGCGCTTCAGCGGCAAGATACCGACGCAGACCCACGGCCGGGAGCCCTACCAAGCCGGGCCGCGCCCACGAGATCGGCGATAACCCAGAGCCACGGGTGGCCGGGTGTTCTCGAAGTTCCACCGAGGGTGGTCCAAGAGGAGGTGAACCGCGTGTGTTCACGGCAGGAGTGGCTGCCTCCATGGCCAGCCGACGTCGCACGGGGTGCTCCGTCACTTTCAAAGGAGCAATGCTGTCACCCTGCAGGGGCGAGGTGAGACGATTCGTTCGGTGAGACTGCCGGGACGCGCCCTGGGCGACGATCGCCCCGCCACTTCTTGACGTTGAGAACCCGCCATCTCCAGATGCGCGGGCTTGCTTTCGAACAAAGGACACCGAAATCCGCCGAGGAGTTGGCCGGGAGAACCAACCACTAGCCCCCTACCTGTGCGCCCATCGTCGGGCGATTCCACCGACAGTTCGAGTCTACAGACCGGTTTGGTTCAAGAGGAGGACGCTGCTACCGCAAACCTTAACGAGTGAAAACCCTAACGACTCCCACACGGCGATTCCGAGCCTATGAACTAAGATGACACGAAAATTTTTACCTGTGTTCGTGCCCCTCACCAGGGTAATAGCCTTACGTCCTGCTAGATCTTTTATAGAGTGTTTGAAGCTAGTACAGAGCTCTCAGGTTACAAGTTCTTCCTTGGACTCTCCGATTGATCTCCTTCCCTCTTCTTTCGACTCACCGACCCCCTTTCCCCATGCACTAGGGTGCCCTTATATAGGCCAGGCCGACGTGGGTAGGTAAAAGGGGGGTCATCATGCTGATCTCCATACATTTATTACTCCTTCCCGTGCTGTCCCATTCCTCCAGCCTCATTAAATGCCGACGCATGGCTTCGCCCGGTCCGCCCGGTATGTGACCCCTTTGTGACGGGTAGGTGAGAGGCGTCAGAGGAATGGGCTTGTAGTAGAAATCCTCACAGTCGATGGATCTGACACAACAGGCCTGCCTCTGGCATAGTACGATAGGGGAAGGAGACTTCGAGGTGAAGCCATCGTGCCCCACCTTTTTGCCTTGCGACGGGGCGAGCAGGGCGTCCACGCCCACCTGCTCGCCCGAACGCCACGTGGGCGGCAGACCGTCCGGGCTGGGCATGCTCGCCGCCGCTTACCAAAGCCGCCACGTGGGCCGGGCGCCGGGCGGCAGGCCTCGCCCACTGCCGCCTCAACACTGCCGACGGGCATGCTCGCCACGCCGCAAGTTACCACGCAGCCGGGTGCCGCGCAGCAGGCCCCGCCACCGCCGCCCAACACCACGCTGGCCGCCAGCGATTTGACAGGTACCCCGAAGGTAAAGTACTGACAAACATACACGTACTTCTCAACTATTATAAGATATATTTTCCTTTTGTCCCTTCGTATCCGAAAGTTTCAATGATTATTTAGACATCTAAATGATTTGAAATAAAAAAATTGTCAACTACAAAGTTGTAGATCTCATCGAGAGCTACAATTTTTACATAACTTTTGTCTCCATCCGACTCCGTATGAAAAAGTTGTGATTTTTCAAAAATATTATCATTGCCGGTTCGTAAGTCGAACCGACAGTGATACTTCCTCCATTATCACTGCGGGTTCTTCTTAAGACCCAGCAGTGATAAGTTATTATCACTACCAGTTCTTTTTCGGTCGAGTATTTGTGCCGCCGGTCTAGCTTATGACCAACAGTGATAGTGTTATCATTGCCGGTTCAGACTATCACTACCATTTCTTCTTCACTCGAGTATTTGTGCCGCCGGTCTAGCTTATGAACCGGCAAGGATAGAAGTTATCACCGCCCTAGCTGAACCGATGATGATAGGCCTAGAAGAAAGTTTTTTAAGTAGTGGTGGTTTATTATTTATGCGCCACGAATGCGTTGCATGTGTAGATCGATCATACTAGTAGCTAGCCGGCCGGAGCATGCACAGATGGGCCAGAGCGCCTGATCGTCGATGATCACTAGCTGGGCAGCTAGTGTACATACTCATTGCTCGGTGACAGTATCGCTGCACGGCTTTCTCTGCATGCATGCGGCAGCCTGCACGGCTGGCTAGGTGCATGCATGCCTAGCTAGATTCTCTACCAGTGTTTGTCATCACTCTCTTGCAGGCTACAAATATAGCTAAGCCCAGGGCGCTTGCTGAAATCCAATTGTGGAAAGAGGATGACAATCATTGTCATCCTCTCGTTTGGTTGCAATCCATCATGGGTCTATATATTCTTTCGAAAAAAGGATATGTATACTAGAACAGAATGCCTGCTATCTTGGTTCCATCAAAATGTTTATGGATGGAAGAACCTCGTGTGTTGACGCCAACATTCATCGCCTTCCGCCACAAACGCAATCCTTAAGGGCCTGTTTAGAATAGTGGAGTTTCTCATAAAACAACTCCACAATATATGTTCCAAAAGGTCCTAAGTAAATTTTGTATTCGATAGCAAAACGAGATTTTTTTTATATTTTTGTCTCTTTATGAAACAGAGTGGATGGAAGATGTTTGATTTGTCACCGGACCTAGAAGTGTGGGGCTAAAGTATTGATCAATATAAGGTTGTAAAAATTGATGTCAATATGTTTTTGTTTGAGGCAGATCATCCAACTCGAGGTAGGACCATCCACATCCCACCCGGGCAGGATGATTATTTTTGGAGAGTGTTTTTGAGTTAGTTAGGGGTTGGAAGGTTGACCCAATTCATCTGCCTTAGGGCGGATCATCCAGGTCCTTGGTTGGATCATTTTACCTATTGTCTAGAGAGAACGGTTGGTTTTTTAGCGCTTTGTTGGTTCGATGGTCTTAGGGTTGGATCATTCATGGTGCATGATGCATATTTGGATTACGTGGATTAGGTTTTGAAGAACTTGTGCCTAAAAATGGTTGCTTGATCTATTTATGTGCAAGTGTCTTTTAAAGTCAACTATGGTCAACAATGAGAAGGATCGAGACTTGGTTAGGGGAACCAAGATCTAGAACAGTCATGGAGAGCGGTTGATATGGTTGAGCTCAAGCATGGCATAAGATGGACAAGAACCATGGAAAGCAAAACATGATGCAAGGACCTTGTGAGGTTTTATGTGACATGGTTGGGTGAACCACAATGGTCTTCAATGGGTAAGCACAAAAACGACTTAAGATGAGATGGGCGAGGTGCACTTGATGTATTGTGAGCCATGGGATGGCTAAGTGACTTTGTGATGCTTCCGGGAGTGAAGTATGAAGGTATGTATCCTTTGCTCATCAATTGTGTCAACTAATGGTTATGTGTGTTGTGTAGTGCTATGTGACAGGTTTGCTTGTCTGTGATGGTTGTAGAACTCTGGAGCTACTTCATAGTGAGGCAGTCAAGGGATCAGGACTAAGCTAGGGGACCTTAGGTACATAATGATGAAGATGTCATCAAAAGATGACTGAGGCTAGCGGAGTGGTTACAAGTTGTGAGGACAAGGAAACAGAACAGGAGCTACTGGTGATGGGCATGACAGGTAATGACAGGGTGGATCGGGACTATGCTCAGGGAGGAGACAAGGTCCATAATGGTCAAGGAAGTTAGGTGCAATCATGATGCAAGGTGGTGCACCAAGTGACTTGAGTCTGGTTCAAGTGAGGATGGTCCGGTGGAATCTGGATGCATGAGAGACTTGGCAAAAAGTCATTAGTGCCATATGTTGCATGTGTGGTCATGGCGAAGACACTTGATTGGCATTGGAGGAAAGTCTTGACAGGGGCAAGGTCAAGTGGAGCCTTTTCGGAAGATGGGTGATATTTTCTTGGAGAAGCTAGCTGCTATGAAGATGGATTCTTTATGTTAGAAGGTGTGAATGGCGCAAGGATCGGTGATAGCTTTCTAATGCATCGAAGAATGTGCCAATCAGGAGTCGTATTAGGGAGTTATGATTGGTTTTGTAAGCGGGTAACGGGCCTATCAGAAATTGTGATTACAGGTTGTAAATGTTGAATGTGTGGGTGGGTTCTGTAACCCACCACTAGAATATATTTATGAGAGAGAGTGGCTGGCTTGACCACCACTAGATAAGTAGAGGAAAAGATAGTTTAGGGCTTAAGCCTTTGAGGAGAATAGGCAGGGAAGGATTACAAGTGCTCTTGAGAAGAGCTTTTGCAAGAGAAATTGTGAGGCTCTTTTGGTGGAGCTTTTGTTATCCTTATACTTATCTGTTGGTTAAGGAGAGACTGTAAATATTCATCTACAAGCATCAATATATCCATAAAATTCTTACAAGATTTGTGCTCTTGAATTTGTATGATTGCTTTTATGATTTGAATGTGTTCTTGCCTTTGGATTTGGATATGCAAGGAAGGGTAAGAAATGGATTTGCAACCTATTTGCATCCAGCGCATCGCATTTTTATCCTTACCGATTTTCCTCTCCTCTTGATGGTTTGTCTTGAGCTTTGCTTTTATTGCAAACTTGGCAAAAATTGGATTTTGATTTAGTTTTTGGATGCGATGATGGATGTAAAACATTTATACTTGATCCCAAGTTGATGAAACATCTAAGCTACAAGTTTGCTTAAGTTCTCCTCTCTTTCGCTAAGGGGTGGATCATCCTAGGCAAGGGTCGGATCATCGGGGCATAGGGGCGGATCATCCAAATCTAGGTCTTTTAGCTAGGTTGCAAGGGCCGGATCATCCTAGTATAGGGTGAATCATCCGGGTCTAAATTTTTTAGCAAGGTTCCTAGAGGTGGATCATCCGTGTCTTGGGGTGGATCATCCTGGTCAAGGTTTTACAATAAGAAAAGATTTGATTTGCTTGATTTTTCATGAAGTTTTTCGGTGTGAGCTTTTAGGCCTTCTCTGATCTTATTAGCTCTTTTTAGCTAATTAAGGTAAGAATTTCTTCAGCAAAAATTTTGAAGTGGCTTCTATTCACCCCCTCCCCTCTAGTTGTTGGTAATGGTCCTACACATCCCTTCACTAATGATACATACTATGTTAGTCACCCATTTGACAAATCAATGCTCTCGATTTACTCATACTTCAATTAATTAACTCGAGCTAAATCAAGTTTTATCAAAGATATCCTAACCCAACCCACCATGAATCTTTAATTTTTGCAAATTGATGCTCTAGGTGCTTGTCTGCCATGGCATATAAAGCCATGTTGAAGGCTATGTGTTCAATTGACCTCGCATTGTAATTTTGTTTGAAAGGGCCTAATATACATGCAAATTAATAAAAAAGCCCATAAAACAATGCAAAATTTACAGGATTTGGCTACACAAGCATACCCAATACTTTCATCAAATATCTCAATTTCCAAGATGGTAGCTTATATATGCCAATTTTAGGTGCCATCATATATGTAATACGCATTTGACCCAAAGGGCTCATTATCCAAAAAAAATTGACCCAAAGAGCTGAAGATCTATCTCTATCATCGCTTACTTGAGACCATAAGAAGGCTTTCTCTGATCAATGCTGACGGCATGATGACAGGGCTCATACACTAATACAAAAAGGACTACATTAATTAGACTCTTCATCACAGGTGGTTTAAAAGCATCTAGGCCCCCTAATTTTTAATTTAATGTTACTATGAGGTTTTGATGTTGATAATCAAGTCAATGACCCCTTGGTGATGAGGAATCATGATTGGGTATCTAAGTCAGCATCAAGCAAAAAGGTCAACATTAAGGACCCTTGTTACTAGTTTTGGCTTGGGAGATGATTCAAGCCAAGTAGTTAGGGTTGCTTTATATATGTCGTACTATAAAGGGGATCATGCATAAGTTAGAACCTTGGTTCATGGACTAAGTCAATTAGATTGCTTCAAGTCAAGGTCATATAAAAAAATTCCCCACCAAAATCAATCATACACCCAAACAGACAGTTTCCCATTCTCGCCGAACCCAAAATTCACCTTCTATTCCATAATCTGGCACTCACTCAGCTCAACCCTTCTACATTAGACCGACTTTTGTTCAGTCTGGTGCTGCATATCCAAATTAGCAAAAACTTAACAGAGAGCCACCTATTCACGTCCGACCGACCTGGTCTGCTCTGAAAATTAGTCCGGCGCAAACTATAAGTTTACGCTGGACCATCCTTTTTTAGTCCGACGCTAAAGCAACACATACAAAAATCAATCAGAGCGCAGGCCATTTACGCCAGACCTACTTTCGCTGACACAAACTCAGTCCAGTGCTAACTCTTGTTTATGCCGGATCGACCCTTTTTCCAGTCCGACGCAAATGCAAAATACTCGAGTCTATTCCACTTATATTCTAAGTGTCCGCCGGACCAAGCCTTTCCAGAAATCCCTTCTATGGTGGACCAACCCAATATTGTCTAGCGCAAACGTGCAAATCTAACTTTCACGTCGAACTCAGTTTCTTTCCAAAGCCTATGTACGATAGACCTAGCTGGCTTAGTCTGGCGCAAATGTGCATATCTTTAATCATGGTTCGGCGTACACAGGGCAATCTGTGAAGCTTAATTCTCCTATCAAATTTAGCCTAGGGCAATTGAGTATTAGCCTGTTTTGACACTCTGACACGTCCAACGGCTACTGTGCCAGTTGTAATGGCTAGCTTTTGCCCCAATAGCTATAAAAGCTCATCCAGTGTATTCCTTGTGTAAGATTTTGATCTCCTTGATATTTTAGCACCGTAGAGCTCTAAAGCCATCAAGAAGATCATGCTTCACTTCTAAATTCAAAATCCAAAATTTCCTAAGTGTTCTTGCTCCAAGCTTAGTCTAGCAAGTGTTGTGCTAGTGGACCAAGGGATAGGGCTTGTGGATGGTCTATTACTTTTGGAACTAGGTGTTCCTAGACGGCTTGAAGGATGTGTTGTGTGACCTATCCAAAGGTGCTTGTGGAAAGCCACCATTGTTGTGAGAGGTTAGAACTCACCTCACTGGAGTGGTAAAAGAGCCACCCTAGTGGAGACCCGAGCTACTATGACTAGCTTTGGGGGAGCAATATTTTCGAGAAAGTTCTCTAACGTGGAAGTAGGAGCTTGGCTCTGAACCACGGGAAAAAAAATTCTCTGTGTCTCTCTTTTACTTCCAGTATTTACATTTCAGCACCCACTTTCAACTGTTGAATTTTGCTCTTAATTGTGTTAGTTCTTACTATCTTTGTGCTAGCTGTACTTGTTTATATATTATCTTGGCTCACCAGTAATTGAGCACTTAGGATTCATTTTAACTTATGCTAAAGACTTGTACTTAAACTTAAAATTTTAAAAGTTGCCTATTCACTCCCCCTCTAGGCCAACTAGATCCTTGCAAGTGGTATCAGAGTGTAGGTTTACCTCGTTTAGCTTAATTAGCTTGGGTAATGGCCGAGGGGACTAGTTCTACTACTGTTAGTGTAGGTAGAGTAACTGTTTTTGATGGTACGAATTATTCTTATTGAAAAATTCGTATGAGATGCTATCTAGAGGCCATAGGTTATGATGTGTGGAGGGTTACGGATAAACCCTTTCCTCCACGGATCATACCTGAAAGGCAAACAACTTCTAGGGATCCTACACCCAATGAGATCCAAAACATGCAAAATGATGCTCAAGCTAGGAATGCTATTTTTTCTTGTCTTAGTATAGAAGTTTTTGATAAAGTAATCAACCTAGCCACTGCTTATAATATTTGGACCACCCTCTAAGAAATTCATAAGGGTACCTCCGATGTGAAGGAGGAAAAGTACTTTGTAGTTAGAGAAAAGTTTGATCAATTTAAGATGCACCCTCATGAGAATGCAAATAATATGTTTTGTAGACTTAACCCCATTGTTAATAAACTTAAGGGCCTGCGAACTAAAATCTCCGATGTTGAAGTGTGCAGGAAAATGATCAGGGTACTGCCTCAAGCATACTATAGCTTGATCACCTACTTGTCCAACAGTGGTGATCTCAAGAAACTCACACCCATCGAACTGTTGGGCAAAATTTTAACCCATGAGCTGACCTTGGCCAATGAGTATGCTCCCAAGAAGAAATCCATTGTTCTGAAGGTCAAGGAGAGTGTAAGACTTCTTGAATGATGAAGATGATGAGTCTAGTTATGAGGAGGATGAAGATGTTAAGAAGTTGGCCCTAGGCCCCTACTCATGAGAAAGGCCAACAAAATCATGAGGGTCAACACCAAAGACAAAGAGAAGTCATTACCTTACTACTCCAAGAAGAACCCTTTTTCAAACATCACTTGTTTTGAGTATAATGAGAGAGGGCATATAGCTGCTCGGTGCCCCAACAAGAGCAAGAAGAAGGGCAAGAGCAAGAGCAAAAGGGACGATGAGGAGGAGAAAGCCCATGACAAGCACAAGATGAATTATTTCAAGAAGGGCCACTCCAAGAAGCACTTGAAGAAAGGGAAGGGGGAGGCTCACATTGGTGAATGGATTACCGATGATGAGAGCTCAAATGATGAGTCCTCCTCCGAAGATGATGGCACAAGATCTAAGGGCTTGGCCAAGCTTGCTCTCGATGAGTCTACACCACCTCCACCTTTCTTTCCAATTTACCTTATGGCAATGATGAGGATAAGGTGAATGACTCTCCTTCCTATGATGAGTTAGTAGATATAATTGAAGAGCTTAGTAATGCCCTGCATGCTAAAGCCACTACAGACAAAACTCTAATGAAAACTATTATTAGCTTAAATGATAAGAATGACCTGCTTGCTTCTAAACTTGAAACTTTTGAATCTAATTATGATGTGTTGCAATATAAGTTTGATAGCTTAGAGGCTAGCCATAATGAGCTTGTTGCTAAACATGACAAACTTACACATGTTCATGATGCTTTGGTCGTTAATCATGCATTGCTTGTTTATTCTCATGATTTCTTGAATGCTAAACATGCTTTATTTGTTAAATATCTTGATGACTTGCTTAATAGACATTGTGAGCTAGAAATAGATAATGAGACGCTTGCTAGCAAATCCAAGGTTGTTTTTTTCGTGTGACATATCAATTGCTTGTAATTTGCTTAATGATGAAATACTTGCTTCTAACTCATCTTGCATATGTGATGAAAATTGCAAAAATGTTTTGTGTGTTAGGGAGCTCATGATAGAAAATAATGAACTAAAATCCAAAGTAGCCAAATTTGATAAAGATTTAGAAAAATATTTCCTTGGTAATGCCACTCTTGACAAGACTCTTGTGGAGCAAAGGGTCATCTTGGGCAAGAAAGGATTAGGCTATAAACCTAGGGATTTGCCCAAGAAAGGTGGATGGACCAGACCCAAATTGAACTTTGTCAAGAAGAGTACTCAATGCTATTATTGTCATAAATCTGACCATGCTTCAAAAGATTGTACTTTTGCTAGTGCTCCGCATGTTAGAGTAAAAAGGGGTTGCATGATTGATGCTGATTACATGCTCTTTAAGGACTTTTGGGGGTAAAATGACTGTGAAATATGTTAGCCCCTCTAACCTTGATAAGAAGTTTAAAGCCGTTTAGGTGCCTAGGTCTTTACTTACTAATCCTTTTGGCCCCAAAATTATTGAGACTAGCACCAAAGGACCTAAAAGTATTTAGCTACCTAAAACCAAGTGTCGACGTTTGTTACCGACAATAATGAAAAGGGGGCTAGGCGCTGAATCCAAACTTCATGGTAGCACAAGACACCGAATGTATACAGGTTCGGGCTCCCGCGATGGAGATGATACCCTAGTCCTGTGCTCTGGAATTATATGTGGCTAGCTATTCGCTAATGATGTTGTGCTCTCTCTCCAGGACGCTACCTTACCCCCCTTTATATAGTAGAGGGGTGCGGTTACAAAGGAGAGTCCTAATCGGTTACAAGGTGAAGATTGTATCTCTTTTCTTATCCGTTAAACATGATAGCGGTTAGGATTACAATTGTATCCTCCCTAAGCAGGGTTGGTTTCCATCTTCGGGGTTTCCTTGTTGTACATAGCGGCCTGCCTCTTGAGCAATACCCATCTTCATGTAGTCGGCTTGGCCCATCCGCTCTTGGGTGGTCCTCACGGCCTGCCATGCAGATACCCTGGCTCCATATACTCCACAAGAGTCTCCCGAGTGCTTTGCGATCGAAGTTGCCGCTTTCTCGTCAGAGCCTAACCGAAGTCATGCTTCACGCCGAGTGCTTTAGTTCTTGATGCAGCTTCGACCGTTTTTTCCAAATGAAAGTGCCCTGTTGTAGGCAAAGACGTCGTGAAGGACTCAATAGAGCTCCATGTGTTAAATTTTTCGAGTGGTACCCAGCCTAATTATTGGAATACTGGCAGTCGGCTCATCTTGGGGCATACCGTATCCCCAACGATATGCAGAAGACAAAACGCTTTTCCCGCTCAAGGCGAAATTCAGCGTCACTCCTTTTAAATTCATTCGTCGCCGAAGTTGCTGATGTCGTCGTTGAAGCATTGGTCCACACGCATCGCATCTAATTTTAGTAGCCCTGAAATGAAATCATGTATATGCAGAACTTAGGCCGTGTAGAAACAACTCACTCGGATGTGATGTCCGACTGGTTTATATACAATTTTAGAGTTTTTTTTACTCCTTTTCCTTATTGATTTTGAATTCATCCGAGTGGTTTGACTCTTTTTGTTTAAGCACTCTGCCCGACTAGTCTAGCCCCCGAGCGTCGGGAGTCGGCTCATGGCTCTTTTTCCCAGGCACGCGTTTTGGGTGACTAGAGTTCGTCGTTCATGGGGTCAGAGCTTCACAATTCGGAATTAACGCGCTCGGATTCATTTGCAATTGTTAAGTAAAAGAAGAAAAACACAATTCAGAAAAAGATGTACGCATGCACACACTATTAGGTGTAGCCCCCGACTTACTGCTTAGTTGTGGATCAACTAAGTAGCAAGTCAAGAAAGCTAACAATTTTATTCATAATGACATAAAAAAGTGACTTAGCTGTTTTATGCTCCATGTGTTTTGACGATCGTCCCATCCTTGGTCGTGGCGCAGCGTAGCTCGTGGTCGCAGCCGGGCGTGGCGCTGGCGCCGGGCGTGGCCTGTGGGTCGTGCCGAAGGTGGCGCCGGGCGCGGGCGAGGCTCATGGTCGTGCCGATGGTGGCGCCGGCGCAGCGCGTGGCTCGTGGTCAGCCGGTAGCGCCGTGGCGCCGGGCGTAGGCTCGTGGTCGTGCCAAAGGTGGCGCTCGGGGCGCAGGCGTTAGCGATCCGCTAATGCGAACATCTCTTTTACCATAGTTGGCGACTTCCGAGACATCTTATTATTCAAGTTGACGTTGCTGACTCCTTTCTGGAAAATTGTTGTGACGACCGCGTCTGAGACGTCCCGGATTGAATCCTTACCGTATCCGAATCGGGAAGTTAGCCCCCGAATTACTACTCGTGAGTAGATGGCCGCGGCGCTCCCTGACCCGAACGGAAGTTCGGATGAAATATCAATGAAGTCTCTCCCAGATTGGATCTGGTCCGAGTCCGAAAGAGCAAACTTGTCGAGGTTGTCGGTGATGAAGTTGAGGCTCCCTAAGTGAAAAGCATGACTCCTTCCCATGGTCAACTCCTCGAGCATCTTCTCGCTGCTAGCCATGCTTCAAGTGTCGCCTCCTTCAATAAGCCGATGCATCATCGAACTGCACCGATTGATAAATCATAGCAAGTGCTGCCTGATCTATCGTGTCGTCTTCCTCAGCCTTCCTCTTTGGATCAACTGCAACTCTAGGTCTTCGCCTTCTTGCTCACATTCTCGTGATCTTGCCTTGTCCTCGCTTTCAGAAGCAATAGAACACCTTCAAGCAACACAAAGACTCGCCCTCCCTTGTTTTTCTTCACGTGATACTAGCTCGCCTCTAAGCCTTATTCCGTACACAAAGACTTGATGCCCGGATTGCATATTATGTCTTCGCCGGTTTGCACTACCGTTGCCGCCAGGCACTCCGAGTCCGAATGACCGAGCCCGAGACGGACACCAATGTTGTCAAATTCTTTTCGGATCGATACCGGGTGTATGTTGCATCAACGGCGACTCAGACGCTGCGGATGGGCGTGGTGGAGAGGAACACCAATTTAGGATGGCTACACCTTGCCGACAAATTATTTGCCGTGCCGCCGCGGAGGCATCAAACACCGCGCCTCGCCTTCCTCGATGCACTTCGTGAGGTGGGAGGACACGGGCGGCGCCGGCGCGCGCTCCTCGCTACCGCTGCCGCCTCAGACAAATCGCTATTTCCTTGCACCGTCGAACGTGAGTTCCTCGCACCTCTTCGTGTCAGGCATTCCGAGTGGCCGCTCCGCCTTGGCGACGAGAACTTGGAGAGCTCGCCTCTGCCGCGCGATTGGCCGCCTCGATACAAGACTCGCCTCGAGTAGTCGACTCGACGACAAGATCAACGTGATCTACGATCTGGCTGCCTGCCTCTTGGAGCTTTGGATCTCCTGCGCTCTGAACACAACACTAAAGAATTTTTTGGACAGTTTTCTGTGATGACAATTCCATTGATGGGGGCCATCAAGCTTGCTAAGATTGATCTTGACGCATCCCCTACCTAGCGCGCCAACTGTCGACGTTTGTTACCGACAATAATGAAAAGGGGGCTAGGCGCTGGATCCAAACTTGATGGTAGCACAAGACACCGGATATATACAGGTTCGGGCTCCCGCGGTGGAGATAATACCCTAGTCCTATGCTCTGGAATTATATGTGGCTAGCTATTCGCTAATGATGTTGTGCTCTCTCTCCAGGACGCTACCTTACCCCCCCTTTATATAGTAGAGGGGTGCGGTTACAAAGGAGAGTCATAATCGGTTACAAGGTGGAGATTGTATCTCTTTCCTTATCCGTTAAACATGATAGCAGTTAGGATTACAATTGTATCCTCCCTAAGCAGGGTTGGTTTCCATCTTCGAGGTTTCCTTGTTGCGCATAGCGGCCTGACTCCTGAGCAGTACCCATCTTCATGTAGTCGGCTTGGCCCATCCCCTTTTGGGTGGTCCTCACGGCCTGCCATGCAGATACCCTGGCTCCATATACTCCACACCAAGTAATGAACTTTGTTATCTAAGTGAACTACAAGAGTGGTGGCCGGCATTGGATGATTGACAATGGGTGTACTCAACATATAACCGGTACCTCAAGAATGTTTACCTCAATTGAAGGGGAAAGCACCAGCCACAAGATCACTTTTGGAAACAATAGCAAGAGAAAGGTAAAGGGTATTGATAAGATTGCCATCTCCAATGACCATTCAATTGAAAATGTGATCATTGTAGATTCTTTAAATTTCAATGTTCTTTCGGTTGCCCAATTATGTGATCTTGGATTCCATTATGTCTTCTTTAATGATGAAGTAACCATTTTTGATAAAAACGACAAGCTTATTTTCAAAGGTTTTAGATTTTAAAATCTCTATTTTGTTGATTTTAACTCTAACTTCTCATGCATCTCGACTTACCTTTTAGCTAAAGTCTCCCTTGGATGGTTTTGGCATCGGCGTCTTGATATGTAGGTATGTCTAACCTCAAAAAGCTTTTCAAAAATGAATTAGTGGTGGGCTTGAAAGATGTTAAATTTAAAAAGATAAGTTTTGTAGTGCTTGTTAAGCCGGCAAGCAAGTAGATAACTCTCATCCCATCAAAAACATCATATCCACCACCACTAGGCCCCTAGAACTCTTGCATATGGATGTGTTTGGTCCCACTACATATGCTAGCATAGGTGGCAACTCTTATTGTCTGGTAATAGTAGATAATTTCTCTCATTTTATTTGGCTTTTCTTTTTTGCCAAATAAAAGTAAAGTTGAAAAAAATTTCAAAACATTTGCAAAAAGGGTCTAAAATGAATTTGATTGCCCCATCAAGAAAATAAGGAGTAACAATGGAACCGAGTTTGTTAATACTAACATTGTTGAGTATTGTAATGAGTTAGGCATAAAGCATAAATTTTCAGCCATCTATACTCCTCAACAAAATAGTGTGGTTGAAAGAAAGAATAGAACACACATGGAGATGGCAAGGACTATGCTAGATGAGTATGGTACTCCCGATGCTTTTTGGGCCGATGCCATCAACACAACATGCCATGCCATCAACCGTTTCTACCTCCATCGACTACTCAAGAAGACTCCATATGAGCTATTGGTGGGGAGGCGGCCCAACATCTCCTATTTTTGTGTGTTTGGATGCAAGGTGTACATTTACAAAAACATGACACACTTAGGTAAATTCCAAAGGAGGTGCAATATTGGTTTTATGTTAGACTATTCTTCTACGTCTAAGATTTATAGAGTATTTAACAATTCAACTGGCTTAGTAGAAAAAACCTATGATGTAAAATTCGATGAATTTAATGGTTCACAAGGTGAGTATGAGAATCTAACTGATATAGGTGATGATGCCTTGGTGCAAGCTATGAGAAAGATGGAAGTTGGAGACATCAAACCTAAAGAGGACAAAAATGAGCCACCTACACCTTCCATGGAACCACTTGATGGAACACAAGAGGAAGAGGAGGAAAAGGATTAAGAAGGATCTAAACTCGTAAAGAACCATCACACCATTGCCAAGGATCACCCCGTGGACCAAATCATTGGTGAATTTAGTAAGGGTGTCCAAACTCTCTCTAGACAAGCTTCCTTTTGTGAACATTACTCGTTTGTTTTCTGTGTTGAACCTAAAATAATGGAAAAAGCATTAGAAGATACAAATTGGATCATGGCCATAGAAGAGGAGCACAATAATTTCAAGAGGAACAAAGTATGAAACCTGATGGAACGCCCAAAGGACCACAATATCACAGAGACAAAGTGAGTGTTCCGGAACAAACAAGATGAGAATGGAGTGGTGGTGTGCAACAAGGCAAGGCTAGTAGCACAAGGCTTCACTCAAGTGGAGGGATTGGACTATGGAGAGACGTATGCCCCGTAGCTCCAATACAGTTCCTTTTAACTTTTGCATTTCACTTTAACATCACTCTCTTTCAAATGAATATAAAAAGTGCTTTTCTTAATGGCATCATTGAAGAAACTGTTTTTATTGAACAACTCGGTTTTGAAGATTTAAAATTTTCAAATCAGGTTTACAAATTATCTAAGATACTCTATGGGTTGAAACAAGCTCCAAGGGAATGGTATAAGCACCTTAGAGATTTTCTTTTAGAAAAAGATTTTAAAATTGGAAAGGTTGATCTAACTCTATTCTTAAAAGAAATCAATAGTGCATTAATGATTTGCCAAATTTATATAGATGATATTATCTTTAGATGCACTGATCTCTCCCTTTGCAAGGAATTTAGTGACATGATGGCAAGGGAGTTTGAGATGTCCACAATATGGGAGCTCACGTTCTTCCTTGCATTTCAAGTCACACAAATGAAGAAGGGGGAGATTGAAAGCATCTAGGCCCCCTAATTTTTAATTTAATATTACTATGAGGTCTTGGTGTTGATGATCAAGACAATAACCCCTTGGTGATGAGGAATCATGATTAGGTATCTAAGCCGGCATCAAGCAAAAAGGTCAAGATTAAGGACCCTTGTTGCTAGTTTTGGCTTAGAAGATGGTTCAAGCCAAGTAGCTAGGGTTTCTTTATATTTGCCGTACTATAAAGGGGGATCATGCATAAATTAGAACCTTGATTTATGGGCTAAGTCAGTTAGATTGCTTGGAGTCAAGGTCATATAAAAAAATTCCCCACCAAAATCAATCCTACACCCAAATAGACAATTCCCCATTCCCGTTGGACCCAAAATTCACCTTCTATTCCTTAGTTCGGCGCTCATTCAGCTCAACCCTTCTACACCGGACCGACTTTTGTTCAGTCTGGCGCTTCATATCCAAATGAGCAAAAACATAAAAGAGAGCCACCTATTCACACCGGACCGACCTGGTATACTCTGAAAATTAGTCCAGCGCAAACTAAGTTTACGCCGGACCATCCTTTTTCAATCCGATGTTGAAGCAACTCATACAAAAATCAAATAGAGCACAGGCCATTTACACCGGACCTACTTTCGCTGACACAAACTCAGTCCGACGCTAACTCCTGTTTACGCCGGACCGACCCTTTTTTGGTTTTTCCAGTCCAGCGCAAATGCGAAACACTCGGGTCTATTACACTTATATTCTAAGTGTCTGCCAGATCGAGCCTTTCTAGAAATTCCTTCTACGGCGGACCAACCCAATCTGGTTCGGCGCAGATGTGAAAATCTAACTTTCACGCCGAACTCAGTTTCTTTCCAAAGCCTATGTACGACGGACCTAACTGGCTTAGTCTGGCGCAAATGTGCATATCTTTAATCACGGTCCGGCGTACATAGGGTAGTCTGTGAAGCTTAATTCTCCTATCAAATTTAGTCCAGGGCTATTAAGCATTAGCCTGGTTTGACACTCTGACATGTTCAACGGCTACTGTGCCAGTTCCAATGGCTAGCTTTTGCCCCAATGGCTATAAAAGCCCATCCAGTGTATTCCTTGTGTAAGATTTTGATCTCCTTGATATTTTAGCACCTTATAACTCTCAAGCCATCAAGGGTACCGTGCTTCACTTCTAAACTCAAAATCCAAATTTTCCTAAGTGTTCTTACTCCAAGCTTAGTCTAGTAAGTGTTGTACTAGTGAACCAAGGGACAGGCTTGTGGATGGTCTATTACTCTTGGAACTAGGCATACCTAGACGGCTTGAAGGAGGTGTTTGGTGCGACCTATCCAAAGGTGCTTGTGGAAGGCCACCATTGTTGTGAGAGGTTGGGACTCACCTCACCGGAGTGGTTAAAGAATCACCCTAGTGGAGACCCAAGCTATTGGGACTAGCTTTGGGGAAGTAATACTTTCGAGAAAGTGCTCTAACGTGGAAGTAGGAGCTTGGTTCTGAACCATAGGAAAAAAGTTCTCTGTGTCTCCCTTTTACTTTCAGTATTTATATTTCAGCATCCACTTTCAACTGTTGAATTTTGCTCTTAATTGTGTTTGTTTTTGCTATCTTTGTGCTAGTTGTACTTGTTTGTAGATTATTTTGGCTCACCAGTAATTGAGCACTTAGAATTCATTTTAGCTAGTACTAAAGGTTTGTACTTGAACTTAAAATTTTAAAAGTTACCGATTCACCACCCTTCTAAGCTAACTAGATCCTTTCACGGTTTTAAAAAACCATCTTTGTTAACTATAATCATAGATTGTTTTGAAAAAATAGTCTGTGATGAGACCACATTAGTGACAGTTTTATCCCAAAACTGTTTGTGATGATGCACACAAGCATCACGATAGTTTTTTGGCTAAAACCGTCTGTGATATGAATGGCATCAGAGAAGATTTTTGGTCAAAAACCGTTTGTGATGATACCACACACATCATAGATGGCTTTTTTTTTTGCTAAAAGCGTCTGTGATGTACATCGTATCACAGACAGTTTTAACCAAAAACCATTAGTAGACGGTTTTTGGCTACCTACCGATAGTGATGTGGCCATGTGGGCCACGAGTGTAGCTGTTTGATCGTCAAGTGTAGCCACGAGTGGCCCGGATTGACCTCTCGCCCACCTAAACCCTAACCTAAGCGACCGCTGCCCTATTCTGTCCTCTTGCTCCTCTTGCTTGCTCTCCCCTCACTTGTCTCACTCTCGCACGCGACACCCTCCCTTCCTCCCACTGTCGCTGACCTCGCCCCCGATCGTCTCACACTGTCCTCCATCTCCCCGGCCTTCCTCATGCTGGGACTAGTGGATGTGACTGCCGGTGCACCTCTAATGCGCCCTCCGCCTCCCAGCCTTCCTCCCGTAGGATCAAGGTGCACTAGAATTTGGAAATATATTACCAATTTCTAAGGCTAAGTTAAAATTGGATTTCTAGCTGATATCAGTTCAAATAAGGAATTTTATCTTCAAGAGGTATAGACTGATACGGTTCATGATTTGTGACAGATTGAAGAAGGATATGGTCGATCTGCATGCTATAAAAGGGGACCTGAGGCGAGCCAGAGAAAAGAACTCAATCAATCAATCAACTTGCATATACTTTTATTTACTTTCTGTCGACTAGGAGCAGCTTTTGTAATTTAGAATCTCTCTTTGTAATTCGTTCTTGATCTATAAAGTTGTGCATCGCCGATTTTGATCGTGTTCGATTACGCCAAGTTATCTCAGGTTTGTTTTATACCGAATTTGTTGCACATCACCTTTTCGGGAAAAACATATTTTTTACGTATCGTCTAATCTGTTGTAATAGCTGTTAGATCAATCTTGCTGTTGTATCATCTAATCGACTACGAGCACTTATTCTCGATCAATCTTGCTGATTGTAGGACCCAATCGGCTGGTATGCCACGAACCAAACATAAACCCGATATTTGTATATGTTGAGACCGATTGGCTCTTTTTAGTGCCAACAGTCCCCTATATGTGTACAGAAATATACTCATATACTTGATTGCATTAGTAGACTTCGCAGAAATATCCGATTTTGGCTCCGGCACTAGTCAACTGTCGAGGCCGCCATCCAGCTTAGACAGGCTTATCAGCAACCACAGTGATATCGACAATATTGGTGAGAAAAAGCAATGCCATGGCTTTATGAACCTTAGAGGAGAATCGAAACATGAACATCGAAGCCAATTAGGGAAACCGTATTATTTTACAATATGCACAACGATTGATCCGGCAATGAATATTTGTGATTTTCAAAATTTAATCGACCTACTTGGCGTGGTATATATGTGGCCTAATGGTAGGGCATAAGATTGTGACGGTTGAGGTTAAGTAGTTTTCGTTATGCGTACCCTCTCTCTTTTTTTTAATCAATGTACTTCAGTTCTAGATAGCTAGCTAACTTGAATTTTCAGTCACCTCGTGCTAACTACTTAGAATATCACTCTGCTCAAAATTCGATACTACTCCATCCATTTATTTTTATAAGGTGTATTTTGACTTTGTATAAAGATTAAGGTTACATTGAAATTAAAAAAAAAAGTATGAAAGAAAATGATTTATATGTCTCCACTTAATTGTCTTAGAAGATGAAACATGTACTCCTACTTTGTGTAGGTGGTAATAAATAAAGGGAATTGATCCATAAATAAATGTATATGGTTGAGGGAGAATAAATAGGGGTATAGAAGGAAAGGTCTCATTAAATCTACATATAATCCTTATATTTATAAACAAGATCATTCAAAAAATAAGTCTTATAAAAATAAACGGATAGAATAATAAAAGTCTCACTACCACTTATTTCTGACCAAAAAGAAGCAAGTAAACCAACAATACTCAATTAATAATCACTTCATGCAAGGGAGCAGATGGATCTACACATAAACAAAAGTTTCCAGTCAACCTCAAATCTCACGCTTTATATTCTAGCCCCAGTAGCGACCACGGTTCGCGGAGAGTATATCTAGCTGCTAGCTAGCATGGTCAGTCAACGACCAAAGGTAGCATGCTACTGTTCATGTGGCCAATTTGCATGGAGTTCAAAGCTTCCTTTGTTTAATATGCGTCAGAATATAAAATATCGCGAGCTTTTCGAATGTCGGCCTCCGCTGTTTTTTTTTTTGGGGCGTGGTCGTAGTTTTCTTTTTTGCTGCAAGCACACAACAAACATCATTTGTCAACATATAACACAATATACATATATTTTTTTAAAATTTTAGTTTTAGGATATATATACTCATTTGTAACAATTAAAATAAAACACATATATTTGAAAATATATTTGAATTCAAAGATTTTGAACAAATTTCAATTACATGTTTTGCTGATGTATATATAAAATTAGCATATACCTACAATCAAACTATAAAAAAGGACACTTTAATTTTAATTTCAGTTCAAATCTGTTTGAACTAGTTAGTAAACCAGTTAAACTCGATATACTAAAAATTTTAAAACATTTCACATACAATACATAGAGAAAAATTCTGTTTTGGATCATGGTGCCTAGACACCATGGTGTCCCAAGTATTAATAGTAGTAATAATAGGCCATGTCTGGGATATAGTATTTTTTTTATGTCCTATGAAAATTGAGCTACATACAAAAGTTCTCTAAAATTTGAGCTACATACAAAAGTTCTCTAAAATTCTTTTGTTCCGGATGGAGTTATACTACTAGAAGATGGCATATCAAATGTTGCCCGTGCACTAGCTTAAGTAGAAACAGTTGCCCATGCCCTGATAGAAGATTTAGCAATTATGGACCTGTTTGGTAGAGTTTCAGATCCACCACTACGAAACATGTGATTACCGCCGGTCCACATCGATCATCACGGATGTGGACCCAAGACAACCTAAGTGGCAATGATAGTCGAGGATATCACCGCCGATGTAAACCGGCAAGGATAATCACTATCACCGCTTGGTTATACTTAAGAACCGACAAGGATATTAACTATCACCGCCGCTCACAATTTCCAACCGTCAAGTGATAAGTAACCATCATCGCCACATTTTCAATAATATCCTAAGAAGGATAAGTAACTATCGCTGCCCAATTGTTATCAATATCCCAAGATCGAGAACTACTATCATCGCCTTTTTTCTTGTTAACCCAAGGATAACTCTCGTGTCCTATTTTGGTATCCAAAATGGCAAAGGATTGGTTTTTAAACCTTTTACATATATATTTTTGCAAAGATATGTTGTAGCATGTATATACATTGTACAAGATATGTATTCTCAGACGCAGATATGCAGTGCACAATAGTATCAAGCATCACTAAAGTGTAATTGAAATACATTGAAGCATCATAATATTTAATTATTACATTGTTCATTCACTTTTGAAGCAATAAATTGTTCATTCGAATTGTTGCTATGGAGAAATGGTCGTAAAACTCGCCTTCGTGTGGAGAATTTCTTGAATTGTGAACCCAAATTTATCTGCTTTGAAGGGCATCAATTTCGTGGTCGAAAGCAGTCATTGTGCCCCGCTTGACGCTACCGTCATGGGAGAAATTGAAGTATTAATTAGTGTCATCGTTTTTATAAAGAAAAGTACGGTCAACATGTAATGATCGATATACCACCGCCGTTGTAGTCCGATTGTCGTTGATGAACGCGTGGATATGTGTCATTGCGTAGTATCCACATAAATTGTTCCTTGGGGTTGTTTCTGCATGGAAAATCGTGTGTATTCTGAAATTTTTCACGATGGACGATGCCGCTTTGCTCTTCTTGTAGTATTGTTTGTACACCCTGCTCATGGTTTTGAGTAGTCATTAAAATTAATTAGGTGCAATGGGATGGAAGATTATTAGAGCAATAATGCAACGACCGAAGTTACCTCGGTTAGCAAGTCTATTAAGTCTTGGTATTCACCGTCGGTTTCTCATTGAGTCCAAGATGTTGATGTTGCTTTCGCTTAACATGAAGACAAGGACGATCTAGTGAAAGTCAGCAGGCCAATTAGTCGTCACATTGTGTTATGATCAAATATGAGACACTAGTAGGCGTGGAAACACGATCGAAGTTGTAGGGTAAAAGTACGTAGTCCTTGTGTTGTAGCTTTAGCAATACTTTGAGTACGTACACCTCAACATAATTTATTATTTTTGGATCTTCAATAAGTTTGCAGCTGACCATGCCCGGTCCGTGAATCCTATCTTTTCATTGTTGTTCGCTCTAGTGTCTCGTGGTTCCATTCTACGAAAAAAGAATTCAGACCCTATGTTTAAGAGTACGTGGATATACAAAGATGAATTATACAAGAGACTTACGTAATCCATATTCTTAATATAGACACGCCCAGAGCGCCTCGCTGGTACATCCGATATAGTTCCATGTGTTCAACCCGTAAAGAGTCGCCATTGTTGTGAAAGTCCATATCTTTGTATCCGATCGGGAAAGCAAGTGTTTTGTGTCTTTTGGACATACCGCAGTACCAATCATGTAGACGCCAGAGTTGTGTGGTCGGCTTGACCTCCTTATTTGGATGCAAAGAAAGCTTCCCCTGCTAATCTAATTTCCACTTTACAGTGCTCACGCCTTTAGCACCACTTTGGCTTCCAAAGAATAAATGCTTTGCCACCATCTCCTTTAGATTTCTTCCTAGAGATGCGATCGTAGTCCGATAGTTGGCTAGGTTGAGGAGCTTCAGCTTATCCGTCTCCTGCTCTGCTTAACCTTCGCTAAGTCCAGAAGAAATCCTGCTTAAGTGTGTCGATTTCAATCTTAGCAGGTGGTGGCGCCTTCTTGAAGTGCTTTTCTACATAGGCGCCTATTTCTTTTTTTTTGTTTCTTCGCCGGTCATTTCATATGGTCGCTTTGTTGCTAAGAGTTTTGGCTAGCTTCACAGATGACAAACTTTTCCCCGACTGTAGAATGTTCAGATCGCGTGCTCTTTTCGCCGCCTTGTGGCACCGGAGCAGAGGAGTTTTCTTGGGTGATTTCATGAGGAGGAGGACTTTTCCGGTGGCGCTGGAGCAGAGAAGGAGCTTTTCGATGACGCCGGAGGAGGAGGAGGGTCGTTCTAGATGGAGACTCCGCCATTATCGTTGTTAACATCATCGCTGTTGTCATCTTCTCGAGGCAAACTTACATACCGCTTATGCCACGCGATGAATGTGCCTATGCTTTGTCCAAGACTTTGCCCTCCTCGCTCGCGATATCAACCTCTACTTTATGATTCACAACCACGCCATTAATCGCAACTCTAGCGATCCCTCAAGGAATTGGGCGGTTATGCAATATCCGCCTCGTTGCATGGCCAAGCCACCCTTCACCACCTTGATGGTAATGTTCGCACGGGCAAAAAGTGCAGATTGCAGCGTGTCGGCTCTATGATTTTGTCCACAGAAAACTACACGCCGAGCCCTCTTCAGAGGGTTAGCGGATGCTTGGTCGCTTTTGAGAACCCCCTGGGACTTACGCTATGTGACCGATGACCTACGCTATGTGACCGACGCTCGCCAGACCTTTGTTACCATTTCTCGATCACTTTCATCTGTTTCTTCAAATTCGACTTCCCTTCTATGCATCCGGCTTCAATTTCGTACACGCTCATTCAACTCGTTTGTCTGGATTTCTTTTGTCGCTTGTACATATAGGCATCCTCCGAATGCCGCTTCACACGGCACTAAGCCAACCCTCTCGTGCGACTGTGGTGCTCCCTATTACCCAAGGCGCTGTTAGCTCGTCGTCCTCCCTTCTTGGCGTGAAGGAGCCTCAATAGCTTCGGAGTGGGCATCCGCGATCTTCCTCGAGATTTCTCGCCTTTCTCGCTTTTGAAGCTTAAGCCGCCATCATCCGACAGAGTAGCTCCTCGCAGCGCCTAGTGCTTCGATCTTGGGGCCATGTGAGACGCCACAAGAATAACTCCATCAAGTGCTAGCCGTTTCTTCCCGCATCCCACTTGGGTACTTTCTTCACGTAGCCACCCAAGGCCTTGCACATGGGGGTAAATGTTCTTGTCCGAATTTGTTTTGTTCCATTGGTCGATAGCCCGGCTTCATCGATATCTTATATTGCTTGAATTCATCCCAAAATTGTTGTAACCTCGAATCTATTAAAATCCGCGCTTGATCCTTCTTGACGACTCTTATTCACCTTTTGTCTTCCGCTTCTTCCATGCGCTCCCATAACGCTTAGTGCATGTTTCGCAATCTCCAACCGATCTTCGGGAACTCAAACTTCGTTGTCAACTCGGCCCACAATGTTTCCTTGATGTCATCGAACATACGACGGAGAATCGCTACCGACGTGTCCATGATCTCAGACATGATGAGCACATTGTCTCTAGCCAGACCCCGTGATGTCGTCCGATATGGCCCAAGCAATGACGCTGTATAGCGGGTTCTCCGACTTCACTAAGCTCAACTATCACCTTCGCTCACCTGGCAAGATCTTGTCGGGACCTCGCCCGCGACACTGCCTCGGTGCACTAGATGTCCGACCAGATTTTGATTGTTTCATTAGTCGCTTGGCTCGCTCTAATTTCATCTGGAAGCATAACCTACGATATAATCCTAGTAAAGACTTACCTCATGTACATTTGTTGCCTCGACTTGTTCCAAAGTTGAGGAATTCGCGGGCTTCGCCTCGGGCTTTGGTCCATGGGCTCAAAGGCCATCCCAAGACTTGTCCATTGTGAGAGGCCATGTGGCAAGTTTTCTAGAATTTTAAATTAACAAAATCACGAGATGAATCTTCGTGATATATATCAATGTTGTGCATATATAAGGCGAATCACCATTTTGTCATACGTTACATAATATCAGAACTCACATATATATTAATAGTGTAAATTTCAAAATCTTAATCGCATGGATCGATTCTACTACAACCTACTTTCGTGACGAGGGAGCAGTAACAAAGAACATATACAATTTCACATATACTTATACATATCACATATACTTACACATGATACATATACAATTGACAATTCACATATACTTATACATATCACATACACTTACACATTATACATATACAATTGACAATTCACATATATATTATTTGCTCATTACTGAATCATTCTTATTCACATACGATATTCATTTTACATATCAATGTGCAAGCCTATGCTTTCAGTCACCGACATCGTAGAATGTCAGGCGCCTTTCTTGGGGTTGTGTGTTGAAATCACCAGATTTTTCATCTGATGTCACCGATGGATCACTACTACGGCAACGATCGCTATGCTGCCGTTGTTATAGCCCATCGGCGACATCAAAGCCACCGCTAGAGAAAGTTCTGTCTAATTTGACAAAAGCATGGCTGCAAGGAGAGCATACGATACAACTGGGTGAAGAAGGCCACAAGGTGACGTGTTTGGTTGACTAGGAACTGATTGCTCTGCTTTCTTTTGGTGTAATAGACTACTAACATTCTAGTTGTGGATTTATAACCTTATTTCATTTTTGAAAATCATATAAATGTGGAATAAGAATGATTCATTATTTTTATTGAGCAATAATCAATAATATTCTAAAGAATATATGAGTTGGGCCCTCGTCTTAAGCACAAGCTCAACACGATGAATTTGTGACAACCTTACCTTATTGAAAATAAACAATATTTCAATACTTTAATGCATAAGAGAGTAATTAATTGAGAACTGAAAAGCTAATATATATCTAATGAATCAGATAATGGAAATAAGCTTGTCGACTAGCATACACATTTCCACACAAATTCAATACAAGCATATAGTTATCCTCACATAAGTAAAATATCTAAACAAGACCAACAAGATTTTTAAGATACTCACATACATAAGATCGACACTGAACACATACACATACATATCCAATTACCAGCAAGGTGTAAAAATATTCAAACAAAATTTCCTCACAAATTCACAACATTATGTCATTCATATGGAGGTAATTATGTACGATTGCTCTCAGATTATTGGGTTTGAATGAAGATTAGAACCTTCATCTCATCACAGATGTGCAAAACAATTAATTGAGTAAATAAGGCCTTAAATCATCACATAGCAATAGCATCGGCCAACCCTAGAATCATCACAGAGCAACATCACAGAGCAATAACATCGAGAACCCAAGAATCATCGATTGTCAATGCATGTTAGTCTACCAACTTAAGGCCTTATTTACAGAACAATTGTCAATATCATCGAAAACCCTAGAATCATCACAGAGCAATAGCATCGGCCAACCCTAGAATCATCACAGAGCAACATCACAGAGCAATAACATCGAGAACCCTAGAATCATCACAGAGCAGTAGCATCGGCCAACCCTAGAATCATCACAGGGCAACATCACAGAGCAACATCACAAAGCACTAACATCGAGAACCCTAGCATCATCACCAGCTTACCGGCGCGGGGAGGGGTCGCCGGAGGAAGGAGGCACCGCAGGGAGGGAGGGCCGGCGCGGGGAGGCGTCGCCGCACGGAGGAGGCACCGCAGGGAGGGAGGGCCGGCGCGGGGAGGCGCCCAAGACGGAGGAGGCACTGCAGGAGGCGCCATCAAGACGGAGAGGCGCCGCCAGCACGGAGGAGGCACCGAGGGGCGTTGCAGCGCACGGGAGGGCGTGGGGAGAGTCGACCAGCGGCTAGGGCGCAGAGAAGAACTCAAACAAATTAAGTAAATGGCTAAGTGCGGGAAATGGCTAAGTGCAAAGTGAAATGTATATATGGGGAGGATTATTAATGCGGTTCAAAGATCTGAACCGGCGATGATATATTATCTCTCGCCGCTATTATAGACCCGGCAGTGATAGTGAAACATCACTGCCGGTTCATAAATGACCGCAGAATATTTACATATCATCGCCGGGTCATAAACGCCCGACACTAAAATGAACCGGCGATAATAATTATTTTTAGTGCCAGGCGTTTATGACCCGCGATGATATGTAATATTATCGCGGTCATTTATGAACCGCGATGATATTGTAATAGTAGGGCCCGTGATGTTCTATTGTAGTGCGCGTGATATATAGCTATTATCACGGCTATGCAGACTATGACGTGGCAATCGATGTGTTTTATTAGTGTCTGCTCGCTTGTCAACCGCAGACCGATGTTCCTTGTCTGCTTTGTGCGGTGGGCAGGACTTATCGCCAAGCAAGGAAAAGTGGCACACTTATCGCCAAAAGGAAAAGTGGCACACTTATCGCCATGCAAGGAAAAGTGGCACACTGCTTTTATCCCAACCAAATACAAACATTGGAATTTCGTTAGCCCAACCAAATAAGAGCTATTTAGGGCTCATACAAACTGCTAATTTATTTGTAAAAACCCCAAATATAAACATTGGAATTTTTCTTTTTGTTTTATTTAAAATTTCGTTAATTAGGAATAATCAATAAAAACTTGCTCTTACTATGTCATCTTCATCCATTGGACATTTACTGCTTTTTGATTGACTATAATAATCAATACTCCATAAATTTCAAATTGAAAGCATGTCCTTCAGTACAAAATGTTTATATCAAAATTAAAGCTTGACCTTCATACAAAATAAAGCATATCCTTGATTACACAACTAAGTTACAATCCGCCTTCGTTATGATCGCGGCGATGTATGTAGCTTCCTCTGTGTCTTCCATGAGACCTAGGTCGATGTTCTCACCGAAAGGAGGAAGCTCATCAAACCGGTTATAGTCTTCCTCGTCGACTACATTCTCAACTCCCACAATCTTTCTTTTTGATTGAAGAACCACGTGGCTTTCCTTGTCGGGCTTGGATCCTCACAAAGAAAATTTGTGTAACGGCATTAGCAAGTACAAATGGTTCTTCTCTCAGATCCGACGTGTTTGAAGTCCACGGTAGTGATACCGTATTTGTCGATGTTCACGCCCTAGGTAGTCGACCCATCGGCACCGAAAGAGGGGACCTTCAAAGGCCCATAGTCAAGCTCCCAAATCTCTTCTATGAATCAGTAGTACGTCTCAGATATTGCCATTCTTGTCATAAGCATCTATACGGACCCATTGCTTTGGTTGGTGCTCTTGTTATCTTGTGCTCTCGTATAAAATGTGTACCCATTGATGTCGATCGTTCAAATGTCAAAATTGTATATGATGGTCCCTTAGCCAGCGTTCTCAATTGAGCGCACTCTGTTTGCATATGCATCATGTATCTAAGCAACCAATCTCCAAAGTTATCTCTGTGCTCTCTCGCGATCCAAACCTCAGACTTACATGGGTTTTGTCTTCGTAGCATGTTCTTGTGCATCTCGACATACGGGGCCGCTACAACTGATTGGTGCAGAACTGTAAAATGTGCTTGCGTGAATGAAGCACGATCATTTGTACGGATCGATTTCTGACCTAGTGTCCCTTTCCCTTGTAGCCTCCCTTCATGGCGAGATACGGGCACACCAATCGGTTTGAGATCCATGTAATCGATGCGAGAACTCGATGACCTCCTCGGTTCCTCAACCTTCGCAATGCACCCTTCCGCCGATGTCGATTCGAACATATTTCTTCACAACCCCCATGAACCTCTCGAAGGGTACATCCGATGTAGAAACACAGGCCAAGAAACGTATCTCTTTCACAATATGAACAATGAGATGGACCATAATATCGAAGAAGGATGGAGGGAAGCACATCTCAAGCGGCATAGAGTGTGGATCACGCCTTGTCTGCGCCTTATCCAGCTTCAACGGGTTGATGACCTTCCGTGAAATCGCGTTGAAGAATAAACACAACTTTATAATTGGGTCTCGACTTTCTCTCGCGTAACACCCCTAATTGCTACTGAGAAGCATCTCAGGTCATCATCACGTGGCAATCATGAGACTTCATACCAACTAATTTCAAGTCTTTCATTGAGACTAGCCTCTTTAGGTTGGCGTAATAACCGGATGGAACTTTGACTCGTGCAAGCACTCACACACGCTAATTTTCTCAATCTTGCTTAAAGTGTAGCAAGTCATGGAAGGTACTTTTTTCCTTGACCTGTCTTCATGATGCGACTCCTTCCCGAAGTTTCATATCTTGCGTGTCCATCCGCGCCTTGAGTGTATCTTTTGTTTTGCGGTATGTCTAGTAAAATACCAAGCAAGTCACACACACGTTCTTCTCTATATGCATGACATCGATAGCATGTCGAACATCCAGTCTTGCCAAGAAGGTAGGTCCATAAATCGATCTCTTTTTCCACAAAGGAGTCAGATCACCGAACTTCGGGGCCGATGTACTTCCGGCTCCTTTCCATGGATAATTTTAATATCCTTCTACCGCAAATATCTCTTTGTTGCTATGCGATGTTTCGAGTCAAGCGCTCCTTTGTACCGTCAAAAGCTCTCTTGTTGTTGCGACTGGTGGTCCTTATGAAGAACCTACGATGCCGCATGTAACACATTTTTCGACAATATTTCAGCCACCGGCTCCAGATCACCCATGCAATGCACGATCCATTGAATCCTTTTATAGTCCGCCCAAAGATTGCCAAGAGCGGGGTAATCATTGATGGTTACGAACAACAACGCCTCGTAGCATGAAGTTCTCTCTTCAGACTCATCCCATACCGTGCAATCGTTCCACAATACCGTAAGATCTTCAACCAAAGGTTTGAGGAACACATCAATATCGTTGCGGTTGCCTCGGCCCTTGGATCAGTAACGGCATCATAATGTACTTCCTCTTCATGCAAAGCCAAGGAGGAAGGTTGTACATACATAAAGTCACCGGCCAAGTGCTATGACGACTACTCATGTTGCCGAAAGGGTTCATCCCATCCGTACTGAGTCCGAACCTTATATTCCTCATATCATATGCAAAGTGTTTCTTGTATTTTCTGTCGATATTCCTCCACCGCGCGGAGTCAGCAGGTGTCTAAACATTCCATCCTTTTTACGCTCCTCGGCATGCCATCGCAGCAATTGAGCATGCCTTTTGTTCGCAAACAGACACTTCAGACGGGGGATTATAGGGAAATACCACACCACCTTGGTCAGAGGTCTTTTCTTCTTACACTGACCCTCGATATCATCATCGCCGCGCTTATACCGAGATGCCTTGCAAACGGGACATGCATCCAAATTTGCAAACTCATTGCGATACAATATGCAATCGCTTAGACATGCGTGTATTTTACGCACTTCCAATCCCAACGACAAACCACTGCTTGGCACGGTGCGTGGTTGCCGGCAACACGCTACCCTCTGAAGGACATCTCTCAAGAAACCTAACACTCGGAAACTCTTGTCGGACCAACCATTGCTTGCCTTCAATCGCAGCGGCAGAAGCACAACATGCGACTTTTTGAACTCCTCTTTGCGGCCTAGGTACAAGGGTGTTGCGAATCCTCTACCATACGCTGAAACTTCGAAAATCCCTTTCACTCGTGAGGTCCTCCTCCCCATCATGCAACATCTGTTCTAGATCATCTTCATGGTTATCGATGAATGTCTCTTCATGGGTGTCGATTTAACGTATTTTCCACCGCGGTTGAGTCGTTGTCTTCATCATCATCAATCGATGCCCTTCACGCACAATCTCATCTTCACCATGCTCGGTCCAACAGTATAGGCGGGCTTGAAACCCCTTGAAGCAAGTGTGCAAGGATCGCCTCAAGGTTCAAAATTGCTTCTCATTCTTGCAATCGATGCACGGCAACAAATATAGTCCATCACTTATTTGACTTGTATGCATGTAGCCAAGCCGTAAAACTAGTCACACCGTTAAAGTACTCTCTATCGCGACGGTCCGCTTCATACATCCATCTTCGATCCATCTACAAATATTTACAACAAATAAAATCTTAGTAAATCAATAAGTGCTCACAAATTGTTTTATACATTTAATTTGTTATGTAGTGCTAATTAATGTAGAAATTTTCATTACTTATAAATCTATATCCAAATCTCGATTGTAAAACCAATTAAATAATTGCTATTAGTTATATATAATGGTCCGTCCAACAAATTTGAGTACTATTATCTCTTCTTCTCTCATTTCAAGATTATTGTATCAAGGAGTATCGGATGAGGAACATAATTCTTTTATGCTTAGCCTTTTACATCAATTATATACCTATTCATCCATTGACATTTACTTTTTACGGATGATTATAATAATCAATACTCTATACATTACAAATTGAAGCATGTCCTTCAGTACAAAATGTATATATTACAAATTGAAGCTTGACCTTCATACAAAATAAAGCATATCTTTAATTATACAACTAAGTTACGATCCCACCTTCATGTTTATCGATGAACGTTTGGCACAGTGCGTGGTTGCTATTAGTTATATATAAATCTATATCAAAATCTTGATTTTAAAATCAATTAAATAATTGCTATTAGTTATATATAATGGTCCGCCTAGCAAATTTACATTACTTACACAAGTATTAAATTAACATACACGAAATAAAGAAACAATTTTAAGTATTTAGATTAAACAATAGTTAATTATGAAGTGCTACCACATTTAAATTCAATCAACAAATTAAATGCAATCACTATACAAATAAAAGTTGGTAATTTCAAATCTAAACCAAGATTACATATCTAATTGTGTTGACTAGGCAATATATAATTACGATCACAATCTACAACAATATAGAACGTAATATCCAACTAAACAAAGACACCTAACCTTAGATCGGTTAGAAAACGACAAATTACACCAAATTTGAGAGCAAAAATTCGCTCCTCTCCACCCTAATCGAGCAAGAACAGAGCTCCTCTGCATTGCGGACATCTTGGGAAGGGAGGCGGTATATATAGTGCCATATTATCATCGCGGTTTATTCTCTTGAACCGCAGAATATATCATCGCCGGTTCTATCTCAAAACCAAAGCAGTGATATGGCTGCCTTTTCGCGCAATTCACTTTATCATCACGGTTACATTCTTTGAACCGACACTAATACTTTCACCGCCGGTTCTCTATCTAAAACCGCAAAGTGATATTGACCCGCTTCGCCCAACCGATTTAGCGATTGCGATTATATATGTACTGTTCCTATCACTGCCGGTTGAATTTAAAAACCGGCAGTGATAATATTATCACTGCCGGTTGAATTTAATAACCGGCAGTGATAATATGAACCTTACATCTCCCGCCGCCAACGACCGTCGCTTTTCCCCATTCCTCTGCCAACCATTGCGCTTCCCCATTGTCGCAACTGTTGGGCTTCCCATTCCTCCTCTATATAATGCGCAGCTCCTCAATCTGTGGCGCTCCTCACAATCCACCATTCTTTGCAAGAATGGCACCCCCAAGAAGCGAGCACGCATCGTGTGCAAAGCAAGGATCCGCCGCCAGAGAAGAAGGAGGAGAAGGAGGAGGAGGAGGCGGAGGAGGAGGAGGAAGAGGAGGCAGGGAGGAGGAAAAAGAGGAGGAAGAGGAGGAGGAGGGCGGCATTTACGACGACAATGCTCTGGCGAGCTCCTTCAAAGATTGGGCAAGACCAACTCCGCCACCGAATCGGATTCAGAGGAGGAGGAGCATCGCTGCAACTCCGATCGGTCATCCGGCGATAGCTCCGGCGACGAGGAGGAGGAGGACGACGATGACGAAGTTTTCGATATAGGGTTTAATATGTTTTGTATATAAAATTATGACTATATGTAATTATGGACTACAAATGTTCTCGCGATAGATAAATAACAAATGTTTAATATGTTCGCTTTTTTATCTAATTATGCTTTGATATGTTCTCAGATCTTAACAAATTTTGGGTAATATCATTGCGGCTCGAGTAAAAGTGGCGGTGAAAATTGTCTTATCACTTTGGGTTAAAAAAGAAAACCGTAATGATAGATCACTACCGGTTTTAATATAAGCCGGCAAAGATATCTTCTTATCACCGCCGGTTCTCTCTAAAGCCGCAATGATATTGCCTCCACTCGTCTTTGGAAAATTTTACTATTCTTATCACTTTAGGTTGAAATTAGAACCAAGAAGATAATACTATCACCTTAGGTTGAAATTGGAACCGGTAGTGATAATATTATCACATGCTGGCTTGCGCCTAACCGACAGTGATGGGGCGTCGCGGATGAAGCAGTCTGTAGTAGTGATCCTAACTTCACTTGAGATCTGAAACTTATAGACTAAAATAAATTGAATTAAGTTTATATTTTTAATCTAAAATGTAAACAAGATGATCCATCTAAACACAGCTCTAACTCCACGGATCTAGTGGAGTAGGAATACCCAGCTCCACCAGATCTACGAATCTGATGAAACTAAAGCTTTACCAAACACACCCTATATTTACAATCCCTTCTTTCTCATCTACCCTCCGTAATCCAACCGCCATGAAAGCACCGCGGAAGACGCGTTGTCGATAGCTCCCCTGGCAATTAACTAGACTCAAAATTTATCTCAACTTTACTCATTCAAAACTTGTGCTGTACACACACACATGGCACCCTTAATCTAACTAGGTTAAGTTGCACGCGATGCCGCGCCGCGAGGAAAAAATCCGGCATGAGTTTTTTGCAAATCGAATTTGCAGAACCACGGGTCTCTTTTTTCAAAATAACCGGCAGAATGATCTATTTACGATTCCATTTTTTTAAATGTTCCGGGTCGAAAGAACCATCATTTTTTTGCAAAATAACCGGTGTAAGGACCCGTCGGCGAATCTATGGGACCACTATAAACCTTCGACGAATCCGCGTTTTTTCGAAAACCACATGGAGGGACCTAAATGCCATTTCAATTTTTTCGGGTTTAGTCTACAAAAATATGACGAAAGGACCTAAACGTGATTTCCAATTCAGCTATAAACCCTCGAAAAATTTGTGTTTTTTTCGAAAACCACGTGCAGGGACCTAAACGTAATTTCGACATTTTTCGGGTCTATTTTACTTAAAAACCGCCAAAAGGATCTAAACGCGATTTTTAATTTTACTGAAAGGACCTAAACACGATTTCCGGATTTTCGAGGGGCCTCGCCGGGATCGCGACATGTGGACGCCCTCCCCATCCGGCATTCCTTGGGGCTTTTATATATAACTAGCAATAATAGCGCTTATGCTTTGCACTGCTCAGATAGTCGATAGGACCGTTTCAGAAAATCCATGGGGTCGATTTTTGTTTTCATATTTGTTTTAAAAAATAGGTCGTTAGCTATAAACCTTCAACGAATCCACGTTTTTTTAGAAAACCGCGGTTACAACCCGTCGTCTGATAAAATTTGTCGAAGTTTTGATTTTCGTAATTTTTAAATAAAATGGGTCGGTAGGACCCGCTGGCGAATCCATGGGATATTACAAACCTTCGATGAATCCGCGTTTAATCTACGGGTTACTATAAACCGTCGATGAATTTGTATTTTTTTAGAAAACCGCGGTTGTTTTTTTACGCATTTCGGGATATTTGATCGTTTTTTGTTTTTTTTTGTGTTTGTAAAAAAACGGGTCGTTAGGACCCGCCGGCGAATCTATAGGTCGTAATTCTTTTTTTATTTTTTGTGTTTGTTAAAAAGAATGGGTCGTTAGGATCCGCCGGCGAATCTACGGGTTGCTACAAGTCTTCGGACGAATCTACTTTTTTTTTAAAAAAAAACCAACGGTCATGACCCGTTGGCAAATACATAAGTTGCTATAAAGTCGATGCGTGTTTTATTTAGAAAATTGTAGTTGAATCTGTATTTTTTGTTTTTTTTAAAGAAAAGTGCGGCCGTTTTTTTTATGGATTTCCTTTTTTAAAAGGCTGCTCGGACCCATGGGCGAATCCATGAAACGCTATAAACCTTCGACGAATCTGGTTTTTTCGCTTTTTGGTTTTTTGTGTTTGCTAAAAAAAATAGGTCGTTAGGACCCGTCGGCGAATCTATGGGTCGCTATAAATCTTTGGACGAATCTACGTTTTTTTAAAAAAAACCCGCGGTTACGACCCGTTGGCAAATTCATAAGTTGCTATAAACCTTCGACGAATCCGTGTTTTTTTGGCCGGTGTGTGTTTTATTTAGAAAATATTTTTTTTCGAGAAAACGGATAAAGGACCTGAGCGTAAGAACCGAGGACTGTTTGTTAATTTTTGAACACATTCGTTATCCCGAAAAATTAGAAAAGGGCTTGTTCGCGATTTGAAATTAACGGAAGGTTTTTCCGTAAAACACCACGCCAGAGACCCAAACGCGAAGAAAAAAAATATATCTTTGTCTCACAAAAAATCGTGAAGGACCTATCTGTAATCCGGAAGGACCTATCTGTAATTCGAAGAAATGGAGAGGCTGAGCTCTCGCCAATTCCTTCCGGTATAAAAGGTGTAGCCATACAGTCGGTCCCCTATATGAAATAAAAAAGTTGAATGGTTTTCTAGCAATGATATCCGCACTTGGTTTCTTTATGCATACGATTTTCAGGTCGGCGTGAGCGTATGCAACGCACGATCACGGCCAAACAACCATGGATTGGGAGGTGTACAATGTACTGCGCAGGTGTTGCCCAAGCTCAAAAGGATTAAAAAAACAGAATGACTTATACTCGGACGTCTAAAATTTTCAAATGCATTGTAACATTTTTTCCTTCACGTACAACATTTTGTTACAACACGTGTCACATTTTCCTTCGACAAACAGTAAAATTTGCTATAGTAATGAATGTTGCAAGCGTTCAAAAAAATATTTCACGTGTTGACAGAAAATATTGTAAACATAAAAAAAAATATTACAAGAGGTATCCGATGAAATGAACAGAAATCGAACGTCCGAGCACTAGTTTCTTCTTTCAAAAAAAGAGCAGGTGAATGGAGATGGGAGAGGGTCGTTTGCTAGCTGGATTCTGCTGGGTGCGTCACCGACCGCTGGAAGGACTAGGTGCAGAATCCGGACGCTAATCCAGTCCAATTAATCAATCAAATCAAGTGACGCGTGACACAAACACATCTAATCCAGTCCAATTAATCAATCAAATCAAGTGACGCGTGACACAAACACATCCTTAAGAAACGCCTCCCAAACGGGATTGCCTCATCGAACCACCGGCATCACCTGCGGTCGCACCAGCTGCAAGTCAAGGAGCGCATACGATCCCAGCCGTTTATTTTTGATCCAGTGGTCTACATCATGTTACAGCACTTGAGAGGCTCTTATCCCTTCTATATTGATCCGAAGGTTGGTAGTATCAGTTGTACTACCGACCGCACAGGAACCTTTCCATCTAACCTGAAGAATTTCATGTCCGTCTAGAAAATCGTCACATACTGTAAAAGACTTGTTTGGAGTAATTTGACACTACGTACATTACTAGCGTTTTCTGTATAGAGATTCCACGGTGTGTATCACCTCTGTACGAGAAGGTACATTATTTTCTACAAAATTACTGTGTGCTCAACGTAACAAAATTATCCAATCGAACCGTACGTAAGATATCCATCGACGATCACGTGCGTCCGACCCGTAAACAATGCAGGGACAGGAGTGAGCAGAGGGACATTCCAGGGTAATCTCATGTGGGAAAGCAAGGTGTTGGGGTTTTAATGCTAGCTCTTATTGGAATGTCCCTGTCTGGCTCGAGAGGAGAGTTGAAGCAGCAAGTGTACTGTGTAGCGATTCCAATCGAGTAGTTAAAGCCCTTCGTGGTCTTGAAGAGATAATTTATACTATATCACTCTAAAAATTAGCATTTTAAAAAATATTACTTACTATTTTAATAATAATTACTGAGACAACGAGTGATATTTTTAAAATAGCAATAAAGAAAGTGGTAAAGTGAAAATTGTGCTTTGTTTAATTATACGATCGAGAGGCGGTGCCTGAGCCCCCAGGCGTGTGACTGTCCGTGCTCTCTTGCACTAGTGCGTCACCATGTGTGGGATGAAAAGGCCATGTCTCTTTTGGCAAAGCAATTAAAGGCAGCCCGGAGAAAAGCCAAAAGTTGTAAGAATCACACTGTCCACAAGCACCATCGAGAGAGAGAGAGAGAGAGAGAGAGAGAGAGATGGATCGATATGGATTGCATATTTGCATGGCACACAGCGGGTGTTCTATGGATTCAGATCGGAAAACGAGACGGCGAACGGGGGAAGGCTGCGAATAAGGCTATTTTTCTGACTCCACCTAGACTGAATTTACTAGCGCAATTTGTTCATGGTCATCATATTTGGCTCTTAGCTGGCTATGATTTTGGCATTGATTTGAACTCGGAGCTAGCGAATCTTGTTGCCATGCCAAAATTTGGGCTGTGGATCAAAGCTGGGACATAGTATTTGGATAAGTTGGCCAAATTTTGCAAACACCTCTTTTAGCACGGTGGGGCTACAAACTAGGCACACCATCAATCTATAAGAACACAAGAATTTTATATATACTATATGCCTCTCAACTTTTCAAAAAGAAGAAAAATCCACGGCCACAAGCATATATGCTCCATTTCAAACTTTTCAATTGTCATTTTATCTGGCCGTGCAATTTGAGCATTCAATGCAAGAATTCTAAAAATCACAGTGTGACCTTATATAGCAAACATAAAAAGAACATAAATATTCTCTTCTCGTAGCCAACATCTTGAAAACGATCGTCCGAATGGCAAAACAAACCAGCCATCCATGCAAACCCACACACTCAAGCTGCCAAGCAGCACCTCCCAAATTGGTTTCCCAATCACCCCTTGGGCTGTAGCCTTCTGCTCTCACTCAGCTGGAACTCCCCCAGCAAGCAAGCAAGCAATCTCTCTCATACACACATTCACAAAGTGGCAGCAGCACTGAACACAAACTAAACTCTCTCCTCACTAAAGCCCAAATCCTACTCTTATCATCCTGTCTTCTTGCCTCCCTTCTGCCTCCTGCTCTCCAAGCTCCCACACCCGAGAGAGAGAGAGAGGGCAAAGCTTGCCTCCCCCCGGCCGTCCCCCCTGCTAAAATGTGATGTCTAATCCATCAGATTTCTTCTAGTTTAGTCCCCCACTCCTCTCCTGGGTCAGTCCCTGGCCACCACTTCTCCCTCGCATGCATGCATCCGCCTCCTCCTTGATTCTTTTGATGGTTTTTTTGTTTCTTGTCGTCCTAGTTATGGGATCTGGCGAGGTGGATGGACTCGCATTGGAGCAGCAGCAGTAGCGGTAGCGGAGGCCAAGCAGGCGGGGAATCTGGATCCGAGGCATCACCACCGGGTTCCGCATGGAGGCGACGGCGTAGGAGGAGGAGGCGCCGGCGGCAGTGGGCAGCAGGAAGCAGATGAGCATCATCACCACCACCACCGGCTGCTGCAGCTCCACCAAGAAGTGCAAAACCAAGAACCGCCGCCGGTCCCCGTTTTCCAGCTCCAGCACCTGCAGGCGGCGTCAGTGAGGCAGCCGGGCTCGTCCGCCGAGTATGCCCTTCTAGCTCCCATGGGCGACGCCGGCCAGTCCCATCACCACGGGTTCCCCCAGCTCTTATCCTTCGGCGGCGTCGGACACCACCACCTGCATCAGTTCACGGCACAGGCGGTGCAGCCACAGCCGCCCACGGCGTCCCACTCGCGGGCGCGGGGAAGTACCGGCGGCGAAATTGTGGCCGCGACGCCCGCGTCGCACTCTCGGGCGAGGGGCGGCGGAGGCGGCGAAATCGTGGCGGTGCAGGGAGGGCACATTGTGCGGTCGACAGGACGCAAGGACCGGCACAGCAAGGTCTGCACGGCGCGCGGGCCGCGCGACCGGCGCGTGCGGCTGTCGGCCCACACGGCCATCCAGTTCTACGACGTGCAAGACCGTCTGGGCTACGACAGGCCAAGCAAGGCCGTGGACTGGCTCATCAAGAACGCCAAGGGCGCCATCGACAAGCTCGACGAGATGCCCGCGTGGCAGCCCACGGTCGCCTCCAGCAATGCCGCAGCGCCGCCGTCCTCCTCGACCCACCCTGACTCAGCCGAGAACTCTGACGACCAGGCGCAGGCCATCACCATCGCGCAGGCGGCGTTCGAGTTCGCCGAAGCCGGCGCAGGCAGGGTCACCGCCGGCACCAGCTTTCTCCCGCCCTCGCTCGACTCGGACGCCATCGCGGACACGATCAAGTCGTTCTTCCCCATGGGCGGCACCGCAGGCGGAGAGGCGTCGTCGTCCACTGCGGCGGCGCAGTCGTCGGCCTTGGGTTTCCAGAACTACACGCCGGACCTCTTGTCGCGCACCGGCAGTCAGCAGAATCAAGAGCTCCAGCTGTCGCTGCAGCCTTTACAAGACCCCATATTTCACCACCAGCAACAGCAGCGCCAGTCGCACGGGCACGGCGGCAATGGCACCGCGCAGCAGACGCTCTTCCCCGGCGCCGCCAGTTACTCATTCGGCGGCGGTGCCATGTGGGCCGAGCAGGCGCAGAACCAGCGCATGGCGCCGTGGAACTTGCCCGATCCAGGCGGCTGCGGCGGGAGAACTGGCGGCTACCTGTTCAACGCGTCGCAGCAGGCGGCGCTCGGTAGCCAGAGCCAGTTCTTCTTCCAGAGGGGACCCCTTCAGTCCAGTGACCAGCCCTCCGACCGAGGATGGCCGGAGACCGTCGAAGCCGACAACCCGATGCAGCAGCACCAAGGGGGGCTGAGCCCCTCCGTGTCAGCCATTGGGTTCCACCCCGGCATCAGCTTCTCCGGGCTCCGAATCCCCGCGAGGATACAGGGCGAGGAGGAGCACAACGGCGGCAGCGGCAATGGCGACAAGCCGCCGCCGTCCGTGTCCTCGGCTTCTCTCCACTGACAGCAGCAGTGGAGGACAGATGACTTCACCACCAACCACCATGGGGACTACACCATGCATGTACCAGTAACACCGGCCATCAGCCGGCCTCCACCTGCATCACTGTGAGAATTCTCATGGCCCCTGACTGACTTGTACTACAATTCTACTGTATTTTCCAATACTGCATTGCTGTTCCTTTGTTGGACTGAATTTCCGATGTGATTTTTATCCTACTGTTAGGTACTCATCCTGCTGCTTCTTGATAAGAATTGGTGATTGCAACCAAGGGGAGCAAAGTTTTGGAGCTAAACTACGTTTTGGTTGGTTGGTTGGTTTTCCATCTCTTCTGCTGTGTATGATGTCATTGGTTTTTTGCTTCAAGAATTTGATCACTCGGAGCTTCTTAATTAGAATTAGGCTTGTGAGAATGCAGCACCACCTTTGGCTGTCTAGCCAGCCTCTTCGTCGCATTGCATTGCAGTAGGTGCATCTGATGTTGTAGCTGCTGTAGTTCGAGCTTTGCTAGTTTGCTTTCTTTTGCTTGTTCTTGTTGGTGATGCATGAATGCTTTGCTTCCTCCTGTGGGTTCAGGAGCAGTGCTGCTACTAGATGTTGTTCTTGAACTGATCAGTGGACGATGGATGATGGGGAGAGGAGCCTATCTTTCCATCCTTCTCTCTTTGCTGTGATTGGAAACAGATGGTTCCTGTCACAAATCTTCCCCTGAGTTCTTTTGTATGTCGCCCATGCATCCAACACCAGCCTCCTTATTTTTATCCTGTCATTGTGCATTTTTGAGGTCTTGTTTGGAACTGAGAAAGAGCTGCATGAGTGACAATGCCGCTGGATTAATGCACACTTTAAGCTTTAAAAAAACTACAAACTCCCATGGCCTCACACTACCAGCGTTTTCCCCTGCCCTATCCACGTGATTGGTTGGGTCTCTTTCCCTACCGCTGCAATGCTGCAGCAGCAGGGCAGGAGGAGGCAGCAACAGCAACAGCCGCAGCTTTCCTAGCGCTAGCTGCCTGTGCCATGACATCTATCACTGGGCAAGGCAAGAATGCCACAAGGAAAAGGTTTTGCGTGTGTCATTGCTCATTAGTTAGCTGTCTGTCTTACATGCGCCACCAGTGGCTCAGTACAGCGTCTTTTAACCATTTTACCTCAGGCCTTTAGCTTGCGCTCACCTCACTGATGCAGCACTTTGTCAGTCTCACAGATGCCAGAAGAGAGAGGAGAAGGAGATTGGGTTGGGGGGGGGGGGAGCATGATTGCCCATTTCTCCTCTCTGATTGGCTTCCACACGGACTCCCTTGTCTGTACTGTAACTTTAAGGCTGGTGAATGGTGATTAGATGTTGGGGGAGAGAGAAGATGAGAGGCATGTCATGAACTCATGGTGCATGCAGCACCCTTCACCTCACTCCTCTAGGGAGTCGCCATAAATGAGTGCTTTGCTGGTGAGATGGAATAAGCAATGATTGTACACTGTATACACACATACTACAGTATCCTACAAGTGGTTACCACAGGCTTACTTTACAGGCTTTAGCCTGGATCGACAGTGAGTACTTGTGATAGTTATGAGCATGCAGTTTTTTTTTTCTGTGACAACGGGTGTACAGCTTTGTTAGTGCCCAAGCATGCTGTAAGTCTGTGACAGCAAGTATAAAGCATGCATGAGGATTTGTGGTAGCATGGGAATCAAATCCTCTGCCTTAATTTGCCTTTGGGTTCAAGACCCGTTTGGAACAAAGGAATTTCTTTTGATTACTACGGAAATTGAATTGTTTCTTGTGAGACGAAATTGAATTGTTTTCTGTGGAATTCTTACACCTTATTTGGATATCATTCGTTAAAGTCTATGCGGTTCAGATCTGCAAGGCAGGTGAGCGCTTGAAGAGAAGTTTCGAACATATCAATTTCTCATTCTCTTTAATGTAATTGATTATCGAAGGCATTTTTATGTGATGTGAAGCTAGTATGGCAACAGAGTTCTGTCCAATTAGCTCCACTCGGCCAATCCTTTTGCGCTTTGTGTTCTTATTGTGGGTGGTATATACCATGTCTGATTGCTTGCATGCATGCAATTTAGATTTGTGCAATTTGCAGAGGCATGCAAATCTTTTTCCCAATTTAGAATGCATGGTCATTAAAAAAAAATAGAATGCATGGGTTATCGAGATATCGTCTTACTAACTGCTACAATTTAGCTGTTGTAATAATTCCATCGATAGATCGTAGTAACTCATGTGCTATACTGCTTCATTTACCACGGTTTATTACTACAAATGAAGCAAAGTTTTGCTAGAAAAAAGGTGGATACTCCGTACGTATAAGCTAATTAAGTGCCGTCCATCTCGATCTTGTTCACGCTGATGCAGGATCATGAAGTTGCAGTTCATTTTTTTATGAATAAAATTATAATTCTGATTTGTGCTCTTAGATATGTTGTTGTCAGCTTATTATCTCCCTCTGCATAAAATGTAGTATGATTCGTGCTATTTGTTTGTATTTTTTTTCCTTATAGAAACCTTGTAGGGATTTATGTGTCTATGAGGCGGTGCATTCTCCTATTTATGGCCAGTTTAGAATATCCTTTCCAGTAGGTGGCCAAGAATATGTTGGTCCAGTATGAGTTGCTCCAGACAATTAAATCGACAATGAATGACTCTGTTTGTTGATGAAGCACCAGACATCTAGTACGGTTCATCTACGTCTCCACAAGGTAGGTACTTGGTGACTGTTGCGTATTTACGGGCATGTTTGATTTGAATTTTGAGGAATGGTCTGATCATAGGATACATTGGTCCATCATGATGGTCCATCAATGGTTATTGGATAAATCTTTGGAAAAAACGATGCTATTCGATAATTTTCACTACTACAGAATCAGCCTTCACAATCGACCTATTACAACCAGTTAGTTGCGCACCGCTTGTACTCTCTGCGCCACAAGCGATTCATGGGCAACGGGCCGAAGGGGGTCTCTAGAAACGGTTCTAGACACGAACCCCTTTTGGAGCCCCAGCTCTAGAAGCGGTTCGTGTCTCAAACCCTTTCTAGAGATCTACAAGCTGTTGGGGATATGAACCGCTTGTAGAAAGTGGCTTTTACAAGCGGTTCGTGTTCCCAACCGCTTGTAGAAGCCCAGTTTTCTAAATAATAAAAGGAATGCGTGTCCTACTTTGTCAGAGAGCATGCGTGAGTAGGTTGGCTAGATGGGTGAGGCGTGGGTCACAAGGAGGGAGGAGGTCGTGGGTTCTAATCCCATCATTCCTCACAATATTATTTCTCTTTTTAAGTGGCTTCTACAAGCAGTTATAAAACCGCTTGTGATACTGCCCGGAGTATCACAAGCGATTGCTTAGAAGTGGCTCCAAAACCGGTTGTAAAATTCGGTTGGAACCGATTGTGATAGCCTATTCCCTAGTAGTGTTTTGTGGACAATCCTATTATTTTTTTTCTATTCGTACATGAGCGCCAAAGCACCAAACAATAAGTTGGTTTTGCTGGAGAGCACACATATCATATGTTGATCTTCACGGGTATAGCTTGAATGCATGATCTCGACATATCTAGAGCTAGCTGGTGTTAGGGGCAGCTATTGTGAGCTCTAATGTACAAAGCTTCTTCTGTTGGTATTCACCAAATAGTCAAGTAAAATTCAAATGGTACATTTAAATTTGGAGGGCATCTCAATTCTAAAAAGTCCAATGGATAACGCCATGCCACGCAAGAACTCAACTTGCTTGGGTTTAATTTTAACTTTACACATAGAAGTTACATTAAGGTTTCATATATCAGACGCATTAATTCTTGATCACTTTATACTCTCAGGGTGGGGTCGAACATACACCTCGCATATACCTAGGCCGGCCACATGGATGAACTCATAATTGACCAATATCCCATAAGGAAAGATTGGGAGTTTTTTTAGTAGATGATTTATCACTATTATATCCCATAAGCACGAGAGTTAGATTATAATGCTGTACATGATCATCTATTATATTATGCAACTTCCTTCCTCAAAGTTAGTTAGAGTTTGATTTATATACCCTCTACAAGTACTTTTGTGGCACGCGATCCATAAGTGCATAGTTGTTTAAAATGCCTATAACGGCCACTTCCTACTGGTTTGGTTGTTTTTTTGTTGACGTGGACTCTGTGACGTGCCGCTAAGGCTACATATACCATATCCAGTCCGGCCTTTACCTACGTCCATCCTTGCCACATCAAAAAGCAAGAGAGACAAGCTTCTTTGCAGCCAAACCACTGGCATTTTTTGCAGAAAAAAAACCAACGGTCTATTTATTATGTGAGAAACCAGAAGCTAAAAGTTACTCTGGAGTGTCTTTTCACGGTTTTATTGAGTTAGGTTCCAACTTTACCCTACGAGTTAGATAAAAATTACCTACCTCATACTAAGTACAAAAGCTCATGCACAATCCTCTCTCTCTTTGCCTGTTTTCCTACTCGAGTTGCCTCCGCTAAAAGCTATGCCACCAAACACTAAACCACTTCAAACTAGCCGTACAAACCTTTAGTCATACAACTCAACCGAAAGCAATTTCTCGAAAAAGCTATAGCCATACAAAAACGACCTCATTGGACTTTTGTTCTCGTCGTCTGTAGCTGGAAACGAACATCTCCTCAGATTCGGGGAGAGCGTGCAACGCAACAGGGAAAGGACACCACGCGCCGTGATCCAGTTCAGTTCATCCGAACCCCCAACTCCTGCCATCCTCCGTCGCCAACCAAATTCGATAGGCAGCTGTTTGCCGCTCCAGCTCCAGCTGCGGGCGCCATACGACCGACGATCACGTACGATCGCTATTACCCCCGACTCGATCTTCCGGACACAATGATGGCCGGCCGGCATGAGGATCGCCATGCACGAGAGGCGGCTCAGGCCGTGTTCCCTTGGCGCGCGCGCGCGATCCATCCGTCCCTGGCAGCGGCAGGCGGGCACTTGATGATTTCCATCGGCCTGTAGCCTCCTCCGATCGGAACATCAAAAGGACGTGAGACTATAAATGCGGCCTGCGGCCGCGTACTGGCCCTCCCGCCCGATTGATTGTCTGATTGATTGATTGATCGGCATCTAGCTTGGAGCTGGCCCCGCCAGCGCTCGATCGTACGACGCCGCGCTGGAGAGTGGAGACGATCGATACATGAGATGCTATCTCATATCTGCCATGCGAGTGGAGCCTCATGCGCTGTAGATTCTTCGGCCCATTCATACATCATTGCTGATATATAGCGGCGATGTGGATCGATGCAGATAGATGCATGCATGATAGCTCGGTTGCATTCATGCGCACCCTCCGACCGACCGGCCGGCGGCGCGAGACGGACTGAAAACCTGATCAAGTACCAGTGCTCCCCGAACACGAACAACGGGAACAGATGGGTGGCGTATATCATGTAAGGGGAGTCATTTTCTGTAATCAAAACAAGAATCCGTCCGACCGCGCGGGGTGTTGCCTAGCTACGCGGGCGGGCGCAACAGTGCCGAAAGCATCGCTGCCGTGTCCACGGAGGCGAACAAGATCGACAGCGCTGAAAGCGCAGTGACGAGCTGGTGACGGGTCACTGACGATAGCGAGAGGTCATTGGTGTGCCCGAGTGACCGAGTCTAATCTCTACTGTGAAGCACAAGGGGAACTCCATGGGCAACTGTCCTGATCGGCCAGTAGGTCATCGATCGCTATCTTACTCGCAGTCTGTCCATATGCAGCTACTAGCTAGCTAGGCTGAGAACTGCCGTCTCACATACATGCATGACACCACAAGCACCAACATATAATAGTTACCACATATTCGCATTCAGTTTCACTGGATATATATTTATTTACCTCGAGTATTCCCTTCTCACTGTCCTAATTATTTGGGTCAGAATTATCTCGTGACGCAGCGCAAACTGTGTTCGTTGGCTACTTTCGCCACCTGAGCGGCTGAGCACAGAAGTGATTATAGCATGTCGGCATCTGGCTAGCAGCGTTTGAATTCTCCGTTGCCGCTTTTCCACCCCACCCGCCCTTTGTTGCAAAAGATGTATGATGCTATTCTTTCTCTTTAAAACGTTATTATCCACTCAGTCGATCACTTGTATGAAGCAAGTTTTGTCTTATATATCTAATATATAACTCCATTTGAAGAATCTGCATTGCTGAAATGTGCACCTTAATTAACCCCCAAAAGAAACGTAGACAGGATCTTGGTAGCACTTTGGAACACACCACTCACGATACAAGCAATGCTTCAATGCCTTCTCTCTCAATATAAATTGCATAAATCTTGAAACAAGTGAGGGGGTAAGTAATCACCACCGTCTACCCTTTACCTATGCTTTAATTTGTGCAATTGTGTAGCGCCGAAAAATATGATGACGTATTAGTCGGCCCAAACACATAAAAACGTCGGGTTCAAATTGGTTTATAGCGTACTAACCGATTAATCCTCCAATCGATAAGATAGATGGGAAAATATACTTAAAGCCGATCTAGTGCAATAATCGATAAAGATCTAAACAGCTAAAAAGACGATTAAATCAAAGGGTTACGATAAGCCTAAATAGCTTATTAGGATTGATTAGATGGTAGATAAAGGTAGACCTTTCCAAAAAAAAGATGATGCGCAACAATATCGAAAAAATCAAATCTGGCGCAATCGAAGGTGACCAACAATCGGCAATGTGCAATTTTATTGATCAAGATCGGATTACAATAGATATCATAAATTACAGACCTACTCCTAGTTTACAGGAAAATAAAAGAAAGTAAATGTGAGTTGTTTGCTTGAATGGGGGTTGTTCTTCTCGTTTACCCTTGACCATCTTTTATAGTGCATTGACCGATCGTATCTTTCTCCGATATGTTATCTATCATGATCCGTATCAATCTTTACATGGACAAAATTTTCTTTTTTAAATTAATATCGGTCATAATTCTATCTTTAACTTAACTTTTTCTTTCCTAACCGATTTCGGCCAAAAATATTTTTTTATTCTTACCTGACAAATTGACCATGCTTTGCCAAATTCTGATGCTAACAAACTATCGAAAGAAAAGAAAAGTATGCAAGCACCTCTCCACACAATACAGTGACGTACGTAGGTAAATTAAACCACTTACTGAGATCTACAGGCAAAAGGAACGGCACAAGCTTCCCACAAGGTTACATAGAGCAATGGGGACCAAACTCTTTTCTGCCATCCATGCATAAACGCATCTGGTTGACATGCAGATCCGTCTGCTCTCTCCTATAGTGCCAAATTATGGCTCAAGAACACGGTTCCCTCCCACCAGGTACAGTTTAGCATGGCTTTCTGTTACAAGATGCATATTACCTGTACCTGTGGACCTCAAGTCATGCTAAAAGAAAAAAAGAAAGGTGTTGTATGTATCGTTTTTTGAAAAGAGTATGATTGAAGAGTAGATGGTGATTACTTACTCTTTTATTTCCTTTAAGATTTGTGAAACTTTGTATTAAGATGTGTGATCATGTGATGGCATAGAAACACTGCTGAAATATATGTATATCACCATATATACCAGCAAAGTGAGCCAGGACAACATTGATCGCTGGATATAAACACGGATTGATTGAAGTAAAAGCGACAGCGGAAGATTTACGCTCGAATTTTGAGATAAACCGATAGTATATACGTTGCGGACTTGCGGTGATTCGCATCTGGACGCGGGATCAGAATACTGGAAACGCAGAAGCAAGAATATTACTATGAACTACATATATATGAAGTTCTTCAGTTACCAGGTTAGCTTCCAAATTAACGTACTGAAAAAAAATGTTAGTAATCTCAAATGCTGAGCGACTATATCCAGCCACTTTGCTTTCTTGACATCTATTTGCCATCCAATCAATAACAAAGATTACAAGTATCAGGATTCAATCATAGCAATGCACGCATCAGTTAACTAACAGTCACTACTACAGAACCAGCTACCACAAGCGGGTCGTAACCCCATTTAGAAGTGGTTTTATAACCGCTTCTAAGCAACCGCGTGTGATACCCGTCGGGTATCACAAGCGATGCTCAACCGCCTGTCTTTGTGGCACGAAGCGGTTGGGAAGGTGTCGAGAAGGCGATGAGAGCCGCCACGTAGGGGACTCCATAAGCAGTTCGTGTTACAAACCGCTTGTGGAGAAGGATATCCAGAAGCGGTTAGTCTTACCAACCGCTTGTGGAGAGCAGCACTCCAGAAGCAATTGGAGTCACCAACCGCTTGTGGAGAGAATTTTCAATTATATGTATTATAGAATATGTTCTTACGGTGTTTTGTATATCGTTTTTGACTATAAAATTAAATATGAGTGGAGGAGTTTTTTGCGCAATTAAATATATATTACATATGCATACTCATACACATGTTCACAAGCTAGCTCAGTACACAAAAAAACGAACTTAATAGTGTAAAAAATGGACAAGTACATACACGCAACCGACGTTTACAAGTTTGAATGATTAAAAAAATGATTATCGAACTCATTTCTTGCATGCGTCACTCTTTATGTCCTTGGTCGACGTGGATGTCGTCATCAGTTCAGCGGTGTTCAACGCAAGAAACCTTACGTGAAACTCGCCATTTGGAGATACAACCCCGTCGACAATGAAGCCGATGAGTTGTTCTTGGACTGCGCGCACCTGGTGAGGCGGGAGCACGTTAACATGCTCATCGATGTTGGGCTGACAATTAATTAAGCAGGAAGTATATAAATATCTGATCACATGCAATTAATTAAAATGTAAGTTGTAGCTAACAAATTGACATGCATATACGAACCTCGGTATAATGTTCCAGTTCATCGCCATGGATAAAACTTTGAATATAGTGGAACACGTAGTAGCCACATAAGTTGTTTCCAGCCGTCTGGCGTTTAACCTTCATGGGGAGAAATTTCAGAATATCAGATGAAGAACTGATATGGCGCATGTATATTAATAATAGTTTTTGTAGTACGTACCTGAATGCTTACTATGACTTCGAATTCTGTCTTGAATTCTCCTTCTTGTTTCTTCTTGAACTTTGCAAATGTCTTGTTAAGGACGTCAATGAACCATTGGTATTTTTGGACTGGATTCCTTCTTGAGTCATGAACTATAATCCTGCTGTTGTCAAGCTCGATGACTAGAAGGATCCAGTGAAACCTATTCGTATATTGCAACATATGCGTAAGTAGCTAGTCGTACTATCAATGGCTTAAGAAATACAAGAACAAGAGGTTTGTGAGAACACGTACTTGAAGTTGAAGGGCGTATATATACGGTTTGTAGTCTGTTTCAACAATGCATGCAAAATGTATGCCTCAACTAGCGGTTTTTGCTTGTCGTATGACCAAACTTTCTCGTTGACAATCTCTGGGTCGATGAAGCCAACGTTCTGTTTGCCCAGTCTTCTACATCGTTGTATCTCCATTCTACATAAGAAGGGATAACTAAGTTAATTAGATTTTCAATTTTGTGGTGCGAGAGGAAGCAAACGGTAAACTTAGTAGATCGACACTTACAGACACCAGCAGGACATGAAAGACACGTTGACGACGTCTCCTTGGTACACATGGTACAAGTCCTTGAATTCCAGCCATATTTCTGTGTTGTTCCCGCGGAAGAAATGCTCATCTTGGAAACGGAGGAGGAACATTTGCTCTCCTTTAGATGCCCTTTCCATGTACCATTCATGCATTTGACGCATCTTGGTTGGGAGATCTTTTATATCTTTTGGATCAATTAGCGGTTTGCCCAACTCATACTTCCGTCTGGTTGGTGCCACTAGAAGATCCTGGTCTATTGATTGGAGTCCCGCCTCCTTCAGAAATGCCATTTTCCTCAACTCCTCAGCACTCTGCTCATCTTCCACTTTCTTCTTCTTTTCCGCCGACAGAGCCCGTGTATTTTTCACTGTAGCCTTTCTTATTGTCCTTTTGTAGTCGCTCATCACAAGCGGTGGCGCCGTTCTGCTTGACTGAAAGTGCTTCATAGTTTTTTTTATCTATTTTAACATTGGGCTCTGGCTTCTTTGGCGCAAGCTGCCTAGCCATATCCGTCTTTACGGATCAACTAGCTCCTCATGATCGAGATCATATGGCCTCTTTGGCGGTTCCTTTGACATTCTCTGTCACGGATGCCGACTTCGTGGGAGGAGGTGCAGTCTGGATCCCTCCTTCTGACATCGAGCTTCTTCCTCGGGGGAGATGCTGGAGGCATGGTGACTGGAGATGTTGGGTGTTTCTTACTTTCAGGCGGTGGCGGTGGCGGCGGAGTCGGGCTTCTTTGTGGAGCGGGAGGTGGAGGAGGAGTGGTCTGGACCACCGGGGAAGCATTGCGTGCAGGCGACGCTGGAGGAGTCGTGGGTTGTCGATGTGGAGGCGTGCTTGCTCCTGCGGTGGCTCAATCTGGGCCTCTCTTCTTTGGAGATATAACCTCCACACCATCTGGAAATATGATGTACTTTTTGCGCCAAAGAATGAATGTGCCATGGAGGGCCTGTCCAAGCTTGGTCACGTCGTCGCCCCCAGCAATCTCGAGCATGAGATCTTCGAAGCCCCCCACCACCTCTTCCACCGTGACCTTCGAGTATCCGGAGGGTATCTGGTTGCAGTGGAACGTCTGGCCCGCCTCTACCGGATAAGCCATGCCGTAAGCCACCTTGTAGGAGAGGTTACGCATATCAATGTGTAGCTTGCACTGTCGGCGAATCTTGATGATGTCCACGGGATGACGGACCTACGGGTCGTCTGCTACAGGAGCCACGACGGACGCGCAACTGCTCTTTTGCGCGATCGGACTGATCACGGATTCCGGCGCCGCCTGAACATTGGTCGAACGTAGTGCTCCCTGAAGCTGGCTTATTGCTTCGGACACTTTTTGTGTGATCAGGACATCGATGGAAGCCTTCGTAGCTCTAAGCTCTTCCTTCAATCGCCCACTCTACCCTCGATCTCTCTCTTGCTTCGTCCCGCCTCAGAATCGTTTGAGTCTTTGGCAAAGCCGTGCCTCCATGGCACCTTCCCAAAACCTCGTGTCCGTCCCGGGTGCTCAGGGTTTTGAAGGGCATATGTTAGCTCGTCATTCTCCTTGTCCGTCACCAAGGATCCTGACCGAGTCTGCTCGATGGCTTGTACAATCCTTTCACCAACTTCTTGGACTGTCGGTGCCATCACCAAGCTACCATCATCAGCCAGTTTGCCCTGTGAGCCAAGAACCAATTGCGCAAAGGGGCTCCCAATTCTCGATTTAGTACAACATCATCTTCAAGTTCCTCTTCCGCTTGTCCCATTTCTTTGCGGCCTTGATGTAACCACCGGTCCCGAGATGGTGGTGGTATTTCTTCTTCCGGCATTCACCCTATTTTTCTCTCGCGCGGCCCCGTGATCGGCAAATTGTATTCCTCGAAAGCATCCCAATGATCGGCCGGCTTAGGAAATTGATTGAAGTCCGCCTTTCTCCTTTGTCGATGTACTTGCGGGTGAGGGCGACTTCCATCTTTGAAAGGAAGTTGCCATATTCTTCAAAGCCCATCCCTTAGCCTTCGTTTGCACCCTTACGGAAAAGTGAAATTTTCCTTCATATCGTTCTAGAGCAGTTCCTTGGTAGCTGCAGGGACTTCGGCCCATTTCTGGATGCTGATTGGGACGTGATCCCTCACGTGGTAGCCACAAGCGTTGTTGAAAGGGCCAATTGCTGATTCGGGGCTAGCAGACTCCGTCGTTCTTGACTTTTGTTATCACGTACTTTGTCGAAGGCTTCTTGTTAGGTCCTCGGTTAATTCCGGACTGGGTGGCCGATGAGGTACCGGGCTGGATACACAAACACATATAATATGAATGATTTTAGAATAACTAACATGTTTACGGTGATTTTATAATGGGTAAGAGTGTACCTCAGTACCAGTGTTAACGGCCTCATCGATAGCGTTGGTAGCACCATCGTGATTTTCCGCATCAGTGTTAACGGCCTCATTGGCTAAGATGCTACCCAGCGCAATGGTCTCGAACATCAGATTTTTCGCCTCATCGAAAGCCAAGTCACCACATCTTGGTGTCGCCATCTAGAGTAGAGCAAATCTCAAGGGTTAGATTATATATGAGACAAGATTGTTGAGAACAATTCGAGTTTGAACAATGTAGGCCAGTTATAAAATATTGAAGGGATCTTTCTCTATCAGAAGAAACATAAATTTTTGTAGTAGTTTTCAGGGATAAAACAATGCTTAAGAAGCATCCTTTTGGGTAATTTTTGGTGCAATAGAGATACATTTCGTTTAAGTTGTCGAATTGCATACATACATGAAAATTGTTCATTGAAGTATGTGTGAAACAGTTTGCTTAATTTTTCTCGATGAATTGGTACACATCTCCTTGTACCAGGATCATATTCATGGTGCATTTATTGGCTCCTCTCCTTTGATCTAAAGCTATGCAAGCACACAATTATGCATGGAGATGGATAAATGGATACATACATCCAAGAATGATGCATTAGGCGCATGACCACATTACTTCCTTCTCTGTCCCAATCTAACACCTTTGACCCTAGTGCAGCCAACGAGATGTACCATTTTCGCACAAAGCAACAATTACAACTTGTGCTTAAGACTATAATTATGTTTTGGTTTCTACCTTTGTTCTAGCTTCTAGTTTTAGGTATTAAAGCCGCAAACCCTAGCAAATATAAGAGTTCTTTTCTTGTTCAATGTTTTTCACTTGAGATGCAATGTCAATTCCTGTAAAGCTACTGACTTTTTGTTTATTGTGACCATTTCATCTTCTAGGAAATATGTGCTACACTTTGTTGGATGGGAGATTTGATTTGGCTACTGCAAAACACTGGTATACAAACATAATCACAGAACAACAAGCTTGTTTCTCCTTGTGGGCATTTCACTGAACACCTTGTGGGCATGAAAACAGAGAGAGCAGGAGGGTGCGTTTCGCCGGGTACCTAGGCCCTCCGGTCCTCCGGGGTGGAATGGCGGGGCGGCGTTGAGCAGTGGCAGAGGAGGTCCTTGGCGAGGTGGCGTCAGTGCGGGGTCTTGACGGAGGCGGCGGCACTGAGACTTAGAAAATTTGGGGTGTGAGGAAGCGCGGGGACTTAGAAAATTTGGGGTGTGAGGAAGCGCGGGGACTTAGAAAATTTGGGGGTGTGAGGAAGAGTGGCCAGTATCAACTTTATATAGAGCACCCACTTCTACAAGCGGTTGGTAATAACAACCGTTTGTAGAAGTGCTCTAGAAGCGGTTGGTATTATCAACCGCTTGTAAAGAGGACTTCTACAAGCGGTTAATATTACTAACCGCTTGTAGAACGCATGGATTCGCGGCAGTGGGAAAGGCCCTATGCAAGCGGTTAGTATTATCAACCGCTTGTAGAGCGCAAGCTACAAGCGGCTATTAATACCAACCGCTTGTAAAAGTGCTGACCGGATAATATTCAAAACAATACGGTGCCCATATCGTTCGATAAGATCTCTTCCTCCCCCCTGGCTAGCACGTGGCGTTTGAGTGTGCGGGCTCGTCCACCCCGGTTTGAACCCCGCTCGTGCCCCCTTGCCATTCTTTTTTTTTACTGTGCAGCTTTGTACAAGCGGTTGGTAATACAAACCGCTTGTAGAGTCACTTCTACAAGCGGTTAATATTACGAACCGCTTGTAGAGGTACTTCTACCAGCGGTTTATATTACGAACCGCTTGTAGAAGTGGGTAGAGCTTTAATTTTCTAAGTCCCCACACTCTCCCACACCTTCAAATTTTCTAAGTCCCCGATCGCCTTCTCTCTGTCGAGCGCGCCACAGCCACCGCCGATCTCGCCGACGACCGCCATCACACGCGCCCCCGACCATCGCACGACACCCCAGCCAATCCACCCCGGAGGACCTAGGTAGCCGGCGAAACGCCCCCTCCTGCTCTCTCTGTTTTCATGCCCACAAGGTGTTCGGTGAAATGCCCACAAGGAGTTTTGTTGATATGTTGATGTTGGAGTAATGAAAAATTATTGTTGATGCTAATTTGTTTCACTCTTTGTGCTTTAAATACTTCTTGTGATTCGGATGAGATTGGAAAGGTTTAAATTTGAAGCTATTAATTCATGTCGACGGCTTCATCAAATGGCGAGACAAAGAGACAACTAGAGGCATTACGGATAAAGCTATCGTGTCCTCGATACGGAGATCCTGTAAATGTGTTCACCTCCCATACATCCAAGAATCCATCCCGAGTGTTCATGAAGTGTTCGAATATGTCGGTAAGTTTTTGAAGTTATTCATTTGTTCATATTCCTTGACTTTCACCTTCCGTTCCATTCTTTCTGTTTGAAGGGCACAACATGTCAGTATTAGGCGTTGGTGATAAAGCCACCATGGTGTTGAAAATCTTGCATTGCAAATTGCTGCATTCCAAGAAGATTTGTTGCCAAGTGATGATGGCCTACTGGTCAGTAACATTTAATCTGTTGCAAGCCGAGAGATGCACATCCCACGCTTCGATGACAACAAGAGTATTAAAAAGCTAGAAGAAAGGATGGAAAGAGTAGAGGACATGCTAAAAAAATTAGTTAATATAGCTATCATTGTAATGTTGCTCCTTTTATATGATGTACTAGGTAAGTAGCAGTAGACAACCTGTGCTCAAATTGTTGAAAGCTTGTATGTCAGTTGTGTAAATTTCACACTGCTTTTGGGGTTTTTGTATGGGAATTTATGAGCTAACTATGCTAAGCTGAATTTCTCTTTGTTATGATTTCTACATAATTTTCAGGCTTTGTTCTCATTTTAAAATTTGTACAAATGGTTTTCAGGCTTTGTTTTTATTTTAAAATTTGTAGAAATAATTTTGTAGAAATTATGTACAAGCAATGTTAAATATCAACATATCAACATGATCATATGGAAGAATTTGTATACAAGTAGTACATCTTAAGTCTTCGTCTTTACAATTGTTCCTTCGTTATGATCGTGACGTATGTAAGGAGCATCGACATCACTGTCACGCAGGACGTTTATGTCGACATCAACTGTAATGGGAGGAAGCTCGTCGAACTAACCATACTCTTCCTCGTCGGTGACGTTCTCAACCCCTACAATCCTTCGTTTGCCTTGGAGAACCACATGTCGCTTTGGCATTACCTTTTGCTTGTCCTTCTGCTTTTTAGGTTTGCTTGACATGTCCATTACATAGAAGACCTGGATTACATCGTTCGCGAGAACAAACGGTTCGCGCCTATAGCCGACTTCTGTGAGATCCACGGTTGTCATGCCGTATTTGTCGACCTTCTGTAAGTTCAACCTTCATTAGTTACGGTTTTGGTGTTAATGACAAATCTAATAATGAGATTATCCATTAAATGTGATTTTGTTGTTAATGACAAATCTTATATCGAGACTAACTCGTTTATTTAGAATATCCTTGATTAGTCTCATCACATTGAAAAATAGAAAACCCAAGGTATGTGTGCGTATTTATCTTAGTATTAGTTGCATACTTTGGAGTTAAGTTAAAGTATGAATGTCCTCATTATATTAATCACAAAATGTGCTTCATGTTTCCCAATCCATATATTACATGGATGCACATACTTAGGGGGAGTTTGTAGTTTAACTTGAAAGTCTCTTTGTATTGATTTATTCTTTATTGACACATATAAGGATCAAGACAAAGAAACTAAATCCTTGAGTATATATTTGAATTGCCTAGTTATAAGTATACTCATGGTAATATAGGATATACTCCAATACGATCAATTTGAATATGTGCATATTATGTCCAAGTCAATTATATTTATGCACATATACATGTGGGGTTTATTCTATAGTTGATGACTTAGAGTAATGATCATCTCCATATAGTTTACACACGATGGATTATTATTTTTCATCAACATGAGTATATGAAAACTTGTGTAGTTAATATATACTCATATCAATTTAAATGATAATTTAAATTGAGTTCATTTGTCTTATTAATCATTAAAGAACACTTCATCATGTGTTGATGGTGTTCCGTGATTAATTGAGGACAAATGAATAGTTCTTAAGTATAATAAAGCATGAGTTGCATTATTGTACTTAAGATATACTTAAATCATTCAAATTGATTTAGGTTGAGCTCAATTGATCTAAAGGCATCCATTATGTGTTAATGGAGTGCAAGAGATAATTGAGACAACCGTGCATCTTGGACTAACTATTTTATGAGTTATGATTGAGTTAGGTCCAAAGATGAATGAGATGATTGAGAACAGGATAAAGACGACATCATGAGGTGATGGGCGTCAAGAGAAGATCCCGAAGACAAAGAGAAGAATCGAGTGATGATCCCGGGGGAGTATCAAGTGAAGATCATAAAGACCCCAAAGGGGATTGCTTGCACGGCGGCGAAGGTATAACTAGATAGGCTAAGGACTTTTGTAGTCTTTGAGTCTAAAGTTTTTATCGTCGTACTATTAAGAGGGGTTGTCTCCTAGCTTGAGCTTCATCATGTGTTGGTGATCTCAATCCGCGTTCACTCAAGCTCAAATCATTTGGATTTGGTTTTTGCATAAAGTTAACCATTTTGCATGTGTTGCGAATGGGTTAAGTTTATACTTGGTTGTTGTTGGTTTATGCTCTGATTTGCATGTGTTGCAAAGAGGAAGAGCATATGCATTTGGTTTTCGCATAAAGCTTGCATGTGTTGCAAATAGGATAAGTTAATGCGTTGGCTTTTGCGTGAAGTTCACTTTTGCATGGGTTGCAAATGTTGAAGCTTCATGTTTTGGTTTCGTTCAAAACAATCTTTCTAAAACATGTGGTTGCTTGGAGCTAAGTTTTGCATGTGTTGCAAAAGGAGAGAGCTCAAGTATGATTTGGTATTTGTAGTTGTGTATGTGCTAGAGGCTCGCATGTGTTGTGAGTAGAGAGCACATATGTTTGATTTGGTGTTTAAATGTTTGTATGGAGCTAGAGGCTTGCATGTGTTGCAAGTAGAGAGCTCATACGTTGGTATTGGTTTTAGTGTGAAGTTTGATTTGTGGTTGCATGGAACTAGAGAATTGCATGTGTTGCAATTAGAGAGTTCATGCACTCTGATTTGATGTTTATGGAGTTGCTTGGAGCTAGACTTTTGCATGTGTTGCAAAGAGTAGTGCTCAAGCATGAAATATGTTTAATGTGTTATTTGCAAGTTCGTTGTGCGAATAAACTGAGGTTTATGAGTTCGGAATTCCGAGAGCATGTGAGTAGGGCTTGCAACGGGTGTGGGCAAGTTGACTGGGTCTCGTGTTGACCTTCACATGGCTAGGGGGATTAATCTCATAAACTCGAGTTTGATTTGCTTATTACGTGTTGCAAATAGATTTTGAGTTGATTGCAAAATGTGTTTTTGCAATTGTGGTTGAGATTCTTTGAGCATGAGCTAAGTTGGTGCAAATGTGTTTTGCACAAGTGTATGATCATATGTTGATCATCTAGTGGCTCAAAGAATAGCTTTGGTTTTTGGAGAAATGGTTTTTCGTGTTGAAATCGTGTTTTCTCAGTGTGGCCGGCACTACCGCTGGGTGTGGGCGGTAGTACCGCAAATGCGGTACTACCGTAGGTTTGCCGCCGGTAGCTATTTTCCAGTGCGCATGTTTCTAAAGAGGCTGAGGCCGGCACTACCACTCGGTGGGAGCGGTAGTACCGCAAATGCGGTACTACCAGCCCTCAGAGGGCGGTAGTACCGGAAATATGGCCGTTGGGCCGACCGTTGGAGTGAGGGCGGTAGTACCGCACTTTTGCTGTTTCGCCCGTTTTGAGCCCCCAACGGCTAGTTTTCTTGGTGGGGCTATAAATATACCCCTTGGGGGGCTTGGGCAGGGTGTTGCAGCTGTGTGGGAGTTGTTTGCATGTGTTGCTCTTCTCCATTTGCCTCTTGAGCTTAAGTGTGAGCACTAATTGCATGTGTTGCAATTAGGGAGTGGTTTAGGGAGTGGTTTGAGAGCCTCTTGTGCATGTGTTGCACTTGAGTGAGGCCTTGTGCATGTGTTGCACTTGGTGGTCACCGGGAGCGCATTCGTTGTGCTCGGTGAAGTTCAAGCGAGGAGCGGCTTATTTCTCTTGGAGGTTGCCGACTCCTAGACGGCGAGGCGTCGTCTTGCGGAGCTCTCAAGGTGTGAGAAGCCCTGCAAGTTTGTGAAGGTTCGGGTTGAGCCTCACGACTAGCGTGAAAACCACGACTAGTGGAAAGAGGCGGTGCTCGGCGGGGCCGGTCCAAGTGTGGGCTTGCCTCAACGTGGACTAGGGGAGACCGGCAAGTCTCCGAACACCACGGAAAAATATCGTTTGTCTCTTGTCTCCTTTATATTCAAGCGTTTACATTATTGTATATTTATCAATTGCTTGAATGTATTAGAATTGCTTAGTATTAATTGATTGTTCAATTTAGCAATTCTAGTGTAGAGACTTAATTTAGTTAGTGCACTAGTGAGCCTAGTTGATTTAGGCTTTAATTGTCAAAACCTATTTATCGCTTCCGCATATATCTTTGTTTAGGTTTTGACTTAGGGGAGTATTAGAGCGAATTGTTTAGTGAGCGATCGAATTTCGTAAAACGCCTATTCACCCCCCCTCTAGGCGCATCCTCGACCCTACACCTTCACACCGTTTGGAGTCAGCTTGACCCATTGGCACTTAAATAGAGGGACCTTCAGAGGTCCATAGTCGAGCTCCCATATTTCTTCTATGAAACCATAATATGTGTCCAACCTGCCGCTGTTGTCTTCGGCGTCTATATGGACACCGCAGTTCTGATTGGTGCTCCTGTTATCCTGGGATCTGGTGTAGAATATGTAACTATTGATCTCATACCCCTTGAATGTCACGATTTCTTGTGATGGTCCCCGGGCCAAGCGTTGCAATAGTTCATCGTTTGACCCTTCCTCAAGGATGTACTACAGAGCAATTGCCGAAAGAATCCATGTGTTTGAGGTTATCCAACTCTCTGTCTTCCTTGTGAACTCATGGCGTAGGACACTCTTGTCTTTGAAGGACATAGGGGCGACTATAGTTGATTGCTTGAGCGTTGAAATGTGCTTGCTTGAATGCAACAAGATCATTGCATGCAATGGCTTGCCTTCCTATTGTCCTTTTGCCCGTAGCCTCCCTCGTGTCGTGATATGGGGACGCCGATAGGATTTAGATCATTCATGTAATCAACACAAAACGATATCACCTCCTCATCACGTAGCCCTCGGCAATGCAGCCTTCCTGACGCTGACGATTCGGACGTATTTCTTGAGGACACTCATGTAGCTCTCAAAGGGAACATGTTGTGCGATATACCGTCCGAGGATACCAATCTCCTTAACAAGGTGAGCGGTGAGATGAACCATGATATCAAAGAATGCGAATGAAAGATCATCTCGAGGCTAACCAAACTTTGTACCACATCGCCTCCAACTTAGGCGCTTTAGCCGGTTCGACAACCTTCTCTGAAATGGCGTTCGAGAAGGAACATAGCTTTGTGATTGTCCCCGCACCCACTCAGGCGAAGATACCTCGGCAGACTACAGAGCAAGCTGTGTCATCAACACAAGGCAGTCATGGGATTTTAGGCCTTGGAGTTTATTCTCTTTCGTGTTTACGAGTCTCTTTACATTTGAGGAGTATCCAGAAGGGACCTTCACACTGTTCAAACACTCAATCATGCTTTTTTTCTCTTCCTTGCTTGGAGTGTAGCATGCAGGATGTAGATAAAGTTGTTTTGTCCCTTCTTTGTTTTTCTGATGTAGGTCACTCCTCACCTCCATGTCTTCAAGGTCCTTCCGAGCTTGTAGTGTATCTTCGATTTGCGTACATATCTATGTAGCCTAGCGAGTTCAAGCAAACATTCTTCGTGATGTGCATGAAGTCAAGCGAGTGACTTAACCTCCAAAACTTCCCAATACTACAGTCCCAAAATATTGATTTCTTCTTCCATGTGGGTGCATGACCATCCTCGTTAAACGCAGTATGCTTCCAAGACCCTTCCCAAATATTACTTTCAGATCCTTTACCATAGCAAACACAAGTCGCCCATTACGATCTTTGAGGCTTAACACGCAATTCTGTTCCCAGATTAAATTCTTGCCTTTCCACCTCAAAGCATGATTGCTAGAAAGAAACTGCGGTGGCCCTTGTACACACACTTCCGAGAGTTTTTCAGTACATGCAAATCCGTTTCATCTATGCACTGGGTGCAAGCTTTAAACCCTTTGACAGTTTGGTAGGACAGTTCTCGAGAGCGAGCCAATCGTTGATTGTTACAAACAACAATGCACGCAGATTTGAAATACTCTCTTTGTACTCATCCCAAACCCGTACACCATCCTCCCACAACTTTGCAAGGTCTTCAACCAATGGTTTCGGTAGACATCGATGTCGTTTCGAGTTGCCAGACGCCTTCGATCAACAATGGCATCATGATGTACTTCCACTTCATGCACAGCTATGGAGGAATGTTATAGATGAAAAGCGTCCACGGGCAAAAGCTATGGATCTTTGCTCAACCGACCGAAAGGATTCATCCCATCGGTGCTCAACCCAAACCTTATGTTTCGACCTCATTTGCAAAGTTCGGTAAGCCCGATCGACTTTCCTCCATCTGCGAGCCATCTGCAGGATGTCTAAGCATCCCGTCTTCCTTACGCTCTTCTTCATGCCAACGCATCATCTTGGCATGACCTTCGTTAACACAGACGCTTCAACCGGGGACCACAGGAAATACCACAATACTTTGGTGGAGTTCTCTTCTTCGTCGATTCCCATCTAATTCACGGATCGTCACGCCGCACCTTATACCGGATTCTTCGCTGCACCGGACAAACCTCCAAATCGGCATACTCATTGCGTCTGAGAATACAATCGTAAGGACACGCGTGTATCTTCCGTACTTGCAATCCTAAAGGGCAGAGGACTCGCTTCGCTTCATATATAGATTCGGGTAGAGTGTTACCTTCCGGAAGCAACCTCTTTACGAGTAATAACAAACCATTGAATGCCTTGTCTGACACACCATTTGTGGCCTTCCATTGCATGAGTTCTAGTGTAGTACGCAGACTTTACGTGGCCTCGCCCACGCTTTAGGTACAAAGCGCCTCGTGGTCCTCTACCATGCTCTGAAACTTCTTGTATTGTCTTTCCTCTGTGAACTCTCCCTTTCCGTCACGGAGCATCTGATCTAGCTCATCATCAACAAACTCATCGAGTGTATCTTCCACGGACCCGTATTGAGTTTGTAGGGTCGAGGATGCGCCTAGAGGGGGTGTGAATAGGCGTTTTACGAAATTCGATCGCTCACTAAACAATTCGCTCTAATCAACCCCTATGTCAAAACCTAATCAAATATATATAAGCGGAAACGATAAATAGGTTTTGACAATTAAAGCCTAAATCAACTAGGCTCACTATGTGCACTAACTAAATTATGTCTCTACACTAGAATTGCTAATTTGAACAATCAATTAATACTAAGCAATTCTAATTACAATCAAGCAATTGAACAATATACAATAAATGTAAATACTTGAAAGTAAAAGAGACAACCGATATTTTTCCGTGGTGTTCGGAGACTTGCCGGTCTCCCCTAGTCCACGTTGAGGCAAGGCCAACCACTTGGACCGGCTCCCGCTCGAGCACCCGCCTCTTTCCACTAGTCGTGGTTTTTCACGCTTTCGCGTAGGCTCAACCCGAACCTTCACAAACTTCGCCGGGGCGTCTCACAATCCTTGAGAGCTCCCGTGCACGACGCCTACGCCGTCTAGGAGTCGGCAACCTCCAAGAGTAATAAGCCGCTCCTTCACTTGAACTTCACCGAGCACAACGAATGCGCTCCTGGTGATCACCAAGTGCAACACATGCACAAGGCCTCACTCAAGTGCAACACATGCACAAGAGGCTCTCAAACCACTCCCTAATTGCAACACATGCAATTAGTGCTCACACTTAAGCTCAGGAGGCAAATGGAGAAGAGCAACACATGCACACAACTCCTACACAACAGCAACAACCTGCCCAAGCCCCCCAAGGGGTCTATTTATACCCCACCAAAGAAAACAAGCTGTTAGGGGCTCAAAACGGGCAGAAAATCGACTTGGCCGGTACTACCGCCCTCTAAGGGCCAGTAGTACCGCCCTTGGCTCCAACGGTCGGCCAACGGTCATATTTCGTTAGATTACGCCCTCTAAAGCGCAGTAGTACCGACTTCATGCAGATTCTCGCTCCCACTGAAGCGGTAGTGCTACTTTGCCCACCAAAGAAACACGCCAAGATCGAAAATACCTCCGGGCGACTTGGACCCGGAGTACACTCCGGACTACTGCCCAAATGTCCTTAGTAGTACCGCCAACACTTAACAAAGAAAAGCAATATTCCAAAAAAGCTACTAAGACTATATCCCGGTAGTATCAAGATTTATGTACTACCGCTCAAGCATAGCGGTAGTCTTGAAACAGAGAAACTCAGATTTCGAACTCCAAATCCATTTCTCCAAAAACCAAACTTATTCTTTGAGCCACAAAGATGATCAACACATTATCATACACACGTGCAAAACACATTTGCACCAACTTAGCTCATGCTCAAAGAATTCAAACCAAATTGCGAAAACACATTTCGCAAAGCAACTCAAGATCTATTTGCAAAACGTATTAAGCAAATCAAACTCGAGTTTATGAGATTAATCCCCCTAGCCATGTGAAGGTCAACACGAGACCCAGTCAACTTGCCAACACCCGTTGCAAGCCCTACTCACATGCTCTCGGGATTCCGGACTCATAAACCTCAGTTTATTCGCACAACGAACTTGCAAATAACACAATAAACACATTTAATGCTTGAGCACTACTCTTTGCAACACATGCAAAAGTCTAGCTCCAAGCAATACCAAATCAAGATGCATGAACTCTCTAATTGCAACACATGCAATTCTCTAGTTCCATGCAACACCAAAACCAAACTTCGTACTAAAACCAAATCAACATGTATGAGCTCTCTACTCGCAACACATGCAAGCCTCTAGCTCCATACAACCACACAAACACCAAATCGTGCTTGAGCTCTCTCCTTTTGCAACACATGCAAAACTTAGCTCCAAGCAACCACACGGTTTTTGAAAGATGTTTTTGAACGAAACCAAAACATGAAGCTTCAACATTTGCAACACAAGCAAAAGTGTACTTCACGCAAAAGCCAACACATATAGCTTATCCTATTTGCAACACATGCAAATCAAAGCTTTATGCGAAAACCAAATGCATATGCTCTTCCTCTTTGCAACACATGCAAATCAGAGCATAAACCAACAACACCAAGCATAAGCTTAACTCATTCGCAACACATGCCAAATGGTTAGCTCTTATGCAAAAACCAAATCCAAATGGATTGAGCTTTAGTGAACGCGGATTGAGATCATCAACACATGATGAAGCTCAAGTTAGGAGACAACCCCTCTTAATAGAACGGCGATAAAAACCTTAGACTCGAAGACTACAAAGTCCTTAGCCTATCTAGTTATACCTTTGCCGCCGCGCGCAAGCAATCCCCTTTGGGGTCTTTATGATCATCGCTTTGATACTCCCCCGGGATCATCACTCGACTCCTCTTCTTTAACTTCGGGATCTTCTCTTAACGCTCATCACCTCATGATGCCGTCCTTATCCCGTTCTCAATCATCCTTGGATTTAACCTAACTCAATCACAACTCATGAAAACCGTTAGTCCAAGATGCATGGTTGTCTCAATTATCTCTTGTATTCCATTAACACATAATGGATGCCTTTTAGACCAATTGAGCACAACCTAAACCAATTTGAATGATTTATATGAGTCTTAAGTACAATAATGCAACTCATGCTTTATTATACTTAAGAACTATTCATTTATCCTTAATTAATCAAGGAACACCATCAACACATGATGAAGTGTTCTTTAATGATTAATAAGACAAATGAACTCAATTTAAATTATCATTTAAATTGATATGAGTATATATTGACTACACAAGTTTTCATATACTCATGTTGATGAAAAATAATGATCCATTATATGTAAGTTATATGGAAATGATCATTACTCTAAATCATCAACTATAGAATACACCCCACATATATATATATGTGCATAGATATAATTGACTTGGACATAATATGCACATATTCAATTTAATCATATTGGAGTATATCCTATATTACCATGAGTATACTATAACTAGGCAATTCAAATATATACTCAAGGATTAAGTTTCTTTGTCTTAATCCTTATATGTGTCAATAAAGAATCGATCAATACAAAGAGACTTTCAAGTTAAACTACAAACTCCCCCTAAGTATATGCATCCATGTAATACATGGATTGGGAAACATGATGCACATTTTGTGGTTAATATAATGGGGACATTCATATTTTAACTTGAATCCAAAGTATGCAATTAATACTAGAATGAATACACATACATACCTTGGGTTTTTCATTTTTCAATGCGATGAGACTAATCAAGGATATTCTAAATAAACAAGTTAGTCTCAATATAAGATTTGTCATTAATAACAAAATCACATTAATGGATAATCACAATATTAGATTTGTCATTAACACCAAAACCATAACTAATGAAGGTTGAACTTACAATCTCCCCCTTTTTGGTGATTAATGACAAATCTAAGCTTAATAAACACATTTGGATTAAAACTAACATATTGAGAGAATTTAAGCTTTTTGAATGCATATGCACATTTTAAATAATATAAGCATTGACAATTTTTGAATGCATATGAGAATCAATTCTCCCCCTTAATCATGTTTAGCTCCCTTTTTAAACCGAATGATATTAAGCTTCCTAATTCTCCCCCTTTTGGCATTAAACACCAAAAATGGAATTCTAAGATGATTTCTCTATTTAAATATTCTCCCCTTTGGCAAATATTTTTCCTTTTAAATATTCTTCCCTTTTTAATTATCTCTTTTTAAGCTCCTAATTCTCCCCCATGAAATTATCTCTTTTTAATGAAGGCCATACAAGAATTGAAATAAACACTTATGACTTTCGCAAAGAACTGAAATTTCAAGCCAAATAAAAACTTGAAGGGTTATTCAAGAAGTAAAACCAGTTTTTATTTGAAATACGGTCTAAAAATAAGGAAAACTCGAAAAGAGACCATATTTGGGTTTGTGGATACCACTTGTAAAAATACCACTTGTAAAGATAGGCATGAAAAACGAAGTAAGGGTATCACACGGTTTATTTGAAACACATTCAAATAACTCACTCCTCATTTTATTAGGCTTTGCAACTTTTCAACATGATTCTCCTGAAGAATCCAACAAATTTGCCTAATAGGGTTAAACGAGGAACCCAAAAAGAATACTACTTAAGAATTTTTTTTCAAATAAAACTAACTAATTGTTACATTTTCATGCAAATCTTTTCTATCATTCCGCATTTTAATTTTACTAAATAAAAATTATTTTTTACCCCTTCCCCACCTTTGTAATTTTTCATCGTTTCACATTTATTGCATTTCATTTCATACACCAAACAATATATCACCTTAAGAACAAAAAAATAAGCCAACAACATAAACACTAATTCCCACAAGAACAAAACATGATTTCTCAACATCCAATGCACAAAAAACATCAATATCTAGGTGAGAAGGATGTCAGCAACATGTTACTCACCTTAGGAACAACTAATTCGAGCTAATAGCCTCAATTGAAAATTTTGGCAAGACTCTCCCCATGAATCGCTCTCGGCCCACCACTCTGTTGTCTGTGCGAGCTCGGGAGGAAGATGGGGTTTAAATCTTGTTGGAAGATGGGGTTTAAATCTGTTGGGCGGGAAGGGGTCTCTACAAGCGGTTCTACACACGAACCGCTTCGATCCCAACTATAAGCGGTTCGTGTCTCGAACCGCTTCTAGATCTCTAAGCGGTTCTAGACACGAACTTCTTAGAAGTGAGACTCGAAGGGGTTCGTATCAAGAACCGCTTCTAGAGACCCCCTCCCGCCCGTTGCCCACGAACCTCTTGTGGCACATAGAGCACAAGCGGTGCGCACCTAACCGCTTGTGATAGACCGGTTGTGAAGGCCGGTTCTGTAGTAGTGAGTGTGTCGACAGTCAACTGTACGGATTTTAGATCACACCAAAATTTACGTTAGTTCATTTGTGTCCGGTGGTATACTGTCGTACTGCTCTTGCCTATAACTTAGGCTCCGCTTAGAACACAAAAAATTTATAGGAATCAATTCAATTCTAACACGGATGTAAAAAATTATCGTATTCCAAACGGCCTGGAATCACCTGCACCATGTTCTTCCTCAAAAGGAACAAAATTTTGTGCTTGATGGTTGCGATTAGGGTTCCAAAAATCGATGAAAATTTCTCAAAAATCACAATTTTCGACCGTATCAAGCTAGCTATTTGGAACAGGTTAGTAAACCAGTCCAATTCAAATTGAAATTCAAAAAATTAGAAAATTTGAAAAAAAATTATCCAAAATTTCCGTAAAATTAGTGTTAATAACTTTTTGACATCTAGGATAACATTTTTTTTGAAAAACCCAATTTGAGAGATTTTTTTTGAGAAAATCATAATTACATAATAAAAAAATAGGGCAAAGCAGTCAACAATTCCTGATTTAATTGAGTTGTAAAATCATGTTATAAATTTTTGAATTTTTTTTGTGAGGTCCTAAGGAAATTATAATGATGATGTAAAGATTTTAGATAATGATCAGACCTGTGCATTTTTATAAAATTTTGACAGTTGTATTGTTTTTGTATATGCTCTTCTATTTTTGATTTTCTAGGGGCACTAAATGTAGTCTAATATTTTTAAAATTTTACTACATGATCCTTGGGTATTTTTTATGATCCATTAAAATTTCAGATTATGATCAAGCTTATATTTTTTTGTAAAAAACTGACAGTGTTTCTGTTCCTTTTCATTAATTGTTGTTTGATTTTGCAGAAGAATTAAATGAATTAAAAAATTATTGAAATTTCTCTGAGGTGTTTTATAGGTTAATTGAGATTTATTAAGATTTTCTGCAATATTTTCTAATTTTTCTTGATTGTGCTGATTTTTGATGTAAACCGATCGAAAATCGGATAAAACCGTTGAAAAATCGAAGTAAAAAACAAGTCCTTGAGTGTGACCTAAGTGTGGCAATCTTGGTCGTAAATCAAATAAAACCGATCGAAAGTTGAAAAAAAGGTCAAAAATTGGTTAAATGGGTCTATTTTCATTTTTCTGTCAGTTTTTGATCGCTGACTTCAAAAGATTTGATTTACAGATCGTTCGGTTTTTACTTATTTTGCAAGATATATTGCATTGCTTAGTACCCCGCACGGGCAAGCCCACTAGTGTCGGACCAAAATTAGAGGTCGTCCTGCCCTCCTGACGGGCCAACCCACTCCAGCGCCCACGCGCCCACGCCGACATACCGGTCTGAACAGCCCGTAAGGACCACACAGTCCAGGCCTCCTTCCGCGCGGTCGTGGGTTGGTAAACCACGGGCTCCGCCGCCGTCCGCGGCGTGTTTGGCAACTTCAGTTGGTTGGGTCGCGCCGTCCGCAAATACAGCCTGAGGTGTGCGGCGTGCATACACACGGGCTGCGCCGCATCTTGCGGCGCGCGCGCGTGTTCTGCTACTTCGGGCGTGGTGCTCGGTCGGCCGACCGGAAGTCACGCTCCGATGCTAGTTTTTTTTTTCTCCTCTGTTTTTTTATAAGATATATTTTAACTTTATATAATGATTAAAGTTGTATTGAAATTGAGAAAAATATAAGAAAAAATGACTTAGATGCCTTCCACTTAATTGTCTTGGAAGATGAAAAATATACTTTATGTGAGTGGTAATAAATAAATACGTATGGATAAGAAAAAATAAATAGAGGTGTAGAAGAAAAGATCTCATTAAATCTACATACAAACCTTATATTTATAAACAAAATAATTCAAAAAATAGACCTTACAAATAAAAAGAGACAATTAAAAAAAAAAAGGGAGTACCTGCCAGTCTCGGGCACACCCCCCGGTAGCAGTAAACTTTTTTCTCGTGGCACCGGGTTCCAAGCAAACTTCCAACGCTCCATCTGCACGCCACCATGGGAGTTTCACATGAAATTAGTAAAATTTGGTCTGTTCTTTCTTAAAAGAGTATATTTAACAAAACTACAGATTTTTGCTGCAAACTATAATTTTTTTTACATATTTTAACTTCTATTTTATAAAATTACATATTTTAGAAGAACTTGTTTCACAAAACTACATATTTCTTATACAAATTATCAGAAAACTACAAATTTTAGCATCTATTTTATAAAACTACAGATTTTATAAAAACTTATATCACAAATGTCGGTGAACTTTGCATCGGGGTACCCTCTTATTGCAGAAATTAGTAGGCCAACATGGCGACTGCTCAAGATGACGCTGGCGAGGCAGTGGGCGGTCAAACCACTCGCCACGCAAGGAGCTCAGCGGGCCTCTGGTGAGCGGTGACGGTTACACCCGTTTCATGGCATGAAGCGGCCGCGTGGCCCTCTGGCGGCAGTGTGTTAAAGATGCTTCGCCACGGGCGGCGGGTCCATGTAGCGGCCTAGTGGGCAGGTGGGCGATCAAGACCTGCCCACCGGGCGTCGCTCACGTAGCGGCCTGGCGAGCGAGCGGGCGATCGGGCCCCACTCGTCAGGCCATGAAGGCGACCAAAGAAATGAGGAGAAGGCTTCGGGGCGAAGTCTCCTTCCTCTGACACGCTGTGTCAGGGTCATTGATTGCGAAGCATTCTGCTATCGACACGACGACGGCTCATCTCTCTGACGCCTCTCACCAAACCCGTCGCAGGAGCGTCATATCCTGGACGGACCGGGCAAAGCCACTCAGCGGCATTAAATGAGGATTTAAGGACAAGACTACAGTGACGGATGTAATAAATGAGTCGTGGGTCGATGTAAGGCTCGAATGATGAGTGTAATTAATGAGTGGTAGATCAATACAGTGTCACCTTCTCAACTGCCCGAGCCAGTCCCGTCTATATAAAGGCGCTCTGGTGCATGGAGAAGGGGGCCGAAGAAGGAGAGAGCTAAAATCAGGACTCGGGTCCAGAGAACTCACTCGAGCTCAAGAACCATTATAATCGCCTTCACATTTCCTCAACAAAAGATCTAGCAGGACGTAGGGCTATTACCCACGCTGGGGGCTTGAACTTGGGTACATTATCGTGTCCGTCGATCTGTTGATTCTCGGGATTCATCGTGAGAGAGTCATTAGGGTTTCCGGCCACGAAGACGCCCTCTACCGAACCACATCCTCCCTCCAGGGAGTAGTCAACCCTATTTGTTGACGGGGTCCTGTCCGGCGAAATACGCCGACAACAAAACTACAGGTTCTAGAATTAATTGTAACAAGTCTAACAGTTTAGGCTGACATAACAACCTCATGCGTGAGTGAAATAGGAAATAAGGGCGTATGAGACCATCATGTGGGCCGACACTATCAGACTCGTTATAAGAAATAGCCGATTCTAAGGGCCTGTTTGGTAGAGCTCCAGATTTCAACTTCACCTGAGATCTGAAACTTATAGGCTAAAATAAAGTGAATTAAGTTTATATTTTTAGTCTAAAATGTAAGCAAGATGATTCATCTAAACACTCTTAATGTACTTACAGCTCCAGTTTCATGAATCTGGTAAAACTAAAATTTTCAGTTTAACTGAATTCCTACCAAAAAGGCCCTAAAACATATAGTTTTGTGAAACAAGTTTTTCTAAACCTATAGTTTTGTGATAAAAATTCTCCTATCGTTTTGTAAAATAGAAACTAAAATCTGCAGTTTTCTAATAATTTGTACAAGAAATCTATAGCTCTGTGAAATAAATTCTTCTCTAGTTTTATGCTAGTTTGTAAAAAAATATAGTTTTGAGAAATTTACTCTGTTAAAAATTCCAACTAAATTGCTGTGAAATCATGCGCCGTAAGCTCTCAGCCATTTGGCTCGCAAAGTCAGCATCTTTTCTGCCGACTCCTGATCCTCGAAGCCTCCTCGTGCCTTCCCAGGTGCACACTGCCTACAAATGAGATGAATTAAATGATGAAAGTCTTGTCTACTGAAAGCTCAAATAAAAAATTCTTCTATTCAACCCGCTGATCAAATCCACATCTCCCGACCATTCCTCGCAATTCACCAATAATGGACATGAAATTCTCGAGAACCCACATGTCAATCCCGTATCAATCCACAGCGACACCACCCGTTGACCAGATCGCCGTCTTGCCCGAGCTACGTTCTCAACTATTCCATGCAGACTTGAGTTTGATCTAATAAACGTATCATACACTCTAAACAGAGATGACTATTACCTTTCTCTCTTCTTACACCCCAGGTTCTTGATTACTAGTACAGACTAGAAACGTAGCTAGGGAATTCATAGTCTGTAGTGGGTGGCCATGTCAGGGAGCCCAGGGGCGGATCCGCCGCCGTCGGGGGGCGCGGTGAATACTTACACGAGGCAGCAGAACTACAGCTTCAGCGGGAGCGTCCTGCTCACGGCCGTCGTCATCCTCCTCGTGCTCACCGTCGTCTTCGTCCTCATCCGAATCCTGCTGCACCAGTTCGTGGTGCGGCCGGGCGGCGGCCGTCGCAGCCTCGCCGCCGGCATCCTCCGGTCCATCAACTCGTTCAGCAGAAGCGGCCGGCACGGGCTGGATGCGTCCGCGCTCTCCGCGCTGCCGGTCACCTCGTTCCGGAAGGGCGACGGCTCCACCCGCAGCGCTGCGGGGGCTGACTGCGCCGTGTGCCTGTCGGAATTCGAGGACGGCGAGAAGGTGCGGAAGCTCCCGAACTGCGGCCACGTGTTCCACGTGGAGTGCCTCGACTCGTGGCTGCGCTCGAGGACGACGTGCCCTCTCTGCCGGGCCGAAGCGGAACCCAAGGGGAAAGCGAAGGGCAAGGCGGAGGCGGAGGCGGCGTCGTCGTCGTCGTCGGCCACGGCGCCACCGCCCCCGGCGTTGTTCGGTGCCGGGGGAACCTTGGTCGTGACCATACAAGGCAGAGAAGCGCGCGGGTCAACGTCGTCGGGGCCTGGTCAACCGGTAGCGTGCTAGCTAGCTAGTTCCAGGCGCTGCAGGGAAACCGTCTCTAGCCTGCTAGGTAAGAATGCTAATGGGCGGAAGTTCGGCACAATCTAATCTAGCTTAATAATTTTTTTTCATATATCCGTGTCCAGTCTAATTTAAAAAGTGTGAGACCTAGGTTTAGCCTGAGTCCAAATAAAAGTTTAGATCTTGATTCAGGTCTTTATCTAAACAAACTGTTTGTTTGATGAATTGATAATTTACGGTGTAATATTCAAGTGATAAAACTAGGTCTATAATTACATATCTCATTTACTGGAAACAAAGGTTTAAAGTTAGAACTTAAAGTATGTTGCTGAAGCATGCAAAACAAAAAAGAAAGAATTAATGCTGAAGACAGCACCAATTGGTTTACTTGGCTGGTGGTGAGAGATTTAATAGAAAAAACCTAAAATCCAAATCTAGTCTGATTTGGTCTAGACCTGATCTAAGTAGTTATAGATTCAAAGTAAGTCCGATACATTTATAGTTTTAGATGGATCTAATTCAAAAGTTTGAACCGATTCAAACCCATTAACACCTTGCTACTAGGAGTTCTATCAAGTGAAAGGGAAGGCTATACCGCATACGGAAATTGAGAAGCTGCAATGTAGATTGAGAAATGTGTGTGATTCTTTGCAATGGCTAGCACTAGGAAATGAATAAACATACATGTCACTGTAACTGTACTATTCCACAACTTAATTGTATACAAGGATAATTCATTCTATACCATGTAAAATACCACTTTAAAAATTTTCTTCTGATTATTTCACTCTAAACATACTAGGTTCCACACAATATCTTTTTCGATCTCTCTCCCTTTTTAAATTAAGGAAGACACTTTCTTCACTAGCTATTTACTTTTTTTAGAGGTACAGGGACGCACACCTCACACACATACGTGCGTATCCCCTACACAAATTTTTTAGAGACTCTAGGACCTCGGGAACATAGATACACACTATTTCACTAAACACGCACATATGTATACTCATTTTTATTAATGGTAAGCATGCGTGTTCGACCAAACACAGACCGCGTCGTGAGCGTCTATGCGCTCGGCCAACTGAGCAGTTCATGTAACATCCTAAAAATCTTAATACAGTAAAAGTGTATATTTTGATTTTGAATATAATTATTTCTGAGTTTTCTTGGTATTCTTTGATTTCATTTGGATTTTCTTTGGATTTATGTATGGCAAGAAAAATCAAACAAAAGAGAAGATAGTGAATAAGCAATGGGAAAGGTAAAAAGTAAAATTTTGAAAAATTTACCATGGAATCCTAAACAAGCAGGTAGACTAACCCAGTCAGTAAATAAATTTTTATGCATAAGAAATATGAATAGATAATTGAAATGGCAGCTCTTTTGACTAAAAACAGTATAAGCTAGAATTAATATAAAATTTTAGAAACTTATCTAAGCTGAAAAAATTACCATAATGCCCTCAGTACAGAAGATACTATTGGTAAAAATTTCGGAAATTTACCATGTCATAAAATATTTTTAAAAATTCAAAAACAGATGCTTTGAAAATCTAAAAAATAGAATATCAGAATTTTTATAAAAGAAATAAGTAGGATATTAACTTGAATTTTTTATGGGAGTACCCTTAGCCTAAATAGAATTATAAAAAAATTCAAAAATAAATATTATCATTTGCACTCTTAAATAAATCAAAACCCGAAATGATAATTTTGGGCAATGCCCAGTGTTAGAATTTATATAAATTCTATATAGGGTATTTTAGTCTCAAATTTATACTCGATGGTAACAACTACCGGGAGACTATGGTCAAAAATATTGGGAAAAGTTTGGAGGTGATTGATGGCTGAATTAATGCAAGTACTGACCTGCCTCGCTTAGCCTGATCACCTAATCTCGTCTCCTCTCGCTGACAGGTGGGCCTGGGAGCTGTGGCGACCCCATTCACTGGCGAGACACAGAGAAGCCCTCTCTCTCACTGCCGGTGGACCCGGTCCCGCTTGTCAATCGCTATTTCTTTTCTCCCTCGTTTCTTCCGTTTCTCAGTCAATGCATCTGTGCTCTCTCTCACTCCCGAGCCTTCGCCGCTCTCTGCGCCTCAACAACAACTACGCCACCCACACAATCATCTGCTGCCACGAATGATCTCGGTCCTCCCATACCATAAAAGTGGTTGTTTCACGTTGCCCTGTGCCAAATTAAGTTTGTGCCACCTCTCCAAGTTCGCACAGAGCCACCGCCTCAAAACTCCGTGCATTCAAGGCCTCAAAACTCCGTGCATTCAAGTCCTGCGGAGAAATCTTGTGCCGCTTATAAATACCCCATGTGCGTCGCAATGAGCCCTCTACTCTCCTGCACATCTCCTGAATTGAGCACCCCAGCCAAACCTCTCTTTTCTTCGTTTTGCCATAGGAGCCAAGAAAGGGAAATCGATAAATTGAGTCAATCTGGTGGTAATCTTTAGAATTAGTTCACCCTACAGCTTCGCAATATATCCTAGATTACTCATCAATCTTGTTCTTCTATTGTTCTTGCTTGCAACCTCTCTTCCACTGCCGCTCTTCTTCCTCACAGCCAGCAACCGGTAGCAACCTCCTTTGGTTGATCTCAGCCCATGCCAAAAGATAAAATGGACCTAAGATCCTTCTCTAGTGCCTACCAAACCATTTCTCAGTGAAAATATGGCCTTCGGCGAGCTTTTGCCCATTCGGCCATGGCGGTCGCTGCACCCTCGCGGTGGTAGCTTACCTCCACGCCAACTCCGGCCGAATGGGTACCATCCCTAGGTGCGCACTATCATGCTAGTGCTCGAGGTGCTACCCATTCCATCTCTCTAGCGCTAGTTCGCCGGTGGCGAGCCAAGAATCGAGCCTCACTGTCTCTCGATAGCTGAGGAGCAAACCCCGGGTGTCAGTGGCTATGGCCAGTTCCCTTGCGTGTGCCTAGAGTCACCAATGAGCGGGCCCGGAGTGGCAGTGTCGACAGCGGATTTAAACGAAAGCGATGGTGCGAAGTAAAAGACGTTTTCGGTAAAGCGAAAATGTATTTTCTAATTTCAAATCATTTTTCAAAACCAAGCCGATTCAAACTGATATAACTTTTAAACTATAACTCCATATTGGATGAAACAAATTCTAAAATCGTCTAAAATCTAGTAGTTTCATAATATAGAAAAATATTTTGAAAAAATTCATTGTGTGATTTTTAATATTAGAAATACATGTGTAGGGTTTAAATACACTAAATAGATGACTTTTTCAAATTTAATCAAAATGAAGAAAGATAAATTTTATTAAAATTGTTATCTCGAGAGAAGTTCAAATATGTACAAATATTTGTATTTTAAGTTAATTTTCTTTATTTGCTAAATAGATGTATATTCAAGGTAAAATGAATATAGTTTTAATTAAATATTTTATAGAATGAATAAACTTTATGCTCATGAATAGCATAAGAATATTGGGTTAGCATTTTTAGAAAGAATATCTAAAGTTTGCTTTAGAAATAATTGTCAAATAAATGTTAATGAGGAATAAATGTAGTATAAGCCTCATTTTTGCATAAGCGCTTATATGTATGTATATATACATATATGCCTACGCATATATATGCATATGATGGAGTAAAGATTAGCTTTTGAATAACTAGAAATCTAATTAAATATTGCTGTGAATCTGAATCCTAATTAAAGGAAGGAATTACTTTATGTTCAAGTGATGATCATATCATTATATTCTTAAATAATTTTTGCATCTTGAATTCGAAAATGGAAATATAAGAATGCATAATTTTAGCTTCTTAAATTCGTAAAATGGAACTAATTAATCCACAAAATCAACCTCTGTTCCCTATGGAGAGTTTTTTATTAGTTTTATTATCTATTTTCTTTTTGCCCTTTTCGGAGTTTACTGATTGTTACTTATTTTCCTATTGCACAACGTGTAGACATCGACGTCCCAGAAGGCGAAGAAGAAGACCTTGTCGCTAATCCTGATTTTGATCCAGACAACAAACAACAAGGCAAGCACCTCCTTGATCATGTCGAACCCGATAATTTACCTACAATATGTTGCTTTTGTCAATGTATTATGCATGTGCGTAATTCCCTAAGTTGATATTTTGGGTAGAATTAGTAGCTACACCTGTAAATTATGGATTTTCTTAATATGTATGAACAAGTGAACCTTGTAAACCCTAGTATGGATTAGACATAAATGATAGCATTTTGGGGCATAATTGCTAGCATAATATAATTGCTTAGCCATGTATGAAAATGAACTTCAACATATTCCACTGTTTAAATGAATGGCTATCGTTTGGAAAGGTTGCTAGTATTTGATTAAAAACTCAAAATAAAACTATGATTTTGACGCAGGTGATTATTGGTAATAGCCGGATGTGCAAATAGAATTGCACGTAGTGTAGGGTAAAGTATCGTCTATGTCAGCTTAAGGACCAAACAATGGGACACTATTGATCCAAAAATTCTGTGCAACCACATAGGTTGGTATGGGACGGCCTTAACCTATTAAGTTATTTGGATATAGTTTTGCACATTAGTAGGTGGGAACTAGCAAAACCATTCAGTTCAGGTCTGTTTGTGGGGGGCTTCCACATCTCGATGTGGGTAAATGCATACCAGTGCAACGTTGTACGCCTTGTCATAAACAGAAACCGTGTGTTGGGTATTGCGTGAAAGGATCCATATCTTGGGTGAGTGTTTCTGTTTTTGTGGCAAGGGTTTAACATCCCGGGTTGATTCAAAACCATGTCTAAGTAATGTAACAGTTATGTATGATCTCCTTACCGACACACCAAAGGAAGTGTGCTAATTGGCCTGGCAAATGAGATTGATTATTCCTTGTGGGTAAAGTTGTACACTTTTGCAGAATGTAAATCTAATCGATTAGCCGCGCTCGCAGTTGTAGGCACTTAGTGAAATCATTCTAATGTTAGATTTTGGTTTTTCTAAAAATGGGTTTTTATTTGGAACTGTTTTGGCAACCATCATTTCATGTCAAAAGACCGACATGTATGGGCTTCACAGTCGGGAAGACTGTGTTGTGGAACTTGGATATATATTTCGGATTACAAAAATCTTAGCAGTTTTTATAAACTTCGGTTTACAATCTATTATAATCATATGTTTCCATTTCTTTATGCAACCGTAAAATAACCTAGAGCTTATTCTTTGCATTTGTGAACCACTATAAGTCTTGCTGAGTACAAAAATACTTAAACTTGCTATAATTGTTGTCTCAGAAGATGAAGTCTGTGGCATGCCAGATGATTCATATTTTCAAGTAGGGCATAGGGTTTTCAACGATGATTTCTTCTAGGGTTACCTTGTCAGATGCCTACGGGTTGGATGGGCATTCCATGAGGCTTTTTGGTTCTTTAAGTCTTTTCCGATGTACTGTAATATTATGTAAAGATCTCTGTATAATTAACTTTTCTTCCAAGTATTAGTATATTTCGTATATGGATGTGATATTGATGTTGTAAATATGTGAGTGCTAGCCATTGATCATAGGACTAGTACAGTAATCACATGGAGATTTTCGTTCTTTTGAGCAGGGTCTCACAGTTCTGAACTACTCCCTCCGTTCAGAAATATAAGGCGTATTTTGACTTTGCATAAGAATTAAGGTTGGAGTGAAATTGAGAAAGGTATGAATGAAAATGACTTAGATACCTCAACTTAATTGTCTTAGAATATGAAAGATAATATTTTGTATGTGGTGGTAATGAATAAATGCATATCGTTGAGAGAGAATAGATGGGGTACGGTAGGAAAAACTTCGTTAAATCTACATACAAGTTTTACATTTATGAATAATATCATTCAAACTATAGATCTTATATTTCTAAACAGAGCGAGTATTTACTTTTGAAAAGTTACAAGTTAGATTTCTTACTAGAGATGGCTGGATCTGTGCAGGCAAATATATACTATATATTATAGCGGGAAGGAATGCAGCTTGATCAGGCGTGCCATGTCACCTTTCCTTGCGAAAAGGTCCTTAAAAAATTCAAAATTATGTTTAGATCCTTTTGTCGGTTTTTAACAAAATGGACCAAAAAAGTGAATTACGTTTAGATCCCTCGGCGGTTTACATTCAGGTCCTCCGACGGTTTTTTAACAAAATGGAACAAAAATACGTTTAGGTCCCAAGAAATTGGTTTTTAACAGACTGGACCCGAAATATGAAATTATGTTTAGATCCCTCTGCAGTTTTCTCCCAAAAAACTAGCAGATTCGCCGACGGTTTATAGCAATCCACATATTCGCTGATGGCTCCTAACAACCCATTTTTTTTAAAAAAAGAAAATCGAAAGTATGCAAAAAAAACAAAATTATGTTTATGTCCCTCCGCAGTTTTCTCTCAAAACAAATTCCACAGATTCGACAGCTCATTGCAACCTTTTTTAAAAAAACAAGAAAACCGAAATTACACAAGCACATTTTTTAAAAAAAATCCCCAGAAAAAAAAATATGTCTACGTCGTCGTATTTGCACCGCATAAAGAGGACCTGTGGTGCTGTAAATTCGCCGATGACTCCTGACTAGCACATTTTTGAAAAAACCCCCAAGAAAAAAAATGAATCCGCACTTACGTCCTTATACTTTTTTCAAAAATATCCGTCGGACCAAACTTCGAACACAACATTGCGCGACCCAATTTTGCATGATGCAACGTAGCACGCGACCCTGACTACCTTTTTTTTTTTTTGAAATAACCATTGGACGAAATTTTGAACGCGCAGTATCGCGCGACCAAATTTCGCACGATGTTGCATAGCACGCGACTCTGGCTAAGTTCTTCTCAAGATAAAAGAATTGTCACTGATGCAATGCAACCCGTTCTTCTAAATAAAACATGATTCGGGTTTTATCTGTTCCTGCCTTGCAATAGCCCAGGTAAATTTTGATGAAGCCGGTCCTGGCCAGAGCGAAAAGCCTAATTACTTGGACCTGCTGCTCTTTGCCCGAGCCCATGCACCTGACCACCCGCTCAGAAGAGATGAAAATACGTTTCGTCATGCTACGCAGAAATAGGCCCTTTTATATGGGTCGTGCCTATATATTTTACAGGAGATCCAACATGCAGGTGAGGTTAGGGGTGGAATTGAGCCGAGCCGAGCCGAGTCCGGAGTATGAATCGAGCTACAAATTAAGCTCGCCTCGGACTCGGTCGAGCCTCGAGCCGGCTCGTTGAGGCTCACGAGCCAAGCATGCACGGGCGACCAAAAGTCCAAAACCAATCCACCGATTCGAGTCACTTGACTCCTCCACCAAATCGGATTGCCTAAAGCCCCAAATCCATCGAAGAGATGAAGAGGAGAGCTAGGGTTCAGGGCTTCGGCCCGGCGGCCCGGCGCCTCCCCGACTTCGCCGGCCACCCCGTCGCCGCCTCGTCGCCTTCCCCAAGGCTCCACCCCATCGCTGCCTTGGTGCCTCCCCCGGCCCCAGCCAAGCTCTGCGCCTCCCTTGACCCTGGCCAAGCTCTGCCTCTTCTGGCCTAGCTCCTCTCCTCATGCCCGCCCCGCCTTGACCCTATTGCCACCTCCCTCGGCCCGCCCGACCACTGGCGCCCTCCCTCCAACCCTTCGCCGCCTCCCCGGTAGGCCCCCTCCCGCTTTCATCAAATGCAATCTTTGTAAGCTCAGAATCGTATTCGATTCAGCTTAGAAATGTGGTTCTGATGTTTTCCAGTTTCTGAACGCGCAAATACAAAAACGAAAGATGTTTTCTGCATTTATCCATTTACCTATGACTACGGTAACAGATGCAAGTAAATTTGTCTTTGGCGTAAAACTACTGGATCACAGTTGAGTATCTCATATCGTAAAATCACAGTTATCTCATATCGTGTTCTTGGATTCTGAGAAACTTCATCATGATTGGGCTTGATGCAATCCTTTTTGTGTTTGAAGAAACTTTCCTTGCTATTTGGTATGTGATATTCCTTGAGCTTTCTTCATGCGTTAAGTGGATCGATCGATTCATAAGCTAACTGGTTTTCCTAGCTAGCTATTACTCGAAAACTATATGATACTCATTCTAATTTTTCTACCTTATAACTTGGCATGAAGTCTTTGTTGCATGCACGAAAACACAGTTGTGATACCTATGCTTTGAACAGCCTGAAGCAGCTGTTATTTGTTTCATAACATCACCACAGAAACAGCTGACTGGTAACGAGCCTACCGAGCCAACGAGCCGCTCACGAGCCAGCTTGGGCTTAGCTCGTTGGCTGATCGAGCTAAGTAGTAGGCTTGGGCTCGGCTCACTGTTGCATCGAGCCGAGCTGAGCCGCACTGAGTCGAGCCAAGCTCGAGCCGAGCTGCGAGCCTCGAGCTTAATTTCTAGCCCTAGGTGAGGTGATGGAGCATATGAAGATTTTTTTTTAAAAAAAGGAAAAGGCCAGTCCTTGATAGAAAAGAGAAAATTGAAACATCTGTTTGGTATAATCATTATTTTTCATATCACGAAAGAAATTAAATACATGCATCTGTGTACAGCTATTTACATGTCAATTTATTTACAAAATTCCATTCATGACATGGCTGTATTCAAATTCTATATATATATATATATATATATACACGCACACACTGTTCGATATGTTTTTTCTAGCACTATATATGAAGTTAAGTTAACATGAAGATAATATTTTCGCAACATTAAAAATTACACTCCCTTCCTCAGAAAAGTCAATTGCAAATTCAGAAATATTTATCATCTATCGTGCTTGCAATCCCACATCAAATATCTAAATAGCAGCTCATTTCCATCTAATATATAACCCAAGTCAACAGTCAACTCTTCCTCCAAGGAAAAGAAAGAGTACAAAAACATTAGTTAGCTACACCCCACCCTTTACATACTCTTTGTATCATTGTATGCATTATATATTTTTCACAATAAGCACATTAAAGTCAAAACATATACAGTTCAAACACATCATTTTCCACAAAAAAAACTTAATTGTGGAACTGCCTATGCATAGCATCTCACTACCTTGAAAAAGGTAATCAGTGGCGGTTCGAAACTGCCATCAGTGACGGTTTTCGAACCGCCACGCATTTAGTGCCATCGATAATTCAGGATTATCGCGACGGTTCTAGAACCGCCACGATAACATTATTTCGACGGTTTTGGCTAGAACCGTCATCGATACCGATATCGGTGGCGGTTGAGCCAAAACCGCCATCGACATTAGTACTATCGGTGGCGGTTTTTGGCTCGAACCGTCATCGATATCGAGGTATCGATGACGGTTCTAGCCAAAACCGTCATCGATAGTACTAGTATCGATGGCGGTTTTGGCTAGAACCGTCACCGATAGTACGACACAGAAAATAAAAAGCGGCATTTGTGGCTAGCCTCGGCGATGCTAGCCATTCCTCTGCATGAAAAATAATCACGCACAATAGTGTCTTTGGATTGTTGGAAAAGATGAGAGCGTAAATACATCCAAGGTGTTTTTGAGCAAAGAAATACTTACCATTCTATCACTGAAAACACTTCTCACAAAGACATAATTTTGGAAGGTGTATGCATACCTCGTGGTCGGGCATAGAAAGCATCGAGTATGTTGAAATGATCGGGACCAACATCTGTTGTGGAGGTGTGGTAGGCCACCGAGCTCAATGAAAATAACGATGTCTCAATTAAGCGATCCCATGTGAACTCTGAAAATAAGTTGAGATAGCCAACCTTTTACGATGACCGATAGTAAAATGAATCGATGTCTGATGTAATTTTTGTCGATTTAGAGTAATATGGTGCGAAGTTCATGATGTACATACTAGTTCTGTTATATGAATACATGAGCTAAAATACAAAAACATACCGAGGCTGCGATGTAAAATCCAACTTGGGAGCTTGAGTATGGCATCTTAAGATGAAATGAAAGCAATTCATGGCTAAAGCACTTAAGGATGTGTCACTAAGATTCATGGCTAACTTTGTGCACATGCACTCTTCTGAGAACATCAACCATTTTCGTGGGCTTCTTGGCGTGGATTACGTGCGATGGCATTTGGCTTGGAGTCCATCACTTTTTGTTCCTTAGTGCTCTCGAAATAATTCAAGTCCCTAGAATATGCACATCATCGAAAGGCGATTCAAGATCAAGACCGAAATCATCGGACAAAAACATCCGAAAGAAAGAATATTACCTTCATCGGATTCTTTTCAGATTGAGCCAGTCTGAAAGTTTGAGTTTTTCATTGGCTCCTGTGGAATGAACAGAGATGGATCATCACAAAGAAAAAAACTCTACATGATAAGGTCACCTAAATGACCGTGCTCACACTCATCACCTTGTATATATGATCGGCTCACTGAAAAAACTTGGCATTTATTCCGTCTTTTATACCTCCTGCTATTTGGCAGAGGTACCATATGCCAGCATTAGTCGCATCCTATCAGTAAACACAAGAGGTCAGGGCAAAGAAAATTTCAGCATGCCATGGGTCACTAATATTCATGAGCACGTTTATGGAAATCCACCGCTTATTGTCAAATAACTGGATTTTCTCTTCCCGATAATGATAATACAACAGTTAGGATAATCAAATGGTTTTGACAAAGTTTCTAAGCAACAGTTATAGGATGCTCAAACTCACCAATCCAGCTACCATTTGATGGATTGATTCAATGTCAATGCCAATTTGAGAAAGGTCAACTTTAACATCATTGACCTGTGCATATACAACAGAACTACATGAATGCTTACAACACAAAAAATGTTAGAGCATTAATACAAATTTCACTATTCCCTCGCAAAAGCACACAAAAAATGTGCGTTCAAGACTATTTAAAAGTAGGAAGTTTACAACAAAATGACAGTAACTATCTCGAGAATAAAAAAACATGAAGAGACTATTTAAAAGTAGGAAGTTTACAACAAAATGACGAACTATCTACTTAAAAAGAATAGTGATGAGATGTAATATAATTCAGACACAACTAGTCAGGTATCAAATGCATGGCTTATTTATGGCACGCAAAATTAAGAGGTTTGAAGGATCCAACCTTCTTAGCTGGTTTCTTCTTTTGTCTTTGCCGGTTTAGCAATTGCAGACTCCATAATCTTCAAGCACCGCATCAAAATCGGTGAGTGACAAGTGAAACAAAAAGCATTAATGAAAACACAAAACATTAATTGAAACATGAGCCAAGCAGGGTCTGTAGCAACAACATAGGTAGATGCTAGATACTTACTTTCCTCCGTAGTGTCATACTTGCGAATTTTACCATCTGAGTCAAACAAGTGCATATTTGTCGTTCCAATTGTAGTTGTCAACTTGAATTTGTTCTCCAAGCCTTCTTCCTTAGCTATGTTCATATTTTCCTCATGCCACAAAATTCCACAATGTCTCTTGGATTATTAACCAAAATACAAGACATGGCACATAACGCATAGCAGAAATCAAAATAATTAAACCATACTCATACTACAAGTTTGCATCATTTTTCATACATCCAAATCAGTAAACCATGACACGCACCACAAAGTCCAGATAGATAGTATAAAGAACCATGACAACAGGCTCACAAATCGAGGAAAATGAGGTAATCCCATGTAAAATCACAAAGAAGAAAGAAGAAAAGTAAGGATCATTGCACAAGTAAGTCATTTCAAGAATTAAAGAAAAGGAAGAAAGAATTATTTACACTTTGTAATGAAAAAAATTGAATTAACAAAAGCCTAAACTAGTTTCCTAAACTAGAAGCCTCTGGTCTTCGGAGGTTGGAGACACGTGATGTGAGAAATGAGTATGGAGGAGTGGATCGTTGTTGTCTTAGCCATAAAACTCATTTGTTTTTGTTGAGTACTTCCTTCATGATGAAGTAGGCGAGCCGCCCTGAATGGCTTGGATTTGAGCGAAGCAATCCTACTGAGACGACTTGAGTATTTGTAAGTATGAAAAATGTAATTAAGAGAGTATATAGAAATTGAGTGGCGCAAATCGATGTGTCATGTCTGCATGACTGACCTCCACGTCATTGTATTTTATTGTGCAACTTAAGATTTCGCGCATATACTGGCACACGAAGTACCCACATAAATTTGTTCCTTGCGTCTGCTTGTGACACTGCGAAAATCGAATGAGCTAAGATGTCGTCGAATGAGCTATTTACTATGAAATACGATATAAGAATATTCCTTGCGTGCGTACCGGAAAGTTAGTACGGATTGTAAGGGATTTTTTGTATGGCCGGTGTCTCGTGCTCTTTTGACAATATCTTTTGAACACCTCATTTATTAAACGTGTCATCACTTCATAGTCTGTTTTAGGTTTATCCAGTGGATCCATGATCAGCATCTTGCTCTTGTCTGGATGAATTACTACGAGAATCTAGTGGAATCTGGATGCTATAGCCATTAGTCCTTACGTCAGAGTACATAACGAAATCAACGAGTAATTTAACTAGCTAGTGAGGAACTTACTTAAAATTGTATGGTACAAGTATAAACTCCTTGTCTTGTAGTTTAAGCAAAGCTTTATAGACGTACTCCTCGACCTCCTTTGGTACTCTCTCGATTTCTTCTTGGCAAACCGTTCCCGGGTCGAGGAATCCCACTGGCCCCTTGGTTCTTCGTAGATCCTTCATCTCGTATCTATATAACGAAATTGTTAGACATGACATTTATCGGTATTATGTGAATGTAGACCAAGATTGATATATTAGACACTTACAGTGTCCAGAATCTCAAAAAACATATGTCGAGGGCGTCGTGATAGAACAAGTTGTGCAAGTTATCGAATTCTATTAAGAAGTAGCCAAAGCCCTCGTGGTGAAAATGTTCCTCACGGAAAACTGCAGTGATCACCTTTGGGAGTATGTCTTGGTTGGATCGCTCCATGTACCATGCATGTAATCGCCGCATCATGGGTGTTAAAGCTGCTTAACCGAATCGGTGACTAAGGGCTTCCCTACCTTGAATTTCAATCTTGGTTGATTATCTTGTTCATCGACTTCCCTTGCCCTTACTTTTTTCACGCATACGACATCATACTCGGTCTGGCTTCCTCGATCTAGGCGACTGACTGTCTAATGTGCCATTTTTGGGATCGGGGTTGTAGGTTTGTCCTTTGAAGTACCGGTGTTCTGAGTTTACTGCGTTGGAGTACTAACGGGGCCATCTTTATGGGGTCCTCAATGGATTTCTTTGTTACCTCATCTTGCTTCTTCACCGTTTCACTCTTAGGTCTTTGGTGGCGGATCTTGCGGATTACCTTCGCAGAGAGGCTAGCATTGCATGGTCCAAGACGATGTCGAGAGGCGCCTTTGGATGGTCCAAGACGATGTCACGCTTGCGCCCTTTGGATGAATGAGTGGGCGGCACTTCCTAGAGTTGTTATCTCGTCATTGGCGGGTTTTCTAGCTTGATATCGACAAAGCGTGCAACTACCGTGTCCACGGACCTTTGCATAACTGGCGCTATCGGGGCATTGTGTAGGACACCCCTTTCTTGCACGGATAAGCTACCTGTAGCGACAGTAGAAATATGTTCATCACGCACGTTGGTGACGAGTGTGGGATCATGTATGTCGTCCATAGGATAATGGTTTTGTCCGCTTGTGGCAATGGCGTGGACCATAGCTGCTAGGGCGACTGTAGGGCCGGAGAGGCGTTTTTGACCTCGTCGGCTCAAGGCTTCTTGTACTTGTCGTTGAACTTGTTCGTGAATGGTGGGTTGTAATTCTCGCGAGAACCCTTTCCTTCATACTTTCCATTTCTGCTTTCGGCCGCTCTTCTTTAGCTCTCTTGACTCCTATAAGAGTCTTCGTGCTCGAGAATCCCATCTTCCATGGAACCTTGACCCCGACGCCTCGTGTTCGACCGGGGTGCTCTTTGTTCGAGGCGCCGATAGCTCGTCTTTCTCCTGTTTGGGTGGAAGGATCCTTGGGTGGTAGGCGTAAAAGCGATGAACTCTTTGCGTCATTGCTTCGTCTTATTTGCTCTTGAATGATAAACTCGATGAACAAGAGATCGCCCTCCCTAGCACGTAGTGCTTCACTCGTCCCGTAGTCCGACCAAGGGACTTGCGCCATCTGTTGGATCACTTGTAATTCTGCCTCTCCCATTGAGCAATTTTACAGTGTACCCACTCGTGCCAAGTCGTGGGGGTGAGTATTCCTTCTTGCGATGCTAATGTGGTCCTCACTAGACTTCCTTCTTTGCTTGATTGCTTCATCGCCACGAACTCATCCCAATGGCTATAATCTTGGGTAGTCTCCGACGGTGACCGTTTTGCTTCACATAATTTACGTTCACCTCGCCTTGAAGTTTCTCCACGCCGCATCCATGGTCATCAATGCATCGCGACGCCTTACGAGTTCTTCGACTCCTCGGGAATGCGAAGGTTCTGTGAGCTCGTCCACAGATCCGCTTTGGTGGCTCGGGGCACTTTATGCCAATCCGAATAGGTGATTGGCACTTTCTCCTACGATGTACCCGCATGTTGACTGTATTTTCTCTTTGCCTTTTTGATTACAACAGGGACCCGATATCTGAGACCTCCGTGATGGTGTTCCGGCCTTGAGCTTCTTAGTCTTCCTCGTCCTTGGCGTGTTGCAGCAGAAGTGGAGGCCTCGGGAATAGCGGTCGAGGCCCGAGAACAGCGGTGGAGGCCTCGGCAACATGGTGGAGGCCTCGGCAACCGGTGGTTGGGTGGAAGGTAAGGTACTGCTCGGGCTCTCCTCCATTATAGGCTCGGCCGGCTCCATTAGAACTACTCAATAGAAAGGGAGATATTTGAGAGAGGAAAGAAAATATGTACTAACCGATAGAATAACTAAGTGTATCATATTGAATTAGCACACTGAGGAAAATATGTACTAACTGAGGAACAAGATAGAAGATGTACTAACTGAGGACTATATTAGATCCTTAAAGTGCCTGTCCATGGCTCATTTCGAGTCACAAATGGAGTAATCCACTAATAACAAGAATGACATAGATAAGATAGAACTTAGCAATTTGAAGTCATCCATTAATATGAATTATGCCTTATATCTCAAAGAGAATTAATTTAATGTGCTCTCAGATTTGGGTATGGATGAAGATAAGGATCTTCACCACAATCACAAATGGGCTAACACTTTATTCAATGAAATAGGCCTTGAACTCTTACCACCTTAAAATGACACTAAAGAATTCTACTGTCTAGATATATACACTGCTCATATTATAATCAATAAGTCTTGCTAACAGAATGTAACTCCCGGATCGGCAATAATATATCAAAACCAATCAGTTCTATATGGTTATTAGACTACTATCATTCAACACTTTCAGAATATTCAGTATATCAGAAATGAACTGATCAATAACAAGATATCAAACAGGTCTGTAGTTCTTTCAAGTAAGACAAGTAAGGCAACAAGTAATAGCAAAGCAAGTAAGCAATTCTTTCAAGCATTTAAGTCTATAGTTCAAGGCCTAAACCACATAAATAAAGGTTACGATCATTCTAGTACCGGGTTCATCACAGAGCATCACCCACGTCGACCGAAGGCAACAAGTAAGACAAGTAAGGCAACAAGTAATAGCGGCGAGAGTATAATGCATCCACAATGTTAAGGGCATCCACAATGTACTTCCCAACAAAAATAGAAATTCTTATCAATCGTTTGTATTTCATTCCTTCAAACCTCGTATTTGTTTACTATTTTTCTATAGTATTCAGGAACAAGAAAAGACAAGTTCAATTACAAAGATAATTAATTACAGTGAAGAGATGTCATATTTTCATATACTCAACTAGTGTAGGTATAAAACCATCCAAGTTCATGGATACCAAACAAAAATTTAGCAACATAGAGAGGAGATATGAGCATGTTATTCTAGTTGAGAATATATAATCCAGTAATAACAAGAATGACATAGATAAGATAGAACTTGTTGAAATAATTGCAGTATTAGCAATATTGTGAAGACATTAATTCCAAGCCAATTAAACAACCATGACAGTTCATTGTTGATTGAGTACAAGTTCTGTATATATGACAACCTCATAATAGATGAGCTCATAAACAAGTATCTTGGCAGATGCATAACAATGAACCATAATGGAGACATACAACTAGCAATAATACTCAAGTTGATTTCATTTGAATTGTTCTCAGATGTCGGGTTGCCTTTAAAGGCCATCCTCGCCACTAGGGCAAGATATAAATTTGTTTGTGACAACCTTACCACAAAACAGTTTATATACTTGGCAGTTTTAGAACTTGATCAATGCTTATTGGACAGAAGGCAACGACAATTGCATGACAGAACTGAGACTACTGCCAACGAAAAGAAAAAATGAATCTATGGCGGGACTATTGAGCGACCTATGTATGAATCTACCACTCACAGCTTATAAATCAAATGATCTACCAAGTATTGTAATCTATGAAAGTTAATTTCGTTGTCACAAACAATCTACCTTAACCCAATTCCTCACGAACAACAGTCTCCCCACAAGCAAAGTCCCCAAGCAATCAACTGGCCCCAAAATTAGTACCCAAGTTGATTGACTAGCCTCTTTGCACAATATAGAAATTGAGTAATCACAGATGACGAAATACTCACAAAGCACCAACAGGACAAGTATTACTTTCAAGATTCACTCGAACCACTTTGCAAGTTACATTGATTATTTCATTCTTGATGACAGTTTGTCTCTCCTTTGAAGTATTCACATATATACTCGTAAAAGCTTGTCCACCTTCCTCATTGTTACTTTGTGAATGACTATAGCGGTATGCCTAACATATGGTGTCATAAATGAACGAGCTCAAAACATAAAACTATCTTCACAAAACTACTACTATTTGAGCATTTTCGGACCAAAGAACAGGAACCAAGCCATCTTCACAAAACTACTACTATTTGAGCATTTTCGGACCAAAGAACAGGAACCAAGCCATCTTCACAAAATCGCAACGCCCAAAGACAAAACTCTTGAAACTCTATCTTCCGAAACCATCTCAACCGACCACACATTGTTGTATTCACGATATATTCAACACTAATTAAACCATTGATTCTTTAACAAATTCTACCATCACTAATTAAACCACCGATGCAACGTGAAGAAAGGGCTTACAGGTAGGGTTCAAGGGGCGGCGCCGTGGGGAGGCGTTGGAGGGGCGTGATGGGAGGCGCTTGGAGGCGGCGGTGGGGAGGGCGGCGCGACGGCCGGAGAAGCGGCGGCGCGCCGGTGGGGAGGGCGCGGACGGCGTCATTGGAGGGGGCGGTGGCCGTCAAGGGAGCTAGGCACTGTGAAAGTGAGGGAAGTTTTCGATCGAAGTGTAGAAGGCGCGAAGTCGTATATGCCTTGGCTCGATATATGTAGAGATCGATATCTGTGGCGGTTAAGAACAATAACCGTCACATATAAACGTTATCTGTGGCGGTTAAGAAAAATAACGTCACAGATAACGATTATCTGTGATTGTTATTGTTCTTAACCGCCACAGATATTTGTTATCTGTGATTTGCTATTGTTCTTAACCGCCACAGATACTCCCTCCCACGCCATAGATACAGATGACAATCATAATAAACTCCAGGGAGCATGCATAACTCTAAAAACTGCAGAAATCATAATAAACCATGTTGCATATGACAATACATGATTTTTTTCTTCCATACATTAATACATATGAAGCATGTATAACATAAGTCCTATAAGCATTTAAATGTTTATATCCTAGAGCACATAAAAATGAGTAAATAGAATTATTCAAGCTACTACATTTCCTCAAGAGCCATAGAAACACAATTCAATTGAACAAGACTCCACCATCGCCTAGTCGAGACTTGAAGTTTCAAGTTTTCTCATCAAAATCATGCATATTTATTTCCTATTAATTCCACGTAAATGTACATTTCTTACATCACATTTCCATTATCGCATATAAATGGCGACATGTTGCCATTACTCCTAGCTAATTATTTTCTTTCACAATTTGGCCTTCGTTGTGATCATCGCGATGATAGGTAACTTCTTGAGTGGTTTCTTCCTCGGGCACGATCTTTGTCGCTGCGAAAGGAGGCAACTCATCAAACTGGTTGTACTCTTCCTCATCCACGACATTCTCAACTCCAACGATCCTTCTTTTCCTTGCGAGAACTACATGGCGCTTCTTATCTGCCGGTCGATTATGTAGAATACTTGTGCTACTTGATTCGCAAATACGAATGGTTAAATCTCAGATCCGACATGTTCGATGTCCACGATAGTAAAGCCATACTTGTCCACCTTAACACCATTCGGAGTCGTACCCAATGACATCGAAACACCGGATCTTGAAAATCAGAGTCCGGCTCCCAAATCTCCTCTATGAACCCGTAGTAGATGCTCTTACGTCTTTGCTGTGTTGTCGTAAGGCATCTATACGGACACCACTGTTTTGGTAAGTGCTCTTGCTATCCTGAGCTCTCGTGTAAAATGTATATCCATTGATGTCATATCCTTGCCATGTCGTGATTGTACCTGAAGGCCCTTTTGCCAACCACCTCAATGTAACACTCGTTTCTTCACCAGACATGTGCTCCCTGAACCAATGACTGAACAAACGATTGTGCTCTTTTGTTATCCAAATCTCTGACTTTCCTTGGTTTTCCTCCTTAGCTTACCCTTGTGTATGTCCATATCTGGGCACACCTCAACCGATCAAGCAATCTTGTGAAATGGGCTTGTTCGAACAAAATATTATCGTAAGAATTTGTAGATTTCTTTCCTATTACACCTTTCCCACCTAGCCTACCCTCATGGCGAGATACAGGCACTCCTACCGGTTCGACCTCCTCCATGTAATCGACACAGAACTCAATAACCTCCTCAGTTGCATAACCTTCTACAATGGAGCCTTCCGGCCGAGATCGATTACGTACATATTTCTTGAACACCCATATACCTTTCAAATGGGTACATCGATGCGAGAATCTGGGGCATAAATATTTATCTCATTGACAAGGTGAACAATGAGATGAACCATGATATCAAAAAATGATGGGGGAAAATACATCTCCAGCTGGCACAGAGTCTTTACCACATCAGCCTGAAGTTCATAAAGTCCAACGGGATCGATGACCTTCTGTGAAATCGTGTTGAAGAAGGAACACAACCTCGTGATTGCCTCTCGGACCTTGTCAGGCAAAATACCTCTAATTGCAACAGGGAGCATTTGTGTTTGCTTCAAATCTTTCATCGATACCAGTTTCTTGATGTTTGCGGAGTAACCGGACGGAACTTTCACACCATGCAGGCACTTGCAGAGTTCTATTTTCTCTTTCTTACTCAAAGTGTAGCAAGCTGGGGGAAGGTAAAGCCGTCCTTTCCCAGTGTCTTGAGGATGTAGCTCGGCTCTGATCTTCATGTCTTCCAGATCCCTTCGTGCCTTGATCCATCCTTTGTTTTGCTAGGAATATTCAAGAAAAGACCAACCACGCTGTCACATACATTCTTCTCTACATGCATGATGTCGATGCGATGTCGAACTTCCAAGTCCTTCGGTGGGGTAAGTCCCAAAGATGGATCTCTTCTTCCACGTGGTCTTCTCGGTATGGGACGCGATGTATTACCGATACTCCCCTTCCGAGTACAACATTAAGATCCCTAACCATATCATACACCTCTTCCCCACGAAGACGCCTTGGAGCTAAACCGTCCTCCTTTGTCCCGTCGAATTGTTTCTTCATATTGCGGTGCGGATGATTCTGCGAAGGAACCTCCGTGACGGATGTACACTGCTTTTCCTCGAGTTGTTGAGCCACACACTAGCGGTTTCATCCATGCCTTTGGGGCATGCTTTCGCTCCTTTTATAGTACGGTAGGACAGTTACCAAGCGCAGGAAAATCATTGATGGTGCGGACAACAATGCGCGTAAAGTGAAGTACTCGTTTGTACTCGTCCCATACCGTACACCTTCGTTCCACAATATCACAAGATCTTCCACCAATGGTTGTAGGTATACATCAATATCGTTGCCGAGTTGTCTCGGCCCTTGGATAAGCAAGGACATCATAATGTACTTTCGCTTCATACACAACCGGGTGGAAGGTTGTATATACACGAGTCACGGGCCAAGTGCTATGAATCTTGCTCATGTTACCGAAAGGATTCATTCCATCCGTACTCAAGCCAAACCTTACATTCCTCGGTTCATTTCGAAGTTCTCCTGAAGAGTCTATCGATGGTTCTCCATCGGCGAGAATCGGTACCGTGTCTCGATTTTCCATCCGCCTTACGGTCTTCCGAAAGTGCCATCGCATCAATTTGGCGTGCTTTTTGTTTCCAAATAAGCGCTTCAAGCGAGGTATTCTTGGCAAATACCACACCACTTTTGCGGGAGCTCCTTTCTTCACCTCGATAGCTTCATTGTCATCGCCCTTACGCTTGTATCGCGACGCTTTGCACACGGACATACATGAATGTCGCATAGTCTTTGCGATAGAGTATCTGATCGTTTGGACAAACATGTATTCTTTCTACTTCCAATCCCAAGGGACATATAACCTTCTTAGCTAGATCGTGGTTTTAGGCAACACGTTTCCTTGAGCGATATGTCCGCTAAGAGATGTAACAACGCCGTGAAACTCTTGTCGGACCAACCATTGGCTGCCTTCAATTTCGATGGCGAGAGCACCGTGTGCAACTTTGTGTATTCCTCCTTACAACCCGGGAACAAAGGTTTCTCCGAATGCTCCATCAAACCCGTGAATTGATTAAACTCTCTCGACTAGTGTAGTTCTCTTACGCATCGCGCAACATTTGAGCAGTTAATGTCGTCATCGACGACCAACCTATCCTCATCGGATCCATAGCGATGTCACCGCCACATTGCGGCTCCGTCATCGTCGGCGTTATCACGTTGAAGTATGATCTCCTCTTCACCGTGCCTTGTCCAACTTGTATAGCGGTACAAAACCCTCCGGATCAAGTGCAAATGGATATGGTTTTTGTTCAAAACATCTTCTCATTCTTGCAATCAATGCATGGACGATGTATGTACTCCATCTTCTTTTGTAAGTCGTTCTCCTACGCCCTTAAAAACAGATACACCATCGATATATTCTTGGTCGCAGCGGTTCGCATCGTACATCCATCTCCGGTCTATCTACAGTTCATTAATTTAAGCAATTTATTAATATCCAAAAATCTTAATTAAATAAATTGTTATTCGAATATTCAACAATATCCACTAACGGGACAACATTAATACTAAGTAAATGTTGCAAACTTAATTAATTAATTTTAATATATACTCATACGTAACCAAAAATTATATATATCCTCCAGAAGATCAACATAATAAATTCCTCACCTCAAAATTTCATGATCACCCGACTACCATATTAACTAAAATTTATTTATCATTCACATCCAACAATCTTAATTACATAAATTGGGTTTATATGCTTCATAAAAATTCACTAACAATACCCACTAATGGATATATGCACGCGCTAACGATAAAAATTAATGGTAACTAAGAAAAAATATTAACTACGTAATTTTTATACATATCTTTCGGAAGAGCAACATAATAAATTTCCTCATCTCAAAATGCAAGGCAATTAACTTCATGATCACCCATCTATCATATTAACTATAATTTATTTTTCATTAATATCCAATAATCGTAAATACATAAATTTGATATATGCTTGACAAAACATTCATCATCTAAACAAGGTAGACAACTTAATCTAATACTGACAAGGTAATAAATTCATCATCTACAAATTGCTAGGTAAATAAAAAACAAACTAAATGTAGACCTTGCATCTAAACCTTAATTAAGCTAGGAATAAACCTTTAATGGCAATTTTACAAAGACAAATGAAGAGAGAGATATATTTTACACACCTTGGAACAATTCTAGGAAGTAGAAGCACAAGATCTTGCCCAAACAAAATCTGAAATGAAAAAGCTAACTTTTCTTCTCGAGGCGTGAGAGGAGGAAGATGACCAAATGACAGTGGCAACAATGGCTTTATATAAAAACATTATTTGTGGCGGTTTTAAATTAAAACCGCCACAGATAATTATATTAGTGGCGGTTCTAAAACCAAACCGCCACGAGATAATTTATTATCTGTGACGGTTCCATCTACCAACCGCCACAAATAGTCACGGCGTTATCAGTGGCGGTTTCAAATATAAACCGTCACAGATAATGTATTATCTGTGGCGGTTTTTGGATGAAACCGCCACAAATGTTCCTCCCGCCAATTTCCACATAGAACCGTCACTGATACATGTATTTGTGATGATTCCAAAAGAACCGTCACAAATAGGGCGTCACCTATGTGCTGTTTTGTAGTAGTGTCTTCAATGCATTTATTTATTTATAAACCAGCTGCTGCAAAAACATTTATCCATGCATGTGACATACAGGATGCAGTTTACAAAGAGATTCCCCATCTCATGGAATTCAAGAACCACTAGGAAAAACACCAAGGACTACATAACTGCATTATATACTAGTGCACAACGGCCAGCGCGTTTCTACGGAAGTAAGGAATTGCCGACACAGGTAGGTATTCTAACAGAGGAAGGAAATTTTTGTAGGAACACCTAAAAAAAGAAAACTAAATAGTCATAAATTTTAAAAATCGTAAAAGCTTGATCATGATCTGATTTTTTTTATAGTAGCTCAGGCATGCTCCCAAGACCCTTCTAACAAATTTTAAAGAATTTACAAATTTAGGAACTCAATCAAATCAGTGAACTCTCTTTAAGTGTGTTGGTAGCATTGTCAGAATTTTTTAAAAATTAAAAGAGATTAATCACAATTTAGAACTTTTATGGTAGCGTAGGCATGCTCTTAGGATCGTCCTAATTTTTTTTAATAAATTGAAAATTTAGTAGCTTAATTAAATCAACGAAGTTATTCTAAAAACATTAGTAGCATTGACAGCATTTTTAAAAATTTCACAGGTTTTATCATGTTCTGGATTTTTTATAGTAGGTTGGCATGCTTTGAGGACCATTCCAAAAAGTTTCAAAAATTTATGACATGATTTAATAGTTTAATAAAATCAGCGAGGTTTACTACCTTCTCTGCTTCTAAAAAAATAAATAAAAATACTGTAGCTGTTACAGTGACTGCCCCAACGGATTCCTACCGAAACCTGCCGGCCGTGCGGCAATCTCTGGGCCTGTATTTGCATGACCCCTGCGGATTTGATCCTTCCTACACCTGGAGTCAATCCCCTAATGGTCCTGCCACCACGCCGTAGAACACGACCGTAACAAATATATAAGCATGTATTTCAGTTTACCGTAGAAAAGCGACTTGTGGCGGCTGGCATACGGGATGCCATACCTCCCTACAATAGTAGTATTTTACACGATGAGGAAGCTATTAAGCTAACAAGTAGTAGTAGCTCACGGTTTCGCAAAGCCATTTCTCCATCGCGGTATCATGTCCTCAAACAGCACGGCCTCGCCGGGAGCGGGCGTGGCCCCATGCAGCAGCACCATGACGCTGCTCGGCGCGTTGGCGACATCATTTGCCTTCTGCTTCGTCCTCGTCCTCGTCTTCCTCTGCCTGCTCTTCCTCCACCTTAGCCGCCGCCAGCTCCGCAGAGCGCAGCTCCAGCAGGAGCAGCAGCGGCCGAAGCTCGGCCTCAGCGCGGCCACCATCGAGCTCCTTCCGTCCTTCCCGTACCGGCGAGCCAATGGCGCCGAGCGCCCGACGCCCCCAGCGTCGGCCGAGTGCGCGATTTGCCTCAGCGCCCTCGAAGAGGGGGAGATGGTGAGACAGCTCCCAGGATGCAAGCACGTGTTCCACCAGGGGTGCATCGACATGTGGCTCTTCTCGAACGGGTCGTGCCCAGTTTGCCGCGGGAAGGCCGAGCCGGCCGCAGCGTTTGTCGTGCCGGTTGAGATGTCCGACGATGAAATGGTGGCTTCGTCGTCGTCGTCAGCGTCAGGGGCCGTGCCGCCGCGGCCTGAGAGGCTCGGCGAGCGGGCGTCCGGCCACGAAACGGACTTGTAGCGGCAATAGCAGTTGGTTCCGTGACTCGTGCATATGCTGGCAACATTTCGTGATGCATATACTACCGTATATAAAGTCCGGAGGATTCCGGCTCCCACAGCGCGCCACGTCACCATTTTGCCGTCGTGTCGGCGTGCCCAGGCGCCGCGTCGCTCGCGTGTACAGCGCGCCGGTCGGCTGTGCGTACGGCTGGCACGACGTTGAGCCACGTCGCCCCGTGGCTAATTCGGTTATTCAGCTTAAGTAAATATTTTGCTGTCTTATACGTGAAGAGGTGCGTGGCGCAGCGGTAAATCTCTTCGTCTGCGCTAACGAGGTCGAGGGTTCGAGCCTCGCTCCCCGCGCGCGTGTGGGGACCCGGATTACCAAATCCGAACCCTCCGGTGTTTCAACCGCGCTAGTCCAGGAACAGCTAGCGCACACAGCATACAGTGATGATAACACAGACATATCATAAAGTTCATAACAGTATTAAGCAAAAGAGTGTAACAACATCATCACATTATTACAAGTATGAAGCCTTACTTTGAAGTATAAAAATAGCAATGAAATGTAGAACAAAAAGAGCCAATCAGTTAGCCCACAGGCAACCGACTGGGGTGCGCTCCCTAGAAGAACGAGTCGTCCTCCTCTTCATAGTCCTCTCCACAGATGTCGAACGGCCCATCATCTGCTTTATGCAATAAGTAGCTCCCGCAATAAAAAGCGAGGGTGAGTATGCAACATACTCGTAAGTCTCGAAAACTTAATGCAAGTAACTAAATGCATGGCTTAAACAAAGGAAGGCATAATATGGTTCATTTGCATAAAGCGAAATTGAAATTTGAATACAAGTGATAATTTCATAAAGCAGAATTTAATAAAATGTAAATAGCATAATTAATTAAACTTGAAATATAACAATTTCCAGGTTCCAACTACCTGGTTGGCTCTAGCCGCCAAACTAAAATTCCGGGAGCTCTAGCCGCTCGCGGATTCCCAACCACATTTTCATTTCAAACCAAATCCTCATTTTTCCATTTAAAACCAAAAACCATAAAAATCTACTATGTGAAAACGTTCCACGCTTACCCTTGTCCGTGGGCACGGCTACTCAAGTAGTTTTAAGACTCTGCGGTGGTACACTTTACCCACACGACATGATCAACCCTTTGCGCCAAGCTATTGACACACTTCCTTTGGTGTGCGGCAGGAGATCATGACAAGGCCTTTACAATGCATATACCGCTCTGACTCCGCGCTAAGGTTTCACCACGGTAGGGCATCCCACCCATCGAAGAAGCCCCTCTTGCGCCTTGCAAGTACCATCCCAGCAAACCGCACAACCGAAATGGCGAAGTCAAATAACGATACATGCAAATTACTTAGCCAGGTCGTACCCATAATAGACATGTGGTTGTACTGTATAGCATGGCCCATGGTAACATACGACCGGTCCTTAATTGACTAGGGCGGACAATCACATTCCAAAAAATTTTGTGCATCCCGCACCCGCCATTCAACCAATCCGCCCCGGTCTAAATCATTTTTCACTTTTAATTTTCAAATTAATACCGGCAACACCAATTGCCATAAGTTTCACAATTCCTTTTGAATCAAGAATGAAATCATTTCCATAATGGTAAGGTACCGACGTGATTAAGTATGGCTAAGCATTTTCTACCGTTCCCATAATAAAATGTTTACCATTAATTACAGTAATTAGTTTTCCTAGGGTGTCAATGGTTGGCACATGAATTTCAATGTGGTATAACAATTTGGTATTTATCTAAGCATTTGAAATGACATTAAAATACAATACGTAAATCAAATAGCATGCAATAATTTAAAAACAAAATAGCATTTCATAAATTTGGGTTCAATATGGTCAAGGGAGACTTGCCTTCACCCTCTACCGCTGCTGCAACCTCCGCTGGATGCTCCTCTCGCTCAACCGGTGCGTCGTCTACACGCGAAACACGAGAATTGATGCAAAACAATAAATAAACAGAAATAAATAAAATTCAAAAATTCATAAAAATGACACCAACAGATAGATCTTGATTTTATATGAATTTAGAAATTTGAATCGTTCGAATCGGAGTTCGAACGGAGGAGAACGGGCCTTCCGAAGTTTAAATGGAGGAAAATCAGAAAATAAAGGAAACGACACGTGTCGTGCTGCGATTGGCTGGACTCGGAAATTCGGGAAAAATCACCGGAAAATGGAAATTAACTCGTGCGGCTGTCATGCGGGGTCCTCGTGTCGGTGACACGGTTCACCGTGGACTCGGCTTATGGATGAAAACACGAGGCGATGTGGCGGTGACATGGCCGACACATGGCGACTAGGCGATGCGGTGGCGCTGACACGGCGTGCACGTGGCGGACACGCAAACGGCTAGGGTCTACGTGGCATCCACGTGGGGATGACATGGAGATGCAGTGGCGCGCACGTGGTGTACACAAGGCAGTGACGAGGTGTGCTGGTGAATCCGTGACGCATACACAGGGCTTTGGCGGTGAGGTGGCGATGACTTGGCATGTACGTGGCGCTGACGCGGCGGTGACACAGCCGGCCACGTGAGATGCTACGACGATGTGGCGTGACACGTCGGTGACTTGGCTTCAACATGGAAGAGACTCGGTAGCTTTGGCTCAGAGCATACCGAATATATGGCGAAGATCTGGCCGTTGCTTGATGATCCGACGGCGACGGTTGATGAAGAAAGCGCAAAGGCAGGACCGACGTGCTACTTCATCGGAGTTGGAGAAGATGAACCACAAAGTGGCGCAAAGGTGACGGATCGAGCAAAAGAATTTGTGAATCCGGAGGTGAGCGATGAGAGGAGTTCATCGGTACCAAAAATAGGGGCGGGGACTCACCAGAGACAAAGGAAAATGGCAGAAACGACTCGGGCACACTAGTGAACTCCGGCGAGGTGGTTCTCCGTGCAGAAGGCGTCTCGGCCGGTGAGGTTTGAGGGGAAAGGGGCGGCGCGGAGTGGGGAGTGCGGCGCGGGGTACGGAGACACTATTTGTAGTCTCGGGAGGCGTGAAATGGCACAGAAATAAAGGTTGGCTGTGCGGCTAGGGTTTCCCGGCGGCGGCGCTATTCGGGGCGACGTGGCGTGCTGAGGTTTGCTGGATCGGAATCGGACGGCGCAAGACAAACACGGTTAGGGTTTAGGGTTCCATCTGATTGGCGGCGCGAACACGAGCCGTTGGATCTTTGATCCAACGGTGGCACATTTTAGGGTTTTTGGTAGTTGGGCCGAGCGACGGGCCGGCTGAGATGTGAACAGTGTTGGGCCGATCAGTGGGGAACCGTGAATTCGGCCCGGAGCGAAATTGATTCGAAAATAATTTCCGAATTAAACAAATCTAGAAAAATCAAATAAACTTTAATAAATCCAAATTAATAGCAAATAAATCCAGAAAAATTCCCAAAAATACAGAAAAATCAAATGAAATACAAGGAACCCAAATAAAATAAGAAATAATTAATTTCAAGTATAGTTTAATCGAATTAAATTCCTGCTGACTATAAAATTCAATTTAAGCTAGATTAAATTCGAGAAAATTTCAAGGGGTTCAAATTTTAAATTTCAAATTTGAGAAATTGAAAAATTGGAATGTTACGTCTTGGCGCTTGAAAAAATTTTCCCAGAGCGACGCTGCCAAGGCTTCTTGATGGGCCCCTTGGGCGTGGTCTGTCAATTTTTTGTAAGTGTTTTTTTGCGAAAAAGACCCGATTGTTTCGAGTACGTATTAGCCCTTTTTTATATGAAGACCACGAAGCTATTGAAATTATTGTTCTTTTGCATCTGAGACCACCCAAAATTCGATAGGTTTTTCAAAAATACCTTTTAATCCATATTTTTACATGGTCTACAAGGAAGCCCCTGAGATTTTTTTGCAAAAAAAACCCCTAAAAAACTAGAAAATACGTGAAATTCAAAAAACCCCTAAAAGACTAGAAAATACGTGAAATTTCTCCGTTGGTCGCGTGGTGGCTAGCGCGGCGTGCGCCGCGCCTGCGCATCTAGTATCATACAAAGACCATTGGGAGCGGTGAAGATTACTCAATATCTCTGATTATCATTTTTTTGTTCTATTTGGTTGTTAGTTTAAATCTTCTATAATTAGGACACTTTAGCTATATAAGCTAACCCTCCTGTACTTTAATCTTAAAGTATTATAGTGGTTTGTTTTTCGTGGTTTTTTTATAAAAAAAAGTCAGTTGAAGAGACAACTGAATTTGATGTTTCATTACCGTTAATTGGAACTTAGTATTTCATCACTATTATTTTAGTGTTTTATTATCTTTGCTCGATATAAGAGATCTACTGCAATTTTATACTCCATTGATGGCACGAGAAGTTTTTCTTCATATTGACTTTTTTTGAATAGTTTCAACCATATTATGCATTTTCAGCAGGCAGCTTGCTAAATTTTATATTCCAGGTAGAGTATATCAAAAATCTATGATATGAGTTTTTCGCTATCTATACTGCACCATAGGTGATATCTTGGTTTATGTCATTTGATGACTAAGCGTTTAATTTGTTTCAGAATATCAGTTGCATAGACTCAGACTTTACTGGGGTTATAAATCATTGAAGACCCAAATTTCTTCGTTTGCTTTGTTATAGTTGTGTATTTGGATTGACTATTCCAGTCTTTCTCTCGACCTACTAGCGGTTTGCTCAATCTTACTTCGTGAGAAAAAAGTTTGGATAAGACTGTTTCAGTCTTTTATTCCTTTTGTGTTTTTTTCGCACTACAAGTGTTCGGATTGACTGTTCTAATCTTTCTTATTGAGTAGTTCTTTAGACTTTTAACGCACTTGTATTTTGTGCTTAATTACCCTTCAGAGTTTTTTAGAAATAATTTTGTTATAGATTTTGAGTTACTTAAGAGGAGGTTTGTTGGAGATAACTTAATATCTCTAACTATCATATCTTTTGGTTCTATGCAAATAGGTTATTAGTCTAAGTCTTCTACAATTAGGACTCTTTGGTTATATAAGCTAACTTTCTGTACTTGTAATCTTAAAGTATTATATTGGATTGTTTCTCGTAGTTTTTTCCCACAAAGTTTTTTTCACGTTAAATATTTGTCTCTAATATTTTACCGTGCATCTATCCCTAACAAGTGGTGTCAGAGCCTAACAGGAGGCTAACGCATTAATTTGGTCCGGATTTGTCGCTCAAGATTCACTACTACCACTATACCATGACACATTATTCGCGTCTAACTGTGCGTCGGAAAAGACCCCATATAGCGACAGACAGTCCGTCGGTAAAAAGTATTACCGACGGATTAGGAGTGTCGGCTAAAGTCCCGTCGGTAAAAATCTTTACCGACGGATCTTCTATTACCGACGGACAGTCCGTCGGTAATGATGACTTTTTGCCGATTGACATAATTTTACCGACGAACTTTGCTTTGCCGTCCGATTTCAGTTTTTGCCGACGCACTTGTTTTTCCCGACTTACAATGTGTCGGTAATGTTTAGTATTGCCGACACACAGTTCGTTGCTATAATCAGATCACTTTAAAAAAAATAATAACATAATTCATCCAACTGAGACATGACATGATATAATTCAAGCATCAATAAAACATGATAGGATAATTCAAGCATTCAAAATATATTACAATTAGATATCATCCAACTGATAGCATATCATCCAACTGAGACTAACAATTACATAACACCAAAAGTATATTACAATTACACCATTTAACATAGCTCATTCCCAAAAGATAATAGTTTGTACAAGCATATATATAACACCAAAAGAGAGGTATGGAGTCTCCACACATGAACTGGAGGTGTAAGAATCGTTGAGCTACGCCCTTCCTTTTTTACCTGCAGAAAGAACATTTATTGTCATCAAAAGATATATAGATCAATAATGCAACAATACAGTTGAAGTAGACAAAAGGTAAAAGAGAATCATGAAATGAGCAAATTTCAAACAATGATGGACACAAAAACAGGGACATGTTACTTGAATGGCTCATAATCAACACCATAGCTAGAACTTATGGTGGAAGCACTATTTAATCTCTCTCTCTCTCTCTCCATGAACTGTTTAGTAGGTTGTTCATTCCAACATATAACAAAGAAAGCAGAAGACCGGAAAATGAAGATCAAGGTAGATTGAAAAATGGACTACTTGAGTAAGATTCACAGCAGAAGAAGAAGACCATGACTTTACTTTGTCATTCCTTTGAGCAAAAGGTAAGCATGTGCACTCCTTTCCATTTTACATAACTTATCTATCATGATGTTATAAGTATGCACATCTGCCTTTATACCATTCTTCTCCATATCTTCTAGGACATTCAAGGAAGCCTTGAACCTTCCCTTCTTAACATACCAATACAGTATTGTATTATAAGAAACAACATTTGGTAAGCAATGACTCTTCATCTTCTGCAGCATAAGATTAGCCTTTCTAAGGTTACCCTGAGCACACAGAAAATTCAGCACAATATTGCTAGATGAAAATTCAGCACACAGAAAACATCTTTTGGCTCCCCTACTTCCACGAGAGCATTAAGAACAAGATTGCAAGCATGAGCTGAAGCCTTAAAACCACAGTCATCCATAAAGAAAATTGCCAAACTTGCATCAACAACTTTTGCTTTGAGTAGAACATCTACCGTTGATGAGTACCTTATGATTACTCTGCTTTCCAAAATAACATAGAATGATGTCATGGCATAAATCCTGCTTGTCCTTAAGGTGCCGATATAGTATGCATTTTCGAGAATCCATCTCACAACTTATTGATGTGTCATATTGGTTTAACTATATGTTGAATCCTTTATTCTTGCATTGCATAAAATAAAAGCGCACACGATATACAACATGCGGTTAACTAATGGTTTGTTGTGGATGAACCCCTTAACCCATCACTTTTTTAGGGTCTGCATTTTTCTTTTTCTTAGAACATGAAAACACTTCCTAGCTATCATAATTCATGTAGGCAGTTGACACGATCGACTAATAATACTGATTCAAGACAAAATTTGGTTACGATTTACGATCTGCTTTAGTACCGTGATCGGACATGCTTTCCTTACATTATTCCTTGACACCACATGGTTTGGTATTGTCGACAGATCTATTAAGAAACTTATAATTTTGTTGAGAGCAATAATGGTCGTACCCAATCTGTCATGCTACCTCATACTAGTTGGTACTGGTACTATTTTGTTCTGTTTGAGGCTAAAGCTGCATCTGTGAGACCTAATGAAACTTATACTGCAACTAACTTTGTTTTTTCTCGATTCTTGTTTCTGCATTCAAGAAATATTGTTCCATGGAAGGTTGTCTGTCTTGCAAACCTCACTATGACCAGATACTAAAGTCAATGGCGGTTTGGACAAAAGTTTTGAAGGTACTGAAAACAAAACTAAATCAATTGGGTTGGGTGTCTTTATTTTTGGTTGTAATTTCTAGTCTTTGTTCTCTAAATTTGGCAACATTATTGCATTATGTCGTGTGACAAAATCATTCAATCGAAAAAAAATTAATGGGCATAAGGTATTCTGCGATTCTCTAGGATGCACCTTTTTTGTGGTTGAAGCATGTACCGAGTATCTATCTATATTGTTTGGTGATCTTGCATGTACACAAAATTTATCTCCATTTTCACCTTTATATTTCTCCAACTTGCGGGCCAAGAAGCAACAGATTCTCTAGCATGTTTGTAGGCACACAAGAGAAGTGTGTAGTTTGCAAAAAGACTGTATCCTCTTGAAAAGGTAAGTATTATTTAGTCTTCATTGTGCTAACTTACTTAATGTTATAAACCAGCAACTGCTAAGAAAAATAACTTATTATTGTTTGCTATAACTACAGGGAGACATAATTTCTGCCTGAACTCTATATGCCTAACTTTTCCATAAGGCATTAAGTGTGTCTCTAATACTGATAATTATACTAAAGTGACAAATAATTACTAGCTAGTGGGTACCTGCTGTATGGGAGCAAGATGCCTTCTTGGTAGAATTCATCTACATAAAAATCTATAAGTTAGTAGCTTGTTATGTATTAAATATTAGCATAAACACTGCATAGTCTTGATTATTACTTTATTGCATGCCTTCTTGGTAGAAGTTTGTGAGCATGTGCCATAGTAGTCAAATCACCATGTGGTCGTGGTAGATCAACATCTTTTTTGAAAACCGTATCCACACGAACTTCATAAAACTCTCTACCAAGGCAAACACCTCCTACCTTGGTGTTTGGGTTAGTTGATAGAATAGTTGCCTTACCCACAGGAGTGTCTGATCTGACCATAGCATATAGTATTACCTCATTCTGAACCTACATCACATATTGCATTTTTAAAATGTGAAGATTATGAAAGATGAAATATAACTACTTATATGACAAGATGAGAAATTACAAGGTTATCATCTTCAGTAGGAAATGGTTCACGATGTATTGGAGGTACCCTTGTGTTCACAACTCGCCTATGAACAGGAGAGATGTCCTCTTCTTCCACCTGCATCACATATTGCATTTTTAAAATGTGAAGAATATGAAAGATGAAATATAATTACTTATATGACAAGATGAGAAATTACAAGGTTATCATCTTCAGTAGGAAATGGTTCACAATGTATTGGAGGTACCCTTGTGTTCACAACTCGCCTATGAACAGGAGACATGCCCTCTTCTTCCACATTTTGTCTGTATGCAAACTCACCCACTCCGCAGTAATCATTTGGCTCCTTATCAATAGGTGATTCACGGGTCCTTGACTTCTAAAGCAAAGAAAAAAATGTTAGTACATGTCATAAGCATGCTGTAAACTCAAGCTTCAAGGGTTTGAGTGCCTTCATTGGCCACAGCCACTATGGTTAACATGCAAAATATATGACGAATGCACATCATCCCATTCTAACAATGTAAAACATCACAGGAAGCATCCAATTCTACTAATAGTTGAAATTATGCGCAACAACATTTTCAGATAACATGAGTTAAGGTGTTTGCAGATAGAGTACAACATAATACCTTAGTTTTAGTCCAAACTTCAAACTTCTTGTCAGGATTTACTAGTCTCCAGTCATCATAGGCAATAGGAATAAGCTTTCTCACCATTGTTCCAATGAAATTGCCAAATTCTTTACTGTATGTACCAACAGGTTGTCCATATTCATTGAGGTCTATTTTCCTTTTCGGTCCACCTGCGCTTGAATATATGTTCTGCTTCAAGGTTATGCCCCTCCCTTTCCTTTTGTTTGGCTGCCCGTCACCTGAGTATGACAAGAGACAACCTGTAACACCATAATATGGCAGTTTGTAGGTGAATACACACACCAAACAAAAGGCACATTTGGTTACTCGTCATCTTCACATACCTTCCGTGCCATTTGGTTGCTCGTCATCTTCACATACAACGTCTTCGCTACCAGCATCCTCTAGATTATCATGACTATGAATGACGTAAAGCTATATGGATTAAGCATACAACATGCAATGTAATTAGTAATTGGTATATTTTGCAAACTACAAAAAAAGGGTGCTCAACCAGTCATTTTTACAGACTAAGGCCCTGCTTGGAAGACTTGAATTTTTTTACAGGTGTAAATGTCGAATTATTGTAAGTTAGACTAGCTTGTCTTGAAGTCTAAGATCGAGTTAATTAGTGCATGTAATACCTAAAGGCTTGATCAACAGAAGTACTACAGATCATTGACACCTTTCAATGAGCTTTTGGCACAGTACATATCCAAAACTGGACTAAGATTCATATATATACACATTGCATTTACATTGGAATTAGAACACTATTAATGTACATTCAGACATATAATTGCATAACCTAATCTATACAGCAGATGGATGCAGTTAAGTAAACAAACGTTTGCAAATTAGAATTTGAAGGCGAAGAAATCATATATACCCTTATTTTAGAGTAGATGAGCCATATCTCCCTAGATGCAAAGTTAACCCAGATGCGCTCCACTTGGCGTTTGCATTGGGTCTGCAAGATTAATTGGATACCTATAAAACATACATATGAACTTAGAAATATTGTAATTTGTTACACAAAAGTATGTCAATTAATGTTATAACTGAGATCATATTTACAAGTATGACAATGTCACTCTTTGTAAAGTTAAGTATACATAGGGACTTCACCAATGATTAAAGGGTTTTCTGTAGATGTTTGAAAGCACTGAGCTTTGTATATGGCATTACTTTCCTCGCGAATCTCTAAACAAGTTAATAGACAAAAAATTCTTTGGAGGGCAGCTACAAGAGTAACAAGACAGAGATCTGATGATTCATTTCTATGCCAAACTAGAAACTACAAATATGCACAGCCCAACATGTGTAATTACAAGCTGCTGTCTCTTTTGCCTACAAAGATACAAGATAATACACAGAAGAGTTTGAATATTTGGTGAAGTTTTTTGTAACTGTCTTTTCCATATTATTGTAAATTAATCTTAAAATATACACAATTAATTCCCTACTCAGTCCATTCCTTGCCAGCTGGTGGTTTCATCTCCCAAAGAAAAACAATGTAGGGGCACATGCACCAAGTCAGTTTTGAATAAAAGAGTATAAAAATCACTAACAACTACAATGGAAGCAAAGCTAAGTTTTTCCCCCTCTAATTTAGGTTTCGTTTGGCATTGCGGTGGCCAGTGGCTTTTCGAAATCACTTTATTTCCACTTTGGCTTTAGATTAGCTACTCTGGTTCATGCATCAGAATGGAAGTGGACGATCAAGACAAAATTGCTGAGTTCAGAGAGCATTAGAAGAAGTGTCTTTGGCATGGAAAAGTTCATAGAAAGAAGCTTGTTGGAAGGATCAGAGTTTCTAATCTTTGATCGCCTTGTGATTGAGTGTTTCATCATAATTGTGAAAGATCCACAGGTGATGGAACCTGAAGTAGTGTCATCTGAAATGAAATTACCACCCTCAGAGTTGTCAAATGATTTTGGAAAGTTGCTGGAGTCAAAGGAAGGAGCTGATGTCACATTCCTTGTCAAAGGCGAGGCTTTTCCTGCATATAAGATTGTGCTCGCAGCACGGTCTCCAGTCCTTAAGATGGAGCTGTGTGGTCCAATGATGGAGAAAGATGCATCATGCATAACCTTGGAAGAAATGGAGCCGGATGTTTTTAGGGCTCTTCTCCATTTTATCTACACTGACTCAGTGCCTAATTTGGATGATTTTGATGACAATGATAAGAAAGAGATTCTTCACCATTTACTTGGTGCTGCTGATCGGTATGCAATAGAAAGACTGAAGCTCATATGCGAGAGTATTCTTTGCAATAGTCTTGATGTAGAGACAGTGGCAACAACATTAGCTCTAGCTAATCAGCATCACTGCAAAAATCTCAAAGATGCTTGCCTCAAGTTTATGGTCTCTCCAAACAGAATGGATAAGGTGATAGCTAGCGAGCCAAGAGTACGAGCGCCTCAAAAGAAAATGCCCTAATTTGGTAGTAGAAGTTTTGGAGAGTGTATGCAAGTTCCCCAAAATCTAGTGAGTGCGCCCATCCAAGTCTAATAATACATATGGCTAGTTTGTAGTCATAAAAACAGCTTTTATATTGTTATAATGGTTTTTATTAAGTCATATGATAGCCTGATGTTAGTTTAACCATGTTAGACATTCCAAGCTGTTTCCAACTATGTATTGAAGCACATCTGATGTAACTATATAGCATGAGATTAGCCATGCATCCTTTCCTTACCCTCTCCATACGAAGGCTGTCATGAGTACTTTTTTATTGTTTAAACCTATATTCTTAACTAACATGCAAAGTGAGCTCAGCAGTACGACTGACATCAAGTTAGGTGTATACATGGTTTCATAAACCTATATTCACAGGATTAACGAAGTGTGAAGGTTTCTATTGGCTCACTTTCATAGTTGTGAGTTACTTGAAAAATACATCTGCATCAATCAGACAATATTAACAAATAAAAGGGCTGTGTAGTGCGTGAGCATGAGCAAGCAAGATATTGGCGGAACATCTAATTGTCATTTGTGATTTCATGTCATCATGTTATTCGATATATATTCCATCTAAAATTTGATAATAAATACTACTTTAAACATTACTGTAATTGTAATCCTATAAATATTATATAGTTTCAACTAATATTGTTAGGACCCAGAAAATAAATTCCTAAACCTCATATGTATACCATATAAGTCTCATGATCAGTGGCACACATTCACCTGCTGTCTGCTCAGAATAGAATCAAACGATTTGCTAATAAGAAGAGTGGCATACAAGCTGCAATTTCCTGCTGTTGCTGCTATCCATCCGGTACTTCACATCAATCAGTTACAAAAAAAACATGCAGGAAACAAGCCATTCCATTACCGATCGGAGCGGGGAGGGATCGAGTGGGAGTTGGTGTTGCATCTCCTGTCCTCGCCGTCGCTACTGCTGGTGAAATCGTCGCTGGGATCTCGTCACCACCGTCGCTCCCGTGATCTCCTCGGCGTGGTGGTTGGCGGCACGGTGGGGGGAGGGCAGCGCGAGGAGGAGGAGGTAGAGGCGGAGAGGAGGAGGCGGCGGTGGAGAGGATGGGGAGGTGGATGCAGTGGCGGAGAGTCCGGGGAGGAGGCGGCGCGGAGAGGGCGGGGAGGAGGAGCCGGCGCGGAGAGGGCGGGGAGGAGGAGGCGGCGCGGAGAGGCCGGGGACGAGGAGGCGGCGGCGGAGAGGAAGGTGAGGAGGAGCGTGCGCAGCCGATCGATGGATTGATTTGGTGTGTGCGGAGATCGATACAGGCCGGGAGGGATTAGGGTATAAGTTTTGGCGCAAATTTTTTCCAGGGTATAAGTTTTGGCGCTAATTTTTTCCACCCCGCGCGCACGCGCCCTAATAATTACCGACGTATTTTTTCCGACTAACTTGAAGACAGGAAAACTGTATGCACTTTTGCCGACGGACTATAGGACGGGAAAAATTAAATTTTACAATGATAAATCCGTCGCTAATAATAAGTATTATTGCCGACTGACCATCTGACACTATAGAGATAATTCCCGACTGGTCATCAGTTGCAAACTTTTGCCGACTGCTTGTCTGTTGGCATTTACCCACTATTGCCGTCGGACGTCCGACGCTAATAGTGTCTTTGTGGTATAGTGTCTGATCGGACTTTCAATACCGCCCATCGGTCCGGTTGAATTTGAACCCGTCTTGATGAGGGCTTGATGTCGGCTCATTAGCTACAGATCGTGGGCTTTGATGCGGTTCGTGTTCATAACACGAACCGCATCAAGCCCTCATCAATACCTCTGAACCGTCATCGATGCCCTCATATCGATCTGGGTTAGTGTTACTTAACCGTATTGATGCCTCGTTTGAGGAAAGTTCAAAAGGAATGCATATTCTATGTATATCAGTACGCGATGGTGGGTGGGTTGGTTAGAAGGGTGAGGCTGGAGTCACGAGGTTCTAGGTTTCGAGTCTTGGGTTCGCTATATTTTTTAGATATTTTCTACACCGTAGGAGGGCTATAGTCCCGGTTGACCGAACCGGGACTAAAGATCTATAGCCTTTAGTCCTGAATGGGCTGTCCTGATTTGACAACCGGGACTAAAACCAGTTGCTAATCGGGACTAAAGGTCGTTTCCCTGGTAGTGATTGCAGCATTTGCATGCACAGAGCTCCTCGTTCTTGAATTTCTTCTTCTTCTTCTTTTCTGCTTTGTTTTGGGTTTATAAATAAGGAGTATGAATAATGTTGGATATCATTACATAACCTATACCCGCAAGAATTGGAGAGCAACCGGGAAGCCACCTGTCACCTTGCGATTTTGCAAAAAAGCCCTTCCATTTCTCCGAAATTACGAATAGGTCCCTGTGCGATTTTTTGTGAGACAAAGATATTTTTTCACTTCGTTTGGGTCCTCGGCCGGTATTTTTACTTTAAAAGCCTCCCGTTAGTTTCAAATCGCGAACAAGCCATTTTCTAATTTTTCGGGATAGCGAACAGGTCCAAAAAATAACATCCGGGTCCTCGCTTACGTTCGTGTCCTTTCTCCGTTTTCCGGAAAAATGTTTTCGCCAATCAAAAAACCGGGGAAAATGTTTTTGCCACCCAAAAAACCCGGAAAAAATGTTTTCGTCACCCAAAAAACGCAGATTCATCGAAGTTTTGTAGCAACTTATGGATTTGCCAATGGGTCGTAACCGCGGCTTTTTTAAAAAAAATGTAGATTCGTCCGCAGATTCAAAAAACCCGAAAAAATGTTTTCGTCACAAAAAAACGGATTCATCGAAGTTTTATATCAGCTTATGGATTTGCAACAAAAAAAAACGGAATAAATGTTTTCAGCACCCAAAAAAACGGAAACAATGTTTTCATCCCGCGGATTCGCCGATGGGTCCTAACGACCCATTTTTTTTTAGCAAACGCACCAAAAAAAACCGAAAAAAAAGTTTTCAGCAAAAAAACGAAAACAATGTTTTCGTCACCGAAAAAACACGGATTCATCGAAGGTTTATATCAACTTATGGATTTACCAACGGGTCATAACCGCGCATGCTATCGAAATTCAGCCGGCGCAGCGTAGCGCGCTTTTCCACCTAGTACTTTACATTGCCGGTGGAGTGCGCTTCCATTATGTGCTTAGGAAAAACTGTTCCTATGAATGCTGTAGAAGTGCAGTTTTAATTGAACCACAGTTCCGCTTGTTCGTTTGAATGTGAGCAACGTATCGGTAGTAGCAGGTGACACGGCATCACGTTCTTATAGTTTATTGGCCCGATTACCTTTGCCATACTCCCCGAGGCAGAATACCATTTTCTAACACATAGTTGACCTAACAAAAGGTGTTTATTCGATGGAACGACACCCACTGTTCCGTTCTTTGTAAATTTCGTTGAAGCAACACAGTTAAGTCTCGTTGAAGCAACACAGTTAAGTCTATTTTCGGATTTGTACTTCTATTGTTAGAGCCTCATATAAATTTGGGTCATATAAATTCTGTCCAGAACAATTCACAAAATTTAGGTCAATTTTATCGACCCTTCGATCGAGCATGGAATGCATACTGATAGAGTGATAGTACCATGTACATTGATTGAACCGATCGACGTGCATGCGCAAGTACTGGTTATGCAGAATCTATCTCTTGTCTTATGTAGCTTCCTAACGAATACAACGGTAGCACCTTTTTTTTTTAATTTTGATTAGAAGCTCTGGCATTCAATATATAATAAAAAATAACAGACGACCTATATATACACATACACTTCACACACGTGCTCACCCCTCACATGCGTCTATGTCGAGCAGTGGTCGAACACGAGCGAACTGAACGCTCAGCGCGCAACTTAGCCAATCGAGCTGAGGATCACCGCAACACCTATCTTCATAATTCATAAATGACTACTACCCCTCACAAGAACAGATACTATCAAAAACCAATGGAAAAAAAACCGCCTCCATAAGAAGAACGTGCGCAGTGGCACAATCAAAGCAAAATGTATGCGTGGTTCATATGTTCCAATACTACAGAGCAAGAGCAGTAGTATCTCTCAACAACCTAATTCTGTCGAGGGTCGGCATGCATCTACCAAAAGACCCTCGCCTCACCCCGCAGGTTGCTCCCATCAACACAAACGGAAACCCCAAAGATGGACATCAGCCTATGTATTGAAGCATTAGGCCCCTAAAATAAGAGCAGTTTCACGTGAATATTAGCCGTCCATTCTATTTGATCTAACGGATCAGATTAGTTAGGATTTAGTTATGCTTCCGCTGGTAGTATTGGTAATAGAAATTTTATGGTGATAGTATTATAATTAGCTATTTTTTTAATTTTGAACGTGTGTGTTTTTTTTGTGCTTTTGTATAAAATTTGAAATTGTTTCGTGGGCCGTGTAGGACAGAGCGCTCGATGCATTAGTGCGAGGCTACAGAGTCGTCATGAATCAGGCGGGAGGGCGTCAGCCGCGACGTAGTCATAATCCAAGAGGGCACCGACAGGAAGGTAGAGGCTACAGTGTTGATAGGACTAGACTGGCGGTGGCGGTGGAAAAAGGAGGGCGGCGATAATGAGTAATGCAACAAAGAGCGGCGGCGACGGAAAATGAATGTCAGCGATAATGATTAACGAGTAACGTAGCAAATGATCAAAAGTCCATAATACATTTGAGAAATGTATGGCTAGATCTGATTTTTACTACCACTATTTATGACCCATGTTATCCATCGTAAAATTACTCTAAAATAAATAGTTTTAGTAATTAATTACAATCGGCTTAAAGAACTAACATATTTTTCTAAGTGTATGAGAAAAGAGTTGGTCCTCATTAATGAAAGGAATATAAAAAAGCGCAAAACAAAAACGAATGTGGAGGCCAAGATATAACATTGTAAGGACCTTTTCATAACTTTTACTGATCTTGGAGTTTGGTCAAAAGATCGGATTGCTAGAAGTAGATGACATACTATTAAGAGGAATCAAATGGCTAGTTGCTTGAACTTTGTTTAAGATCAAAATGGTTCAAAGAGTGTTCATGCTAGATCATATTTGCATCAAGAAAAGTTTCTCCAAAAATCTCAACATTGGTTCGGATAGCCGACACTACCGCCATGTAGAGATCGGTACTACCATAGGTTGGTAGTATGCCCTACAGGCCTGGTAGCTTTATTCTAGATAGTGTTGATTTCTTCTCTAAAATTCAAACCCCGGCACTATCACCATGCAAATGTTGGTACTACCGAAAGTTGGTAGTACTGCAGTTCTTTGTGATTTAAATTTCTAATGCTACCGAAATTTGTACACTAGGAGTACCGAACCCTATGCCAATATCTAGAAACATGTGCATTAAATTGCGTCGACCTATGTGTCATGGCTAGGGGCAGTACTACTAGCCTTTACACGACAGTATTATTGGACTTCACATAATTTCATATTTTTGCCCCCAAACAGCTAATTAAAGCAATGGGGCTATATATATGCCCTCTCCTAGAACAAGGGAACTTAAGAACCTCATTGAATACTCCTTGAACCCTTGCAAGCATCTCTTCATCTTAGAGCATCAAAATCCATATTTTGTGGTTGTTGAGAGCATTCAAATGTGTGTGCATTCATTTGAGCCATTTTGTGACACTTGAGCATCTTCAAGCAAGCATCATTGTTCCATTACTCTTGAAGTTTGTCGACTCCTAGACGGCTTGGAGAAGAAGATCGGAGATTTCTTCAAGAAGCTTATGAAGAGGTCTGGTGTTGGTGTGAAGATCAGAGCTCACCTAATCGGAGAAGGAAAGAGGTAGCGCTAATGGATTGAGGAAGGCTTATTTGCACAAGTAGCTGGCTTGATTTGTTCAAGGTCCCTCAACGTAGATTACGGGAGACCGGCAAGTCTTCAAGACCACGAGAAAAATCCTTGTGTTCATTGTGGTTTGCGTTCATGCCATTTACTTTGAGCAATTTATACTTATAGTGATTATAGTGCTTATTTGTATCTCTAGAATTAATTGGATTTAGATTGTTGGTGCACTTAATAAAACCTAGATTATTTAGGTTTTAATTATTAAAAATTGATTTTCTCATCATTCTTGCAAATTAATTGGTGTGTAGCGAAAAGAATTTTAAAAACCTCATATTCACCCCCTTTAGTTAGTTATCTTTGATCCTATATTTATCAGACTCATCGCTCCCCTCGTGCCCTCTCTCGCCACCCTTAACTCGACTTGGGTATTGGGTTGGGCCGGGCCAACACGGCACAGGCCCGATGGGCCATGGGCCTAGACCGTGCTGGGCCAGGCCAGCACAACTCCCCTCGGTAAGCTCAGGCACGGCCCATAGGCACGTTGTGTCAACTTTGTGTCACGATGACCTAGGCTCAGTCTATTTGGATTGTTGCAGAGGAGAGGAAAGTAGGTGGCAATGAATAAAGCACTTACTGATGTGGTTGCAAGGATAGAGCGCAGCTCGACTAGAGGCGAGGAAGATGCTAGCACCGGGGAAGAAGGACGCATGGTGGCTCGGGACGGTAGTGACGCAGTGTGGGAAGGGCAGATTTGACGACATCAAGGATGAAGACCTATCCCCATAATGCCAGATCTCAATCTGGATATGTATTTCTAAGCAAAAGAGCTATGATTTCTTAGAAATAAGTGAAGTAGTTAATAATTGCAACATTAACTAATCATTATGAAATAATTGCACTATATAACATGATCCATGTGTGTATCTGGCCTAGAATATTGATTCATCGTATCCATGAGTCATGTGGTGTAGAAGTGGATACAATCTCACAATTATCCATAAGGATAATGTAGCACACATTGCACAAATGAAGAGCTTATGTTAATTTGAACATGACAAAGCATATATCTCCTAAGTAGTTATATTACCATGAGCAGATGGAAATGAGAAATATTGAAATACATAAGATTTAGACTAGTGAAAATATAACTGATCTATTTACCAAAGTCTTACCGACTTCCACGTTTGATAAGCATGTGAGAGACATAGGTATGAAAAGGCTCATAGAGTTGAAGTCTTTAGGGGGAGATATTTAAACTTCACATGTGATTATCTTTGGGATGATATATTGTACTATTCTCCTTCAATTGATTTTCCCACTGGGTTTTGTTAATTGAAGGTTTTTAATGAGGTAACATGTTCAATGACATGAAACACGCGAGCTATCAACTTTTTTCTCCTGTCTGTTTTTTCACTGAGTTTTTGGAAAGAGATTTTAACAAGGCATGAGCATAGTGTTGGAAAAGTATCCAATGTGAAGTGCTATGAAATATTCTATTCTATATATGTGTATACAATTTTCTAAATAGACTTCCATGAGGTTCCTAACCGAAACTCTTAGTCTCAGTAGATTATTGTAGGATCTAGCTTTCTTCTGCTACAAAAAAGACCCATCATTTCCCATATATAAGTGAGAGCATAGAGTCCATTGTGGGCGCCAAAAAATATCAATAAATGAAAAGGCTGTGGATCTACATCTTATGTCTTAATCTTGTGTTTATACGATCTTGCTTGGTCAACAATGACTTTAATGCATAACAAATGCTATATGCCAGATGGGGAACTTCATATACCACTTTTTTGTGTGCTTTTTTATTTTGACCACACATACATCTATGTCTCTGTCTCCGCTTCTCGCTAGAAAATGCATCATTATCACTTTTTCCTAGGCTATCTGCCCATGGAAGTGCCCTGCGCAAGCTTTGGCCAGCTGGTTTGTCGTCAAGCCCTCTCCGGCATTATGCGTCTGTGCATGGAGTTGTTGATTCCGCTTGCTGCTCCATGCCCAAAATCCTAAATACACGTCCTCTTACACTCCCAAGCTTTACCTCTTCCACTCCAAGTACATATGTAGTTATGTAGCCACTTCCTCTCTGATGAGGACATCCAACCCAACGATATGACCGCTGCATCCACTTCCTCTCCAACTGCTTCATCTTCATCGTCGAGAGGTCTTAATCCTGAAGCTCAGGCTTTCAAGCCCACGACAAAGGATCAACACCTCAAGCACACACCCCGAGGACAGTCCACGCGCCAAGGAAGGCTCGTATGGAAGCCCAAGATGCCAAAAAGCCCGGTTCGGCCATCCAGCAGCATGTTAACTTCAAACAGGCGTAACTCGGGCTCCCGGACTCCAATTTCAGCGTGCAACCACCCGTTTGAAAGCTTAGGAGATAAGCTTTCCAATGGATCCAGCTCCACCTCCAAATTCCCTCCAGATCAATGGAAAAATGCCAAACAATGTCACAGCCCAAATCTGTCAAGTGTTGCGTCACCGTATTTTTGGGCCCATGGCCCATGTATGGTTAGGGTTGCCTGGTGGCCGACCCTAGGGTGGTGTCCTACCCTAATTTGGGCGCCCCAAGTCTGATCTCCACCCTATATAATGCTCCAGCCGTCGTACATTATCGTTTAGGTTTTGTTGCGTGTGGTAGACCCCTTGTGCATCCCCCCTCGTGTTCGCGTGTGTCGACTAGGCCACCCGTGACGAGAGACAGAACCTCACCCTTGTTTATTTCATATTATTGGATTGAAATTGCTTTCACCTTGTTCTTGCTTGTTCTCGGTTGCAGCAGGTACAAGGATCGATTGGGTCTTGATTCGGTTAATCGCCTCGTGTTGTGATGTTGCGATTGCTTGGTTGCTGATCTCGTGGTTAGTAGCCGAACCATCTACTCCGTACTACATCGAAACCGACGTATCGTTCTCATCAGAAGATCGGGCCGACCCCCATGTGCATCACTCTCCGATGGCTTGTTGGCGGTTAGGTGCTTGCCATCGAAGGCCCCCTCCCCCTTTTGTCTCTCTTTTAAAGTGGGACGATGAGAAGGACACTACAGTGATGCGTCGGATGATGGCTGGGAGACCTGAGGCCATTCAACCCTCTATGATGAGGCACTAGTTGGCCACCTCGTCCTACTCCTCTAAGTTTCATCTCAAATCAATTTGTTGCAACAAGAATTTTTTTTTTGCTGCAATAGACTTGACTTTTGCTGTTGTTGTAGGAAACCTTTATTTTGTTTGCATATATTTGTTGATTTGTTGTGTCAGTATTTATTTTTTGTTGTATTAGGTATGTTCAAATGTTACAACTGATATTTCTTTTCTTTTTGCACCTCATTTTTATTGGGGTATTATTGCTCTAGACCATTTTTGGATTGTTGCACGGGATATTTATTTTTGTTGCACCATCAAAAATTGTTGTTGCACAAAGGCAGAGTTGTTTTTGTTACAGATGGATGATTTGAAGGTATGGAATCTTGATTTCTCGAATCAAGTGAACCATTGGAAGAAGGATAAATCGAGGTAGTGGTGATACCCTAGGCACTGTTGAAGACGACCTCCATAGGTATGCACAAGAGGAAGAAACAATGAAAGGAGCCAAGGAGGGAGTTTGTGTGATTTAATTTCTTGCTGCAACCTATTAGTCATTGTTTGCACTACTTATGATGGGAATCAAACGGGGGATACCGAGTTGCCTTTTAATCTTCAAGTGTCATTTGTTACGTATGCGATTTCACTTGGTTTTGTTTTATCTCTTCTTGGTTGAATAATTGTCACATTTATCTCATAATGGACATTCTCATCTCTTGGACTCTTTGGACTAATGCCTCCTAGATGAAGATGGCCTTCGATGAGCCGCACCACAGCGCAGTCTCGATGACATTCTAGCATCCTAGCCACAGCGAGGCACACGACATGTCCTGTTGGCCGATTGGTAACCATGTACAAGGCACTTCACGACGTAAATAATGCCATTTTGTGATCTGACAGCTGGTGCATCGATTTGGCGGTGCCATTGCGCTACACAATGGCTATTCGGCGGTAACGCCAAGACACAACACAAATGTCGATTACTCCAAGGCATGAATTGACGGCTGAAGAACTCGATGCATACTAAGGCATGAGACAACACCGATTGTGCCAAGGCACGAAACGATGGCCAGGTTTGGTCGATGTTAATCCTACCCAAGGTGAGACATCGACTGGATTAGAAAAATAGAAAACTAGGGAAAGGCTAAAGAAATCCAGCAACTGAATTGACCAAGAAAGATCAAGCCACAACCTTTGAAACATGAACGGCCTTCATCCGAGAGAACTATTGTGTTGATGATGTGTGTGTATTAAGGTCATTGTTGGCTAATCAAGATCGCATAAACACAATACCAGAATAGAAACACAAGATATAGATCCACATCTCTCTCCTTTTTATTGATATTCTTATGTGTGTGTAGTGCGCTCCTATGCCTCTACTTATATAGAAGAGAAAGTGTCTTTTCTTGTAAGAGAAGAAAGATATATACTAGAGTAAGCTACTGGAACTTTGAGTAGGGCCGTATCTAAGTTTTCAAGGCCCTGGTGCGAAACATAAAACGGAGCCCCATACTAGGGAAATACAAATAACCAAAATGTGATTCCATTATATAACTATATATTTTTTCCCAATATTTAGAACTACAATAGGCATTAATGTTAAAAGAGTAAAGGGTGAATCTTCCTTACCGATATTTTTTTAACTTCTAGTAAAAAGCATCATGCGCCTGGTATTCTTTGAAATGAAATCTTCAATTATATCTTCATATTTAATCTTCTCCAGAACATCATTTTCAAGTGCAATTGTTGCTAATCCATTGAGTCTTTCTTGTGTCATAGTATTGCGTTGTAGGACTTTACCAACTTCAATTTTGAAAAGCTTCGTTCTGCAGATGCAACTGTCACAGGAATAGTCAACAAAATTTTATATGCAATAAGGGCATTAGGAAAACAACCCATCCGTTTTACAAACTTCAGAATATCAAGAGGGCCCATGTCTTCCTTAGGGATAAAATTTTGGAGGAACTTTAACTCCACATGTAATTCTGAGTCTGCTGAATCGTTCTAGTCTTTTTTTTTTTTCTTATGCTTTTTCATAACCTAATCATATTTTCTAACTCTAAAAGACATGATGAATAAATTGATCTCCCTGTTTCATGAATCACAAACACAACAAAACTAATTAAAAAAGACAATTCATGGAACCAATATAAATGGGACAATTTGCTCGTGATCGAACCTTGATGCGATGAAGCGGAGTTAGTAGAACCGACGCACAAACATCCAAATTATATTCCAAGGGGCAAGGCAAGAAATATTCACCCTAAGATTGATCGCTGATTTGAATAATTGAACTAGTATAGAACTACAGACCACATAAGAAGCAGTTGGATCGTTAGCGCTGACCTGCTACTGCTGGCGAATGGCGATCATGCCTTGGCGGACGACAGCGGCACACCCCATCGCGGCGGGTTCGTGCGAGACGCGAGTCACGATGAGTCGCGGAATTGGCAGAATACGATGTGTTGATGTGTTAGAACTCAGAAATCTTAACAGGCCATAGTAGTGTAGCATATGCTGGGGGCCCTAAAAATTTGGGGGCCCTGTGCAGTCGGCTCACTTGCGCTGGGTCTTAGACGGGCCTGACTTTGAGTCCAAATTAAGAACCTGGTAAGGGTCTGTTTAGGAAAATATCTTTAGCTGATTTGAACGTTTGATTGTAGCCAACTGGTTCCCCAAAAAAAATAAAGAAAGAAAGAAAGATCGTTTGATTTTTGCATTTCTTTGAGTGAAAAAAATTGAATAAAAAAAACCTAGAGTGTTAACTTCCAACTTCGAAGATAGCAAAATCAGCCCAGTGGCCGGAAGCGCATCGTCTGTGTTGTCTTTAGGGGTGGGCATTCGGTTTTTTCGGTTCGGTTTTTTTTCGGTTTTTAAAAAATTCGGTTTTTGAATATCCAAAACCGAACCGAAACCGAATAACCGAAAAAACCGAAATAATTCGGTTCGGTTTTTTCGGTTATCCGGTAAACCGAATTTCCAAACAGCACAAGGTCAGCAACCAATACGGCAATCCATTGTCCAGTTACTAATTCCAGTATAGCAATACAACCAATACAAATGACAAGCTAATGTACATGACAAGCAATTAGCAGTTTAGCACTAGCAATTAGCAGTTTAGCAGACTCCTGTAAGTAGTAACCTCCATAAATCATCATGCTTCCACAGCAATTCGTAGCTCAGGATTCACAAATCACAATTACAAACCTAAGGTAAGGAGCCAATTAGCACATCACCAAGAAAGCTTCCGTTCAGGCGTTCACCACTCACCAGCCAGTTGAAGAAAGGCAGGAGAGACCGAGAGAGAAGATCCCCATCACGGCCATCCTGGTGTCCGTCAGACGGTCGGACCAAACTCCCCGTCCTCGTCCTCTTCCCCAGGAACTCCGCGGCCTCTGGGCGGTGGGAGCGCGAGCACGCAGGCTCCGATGGAGGCGGCGAACGGGCGACGGCGAACGGCGCGGCGTCTGCAGCTCCGCCTGGCAGCAACGTCCGGCGGGCGCGTGAGTGCCGCTGGGCCGCTGAGCTGCGCCGGGAGGACGGGAAGACTGGATCTGCGATCGGGCCGCTTTGCGCTGCGTTGGGAAGATCGGATCCGCTGGCCGCTGATCAAGGCCGGAGCTCGCGCCACGCCGCCACAAAGCTCTTGGGAGACGAGGAACCGAGGAGGGAGGAGGAAGGGGCGGGACGGCGGAGGTCGGATGGAGCACCGAGCCGGCGACGGTGAGGGAGGGAGGCGAGAGGGCGTGGGGAGAGGGAAGGAGATGAGGCTGGTGCGGCCGGGAACAAATGGGGAATTGGGGGAATCGATTGACGCCTTGACGGATTGAGTATTTGGGCCGTCTGTTGACCGACCGAATGGAGAAGGCGAGATAGCTACGAAGATAATATCGGTTTCTCGGTTGTTCGGTTCTCCAGCTTCAAAAACCGAACCGAATACCGAAAACCGAATAGGATTCAAATACAAACCGAACCGAACACCGAAAACCGAAAAAACCGATTTTTTCGGTTTATTCGGTTCGGTTCGGTTCGGTTTTTCGGTTTCGGTTTATTTTTGCCCACCCCTAGTTGTCTTTGTGCAGAGGTGAACAGGACAAAATTGAGAGAGCAAACTAAAAAGGTAAAAGGCAAAACTGGAAAAACCCAGTACGTCGAAGTTCGATTCCCGTGCACTATTTTTGTGAAATTTTGGGGACACACTAGCGAGCCAAGCCGGGCGCTGCATGGTCTTAAGACTAAGCCGAACCACCAGCCCAAGGGAAATCGGCTTTGACGTAGGCACTTTCCCGATTGTGCAAATTTTTGGGCCAAGATGCACCCTCCTAAGCTCGTATGACCAAAAAAAAAAAAAAAAAAAAAAATTGCTACAGTTCGGACGTTTGAAAACGTATTACAACATTTTTTTCTATATGTGTAACATTTTTTGTCAACACGTGCAATATTTTTTTTCGACAAACAGTAAAACGCGGCACAGTAAACGGATGTTGTAAGCGTTAAAAAAAATGTTGCACGCGTCGGAAAAAAATATTTCAAACGTTGAAAAAAATTGTTGCAAGAGGCGTCCGATGAAATACACAGTATCGGACATCCAAGCGTTAGTTCTTCCCAAGGAATAATTCATTCGGTAACACGAGTTACAGCAACGCAAAAATATTTTTTCGCAGGGAGCCGCCGCCGCCTAGGACCCTAGCTGCCGATCACAATTCCGTTGTTCCACCATTGGTCATTCTCTCCTCTGGTGTTCTCACCGGAGTTGAGTGGATGGTGGTTGAATTCAAGCACCACCTGCATTGAAGCAGCAGTACGACTGTACGAGGCACTGTTCCAGCGGTCCAGTCTGTAGGTCTGTGCACTACAAAACGGCGACAATAACTCGGCCGTTGCCTGACAGCGGCGTAGCGCCCGCCTAGCCAATCCCCCAAGTCCCATTCCATGGGCCACCTGTACCACGCACCAATCTGCACGCTGCCCACCGATCGCATGATGGCACCGGAACCGGAAGGTGCCAACCCGCGGCAGTTGACGACGGAGCTGAAGTGCCAACTACGTTCCGCCGGAGTTTACCAAAGTGCTACTCCACTTTATTCCTCCCGTGTCACCTCGAAAGCAGGGCCCAAAACCGCTGCAGCGAGTGGCGCCCTGCGAGCCAAATGAAACAGCTGCGCCCTACTCGCGTGCGATGACGGTATCCCGCAGGAGCCAAGCGCCAAGAATCTGCCGTTAGCTCGGTGCTCCATCACAGGCCGCAAACACCACCGCGCGAGAGCGAGACGGGTCAGCAACGTTCGTTTTGCACCCTTTGCTAGGCTGCCGGTGCATAGCGCGACCGTCGTCTCGGCGATGCCGACCGCCGTGGACGGCGGCGACGTGGCAAGGGTCTTCCTGGGCCGCGAGTACGATGGCTTGGCCCTCGAGCTCGTCGTCCTCTCCCTCGCCGTCTTCCTCCTCCGGTACGCCGTGGTGCTCTACGCGAGCCACCTGGTCGCCAGCCTGAACGTCCTTCACGCGGCAGTCGTGAGCGACGGCAGCGCCCCGGGCCTCGACGGCGCCGCCATTGCGCGGCTGCCATGCTTCGTGCTCGCGCGCCGCGGGGACGGAGACGACGGGGACGCCACGGGGGATTACTGCGCGGTGTGTCTGGGTGCCGTCGAGGAAGGAGAGACGGTGCGGGCGCTCCCCTGCTGCCGGCACGCCTTCCACGCGCGGTGCGTCGATGCCTGGCTGCGCCTGCGGCCGACGTGCCCCGTGTGCCGGGGGACGTTCCGGTGACACCGACGGCCACGGGGCGTAGTGGAGTATTTCAGCTCAAGAACTCAAGTGAGTCGTTGTTCGGGTGAGATTGTGTTCGTTTAGTGCTAGGTCCTTAATCTCACTCATTTTGATCGCTGGTTTCTTCTCTGTATTTTTGTTTTCATCCAAACGAATCGAATCGGATCGGATGTACACATCAATACATCATTGCACTTAGGTAGATCCTAAGCAGAGTTGGTTAAAAAAAACAATGGCGAAACTGTTGAGTTGGGCTAGATCCATGGTTATTTTTTCGAGAATATGCAATTGCGTGCCTTGTGCATTAAGAAAGAAAAGGCCCACAAATTACAGAGAATACAAATGGTGCGACCGCACCACAATCCACCAAGATCAGGAAGCTAAATTAACAGCGATACACGACCATTAATTACCACTGCCCATCCAAACGTCTACCGAAGCTAGGCAGCTTATACCCGCTGCCCCTGCCTCCCGCCAAAGAGCACACTCCTGTTTAGGGGTGGGTAATGAGCCAAGCCGATTCGTTCAAACTCGTTAAGATAATAAATCAGCTTGACTCGATTTGTTATCTTAACAAGCTCAAATCTCAGCTCGGCTCAACTCGTTAAACTTAATATTGCCATCTGAGAGGAGGATTGCTGTTGAGACTAGGGGTGAAAACGGAACGGAAACTTTCCGACCGTTCCGGACGAAAACGGAAACGGAAGCTCATTTTCGGAAACGGAAACGGAAATTGCCGGAACGGAAACGGAAACGGAATATTTTTTTCGAAACGGAAACGGAAACGGAGAGCTAATTCCGACGGAACGAACGCAACGGAAATTCGAACAGATGTAACCGAATTTCGAACCATGCTTCGCAATCGCCATTCACCGTGCCCAGCCCATCCAACGAAAGCCGCCGGCGATGGAAGTCTAAAACCCTAGCCGCCTCCTCGGTCCTCACGAGTCCCGCCTCCTGAGTCCCGATCGGCGATCGCCACCATGCGCCCCCGCCGGGCGCCGCCTCTGCCTCCCGCTGCCCCGTCCCTGCCTCCGCGGCGATGCCACTCCTGCCTCCGCCGCCTCCCAGCCGGAGGCCTTCTCCAACATCCCGCCCACGCTCTCCGGCGACAACAAGAAGCAGGTGAGGATCAAGCACCCCAAGTCCGCCAAGACACTGCTTGCACACAAGTTGTTTCCTTTGCTCTGAATTTTTGGTTGCTTGCTCACAAGTTGGCGTCGTGAGGAGGAAGGAGACTGACCATCTCAACTGATTTTGGTCTCAGTTAAATTTTGGTCCCTTTTGCTTTTAATCAGGTGCCTTTTGTTCTTGGAGTGCTGTTTGAATCATTAACCATATGAGGCAAATAGTTAGAAGCTTTTCCAGTTAGATCACCTCTTTTGGAATCAATCCTTGCTGTTAGAATTGATTTTGCACCTATAAGTCTACAAGTATGAGTTCTTAAAGATGGACGTGTGCTTTGAAATACTTCAGTTTGTTCAAGATAACCAACGCGAAACTGGGATGTCGCAGTAGAAAATCCAGGAAGATTTTTCCTCTTTGCGCCGAAGATGCACATTAGAAGCAGGCATTTTTGCCCGTGCTTCCAAATCACCAGTGGTTCCCATTAGTTTTGAGGTTAAGAGCTCTGTCATATGGTTCAATGGATTTTAGCAATTTCTCTTCGGAAAGAGGCTCCCCACTAGCTATTGATTCTGTCATCCTAATCCACATTATGTCTGCAGAAGTCAAAAGACATTTTAAATCAACATGTGTTAAATCCATCTCATCTCCAATCTTCTTGACAACATGGGAATAATCAATTGGATGGTGAACATGGCGATTTGACAAAAGGTCATACCAAGATAGTCCACCTCCAAGAAATCTTACATTGCCCCTGCAGGAGTGCCAGAAAGCGTGGTATGTTACTAGCAAATAAATTTGAAAAAAGTACACAGCAACTTTATTACAGTATGATGCACCAAATTTATTATGATACTTAGGATATTGAGGCGTTGATTAGGTATTCAGCATTTGCATGATAGTTTCTTCAGTATAGTTGGTTGTTACTACATTCCCTTTCATTTCATTTTAACTAGACAAAAACATAGTTTCTTTTCCTCATTTGAACTGATTCAGATGCCAGGTTATCACAGTTAACAAGTTTATTTGTCGGTACTGTTTTATTAAATGATACGATGATTAGCCCAATACCAATGTTTGCTGTGTGTGAGCTTTTAGAATTTCTTTTCTAAGATATTGGGACTTCCTATGTCACCACTGAACCTGGCATAATTTTGGTTGATTGGGATGAATATTGATTGCTAGCATGGTGGTTTAGGTGGACATCAACTGTGCTTGATGCTTGAGCTCAGATGTCACTTTGCTATCTGTTCTATTAAGTGACATTTTTTAGAATGAAGAACCTCATTATTGAACTCTTTTGTCGTCGATAATACTTCCATAATGAAGTTGCTTGTAGCAACACTATCATCTACTGACCAATAAGCTGTGTGATACACATACCGAAGTCTCCCATTGTTCTTCTTACCTTTACAAATTACAACATGATCATGCATTAATCATCAGCTGGCTTTGTTCATGAAACTTTTAATTTGCTACAATCTTGTGAAATTTTCCGCTTCGCTTCCATATCCGCCTCCGTTCTGCTCCGCTTCCATTTCCGTCACTATCCGCTTCCGTATCCGTTTTCGGGGTTTTCGATTCCGTTTCCGTTACCGATAAAAATATGGAAATGGAAACGAAACAGCTATTTACCGACCGTTTCCGTTCCGTTTTCACCCCTAGTTGAGACTATATAGTATGCTATATGCTATCATCCTCGTCTCACACATATACAGTTATACTTGCTGACTTAGAGGACTTGTTAAACTCACGAGTTGATTCATTTAACTTATTATATAAACGAGTTTAAATTATGCCTTGACTTGACTCATTAAAGAATGAGTTCGAACTGAGTTTACGAGTACTCGTTTAACTCATGAGTTTCGAGTTTTTTTCCACCCTTACTCCTGTTTGATCCCCTATACCAATCTCGTCTAGGGATGCCAATTTAATCCGCAAGTTTGGGTACCTACGGGTTTTGCACTTGATCGGATCGGGTTCGAGTTGTTAATTGATGATCTAAATTCAGAAATAAGGCCAACTTCTGCCAGAGCATAGCGGAGGGCCGTTGCCAGTAGGCTTGGATCGGTTTCCAAGTTTGATATAGGTCGCCTCCATTTATATATATATATATACCTTCTTGTAAGCCGCAAGAGGCGATTGATTCCCTGCGCTTTGTAACTCTCTAAATAATAGTGAGGGTTTTCCACGTTAAATTCATGTCTCTTGTTCTTTGTGATTTGATCTTCTTCATATGTTTTGCGCATCGTTAATCTAACACGGATTCTAAGTTTTACCCGCAGGTTCTTCGGGTCAAGTACCCGAGATGGGTTCGGGTTTTAATTTTCATCCGCGGGTACCCGAAATATCTCACATATCCATCTGGCACCCGTCGGGTTCTGGGTACCCGCCGGATTTGGGGTCGGGTTCTAAGCACCCGCCGGATTCAGCTCGAGTTTTTTGGTTTGGATTTCTTGTCGGGTCGGATTTTGTAAAACCTACACCTAACCCGACCTATTGCCAATCGTACTACACAAACCCGTCGGATTTCGGGTTCGGATATAGTTTTTTATCCGATAGGATATTCAGATTTGGATCAGGTTTTTCAATTCGGATTTTTTATCGGGTTAGGTTTTGTAAAATCTGTATCCGATTCGACCAGTTGCAATTCCTAATCTCGCCACTGTATTTCTTACAATGCGGAAGACTTCACATCCGGATTGCCCGCAAGGTTAACCGTTAACATGATTACCGAGTATCTGTCGCAGCAGGTGAGTGCCTGTGGTTCCTGAGCCAAAGCAGCACGCGGTTCCAAATTTGTCAGGTGACGCTACAATGGATCAGCAAGTGCTCTATTTACTCTTTTTTCTAAGAATCTTTGTATCAAGAGAGAAGAGAAATAACAACGAGGATATATAACAGAGAATAAGAGGACAAAACAATAAAAAGTAAGCTTAATGAATAGCGGCTGCTGCATATCAGCAGAATTTGATAAGTACTAATAACTAACACTACCAATTACATTATAAGAACATTTTTTTCTAGCAGCCAACCCCTGTAGCCTTTCACCTATCACAATCCTCCTTAATTTCTTCGTAATCTATGATATCTGCTTTGAATAATAGCTGCAAAAGACTAACTATTGATTATTTGGAAGATCTCTCTTCTGCAATCTATCCGCCGTCCAGCAGCGATCCTGTAAGGCAAGCCACACAAAACAACTTGTGCTTGAGCGGTGCTCAGGATTTCCACAGAGGCATATGGCAAGGAAAAGAGATTAAACCCATAGAAATAGAGGTCTTTTTCTGTATATTAAATTTAATATAAATTGTCCATTCTTTTCAATCCAATGTATCGAATTAGCTATTATTTATTTATACTTTCTTTGATAGTAGAATAATAAGAATATCTTTAACAAATCAATAAATAAATATGATTTCTAAATCAACGTGTACCACTAGTGTAATGCAATGCAAAAATTGTCTAGAAATAAGCTCTGTCGGCCGACAGCGACGAGTAACTTTTGTCGGGCGTCCACTTGCAGAACCACTGATCCGCGACCCCTTCCTGCATCTGGTCATGCCTCGCTTACGGCCATGGATTCATGGCCCAACACGCACTTAGCACTTAGCAGAAGCCCAGTAGTGTACAGACTTTTTTTTCCCCCTGCGATAGAAACTCCGAACTGCTTTTAGCATGGACAAGAAACACAGTGCTCCTACGATTTTAGCCAGTGTCGTCAATTGCAGCGTGTTCGTAGGAACGAGACGCACAAAAGGAGACGAATTGGTGCAATCTAATACCTAAAACTATTTTTTATTTTTTATTAATTTGGAAATTAACAAAATATGACTAAATTGAACAAATTAATCTACGATAATTCATCTAATACTATAGAAGAAAAACTAGATTAAACATGAATACTACAGAGCAATTATACATAAACATGAATTAATATATCGGAATCCATACTCACTGATTTTTATCAAAAAACACGCATATAGATTCTTTTTACATAAAAGCACAAACCTCAAATAATCTTCAAACTTTTCTCAATTTTTCCTTATACTTTCTCTGCTTTTCCCTTCTATTTCTTCTCTTTTTCCTCTCTCGCTTGCACTGTAGCGCACGATCCTGTAACCGACTATTTACCTCGTGTACTGTAGCACCAAAGATCTGCGCTGCGCGTCTCCGTAGGAAGTCTTCCCTTTTTCCCTTTTGCTGCGGCTCACCGGGAGGTCTCCTCCCTCTGTCTTTTATATCTCAGACTAATCCTAATCTCTTCTTTCTAATTAATCGTATACATGGATGTCCAATTGGCCTAATTACACATGTCCCAATACATGTATGAATAAAACCCAAAACTCACAAATATATACGTACGGTCCACCGCCACTCTCGCATGATTTGTTCATCTGTACGACCCGCTGACCGTTATACTGCGTCATCCATCTGCGTAGACCTTTACGCGTCTCATCTCGCTGCACCTGTATCCTTCGCTTGTTGCGCCTCTTGCAATTGCGATCTCGCATGCCGCCTACACTTCTGCGACCACGCGTGTTGCGTCTGCACCTTTGCGACCTTCGCATGTGCTGCTCTCGGGTTACGCGCCACCTGCGCGGAATCTCTCTGACCTGCAGTGTACGTCCATCTCACATCCGCTTGCGCTACAACGTGCATCTCGCGTCCCTGCGTTGCACTTCCTATTACCTGCGCTGCATCTCTTGTCACAAATAAAACAAACCCTCGTAGTACCTTGTTTCATAACAAATATTGTTATCCATAAGTCATCACACACATATATTAAATTATTGTCAAATCAATCATCGCATATAAATATCACTAATAGAATTAACAATATGTTATATGCCACTACGATGTGACATAACCCGCTGCTTGTGCGCAACCCTCCAACGAATCCACCCGAAACCGAGGGCCGAGAGGTGCGAAATCCATTGTTTCTCTCAGAACAAGAAAGCCTTTTTTGACTGATAAAAAGTGAAAGCACTGGGGACGTGTTTGGAGGTGGATCTTTAAGGTCCCGTTTGGCAACTTGAAACCGGACTGTTTCTCTTAGAATCTGAAATAAATCCAACCAAACGGAATAGGATTCGGAACGTTTCAAAGCGAATCGTTTCTGATTTTTACACACCGTGGTCGAATCGGCTAGCAACCCGTTCCTCCGGATTCGATTCTACCAAACGCTTTACCAAGAATCCAAACCGCTTCGCTTTACTAGAATCCGAACCGCACTCAAACGGGCCTAAATCACACCTTTCATGTCAAATCATGGCAGCTTGCAAAAAGATTAATCGACAGGAGGGCCTTTTCTAGTGCATGTCATACCAGCCCCACCAGTGGTCCAGCCTCTCATTTGCTGGGTTAACTATCTGGGTTTGCTGGGTTAACTATCTGGAAGAGAAATCAGTACAGATCTTCCTGTGGGCACAAATGTTAGTGCAGCATCTGAATATTCGAGAACCAGCAGAAAGAATATTGTACGAGTACGAATTTGCATGTTAAATTTTCTTTACAAGCAACCAGCAAACCATTTCATTTCGCTCTGTTGGAATTTTTTTTTTAAAATAATACATTTTTTATTCAGAATTTCAAAAATATACCACGAAAAAAAATTACAAAAATATACCCCTGTCGCCTGTTGGATGGGCGACAGGGGGCTAAATAGCAAAATAAACAGGCGACATGAGGTCACGTCACCCCAGCCTCCTGTCGCCCGATGAAATGGCGACAGGGGCTAATTCAACCCCTAAGTGGCCACAATTTTCGGTTTCGTGGCCGCGTGTGCCCCTGTTGCCATTTCATCGGGTGACAGGCGTCAATTTTAGCCCATGTCGCCATTTCATTGGGCGACGTGAGGTCAGTGATGTGGCCTCCTGTCGCCTGCTTATTTTTGTTATTTAGCCCGTCATCCATCCAATCCAAGCATGAGGTATATTTCTGTAATTTTTTTTCGTGGTATATTTTTGAAATTCTGAATAAAAAATGTATTATTTTTTAAAAAAATTCCTCTGTTGTTGTGGGTAAATTGCATGCTAGCTATGCATCTTACTACCTGCAATTTTGAAGTTTGGAGGGGACTATATATGTGGGTTTTTTTTGTCAGTTGCATCTAATCTGACCCTTGGATTAAAATCAAAAGAAATTTTCAGACACATGTAAAATCGACGTTAGGACACAAACATCTGATAACATGTATGGCACGGATTTCTTCATCATTATACCATGCTTAATAATCACTTGAAAGTTGAAACAAGAATGAAGCATGAGGCTATTATGAACCCAAAGAAAAACATTACTATGCGGACACTAGCTGTCAGTTTTGCTCTGAAGCCTTTTTTTCTGGCTGCTAACATTTTTTCACAAATCTGGTCCCTTTCTAAATAAATTTACAAAACTGGTTCCCTTCTTGACCTTGCAAGACGATACATGTCATTTGCTGCGCTACAATAGTGTGCCATGTTTTGCTACCGAGCAACCATTCCTCGGCATGTTCATCAATTAAGTACCTTGATTAGTCTCTTAATTAATTACTTTAATTATTTTATCACTTAATTAAGTCATTAATTAGATGACTTTACTCAATTAAGTGACTAGAGCCAGGGTTTTAAAAACCGAAATTTAAAAACTGGTTTGAAATTCGCGGTACGAAAACCGCAAAAACCACTTGAAAACCATCACAAACCGAAGAGGTTAAGAAATAAAATAATCTGAAAAAAAATCAAAAAAAAATGAAAACCATTTGGTTTTCAACGAAAACCACTATTTTTCGTAAAAAACCGTTCGTTTTCGCTGAAAACTGACCCAACCAATTGAATGTTCTTTAAAAATAGTTTTTGAAAACCGCGGTTTTTCGACGGTTTTCGAACACATAAATTTTTTCAAAATCTTTAATTTTTTTTTATTAGACCGGTTTACCGAACGGTTTTGGATCTCGAACCGGAGCGGTAAGGTCGAAAACCACGGTTTCCAAGTGGTTTTTGCCGGTTTTGTGAACCTTGATTAAAACTAGACTTGCTCAGTATATACCTAAGGTAGCTCGGTAGATTCCTACTGCTAAGGTCATGCTGCACAGGAGCTGATGACTTATTAAGCTCAGAGGTGCCGCTACCACGATGGATTATGCTGTTCAGGTATGGGAGCACAACGGATGTCATGTCATCTATCACGTCTTTCAAATCGAGGAGGGCCTTTTTTACTAATTTATTTGAAAAGGAGTCAGATTTGAAAAAAAAATTGAAAGGGAGAAAAAAAATCTTTGTTTTGCTCGTCCTTGGTTCCGTGCTCCGTCCGCAACATGTAAAACCTGCGTGCGCGCCTTCGCCATCGGTTTAAGCTCAACACTGAAGTTAATAACAAGTCTGCACTTTCGTCCCTTTTGTTTCGCACACAACTACGCGTCGTCAGCGGTCATCAGGTGCCGCACCGAACAGCCATTCTCTGCAACAATCACTCTCCATTCCGAGTTTCTGTCTTTCTTTCCTTTTTACTTTTAGGCTAACCTTTTATTTATTTAAGTTCGATCTTATTTGAACGAAATTATAAATATAGTATCTTTTTTACCGTAAAATAATCAAAAACGATATTTGTCACCTGCTGCGGTATAAAAGACGACAAGTCTACTTGCTATGTAGAGGAGTGTTCGCCGCTGCTTCTATGATCAGAAAAAGACCAGATTTACTATTTTATTTGAACAAGGTCCAAACTTTTTTTAAAAAAAGATAACGGACAAAAAGAAGCCAAAGCTTCCTCCGTTGTTGCAGTTTCAATCAGCGTCATGATCATTAGAATTTGACGCTACACTAAACACTAGGATCACGATGTAAAAGGTGCTGCACTGCTGCTACACTAAGCTAGGGGCCATTTGGATGGACGAGAAGGTTTTGGTTGGGATTTTAGTTTAAATTTGGCATTAATCTCCTACCGTCCTTGACCATTCACCAAGTCTGTGTGCTAAAAGCCTAAAAAGCGTACGTAACTGCGCACTCGAATATGGGCGCCACCTGCAGCTTAGTGATGCCATGAACTTTCCCATCATGACATACAGCAGCTCAGTGCCTCAGTGACGCAATGAACCTTCCCATCATGATACATACAGAATGCGCCTAATTCTTAGTTAGTTATGACCACCAGGTCCTAAATTATTAGCAGAACTGTCTACAAAATCACCTTGTCACGGTGGAAATCAAATCATACTGGCGTGCAGTATCCAATTCCATCATGCAAACCTTGAAACCAGCTCCAGCTAGCAAAACGATCTAGTTAAACATCATGAGTTCATGACGAAACACTACGCAGTCCAGAGGTCGGACCATGCAAGGAATTAAGACAAAAAAACACTCACCGCCAAGTCGTCAGGCATAAATCTCTTTTTGTGTTATACAAAAATACTATTCAATAAGACCCACGCATTTACGCAACTAGATGTGTTACACATTATTCACATATTCAATATTAGTATTAATTATCAATGTCGGTTATTAGATTTTCCCTGATATAAGTCAATTTCTAACTATTCGATTAATCTTGATGTTTTTCTGCGCCATTAGACGAACATTTAAGTTATAAAACAAAGCTTGTAGCAGGAATACAATTCTGTCGACCATGTGTTTATTCGCCTTCACCCGAATCTCTTTTCCATGCTTTAGTCTCGATAGGCAATTAGGCTCCAAGGCCCGTTTGTTCCTAACAAGGTCTGCATTGGTATGTAGAGTCTATAAATGTGATTAACAGCATGGTCCCAATGGCTGAGCATAGGATGTGTCCAAGACACATTTATGCCAATTGGAGAAAAAGAAATAGGCTGCAAGAGTATCACATGAGGTTTTGGAAGGCTATAATGGCCTCTAATGTGATGTTGTATAACCACTACAAGTTGGCTAAGCACACCCCTGTAGGTGCTGCAGATTTAGAAAAGACTGGTCCCATGTATTGGTGCAGAGCATGGCTCATGCTTTGTTCCAACTATGACCAAGTGGAGAATAACATGTCTGAATCATTCAGACTGGATAGTAGAAGCCAGATATAAACCTATCATCACAATGCTTGAGTACATCAGAGAAATGGTAACGCAGAGGATCCAAGAGAATGGGGCCAATAGTGCTAGGTGGAACATGGGTGTGTGTCCCAACATTCTTAAGAAGATGAGAAAGATTAGGAAGGTTCACCCGATATTGCCATGTGCTTTGGAATGGTGAACATGGTGTTGAACACTAGAAATGGAGGTTCATAGTGGACTTGCGACTAAATACTTGCTCTTACAGGTATTGGCAGGTTTCTGGAATTCCTGTCCACATGCTAGTGCTGCATTATTTTGCATAGCGCAAGAACAAAACAATCATACCAATAGGTGCTTGGGTGTTAAGCGGTACAAGAAAATTTACAGCCATATGCTTTTACCTGTGGAGCATGAACTAGCGTGGCCTGTATCCCCAAATCCTAAGCCCCTGCCAACGAGAGTGAAGAAGATGCCTGGTAGGCCAAAGAAGAACAGAAGAGACCCTTCATCCCCCAACAAAGGCTTCAAAAATCACAAATCTTCTAAGAGAGGTATCAAGATGAAATGCAGTTTGTGCAAATCTTTAAAACACCAAGAGAGGTGATGCCTATCGTAAGTTTGTAACTAACATCTTCTATTTAGCAAGTTCTATACCCTCCATTCCAAAATATAAGGTGTGGTTTGACTTGGTACAGTCTCCTAAACTATACTTTGATCTTTGATTTCTCTTATCCAATATCATTCATACAAAAAAAATCACTATCATTACAAAGTACTTTTAAATATGAATTCAATGGTATCACTTTTATATCACAAAACTTTTATATAGTTAGACAAATCATTGGTCAAAGATTTCAAAGTTTAAATCTTAAAATACGTGCGTGCTTTATATTTTAGAATAGAGATAGTATTTAACAATACTGGACGGAAAAATTCACTGCATGCTTTCTAATTATCAATCATGGTCCCAGCAACAATCTGCTGGCTGCATGCGGGCTTGCTCCGTCGGTCCACGTTGGCCTCGTCGGCCGGCACCGCGACAGCTGGCTGCATGCGGGCAGGCGGTGCAACAGGGAGCGGGCGTGCGGCCGTGCGGGGGCAGCCGCTTGCGCGCGCACTCGCGCGCGGGCACACGGGCAGTGCTTACGCGTGTAAGGGCTTGTTTATTTTTGTTTTTATACTGGTGGATTCTGATTTTAAAAGCAGAATAAAAAATAAACATTCTAATTCTAGAATTTAATTCTTACAATCTAGCCCACCTATATACACTAGAATCCACAATTCACTTTATATATGTTTTTGGATTCTAGTTTTTGGAGAATCAGCTTCTCTACAACTATAATCCAGAATCAGTTTTTAGAGAATTCAAAGCTAAAACAAACATGCCCTAATACAATATTCAAAGTTCCAATCTTCCACTTGTTATTGAGCCTGCTGCTGACAATAGCAAAAGCAAGGGAAAAGAAACTGCTGAAACTTCAAGGAAGAACAAAAAAAAAAAAAAAAAGGTTTGAAGGATTTGGATTGCACTACAGTGAAAGGACTAGGTCTACCACCTACAAGGTAACCAATTGTTGCTCATAATTATCACTCATGTCAATCTTTTGTTCTGCTTACGATATGGATTGTACTAATTTTGATCACAGGAAGGAAAAAACAGAGGGTAGTGTCCTTTCCAAAGGCAATGTCTACTGCACAAGCTTCAGTTAAAACCAGTGCTCAGGGGCATGGTTCTGTTCTAAACGGGCCGGGCCAGCACGGCACAGTTGTCCGGGTCGTGCTTGGGCCGATATGGCTCGAAACAGGCACGCACTTGTGTTGTATGTGTGAGTGAGCAAATCAAGGAGTAAAGGAAGAAAACTCTAAATGGATTAGAGAAAAGGAAGGGAATGCATCTATGCCTTGTATGTGTGGGTAAGTAAATCAAGGAGTAAATGTATGGTTGCATGCATGTGACTGGAAGGAGCAACTGAATCAAGGAAATCGAGAAAAATAAATACAATAGGATTTTGTTTCGACCGGAGAAAAAAAATTCCTAGACAAATAAAGAAAGAAATTAATCCGTGATCATTTTCTCTTGTAGTAATAGTATAAATGGGCGGATCTGGGCCGGCACGGCACGAAATAGACACGATGTGCAAATGGGCCGTACTTGAACTCGCTGAAGACGAGCCGGGCCAGCCCGGCTCGGCATAGTGAGCACGATGGGCCGGCCCGGTCCGGCACGATTTAGACCCGGCCCGGTCCGGCACAACGCCTACCTCTACCAAGGACAAACATTAGTGCGACTAATGGATGCCCGCAGTCTGAAGAAGTCAGATGCTTATTAAACAAACTTTCAGATGCTAATTTTTGGCAATAGCTGTTAAAAACATGCCATATTTTATCCAAACATCGTATAAGAGTAATCAGACAATATTTATGTAATTCCAGACAGTATTTACCAAGTTACTTATCTATCATTTTATCGTCAAAATATCTGCCTTTGGCTACAGGCCATGCTTACATTCCATCCGCAGTTCAATTACATTGCCTTTGGCTACAGGCCATTTCTACGACCATGACAATTACCACATGAGAAGAATACAGTGAATATTTTCATGCCATCATTTTTACATTTCAGCCACTTGTACTCCTTCCATCTACTTGCTTGCGGCTGGGGGGAGGACAATTAACCAACCAGACTAGGGGAGGGTATTTAAGACATTTCGCGTAGCCTCCTCTCGGACAAGACCTACGCGACTGAGTCAGCGAGGCCACGTGTGACGCCACATAGGCAGAGGGATGAAAGGAGCCAAAGATCCAGATTTGAGGACGGCTTTGGCCAATTTACTAGTTTAAAGACCAAATCGAGCCACAAGTAATAGCTGAGGACCAATTGTACAATTAACCCTTCCTCTATCAATCTTTCACCGCCTCATCGTGCAGACAAAAACTGTTACAAAAATGCACATAAAAAACATAGAACTAAAAGAACGAGAATCGAGATTTAATATAAAAAGTCTTTTAAAAAACTACGGACATACAGAGACATTACTATATAAGAAGATACTATAAAGAGATTATTTTTTCTCTTCTCTACTCTTGCTTGCCTTTCTCTATTCTATGGACTACATAGATATATTTCTAATGGTATATAATAGACTTCATATAGGAGTAGAACTCTGAATTTGAGTATGAAACGAAACCAAAATGCATTCAGATTATACTTTAACATTCTTCATCTTAAAACGAATCCGCTCGTGTAGTTAAAATATCAAAATCTCCTCCGATAAACCTTTATCAGCATAGCTTATACTTGGAAAGCTCATCAAACCAATCGGACCAAGAAAAACATAAACAACCAAACCAAAACCCAGTCACCAGAAGCCAGCACCGCTGCAGCAGCAGCAGCAATCGCATCGCGCAGCCTTATATATCTCGCGCTCTCGGTCCTCTCAGTCACGTCCCCGCCAGGTTCAAGGAACATAGACGGCGCCGCGGGGCCCACGCGGCCCACGGCTCACCTCACCCTTGCGCCTGCGCGCCGTGTCGTCGAAGCCTCAGCTCGACCACCAGCTCGCTTTATATATTGGCCTCGGCGTCCCCTTTGCCCCTGCAAAGCAAACGCGACCTAAAGAAAAAGGGAGACATCTCCGCTTGCTCCGGCCGCTAAGTCCGCAGCTTCGCGTGCACTTCACTCGGAATTCCTTCCAAGTCGCCGGCTAGGGGAGTAGTATACAGCAACTGGTGCGGCCGCGGCTGCCGCTTCTTCCGGCGCGGAGGAGCCAAGAGGCCATTTTGGTGGGAGGAGACGAGGTGGTTTTTAATATGAGCGCGCCCAGCTCGTGGCTCCTCGCGGACAACTCCAGGTACAGCACCCGCGTGCGGCTGCTGTTCATGGGGCTCTCCTTCACCATCGGCATCATCACCTTCCTCCTCTACCTCGCCATCTGGTACACCTGCAGCCGCCGCCGCCGCCGTCAACAACAGAGCAGCGTGGGGGCGGAGGAGGCCGGGGCGCTGGCGTCCGCGGCGGCCGACCGCGGCATGAGCGCCGCCGCGATCGCCGCGCTCCCGACGTTCGCGTACGAGGGCCCCGCCTCGCTGGCGGAGCCGGGGGTACCGGCGTTGGACTGCGCGGTGTGCCTTGGGCAGGTGGAGGCCGGCGAGAAGGTGCGGCGGCTGCCCAAGTGCGCGCATTTGTTCCACGCCGAGTGCGTCGACGCCTGGCTTCGCACGCACTCCACGTGCCCCTTATGCCGGGCCGCCGTCGGCCCCGCCGCGGCCGCCCCCGCCAAGAAGGCAAGCGCCGGCACCCTCACCGACACGACCCACTGCGTGTCTGGCGTCGTGTGGCATCTGCGTGAACACATGATTGGAGGATAGCTAGTAAGTCTAGCGTCGTGTAGTTTCCCAACCCATAGCTGGATCGCCGCCCAATGACGCACTACAAACACACGTGGGAAACACCCAACCCTATTTTGCTCGTGTGTCTTGATACCGTGACCCGCTTGCATGAGACATTTTCTTAGGAGGATAATTAATTCTATGCACCAGACGTAGTAAATAGTATTGACTAGGGTGTAACCTGGGATATAAAGGACTAATTAGGCTTGTTTGAGAGATCTAATCCCGGTCGAGATTATTTATCTACAGAGATCTCGGTCTGGATTAGACCTCCCAAACAGGTAAGGGGATTTATTGGTTCGTGCGTACATGTACAGCGATGAGTGACGTTAACTTGTGCTGCTGCTACTTCCCAGCTGAGCTATTTCGAGTTTTGATTGACTGAATGAATCTCGTAAGTGTGCAACCGCAAGTTCACAACACGTTGTCCCGACTCCCGAGCCTCTCGTCTCCTATACTGTCCCGTTCTGGCCACTTCAGCGGTCGGGAACGAACGTTTCTGTTGCACGGTTCAGTTCCCACGTCAGTCGTCCCCGGTCTCCGTGTTTGCGCATACCAGCATAAGCAAGCGAAACCGCGTCCCCGGCCGGCTGTGCTTCCTTATTGCGCCGCTCTTAGACTTCTGGTCGGCTCTGAGATCTCCCCGATTCTTTTCTTGCTCCGAGAGGCAAAATGGAATCGATGGACTCGGCTAATTCCTAGTCGCCGCCCCCGGCGAAGTCGGAGTATCGATTCGTTTCGTGCGTCACTACGATATGTTCGCTTTGGCCAATCTGATGGTCCGTGACCATCCGATCTAGCTAAAATCTGAGTCTGACCGACATGTTTGGTTCGAGCCACGGATAGATCAAGCGATTCCAGACGAATTCATCTCTCTCTTCAGCTAAAGCAATAGGGAATTAAGATCAAATCGTCCCGTAATACTCATCGGACGAACCCATCACTCGCTAAGATGGACCAAGTCATCCACGGATCACTCCATGCCTCAATCCAAACGGACGGTATCTGTACGAGTGGTGTTTTAATACTTTTCCTTCCAATACAAGTTATATAAATTTTGAAGCATGTTACCATCTACTCTTTATTTATGCTTTAACATTTGTGCAACCGTTAGAAAGAAAAGCGTGGAAACACCGCTCACTCGTATGTGTTTGTCCGTAAATCTGTCCACTGTCGGTTGACGGCGATCACCTTTTCTTTCCAGTCGTTTCATTTCTTACGATACCTTGGCGAGTGCTGTGCTGGGTGTCAAGTGGTATGAGAGGGGTGTGGAATCATACGGGACTCTCTGTTTATTTCCATCTTTCGCAAAGCGACTGAGGCTCTCCTCTCCTCCATCGTCGGTTTCATTTTGTATCGGTGCCCGTGGCTTTAGCATCTCCAGCTGTGCGTATTGACCGCTGTGAGGAAGCTGTGTGTGTATTTATGATTATCTTGAGCTGATGCTCCGCTACTTGGGCTCTCCATCAGTTGGTTTGTGTATTTCATATGGAGTACTTAACTTGGATGAGAAGGTGGTAGCAGCTGTATATAGGTAGATCGGATCGAGTTGTACGCTAGCTATTCATCAAGCATGTAGAGACATGTTCGAGATACCTCCTGCTAAGATGGCGTGAACATATCTAAAGCTTGCACAGATCGGTCGAATTTGCGTATGCGGTGTCTGATCGAACTGGAGCCGTCTGTTCCGGCCGGCCGGTTCCTCGATTCGCCAGGATGAGCGCAAATGCAATAACTGCGACTACTACAATACAAGGCTTGTGCTTGCCGCAGCAAACCTATGCTAGCTATCACGCACCCAACCGTAGATTGGTTGGATGGCACCCTGAGGTGAGCGCGGACAACTGGAATCGAGTTGTGCTCATGAGCTGCTTCTGTTGGACCAAAGGGTGTGAAGTCGAATGCCTCTTTGCTTTGTTCGGGCTCTCCAGGAACATTGATCTGACCTAGCAGACGTAGACAGTGCTTGCGCGGGGCCCTCGCCTACGGCCTTTCTGTTTGAGCCTTGAGGTGCACGGGGCTTGTGGAAGGTGAACGCAATGGCTGGCTTTTGGGAACATTAGAAGAAAAAATTTGCATTTTGCAACTAGAGCTATAGGCGGTGTGGCCAGTTCCTAACTTCGCATGGCAACGGATTCGTATCCTCTGTAGCTAGCTAGTAGTTCCGACAGCGCGATTGTTTTCTATGGGAACAGAATTTTAGAAGCTCCATCGATTCCTGGATATATAACGTTTTAGGATTTTACACTTTAACCAAGATAAATACGTGAAAGACTAAATTACTCTCTTTTTACTAGGCCACTTATTGCTATTAGATAGTTTGTAATCCCTCCGATCACAAATATTTATCGTTTTGTACATCGACACGGTACCCATAACTCAATTTTGACCACTAATTTCTATTATAATATATTTTAAAAAAATTCAATAAAATTATAATATTACGAAAGTACGTTTCTAGACAAATCTACATATATGGTTTCCATGCATCTAATCTAAATATTTAAAAAGATATCAATATCTAAAATTTCAAAAGTATGGCTATACTCTCACAAACTGACAAGTTTTTGTGAATCGAAGGAAGTATTGCCCTAGTACATAGCATTAAATGATATTAGAAATGGCTAAAGGGGAGTGATATATAAGAAAAAGAGGGTGAAAAGTCATATCGAAATTGTAGAATGGCATGTATTTAGAAACAAAATTTTAAAACTAGAATGACATGTATTCAGATTCAGAGGAGTATTGTTTTGGCTTGACACAGAAAACCAGTTACTCGAGCATTTTGTAGTGCAACGCATACAACATCACGATCGTTCATGAAGGCGTAGTTGCTCAGAGGAATATATTTATGATGGAAGGAGTAATTAAGCAATTCTCCCATTTACAGTAATTAAGCAATTCTCTAATTTACAGTACTCATAACATATTTGTGTTGAAAAAAGTTAGCTCCAACCAAGGTTCAAAATCCTTGCGAGATTTGAGATTTTGGTTTGAGATGAGATCCTAAATCCTGGCTAAATAAAAAAAATCAAATTGCTACAGTATTTTCAAAAATTTCACCAAAATATCGGTAATTCTGACCAGTTTTCAACTTTTTTGGACCGGATTTGGGTAAATACCCCTTAAGAATGTCATCTTCTATTAAAATGTTTTAAAAAAACTAAAATTTTGAGATATTTTATAAAAATAATAGAATGTAACAACCAAAATTTCAAAAATGAATAAAGTGTGAAATAAAAATTGAATTAAGATTTTATTCTGGATATTTATCTTTTCTGAATTTTTTCTTGAATTTTGGTCCTAAAGAAAACCTTTTATGGTTGTTTGCTTCTCTTTTTAAGATACAAAGTATAAAATAATATGAACCAAAAACTTGGAAAAATCTTACTTAAAATTCATATTATCTCCTGAACCTCCTTGCAAAATTATAAAGAAGTGTGAATGCAATCAAAACCTAAATCAAATCAAAAACAGTGAATAGAGACTAACAATAGTATAAATTTTAGAATTTAATAAAAATATTTGAATGAGATCATCAATTGAAATTTTTATTTAATCATCTTCAGTGTCTTGGGAACTGACCTAAAAATTTTTTAAAAAATAAAAGCTCATTTGAAATGTCTTATAAATAAAAAATATAAGACCAAAATAACTGATAAGATCAATATCAAAATTTAATAAAAAATTCAGAATGTGACATACATATTGTATGTAATTTGTGTTGTTTTTGGTGCATACTATGTGTAATCTACGCTGTTTTCAGGAGGATGTACAAAGAACAAATATCACATCACAATCTGTTCTAGCTTAGAACCAATTGTGATGCGGCCCTCATCACAATCAGTGTTCTTTTTATCATCACATTTGGTTTATGGCGATACAAAGTCATTAGACAGTAATGAGAAAGTGCTATCATAGTTGTTTTTGCCCGATTATGATAAATTATCATCACAATTAGTTCTTGCCCAATTATGCTATTTTTTATGATTTATACCTTGTCAATTGCCTAAGCGTTTATATGGGCATACCACAAGGCTTTTGAATTTTTCGCTACAATTTACTCCGAATTGTAAGACTATATTGTATAAATAACTTTTGTTTTAATAATATTCTATATAGATGTGCTACCAATGTTGTAAATATGTATAATAGCCTCTGATCATAGGACTAGTACTGTATGCACACAAATCATCTTTCTTGATATTCCGTATTAAAAAGAAGGGTCATTACAAAGAAACACTGAGAATTTTTTTATAAAAATTTATAAGCTTGGTCATACTCTAAAAAATTGATGGTACTATATGTATCAGTCTAGAATCATACAAAAATTTTTTAAAAAGAATTGAACTTGATTTGTTATCTTTAAAAAATCAAAAATAGAAAGATCACAAATAAGATAGTAACATTATCAGAATTTTATAAAATCTCTCGAATGTGATCATGTTCCAAAATTTTTATGAGAGTTTAATAATTACCTCAAAACCCTTCTCTAAAAGTTTTAAAAAATTTAAACCATTTTTAGTTAATCAAATCTATAGAAGCAATACATGTAGCACTATAAGCTTTTATTAGGACAATAACATTGTCAGAATTGTTTAAAATTCCTCGTACATGATAATAATGTAAAATTTTATGGGAATATTATTGCTTCTTTAGTACAATTTAGAAAATTTTATAACATGGTTAATTTGGACTCTTTTTCATTGGTTGAAATTTGTCGTTAGCATTTTATTAGGATAGTACCAATTTTTGGAATTTTTGAAAATTCCTCAATCATGATAATCATCAAAAAAATTTATAAGAACATTATTAATATGTCAGGACCATCTAATTTTTTTTATAAAAAATTATAATGCGGTTTGTACTATTTGCATTCGGTTGAAATTGTTGGTCAGCCTTTTATCAGGACTGTAGCACTTTCAGAATTTCTAAAAATTCCTTAAGATTGATCATCATCTGAAATTTTAATGGAAAAATTAGTTATGTGTCAAAAGCATCCAAACTTTTTTTTTGTTTCGACCATTTTTGACTCGATTAAATTTTGCTAAGATTTCAGCAATTTTGTTTTAAAAAATTCTATATTTCAAATTTACTTTTTGAATTTTGTCTGTAATTCTTATATTTCACTAAAATTTTGAATTTCGCTCACCTCCGAGATATGAACCGAAAATGAAATTTCAAACCCTGGTTCTTACTAGGATCATATTGCTGTAAGATTCTCCAAATAGGCACGGAAAGTGGTGATCCTTACATCCTTTTGGTGAATCAATTTAACCATTTTTTTTAAGACGAACAAATACAACCATAGTTTTTTATGACTAGACTTCTTCGATTGTGTGTAATTAGCTATTACACATACATACACAATATTTTTTTATTTACACCACTTTTTTTCCTTACTATTCTACTATATCAAACGATTCTGCACTAGAACTTTGCAGCAGTCTAGTCAAGGCTCCTGATGAAACAACCCAAAAAAAAAACATGCCATGAGCAGCACCTACCTGTGTTTTACAGCTGTGGGTGCACGAAGCATTTTGTACAGATGAAATGTCTACCGTTACTCTGATCCAAAGCTTACCTATGTCGATTTTGATGCCTGCTCGTCATGGCTGGGTCTTCTTAGGTTTGTCACACTGTGAAGTACTCCTGTTCTTGTAAGTAGAGGTGAAAACGGATCAAATACAAATAGATAATAGCTCTACTATATTCAGGGGCGTATCCATAGGGGGGCGTAGGTGGGCTAGAGCCCCACCCGCCCTCTCTCTAAGTTAGACAAATTTAGAAAAAACTCGTCTACAAATTTAGAGAAGCTATCGAGTTAAATAATCGGTTCAGTGAATCTTCGATAGATTTTTTTTAGATGCATTGCTTGTCTAGACTCAAGAGATTCATTTGCAAATTTTGAATATGGAAGCACAACTTGACTTATCCATTGATGACTTGAGAAGAGAAGAATTTTCAAGTTGTGATGATCTTGCTAGTCTCGCGGTGATGATGGTTGAAGCAAAAAAGCAGGTTGTTTATCAATTAGTCTATAGGCTTATTGAATTAGTATTAGTTTTACCTGTGGGTACAGCTACAGTTGAAAGGGCTTTCTCGGCAATGAAGATTATCAAGACAGATTTGCGTAATAAGATAAGTGATGACTGGTTAAATGATATCATAATATACTACATCGAGCGAGACATATTTTCCAAGATAGACATGGAAGATATTTTGTAACGTTTTCAAAACATAAAAAATTGTAAATATCAACTATCAACTCTTAAGAAGTAATGATCGGTACGTTTTTTTTTATTTGTAATGTTACGTATCGGTTAGTTTGGAAGTCTCAATTTTAGCCCCCTCCTTTCTAAATTTCTGGATACGCCACTGCTATATTTGTTTTCATATTTTTTCTCAGATGCGGATACGGATACAAATAGTTTGGATATGAATATGAATGTGAATATGGATAATATCGAATACGGATATAGATCGAATACGAATCGAATCAGATACGGTTTCAAATATTTATCGGAACATGATAACCCCTTAAATTGTACATAAAAAATCAACAGAAACACATAACTAATTGCTTTGATCAAAATATTATTGAAAATTGAACAAATGTAAGCATTTTCATTCACTTAGACAATAGTTAGATACCATATCGCAAACAAAATTATATAAAGTTTAGTTTATCACACACATACGATTAGTTCATCATACATATAGACTAAAACACAAAATAAAGGTAATCCTTACTCAGAGGTACAAATAGAAGCAAACAAATAACACACTAAAAGTTTGATAATACTTAGATATCATATCTTTATAAAATTATATAACACTTACATGTAATGACTCGAGATTTATATTCTAAGTTGAATTATGTTTAAAATAATAAATTATGTATTTATGAGTTTTTATGCATTTTTAGCTACTTATTTAATATATTTTCCTATTAAAATAGGAGTTTTTGAATTTTTGAGAAAAATTAAAATATGATAAAATATTGAAAATAATTTTTAAATGTTATATGTTACTGGAACTTTCTCAAAAAATTCATAATTTTTGGAGTTGGTTTACTAATTTTAATAATTGAAACTTACTTTAGAGATTAATTAAATTAGAAAACAATTCTGAAATTAAGAAATCTTTTCGGACCAAAAGAGTAGTCTTGGCCCAGCCTATATGTCTATCTGGATATCCGACCCACTATTATCCGGATTATCCGAATCTGTATCTGTATCTGACAGATAATAAGCTACCGAATCCATATCCGTATTTGACAAAAAAAATCCATATCCGTATCCGATCCGATACTATCCGATAAATATCCGATCCGACAGAATATGTATCCAAAAATATCCGGATCGATCGTAAAATATCCTAATTGTTTTCATCCCTACTTGTAAGGTCTTAGAATGTGCAAGGCTGGTCCAATACAAACCATTAACCAAGCTTTGCACAAAGTTAATTATAAGCTGCTTTTTCTCTCAGACAGCAACCGGATTAATTATGGAACAGTGCTGGTGCAAATGGTATTGTCGGTGTACTTTGCACCGGAGTACCCTCTCCGCCGCGTAAGTTGTAGGCCCAAGAAGCGGCCTGACCCAGCATGGCAGCCTGGCAGGTAGGTGGGCGATCATGCCCTGCCCGTCGGGCGAGGAGCCCGCATGGCCCCCTGGCGAGCAGGTGGGCGATGACGCCCTGCTCGCTGGGTGAGCGGCCCGCGTGGTGCCCTGGCGGGCAGGTGGGCGGTCATGCCACGCCGCGAAAGCGAGAGTCGCGTGGCTCCTAGCGAGCAAAGGGCGATGACGCTTGCTTTCGCGAAGCGGCCGCGTGGTGCCTGGGTGGCGGTGGGCGATCATGCCTCGCCTCGCGAAGCGAGCGTGGCTCCTTTAGCGAGCAGTGGGCGATGACGCTTGCTGCGGGCGAAGCGGCGCGTAGTGCCTGGCGGCGGTGGGCGATCTTGCCTCGCCTGCGGGCGAGGAGCCCACGTGGTCCCGACGACAAGCGGTGGGCGATACATACTTTCTGGGCGGCGGCCAGCGTGGCGCACTGGTGGGCGGTGGGCGATCATGCCTTGCCTGGCTGGCGAGGAGCGCGTGGCCCCTAGCGGCAGTGGCGATGCATACCGCTCGCGGGCGTCGGTCGCGTGGTGCCTGGCGGCGGTGGGCGATCATGCCTCGCCTCACGCAAGGAGCCCGCGTGGCCCCCTGGCGGCGGTGGGCGATGACGCCTGCTCGCCAAAGCGGCGGCCCGCGTGGTACCCTGGTGGGCAGGTGGGCGATCAAGGCTTGCCCGCTGGGCGAGGAGCCCGCGTGGCCCCCTGGCGAGCAAGTGGGCAATTACACCCTGCTCGCCAGCGAAGCGCCCGCGGGTACCTGGCCGGCAAGCGGGCGGCTTAAGAGGCGGCCTAGTAAGTGGGCGGGCGTTTGGGCCCCTTGTCAGGCCACGGAGGCGACCAAAGGAATAAGGAGAAGACTTCGCCTCGAAGTCTCCTTCCCCTGACATGCTGCATCAGGGCCATTAATTGAGGAGAATTTTGCTATCGACACGACGACGGTCCATCCCTCTGACGCCTCTCACCAAACCCGTCGCAGGAGTGTCATATCCCCGGACCGGGCGAAACCACGCAACGGCATTAAATGGGGCTTGAAGGACAAGGCTACAGCGACGGGCGTAATAAATGAGTCATGGGTCAGTGAGATAAGACTCGAATGATGGGTGTAATTAATGAGTCGTAGATCAGTATAGCGTCATCTTCTCACCTGCCCGGGCCGCCGTCTATATAAGGGTGCCTCGATGCATGAGAGAGAGAAAGGGGATAGAGGTCGGAAGTTTGGGAGAAGCACAAGTCCAGGAGAACCATTGTAATCGCCTCCATACTTTCTCAACAAAGCTTTGACAGGACGTAGGGCTATTTCCCGTGCTGAGGGCCCGAACCTGGGTACATCACCGTGTCTATTGATCTGCTGATCCCCGGGATCCATCGTAGAGAGCCATTAGGGTTTCCAGCCACGAAGATGCCCTCTACCGAACCATACCTTCCATCCTGGGAGTAGTCAACCCTGTTCGTTGATGGGGTCCAGTCAGGTGGAATACGCCGACAGGTATCGACAAAATAGAGCTCTTTTATAGTGGATTAAAATTATTGTAAGCCGTCTATTCCTTTGAATCTAATGATTGAAATTAATTTAGATCTAGTTATATTACCACCAGTAGTATTAGTAGTAAAATTCAGAGAAAGGTAAAAGAGTAAAAAATTCTATCATACTATTTGTTCTCTAGGTAAAACACGTCTCGTGATCTTGATGAATGAATAAAAAGCACCTGAAAATCACCAGGTATTCAGTTAATCCAAAATTGTAAACGAATTAAAAAAAGACTAAAATATCTCAGATGAATGAATAGGAAAAAATCAAAAATACCTTTAAAAGTTAATGATTAAATTTAATTTCTACTACCACTACTTACTACCTTTGTTAATCACCGTAAAATTTCTCACAAAATAAGGTTAACATCGATTTACAGATCGCACTCGAGATTTATACGATGTTGCCATCGATGTATCTAGCTAGCTAGCGTACAAGCAAGTACGTATCCTCAAAATAACCACCGGTAATTGGCAACTCGCGCGTACAAAATGACTTCGGAATTGGATAGTTGATGATTTTTTGTCGAGAATCTTTCACGAGGCCGGTTGTAGACACCAACATGCCGCCACGTAAAAAGTGGCTCGTCTTGTACGTTACGCTCATGTGGCTCGAGTACATAATGTACATAGCACATGTCCACGAGTAGTCACATACTTCAAATGTACATGCACATCAAGACCTAGGGTGAATTTCTATTGGTCGATTGCAAATTATGTATCCCCTTGGAAATCAAGGGTGGAGCTACTTCCCAGGCACGGCCGGCGACTGCCCGGACTTACTAGTAACGGGCAGAGGAACTCCAGTGCACGATTTGATCACTGTTAGGCATAATGAAAATCATATCTTTTCAGACAAATTCTTGACCACAGTTAGACTTGCACAGAGGTTCTCAAAATTTTCTAGCTTTGCCGCTGTTAAAAATATATAGGTCTCTATCTCTGGAGATAACATATATACTCAACTAATAATATATGATACGAAAATCTCTACGAATATAAATTTGTAGTTGGTGGCAACGGTCCGTTCTTCCTAGCCCTTCTGGTCATATCTCCAATAATGACTGGTCATTATAGCTAATTATTCTTTCCTGATTTACAGCCAGCCATATCTATCTAAATATAGCTGATTATTATAGCAAAATCCTTGATTATTGCTGTTAATTAATAGCCGGTCAATTATTCCTTTTGTACTCTATATATGATGTACAATTTTCCTAGAATCAACCAAGAGAATTCATTCAAGATCTCCCATGTCGTGCCGCCGCGGCGAATGAACTGATCAATAAGTGACGGACCGACGTACATGGCCGTAAGGCGCAGGAGGCCGAGCGCCGCAGTCAGTAGTAACTACGGCTAGAAGGACTGCCAGAGCGCGACGTCCACCGGGTGCCGTGACCCCAGCGCCAGCCAGTTAGACGTGAACAAAGCGTACAATGCTTTGGCGCGGTTACCCGTCGACACCGGTGAGACGTCATCGGCGGTGAGAGAGTCATTTGCATACCCTTTGGAGATAAACGGGTTGATCCAGCTGAACGTCGCGAGAGAGGAACGACGCGGTGGTGCACGGCATGGCAGGTGCCTCGGCGCTGGTGTTTTCTGGTTCACCTTCATAGGCTCCGGCGTTATGACCGGTGAAGTTAGTGATTGTTAGGTACGTCAGAGGCATGGAGACGAGTAGGTCGACAAAGGCGAGAGGGTCATCTAGGAAGAGCAGCGAACCGTTGGTGCAGCGGACCATCGCCGAAGCGAAGAAGAGCACGGCGCCGAGAGCGGTGGTGATCCAAAAGACGCGGAGGTGCAAAAGTTGGGTGGCGGCGGTGGCCCTTTTTTTCAAGACGACTGACCACGCGACCATGGCATGCGCAACGAAGTGAGCGGCGAGGAAGGCGGACTCCACAACGCGCCATGGTGTGCTCGGCAGGAGGAAGAACTTGAGCGAGAAGGACGGCAGACGCCACGGCGAAGACGACAGACGCCCCGAGTGTGACCGCGTAGCGGCCAGTGGTCCGGAATGGCGGTGGCTTTGGCAGCAGCGCCTCGTGCTCGGGGGAAGCCCCGGTGTCGCCCTTGTGAAGGCGGTGGATGACAAGGACGAGCGAGGCGACGAAGAAGACGAGATCGACGGTGCCGAGGAGCGCGCGCTGCCAGTATGGCGAGAGTAAGAGGAACGCAAGCTGGTAATATAAATTGCAAAAAGGGATAAAAATGATTGATTGATTTTTGAGATTGGTAATATATATTGCTACGTACAATATATTTGGTTTTAATTCATACCGGAGAAGAAACCATAAAAACTTTTGTAATCGGAAGAAATAGATGTTTGATCTTGTAGCACAATTTTCTTTTATTTCTTGACTTTTATGTTTTGTTACCAATTTTATTTTTCGTAGCAATGCACGAGTATTGATCTAGTACATCAAAATTTTATATACCGTCGCTTACCAACACATGCATGCAAATACAAGTATGACTCGTTCAGTGGTCATGAGTACTACGTTCTCAAAAAAAAAAACACACAAACAAAACCCAATGTAATTGTGTGATTCATTTCATTTAAAATTTTGAGCTAAACAATTGGATCAAGAAATTCTCTTGACTAACCCAGCTTCTGATTAGTACATTATAAAATAACTTCATAACCTCTCACATAACAATTACCAATAAATCCAAGTTGCTGAGGTACTAATACTATACAACAATCATTTCAACATTTGATTCGACATGCTGATCATATTCCCTATAATTCCATGTCCATAGTAAAGACCAAAGCTCCTTTTTGAATCTTCGGGGCCCCAGCACGAATTTCCAACCGGTGCCAAACAATCGAGGAGTCAATCCACGGGCCAATCACTTTATAAACAGTCAAGCCAAGCAGACATGAATGATGGCCGGTATTTAAAGGAAGAAAAATGCAAAATTAAAGGTGAATGGGTGGTTTCCATGATCATATATTCCGATACGGCTAAAAATAAAAGCGCTGTTCTTTACACAGTTGAGGATGATGACGAGTCGCGAGTGCTCGTGATGAGTTGAGAGCTACGAGCCTAAGCTTGGACACGTGGACGGCCAGGAAGAGGAGATCCAGATCTCGCACGATTAGAGGCTCGGAGTGGCTCTCTCTCCAATTGGCGCCATTGAAAGAGTCGAGCATCATGGGTGTGTGGGCCCATCTTGTCAGCTTGACGTGTTTTAAGGAAAAGAAATACTCCATCTGTTTATTTTTATAAGGCGTATTTTGATTTTACACAAGAATTAAGATTGCATTGAAATTGAAAAAGGTAGAAGAGAAAATAACTTAAATTCCCTCACTTAATTGTCTTGGAAAATAAAAGATATACTTTGTGTGGGTGGTAATGAATAAATGCATATGGTTGAGAGAGAATAAATAAAGGTATAAAAGGAAATGTCTAATTAAATCTATATACAAACCTTACATTTATAAATAAAATCATTAAAAAAATAAGACTTATAAAAATGAACCCGAGAGAATACTATACGACCTTCTGACCACTTTGTGTGTCTTCTTTTCTTCTCTACCCTGGAAAAAGGGAGGGTTCCACGTTCCAAATTTCCATTCACCCTGGACGTTTGCCATGGATTGTCCGGCCTTTCTTGATCTAGCATCGTCAGTGATCTCGAAATGATTAATCATGATGCATCGACCAACTACGTACCAAGCCATGTACGCGTAAGCGATGCTTGGATATGAAAATTCAATAGGAATCTTCTTACAAATAGGGATGGCAAAAATACCCATGGGTCCAGGTACCCGCGGGTACCCGACCCGATAGGTCCGGGTCCGAGTCTAAATTTGGACCCACGAGTATATTATTTCGAGTCCGGGTTTGGGTCTAGATCCGGATCCAGGTCTCATTTTGGACCCATGGGTATCGGACCGGACCCAAACAAAGATCTTTGACATGGAACTCATGGCGCCTTTGCCGGTGTGTGGTCGTGATGTGGTCCAGCCCCATGACTCCAAAGAAGACGACTCATGAGGCCTCCTCGATCCTGATTAGGAAGTATGATGATCGCGACGCAGGTACTGTCCGTGAGCGAAAGATAGATGTCTCAATCCTATTATTCCTGTGGCTGTATGTTACTGTTCATTTCATCACACGGCTATTTAAGACTTGAGATATCCACATACCGTCGACCTAAAAAGCTTGCGCTCCAAAATCCAAATAAAACGCGATGAGAGCAGTAGCATTGGTAATGGTTCGGGTCCGGGTACCCATCGGGTCCGGTTCCGGGTCCGGATCCGAGTTTGGACCCGTGACTGATTTCGGGTCCGAGTCCGGGTCCAATTTTCGGGTCTCGGGTCCGGGTCCACGGAGGCTGGACCCGGAGGTACCCGGACCCGTTGCCATCCCTACTTACAAACACTTGACACGGAATGTCGACTAGTGGGGGTCTATGTTAATTCTATTTGTGAAATATATATATATATATAGACACACATACATATATATATATATATATATATATATACGTGATAATTATTTTGAAAGTAATATTTATGATGAAAAATAATAATATTTGTGATGGAATATTTATTTGTAGAAAAATGTACTGTATAGTTTGTTGTTTATTTGCAACAGGCGTTGTAGCGCCAGACAACAGGAGGTGCATTGTAGGGATACGAGATATACGTTGTAACGCAGGATGTGAGATAGACGTACACTGCGGGTCACAGATGCAGGCGCAACACGCGAGGTTGCAGGTGCAAGAGGTGCAGCAAGCGAGAGACGTAGTGTAGCAGCCTGCAGGTCATGTAGGCGATTAAGTCATGCGAGTGCGGCAGGTGAGTCGTACGCATGCATACGTGAGTTTTGGGCCGTGTATGCATGTATTAGGTCATGTGTTATTAGACCTGGTGTGTTTGCATATGTGTGTGTATATATAGGAAAAATATCTTTTACTTCTGAGCAGTAGCGGAGTCAAAAATTTCTAAAGGAATGGGCCTAAGAATGAAGTGAAACAACAATATCATAGTGCTAATCGTACGAAACAACAAAATCATAGCGTTAATCAAAGTTTAATATATCATAGTGCTAATCATATATATATATATATATACATACATATATATATATATATATGCCGCCAAGAGCGTCCCATGACTCGACTTAGGTGGCGTAGGCCAGGTGAGGCCGAGGCGCAGTAGAGACGAGGCCAACCAGCAGGAGGCGTTGGCTTGGTGGCCCATAGCAATTGTGCTGTAGCTCGTAGCCATGGCAGCACAAAGCACATCTCGTTGCGCGTCGTGGTGGACATGGCATATGTTTGTATTTTTCATATCTTTCAAATGCGATTGAGTTTTATCTTTAAATTTTGCAGGATTGTAGAAACTCACCTCCCCTACATATGGTAATTTTTTGAGATTTTTTCAAAACTTTTACGGGTGGTTTTTGCAGCCATATATATATATGAAGCCTCTTTTCTACTCTCGGGAGTAATTACTCCCTATGTTGTATCATGAAGGTATTTGCAAAATAGGCTAAAAATCATGGACCTTTTGCAATTTTTTCATGTGGCTCACGTTGGAGTATCTTATAATTAGTGTATGAGTGTATCCAGAATGATAAAGAAGTATTTCAAATTCGTTTAGGTGGTATTTTAGAGGTGGGAATAACTACTCCCAGAAGCAGTGGCGGAGCCGTCAGGGGGCGTGGTGGGGCCTGGGACCCCCTGGCGGCTCAAGAAAACAACGAATTTGAAAGACATATGGCTGCAAAAACCACCCGTAAAAGTTTTGAAAAAATCTCAAAAAATTACCATATGTAGGGGAGGTGAGTTTCTACAATCCTGCAAAATTTAAAGATAAAACTCAATCGCATTTGAAAGATATGAAAAATACAAACATATGCCATGGCCACCACGACGCGCAACGAGATGTGCCTTGTGCTGCCATGGCTACGAGCTATAGCACAATTGCTATGGGCCACCAAGCCAACGCCTCCTGCTGTTTGGCCTCGTCTCTACTGCGCCTTGGCCTCACCTGGCCTACGCCACCTAGGTCGAGTCATGGGACGCTCTTGCTGCCGCCTCACCTAGGTTCTGCCATGGCCACCTGGCTACTGTCGTGCCATGGCACCCTAGTGCCACTGTTTTTGTCTGGGCTGCTCAGCTGAGCCCTCCCTTTTGTACCACAGTGATAGAGCTACTGCTCCCTCCCCCCTTCTCTAAAAAACAATTCAAATTCTTGGCTTCCTGGGAAAGAAAATGGGCAAGGGGAGTACACGTTGAGGGAGGGGTGAGGTTGGTTGAATAAGGCAAGGGCTTTAATCTTGCTAGATGGCAAAAAAAAGGATGGGAAAGTGTGTTGGCAGAAGGAGGAGGGATGGGGAGAAGGCATGTGGCCAGAAAGAAAAAGGGATGGGGGCAGAAGCAAGGGCAAGGTGGTCAGTAAATGAAAATGGGCTGGGATGAGGAAGGAGCGTTGCATGGAGACTGCTCTACCAATGGCCACTGTTCCTTCTCTTCTCCCAAGATTATTTAGATGATTTCGCATGCGAATGATTTTTTTCAAGAACAAAATGTGTGAGTGATGGGGAATGGATGGTGTAGCATGCACAGGTTGGTTCTTGGTTCTGCTAGCATTTTGGGTTGGTTTTATTCGGTTGGTAGGAAATTAAACAGCAGAGAACAAACTTTCTTTCTCTTCCATCGGGTTTGAGACATGAAATTTATACCTAAACTAAACACAATTTGCATCTTTAATTTATTGACGCCGGATGAATTATCGGACCAGCTCTAGAAGATCGGAGTCAAAAATCAAGGTGTTACACTTGCCGACCTCCCCTAGCCCAGCCCCGCTTGGCCTCGCGCCTCGCGTCGGCCTCCCCTAGCCCTATTGCCATCATGGGCCAAGTGCCTTGCAGCCCTGCTGCCTCTGCCCCTCATTTTGGTCCCTATCCAGCCACAATCTTCCCCCTTCTCTACCAAGGCTTGGTGATGTTCTTCTTGTCCCCCATCTATTTTTCTTATAGTATTCATTTTGCTCTTATGATTGAGTGATGAATAGGTTAAGTGATGCGGATGATGGTGAACATTGGGTTGGGTTTTGCCTGAGTTTGGTAGTACGGTGATGATACCCACAACTTCCCCTATGCCAAGGAGTACACGATGGTTGTAGGGCACACACTGTGCCACCCCTACGATTACCATCCCTACTAAGGCCTCTAATAGCTTCTATAGCCACTAATGCTACAATGATTCTCTAACTCCTATATTGAACTAATGACTAAAGGATGGTTGCTTACATGAGATTAAGATGATGAGAATGGGGTTTGAAATGGCGAGGTTTGTTGGGAAAGTTGATGGTGAGGTGGCCCTATAGCCTTCTTGCTCTGACCTCCTTGGCTTCCTTGCTTGGCTCCTAGTAGGGGTGGGCATAATTTAACCGAAACCAAAATAATCAACAATCAATTAACCAAAAAAATTCGGTTTTTTCGTTTTCGTGTTGGTTGGTTTTTTTGCTATTAGGTTTACTGATATTCGGTTCGGTTTTGAAACTCAAGAAACCGAACAACCGAACACCGAATACTCAAGTCTCTCCGACTAATTCACCCGGTCACACTCACACCTGATGACTTTTCCTCTCGTGACTAATTCCTCCCGTGACTCCTCGGTCCTCGTCTCTCACCAATTCCCCATTTGCTCACTGTTCTCCGAACCCTAGCGCCTCGATCACCGACTCACGCCTCGATCACCTGAGGCGCTGACTCACTGCCTTGCTTCTCGTCTTGTCTGCACATTCGGTCTCAGTGCGTCGGACCTGAATCGGTTTCTCTCCTCTGGCTACCTCGACAGCGACACCCGTGACTCGTCTCCGTCGAACCCCGAGTCCCAGACGGCGTCTCTCCTTCAGCGAGCTCGCCTCTCTTCTCTGCCTACCCTCCACTGACGGCGAGCAGCCGCCGCCCATTGGCTCCGTCTGCTCCAGCTAGTGAGGTAAAACTCCGGCCTCCATCGCTCCTGCTCCTGCTCCGGCTAGTGAAGTAGTGATCTACATCTTTGCAGTTTATATTTGATACATGCATTCTCTCATTTCTTGAACCATTGGATTCAAGAAACATTGGATTCTAGTTGGCTAGACGAGAAATATTGGATTCTCTCATTTCTTGAACCACTATATGTGATACTGCTAACTATCTAGTTGAAACACAAAAATTTGATGAGGTTGAATTCAGTGGTTAAGCATCAATATATCAGTATGAGTGTATGACAGTTGATTGCTCTGCCTCCCTTGGAAAATCGGTTAACCCAAAAACCGAAAAAACCGAACCGAATTAATTCGGTTTATTGATTCGGTTTTTGGTTTTGGTTTGGTTGGTTTCTCGATCTGCGAACCGAATTTTCCAAAACCCGAACAAACCGAACCGAAAAAACCGAATAAACCGAATGCCCACCCCTAGCTCCTAGTGATCTTCTTGTTATCTTCTGGCTTCTGGTCTCGATGGCATCCTCTTGCTCCTAGGGCTTGGCTTGAGGCTTCTTACTCCTTGTTTCTTACTTTCTTGAGCTATGTGGCTTGCCTTGCTCTTGGGTAGGGTTGTAAAAAAAGCTCGAGCTCGACTCAGTCTAGGCTCGGTTCAAGCTCCAAACGAGCTGAACTCGAGCTTAATGCCGAGCTCGTGAGCTTCATTGAGATGAGCTCGAATAGCTCGTGAGCCTAGTAGATTTACAAATTATTTATTAAATATTTCTATATATTAACTTTTATCGAGCTTATTCGAACCAAGCTCGAGCTCAAGCATTTTTTATTGTTGAAAAATAGTCTATATTGAATTGTTGGTTGTTACCGGGCTTACTTGAACTGAGCTTAAGCCTACTTGAGCTTAAATCGAGCCGAGCTTGAGCCTAGGTCTAGGCTCGAATCCTAACTCAATCTCGGCTCGAGTTCGACTCGAGCCTAAACTAAGCTCGAGCCTAGGAGCCCAAGCTCACTTGAGCTCAACTTGTTTACAACCCTACTCTTGAGGGTTTTACAGAGAAGGATGGCTTTGGGTGTGAATGAGTTGGTGTGGTGGTATGCTCAGTTAGATGGTTCCTTTTAACCTTATAGCTTTTTACCATGTGGGTTTATCTTTTTACTATATGATATTTTGGACACTATTTGGGTATGGCTATGGTTGCCCAGTAAATACAGGTTTATTTTATGCCGAATGATGATAACCAACTTTAACGAGAGGTGCGGATTGGCTCCGGACGGTTAAGAATCTTGATGAGCGATACAATCACATACGGGTCTAACAGCACACCTAAACTGTTTGGATTTTCCTTATTTGCCTTTTCGTTGCATATGTGGATGATAACCATCTCAGGGATCAAGGCGAAGATCAACTGAAGCTTAGCTTTTTAGGAGATTTGAATATTCTTGTAACCTTTCTTTTTGATGTATTTGAAATCTATTTACATTGTAATTGATACTATTGTATGACATTTGTTAATGAAGAAAGTTGTTGATTAATTTGATTATACGTATTATTAATTTATGTTGATGATCTCATTTGTATGGTTAATTTTTCTGGGTTGTTTCACCTTCTAACTTAATGTTGTTGCACTACATCGACACATGTAGGAGTAGTACAGATGATGAGCTTTTGCCATTGCCAACTTTTGTTCTCACACCCACTTATCGATACATGTAGCCGGGAAAGCGATCAAAATCATTTTTGAGCACATATTTAGCGTTTGAAAACTTAAGACCCAAAGCCGAAAAGCAAAGTCTAAAAAGGGATCGATGGAGGGAATTAAAGGATGCCAGATCAGTCACTGACACTAATCTTGGTGGATCTGTCATCGATTGGACTGGAATTTGGTGAGCGCGGGCGTGCCTGCAAAGCATTGCAATGCAAGATGAGAAGAACTCCCCAAAGAACCTCGGGATAAAAGGGGAAAAGACTGAACAATGATCGTTCTCTACCTTCTCCCACAAAGCTTGAGCTCTTCTAGTCCACTCGTCTCGTTTTTAACAAATCTAGTAACTCTATGAATGTATTTGTAGATTTAGCCTTCTCCTCACCACGGAAGACGCTTCCACTCCCGGGAAGTACGGAAGCCGGCACTACCGCGCCTAGGGAGTCAAATTATACAACCTTCTTGAGAGAAACAAATTGTCGTTTTCGTTTGCCTCTATCATTTTGACATTTTATTTCTGGCCTGTAGTTGCTCAGAGGCTTCATATACGTGTCCTTTCTTTCAAGACAGAATACGAATTCAATGTCAATTTTCAAAGAAACAACCCCCTTTTTCTTAAAAAAGAATTAAATGTTTTTTGTTTTTTTTTGAACGAGCAGCAAGAGAATTGCTGCAAAATGTATTAAGAGGCAGAAAAAGATGGTGGGTCCTATTTTTTAAGGAAAAAACCGGACCCGTGAAAAAACCTCACAAACAACCACTAGCGATAACTATAACAAGAATGGTACAGGAAACATTAAGGATCCACACTAGACCACTGAAAAAGAGGTAACAAAGCAATCCCAAAGAAAAAACCGAACCCCCCGGACATTAATTCGTAGGCTTCGATGAAGCAAAAGCATGGGTGAGAATAGCATCCTTGATAACTGTGGCCACCTGTTCTGGCGTTCTATCCATCCCCTGAAAATGCGTTGATTTCTTTCTAACCATAGATTCCACCAGAAGTAAATGAGGAGGCCGTCGAACTGTCGTCGTTGTTCTTTGTCGACTTGGATTCGTAGCCTTCGCCACCACTTGTATATGGAGCCATGATGACTCAGATTCCGGCACCGCTCCAGATTTCCCCAGTTTAGCAGAAGACCCCATACTTGCCTAGCGAAAGGGCAATCTTTACAGAGGTGGCTTGGTATTTCCTGTGACGCATTGCAAAGGCTACAGGTTTGGTTGCAAGGCCATCCCTTCTTGAGCATATTATCTGCTGTTAGAATTTTGTTGTGGAGCAGTGTCCATGCAAAGAATCGGCATTTGGGTTCAGCTTTCACCTTCCATATCGGGCAAATCTTCATCTTGGAGTAAACAGTGTGAAATTGAGCTAGGTAGGCGCTCTTTGTAGTGTATTGTCCATCCGCCATCCAACGCCAAATTATCTTATCCTCACTTTCTTCATCTCTATTGACTCGACGTATTGCTTCAAAAAGTGCTACGAACTCCCTGATTTCTTTTTCTGAGTTCACTGAAGTGCAAAAATGGATCCAGTAGTTGTTTGTCAGGGCACGGTGCATGGAGATGTTCTTTCTTCTTGCTATTTGGTACAGACTCGGTGCGATGTTTTTTGGTGCTTGTCCTTCTACCCAACTTGATCTCCAAAAGTCTGCAAGTTTACCATTCCCTACCGTAACCACCGTTGAGGCATTGAATAGGGTAATGTCCTTTTTGTCATATGGCAGATCAAACCCCGTCTAGGCCCTTTCGTTGTTTTTCCATCTAAACCAGAGCCAACGGAGTCTTAGCGCTCTGGTGAAGCGCTCCAGGTCCTTGATCCCCAGCCCCCCTTTGCTTTTTGGCAGACAGGTGATAGGCCATTTGATCAAACAGTGCCCCCCGCTACACAATCCCGGCTCCTTTCCTCTCCAGAGAAAACTTTGTCTCAGTTTGTCGATGCTTCGAATCAGCCACTTTTGCGCTGGAAATACCGTCAAATGATAAATTGGTTGCGCCGTTAACACCAAATTGACAAGCGTCTCCCTTCCAGCCATGGAAAGTAGCTTGCCTTTCCACCCTGCCAGCCTACTGCTTATTTTATCAATCAATGGCTGGAATTCAATTCTTCTTAATTGCCTAATGTGTAATGGGAGTCCGAGGTACTTTCTTGGGAAGGTTGAAAGTTTCCCAGGGAAGACCTCCAGCAACTCTTGCAATAGGTCTTCATGACATCTGATCGGATAAATTTCTGTTTTGGAGATGTTGATTTTTAGGCCTGAACATCTTCCAAAAATATCCAATATTCAGTTAAGGGCTGACAACTCTTCAATGTCTGCATTTAAAAATATTCCAGCATCATCTGCGTAAAGGGAGCATCTTATTCTCGCTGTTGCCGGTAGGACCGGTTTGAGGATACCTCGTCTTGCTGCCAATTCGAGCAGATTTTATATACTCTTGCATTTAAAAATGTTTTTTGTTATCGGATGTGCTATTTGTAAGTTGATTTTCTTGGCTTTTGGATTAACTTTGAATTGTGTGTCTGATGTAATTCTTGATTGATCCAATTGTCAAAATAATGTGACTTTTATTTAAGAAAGCATACGTTAATCTTAGAAAAAGACATCCCAAGCTAGTATTTAAACGTGTATGATATATGTCCCATTTTCTAATTTTCCCTAATTTCTAAATTATAGTGTCTAATCACATCGTTGCCACGATTCGTGTAATGTTTAGGGATCTTATAGTTGTAGCAGTAGCTAGTTTCCTACTCTTATATATCTTGAATATGCATGGAGATTGTTTTGGTAGGATCTTGGAATACCCAACTTTAACTGAGCTCTATGCCGCTACGGATTTATACATGGTAGGATTGAGATCCTACCTTCAACCACATATACACGTGAACACTGAACAGGATATTGTTGCTATCTTGTATGGGGTAGGAGTAGTATTGGACACACTCTTCATGGCGTATGGGTTGCGCCCATACGAACTTACGTATGCATCTTCTTTTTGAAAGCGCAAAAGAACAGGGGAGACCTCTGGAAAATAGATTGCAAGAGCAAAAAAGCTACACGTTCAGAAACAAAGCCGGTGAGAAACCGGCCAATAGGGAAGAAAACAAACAGAGAACTAACAAACAACAAAGGAACAGAGGAAACAAGGAGGAAAAAGGGAAGAGGAGGAGAGCAAGAAAATTAAACAAGTCTCAAACCCCACGCTAACAGGGCCTCCCTTAAGACAGCATCCAATCTAAAGGATTGCAAACGGATTTCAGCATCCAACCTACGTATGCATCTTCTTAATGTGCATGGCACATATGAAAAGTCCTTTGTTGTTTTTCTGAAACTGTAACATGAAAATTGAGGTCCATTAAAGCAAATGAACAAGTTTTTAATATTTATATAACTGTTAACAAGAAAAGACTCTCTTATATATCATTTTCTTAACCATCATATGCATGGTTAGGTGCAACTAATGCGGGTATGGAATTAGTAGCAGCATTCTACAGATACGGAAGCAATACATAATAATCTTTGTCATCCAGGAATGAGCCTCTGCTCACCTAATTGCCTAACCTTCTCGGCGTGCTACTGTATGTGGTTATAGCCTGCCCGTGAGTTTTGGCTGTCTGTGGTTTTTCTTTTCTTTTGATTCGTCTCCGTCAGCTGCTGAGCTTTGACCTCGCGCCGTTGTTCAATGTTCGTACTTCGTTGAGTACATTCTAAAATATCAAGAAGCAAAGCTTTTGCTTTTTCGAGAAAAAAAAATCCTGGAATGAGCCTCTCTTTGGATCAGAGCATGCAAGACTACTAGTTTACTACTAGATGTGGTTATATTTGTGGATCAGAGCATGCAAGAGTATGTAAGCAATTGGAAACGATAAGCTCCAACACTGACGGACAAAATTCGGAAGTTATGATTCATCGGTGTCTGAAGCACAAAAAAAATTACATACTGACTTGAAGAACGTAGGATATTCGTCGCAAAAAAAAAAGAAAGAAAGAAGAAAAAAAAAGATTGGGGATGTGGTTTGAGCCTTTGAGGAATGTGCAGACTACGAGATGTGTAGTGGAATACAGAGATTGTTTCCTCAGAGGTGGTGGTCGCAGCTAATGCTCACAAACTTCAAAGCGCTTTGCTTTTTGCATTGCTTGCTACAGTACACAACTCCACTTGCCAGTTCCCTATTCGCCGGTTTGTCGTTTATTTTTTCAGTCTGGATAAGTGACTGGTTCTTTGCCATTACTTCTTCCGCGAAGAGATGGAACTGCCTTGGGCCTTCGGCCTTCCCTATCATCGATTTTCTTGCATTCCATCTGCAATCTGGTCATCTCAATCCATGACATATCTGCACAGGATTTTTTTTTTCGAGGAAAAGAGGATTTACAGCATAATGCATACTATTGTTTTATAGACAGAAAGCAATACTTCGATTTCCATTAATGCAAACCAAATTTCAGAGGTTCCGCAAAAGACAGAACAGAAAATAGAGCAAGAGATGGAGAACAACGCCCGTTACGCCCCCACATAATTTTTGTTTAAACGCCTTAAACGCTACACCTAATCATCAAGCAGAATAGACAGTTTATCTTACAAAACAAGCCAAAAACAGGACGTTTTGCTGATTGGCATATCACTTTTAACATCATCCGCCTCCTCACTCCACAGTATTCAGCGCACACCTTCAGCCCTTCCTTTGATCAGTTGATTCTTCTCACCATGGGATCCCAGCCTCTGAATGCACTGAGGCCCTGTTTGTTTTAACTTTTGATTTTGGATTCTGACCCTAAAAGTAGAATCAGAAACAAATGGTCTGATTCTAGAATCCGATTCTCACAATCCAGCCCACCCATATACACTAGAATTCACAATCCACTTCATATGTGCTTTTGGATTCCAGCTTTTGGAGAATCAGCTTCTCTACAACTATAATCTAGAATCAGCTTTTAGAGAATCCAAAACTGAAACAAACGCACTGAAGATCTCCGATGCCACTTGGCCCAACAGCTTTACTCCCAATGCAATCCCTTCTGTGCGTCGTCGTCCTGCAAAATAGACCAGGAATCCAGCAAATAACACACAGAGAACACAAGTGAGGTCGGGTCAGTAGGCAATTTATGCCGAAAACAAGCTCTGTTGCGTGCCTTCCAAAGAGCCCACGACGCTGCCGCAGCACCAACTAGCACCAATTTTTTGTCTTTAGTTCCAATGCTGCCTATCCAATTATCAAACAAATGAGAAACACTATTAGGAATGTTCCTGCATTTAAAGGTACAAGCAATCACATTCCATAGAAACTTAGCAAGAGGACATTGAAAAAATAAATGATCTATGGATTCATTCAACCCGCAGAATAATGAACTGGAATCATTACGAAGATAAATAATGCATACTATCGTTACTTTTATATACGAATAGAAGGCAGAATGGGGAGGTTAGGAATACATTCACATGCTATTAGCAAAACCCAATTTGTAATCAAAATGTAGGTTACACCCACTCAACAAATATGGCTTTTTCTGTTAGGAGAGAAACGCTGGACGCTCACGTGCTTGGAATTGAGTTGTATGACCAAAGAAGTTTAAAAAAAGTTTAGGTGATAAGTCGATGAGAAAGGTGGGCAATTCACTTATACTTCAACACCCCCCCTCACGTACAGGTTCCCTCAGGCCTAGAACGTGGAATAGAAGTGGGCTGCAATTATTTTTTTAAATTGCGCCAACTGGGTCTTAAACTCGAGACTTGTTAGCTCTGATACCAAATTGAGTTGCATGCACCAGCCAGTTCACCCAAAAGCTTAAACTGATGAGGAAAGGTGGACAATTCACTTATACTTCAACACTTGGTAGGTATGTGAGCCATTTATTAGTTGCCATATAATGATCCACAATTAAAGGTATCTAAGTGTAGACCAGGTATTAACTTAAACATTAGATGGAAGGTCAGATAAGTAGTGGCGGCAAATGATTGAGTAACTAAAATATTTTTACATAGTTTTTTTCACTACGAATTTTTACAGGCAGCCCAACTCCAACCCAATCCAACAAAATTTATTCAGAACGCCGTCCTGTCCAGGCCGAGAAGGATAGGGCCGGCCCGTTAGATGCAATAAGGCCCGTAGGCCCTTGTTTATGTTGCCCCGTTGCTTTATGGAAAGTATCTAGTCCAGAATCAATACCGTGCCCATCTAAAAGCAGGGGGAGAGAGATTCTTCGGATCAAGGAGACATGAAGCAGGACTCGGAGATGCATCGCAATGCTCATCGCTGCCTCGCCAGAATAGGAAGGTAGGAAGCGGTCGTCCAAGACTGCCGCCGGAAGATGAAACAACTGTTGCGATGGCAGCTCATCGCTTAGCCTTTTTGGGGCAGAAGGCGATGGTTAGCTTGCCAATTCGTTGCACCCTTCGACGCCGGAAAAGGCTTAGGAGCACACAAAGAGCGTCTTACGCGTCGACAGCGGCCATATCCAATGGTTCCAGCACGGCCGCCGCCGCCGCCGCCGCTGCATCCGACGGATTTTCCATGAGCGAGCGCAACTTGAATATCGCCGCAAATGCTGTCTCTGTTCCTTCCACTGCGGCGTCGCCGCACTGAACACATCGATGCAGCACGGCGGCGCCAACGGCGAGCACGTTGACGTCCGCCACGAACGAACGGCTTTTTTTTTTGGGCCATGGCTGTATCCTTTACATGGCTGCAAATCGGGTGGGTTAGGCTGTTTTGCGATGGAATTCAACGGCCCGTTTAAATCCTTGCCCATCTCTGTTAGAAGCTAGCCCAACCCTATCTAGGCCATTTTTGGGCCCATTGGGTGTGATCCGCAGTACACCCATCAATGGCCCAGCCTTGTTGGCCCTTTAAATTTCGGCCATATCCAGGCCTAACCATATCGCACTACGGACTCGTACCCAACCACACAAGGCACAACATGATCGAGGCCGCCAATGTTTACCTCACGAATCTCAGTACGAGCATAACCTACCAAATTTTTCCAGACACGACGTCGTCTAGAGACCAGAGCAAACGAATGCAGGCAGCCTAGGCGAGTCAAAAAAAAAAAAACCGCACTCTTCCAAGCCACGACGCGCGCAGAACAAGTGATCGACCACCGCGTGCGCACGCATACGTGCGTGCCAGCCACGCGCTGTGAAATAACCCCAAAAATTTCAATTTTTGAATTAATTATTTATTCGAGATTTATTTGAATTTTTGTCGAATTTATTGCGAATTGCGGTTAAATTCGAAAACTTTCCTTTTCGGGAAAATCAACCTCGAATTCCCGCCTTCCCTTTTTGGTCCTCCGTTTTTCCGTTGAGCTCGCGCCTCAGCGCTTTCCATATTCTCGCCTTCTACCCAAACCATTTCAGCACGCCTTACCATCAAGACACTGCATGACCCGCTTCTCCACGCTGCGTAACACCGCCTGCCCGCCTCCACGCCTGCTCTAGTCCGTCAGCCAGTCTTCCGTTTTCGTCCGTCACCTCGCCGCCTCTGCCGCCAACCCCTTGCTCTTTGCGCCGCCCAACCCGAAGCCTCGCTTCCCGGCCTTAAGGCCATCATGCCAGGCATTCTCTCGCCACCTCGTGCCATCCCATCGCCACCACGCCGCCCAGTTAAAGACTTCTCTCCCCCAAGACGCCTAGTCTGCAGACGCTGCCTCTGCCTAATCATTGCTCTGCCCTCTGTTGCACCAGCTCCAAGCTTTAGCCAATCCCGCTACCTCCGCCTCAGATTCGTCAAATCATCACTGAGTGTTCCCTCCGCTTCGCTTCTCTCTCCTCCCTTTGGTGGCTATAAAACCGAGCTTGCACGCCATGTCCTTCACATCGAGCCCTCATTGGTAAGCCTCCCGAGTTCCCGTGCTACCTCTCCATTTCCCGCTAATTCTTCCACGAACCATGCAAAGAAATCACCGAATCGCTTTGTCTTCTTCGGCTCTACCATTCTCTCTTGCCATTGGCCTGCATTCTTCTTCATGAATTTCTGCTATAAAACTTGCCCGAGTCCTATTTTCGTCACCCAAGACACCTCCTTCTTCACCTCATTCACCCGTTTGGCCTCTCACTCATCCTCCGCCCACACCACGAATCTCTCTCGTCTCCTCCGCGCTCAGACGCCAACCCGCCACCTCACTTTATCTCTTCGCCATTTTCAAGACCGCCAAGACCGTAGAACTTCTCACCTCCCCTGCTTATCTCTTTCTCCTTCCCGAGCTCTCGCCTGGTCTTCGCCATCGCTCGCCCACGCCCTCTGCGCTTCACCATCGCCTCACCATTTTCCCGTCTCTCGCATACGACCCCACCGGTCATTGTTTCCCTTGGTAGCGTGGTCCCCGCCTTCACGAGCTGCTCCTCGCGCCGCCCACCCTGTCCACAAACGTCACGGCCACAGCTTGCGTCATGGTAGCCCCGGTAGTCAGCGTCTACAGCGAAAGTCGCTTGTCAGTAGACCAAAAGAAAGATGTAGCCCATCAAGACAAGATACTCTTTGATTTTCCATTTCGGGTTTTATTTATTTTAAATCCGAGAATTCATTTGAAATTCGAGAAATTCCACAAAATCCCCAAAATTCCCAAAATTCCAAAAATGCCAAAAATGCATTTTCTTGACCGTCTGAGCCACTGAGTCCAAAAATGATCTCCGTTTAGCTTATACCAAATCCAAAAAGTCCCAAAATACCTCGAACCCTAATCAAGCCATTTCTCTCTCGATTTTCCTTTCCATTGCTTTTTCTTTGTTTTGATTTATTCGCTTATTTATTGATTGCGCTAGATTCGACGCCGACCTTACCGGCGGCACGAATCTCGGAGCAGAGAAGACACCTGAGCCGTCGCAAGGGTAGGAGCCGTTCGAGCAGACCACTTACATCAGCCGGTCTCTCGTTAGGCGAACCCTTAACCTCGCAAGGCAAGCCACACTCCTTGAACATATTGAACCCGGCTCCATTATAGTATCTATATATATATATATTTCTTGTATTGCATTATTTTTGTTATTTTACTAAACTAGAAAATGTGATAGTTTTAATGACATGATTAGATACAACCTAAATGTTAAACCCGTTGTTATGCCTTAATTCCTTTTAACCTTAGGATATAAAATACCGAACCCTCGTAAATGTAGCGATTATACAATTATTACTTTTAGACAAATGCCTAATCTCAGAGATGGCTCGGTTGGTTTTATGAGTTTATAAATTGCTACGGTGTGGGGGCTGACATTAGGCGGACCACGGAAGGTGGACGCCGCCCAATCCCCAACCGATGATGAGGCCAATGATTGAGGTATGGTGGTGGTACAGTTGGTACCAATGGTTTGTGGTTGGTCATTTGGCTAAGTCTTTGGCGCTTAGGACCGAGCGTCTTGGGCAAAAAAATAACCCGGATCCCGCTCAACCACGAGTTGGGCCGGCCAACCCTGTTGACTTGGCCCAACATAGCTCAGTACATTGTACTTCCCTTTTTAATACCTATAGGAAGTAGCGAGAAAAAGGATCGCATAGTGGGAGCGGAGCAGGAATGGTGCGGCCATTCAAGGTTCACGCAACAGTGGGTATCTACAATATTCAGAATTGTCTCCCGCGACGGCCAGTGGGTCCTGAATATTGCGGGTCTTGAATAGCCCACTTGGTAGGAGCTAAAAAGGGGAAGTTCAACGAAAGGTTATGATAATCTCGGTCCGTACAAGCATGCATAAAAGTTATGTGTTAATCTAGTGGCACTAACGTAGTAGATATCTTGTGGGTAAAGTGAGCACCTCTGCAGTGATATCAATGGTATTCGAATCACGCCGTGCTTAGGTTAATGAAGCGGAGTTAATCTAGGGTGATACCCAGAATCGCTGCTACGTAGCTTTTATAATTAAAACTCGTCGTGAAGGTGAACTTTGCAAGATGAACCCCCGATTTATATATTACTATTTATGGTTTGTGTTTCAAATGTAAAATGAAAATGGATGATTCAACTTGCATCCACAATACTTAAAACTTATGCCTACCTTTGTTTATCCTGCATGTAATATTCAGATTTTCCGTGTGGTTTGTTGAGTACGCATGTACTCACCCTTGCTTCCAATCCCTCCTTAGATTTCATTTGAAGGTGGCGAGTTCCGAAGACCGTAGATAGCGATGTTATTTGGTTTTGGAGGCCTTGATCTATCTTTCAGCGTTTCCTATGGGTGTTACAGTAATGTATTCGTGCCAGTAGCACCTTTTGTAAAACTTTGGCCGTTAGGCCTTATTTCATCTATAAAATGTTCGCAGATTTGCTCTTTTATCAAGCAATGTACACTTGGTTGCTCGCACTAAAATCTCGGTAGTCATGAAGGTATTTATACGCACCCCCAGAAAAAGCGGTCATTCGCGGACCTGCCGCCTCGCCATCTCGGCCGCGCCGTGAGAATTTGCAAGAGACGGCACAAATCGAAGATGGACACAATTGCCAGTGCCATGACCTTGCGGCCGTCAGCGCTGAAGCACGGTGTCTGCGGCAACAGGCGTTCTTCAGGCGTTATGCTGTTGCCATTGCTGCTCTCCTTGAAAATTTGAGCTAGACAGTCTCAGAGCTGGGCCTCGAAATAGTTTGATGTGATGAAGCGGCTGGGTCCCAAAGCTAGCCCAGCCTTGTTGTTATCTGCAGCCGATGATTTTTCTAGTTCTTTATCTATTTTATTTCAAATCTAGACTTCTCTTGGGAATTGTTCCCTCCCCACATTCTCCCACGCTCTCCCCTACCTTCCAGACCGATCTCCTGTGGCTTGGCTACCACGGTGAGTGCCCGCTTCCACGCTCCCAAGGTGCAAAGAAGTGGCTCCCACGGTAGGAGAGTATAATGGAGGGCTAGATTTACGATTCATCTTGAAAGGGGGCTAGATTTGAAAGAAAAAACAAGATGAGCGCTAAAAACAGTCATCACTTCTTGTTATGCCTTCTACTTGGTGCCCAGAGTCCCTGTTGGTCTCCGACTTGTTCTGCAATTCCTTCCAGTCAGGATTGTAGTTCGGTTTGCAATTTTGTCAAAAAAAAAAAAAACCGACTGCCTGGAGATCAACCAAGTAGGTGTTCTAAAAAATATCGATTGGGTAAAAATGTTGCACGATAATTTTCTTCTACGAGAATGCAATGCAAAACAATACACTTGGAATATTCTAAAATAAGTCCACTTCGAAATATTCCATTAAATCCAGCGTCTAGATCATCGTAGTAACCACCGACTGGAGTATATACGCACTATTACTGAAACACTGCCATAGGCCATAGCCAACCCGGAAAGTAAGCCAGCCTAAGCTGAAGTAAACACTAATCTTGAGAGCCAAGAGCCCATCCCATGGGGTTGGTAAGGACTTGCAAATCCGTGACTCTCCACACTGACAAGTGTGGACCACCACCGAAGTCTCCATCACTTCCTACGATGGCACAGACAGTGACAGGATGGGTGCAGGCTTCGCACCGTTCTAGCCTAAAAGAAGCAGTAGCCTTAAATTGAAGTAAAAGCTTTGAAGGAAGAAAATCATTGAGAATAAAAAGTTGTTGGGGTTCTTAGAAATGTAGCAATTCTTTATTTTGCATAGAACATATAGCTATATACCCTCGTTCTTTCTCTATTTGTAACTTTTTTTTCAAAATATATGCAACCCATGTACCTCTATTTAATTTCAAGTAATACGCTAATTTACATAGTATTAGAGTACATTACTCACGATACATTGATGCATCATAGGCGACTTTGAACGATCTTCCTCAAGTGTTGGTCGCCTCATAATCATGTCTTATATCTCTTATTGATCGTCCCACAACTTTTGTATTTCAACTGCCAATAGCAAATCTAATTTTTTATCAATATTTCTCAACTGCTACCCTTTTAATACAACACTCTATCGTATAACTATCTTCTATTTCTCTTCAATTATTACTTAATATTGAACATTACAATATCAACATGCAATAACCTACATGTACAAGTATAGTTTATCCCTACCAGGGACACCCGTCATGCTCTCACCAGTGGCTCCAAGTCTATTTCATAGAGTAGAGCCATCTCTACTCTGAGTTTTTTGTAATTTATTTTGATTCAAATGAATTCATGCATGCATATACACATATAAGATATTATACATGCTTGATTTACGCTTGTCCCATATCGACGTTTCTCTTATATGATGTTTGTCAACTCAACGATGTTGTTTTCTCACTAACATGGTGACCTTCTATCTTTTATGATGCTAGCATGTTTGCTTTTGTTGTTATCTAACAATATAAATAATTTTTTATCAACGTGTGTAATGTCATGTCCCTCAGCACCGATGGTACGTTTCTAGCTATCCAATTGATATATATCCTCTGTAGCTTGTCTTCAATACAAAACTTCTTCTCCTCTGTATTAGGGCCTCCCCGTCATCAAGCTTCTTTTACTACTGACTTCTTCAACAATGCAGATGCACAATAGTCATCATCGTGGCTTTTGGCTTTTCAGCTTTGGCCTTTCTCTTTTTAGTTTATTTTTATTTCAAATTTTAGTTATTTTTTTGTGTTGTTGAATCATACATGACATAGATTTTTTTATATAGTTTTAGATTGGAATCTTACACAAATCCAATTAGTATTTTTTATTTCATTTTTATTTGAACTTAAACTATTTAAGGATTTTACTTTAATGTTCGTATGGAAATTAAATTGTTAATTTTATTTTTTATTCTAAATTTTAGTTTTGGGTTGTTATTCGTATACAAATTCAATTACTAATTTTAATTAATTTTTATTTAAATTTTTATTTTTATTTTGATGTTCGATAGAAATCAAATTGCTACTTTATTTTATTTTTAAAGGAATTTTGGTTTTTGTTGTACTTGACGTGGACTCTTTATTTTGATATTCATATGGAAATCAAATTCTATTTTTTTTATTTTTATTTCAAATTTCAGTTTTTTATGTTGGAATTTGTATACAAATCCAACTACTAATTTTTATTCCAAAATTTAAGCTTTATTTTAGGCCCTTATTTCATCTATAAAATGTTCGCATTTGCTCTTTTATCAAGCAATGTACACTTGGTTGCTGCACTAAAATCCCGGTAGTCAAGGTATTTATACGCACCCCGAAAAAAGGCGGTCCGTGACCTATTGCCTCGCCATCTCCGGCTTTGCAGCGGCCAGAATTGCAGACGACGGCACGAATTCGGAGATGGACTCATGGCCATGGCAAGCGGCCTTGCAGCGACAGGCCGCACGCCGTCTTGTATCTGTAACAGACCACGAGGCGTTCGCGTTGCGTTAAGCTGCAGCTCTCCTTGAAGGCCGAGCTAGAGGTAGTCTGAGTCGTGGGCCTCGAAATAGTTTGATGTGATGAAACTGGGCTGGGTCCCAAAGCTAGCCCAGGCCTTGTTGTTATACGCAGCGATGATTTTTCTAGTTCTTTATCTATTTTATTTCAAATCTAGACTTCTACTGGCCGGAATTGTTCCCCTCCCCCACATTCTCCCACGCTCCCCTACCTTCGGCACCGATCTCCTGTGCTTGGCTACCACGGTAGTGCCCGCTTCCACGCTCCCAAGGTGCAGCAAGCTGGCTCCCACGGTAGGAGAGTATAATGGAGGGGCTAGATTTACGATTCATCTTGAAAGGGGGCTAGATTTGAAAGAAAAACAAGATGAGAGCGCTAAAAAACAGTCATCACTTCTTGTTATGCCTTCTACTTGGTGCCCGAGTCCCTGTTGGTCTCCGACTTGTTCTGCAATTCCTTCCAGTCAGGATTGTAGTTCGGTTTGCAATTTTGTCAAAAAAAAAAAAGACCGACTGCCTGGAGATCAACCAAGTAGGTGTTCTAAAAAATATCGATTGGGTAAAAATGTTGCACGATAATTTTCTTCTACGAGAATGCAATGCAAAACAATACACTTGGAATATTCTAAAATAAGTCCACTTCGAAATATTCCATTAAATCCAGCGTCTAGATCATCGTAGTAACCACCGACTGGAGTATATACGCACTATTACTGAAACACTGCCATAGGCCATAGCCAACCCGGAAAGTAAGCCAGCCTAAGCTGAAGTAAACACTAATCTTGAGAGCCAAGAGCCCATCCCATGGGGTTGGTAAGGACTTGCAAATCCGTGACTCCACACTGACAAGTGTGGACCACCACCGAAGGTCTCCATCACTTCCTACGATGGCACAGACAGTGACAGGATGGGTGCAGGCTTCGCACCGTTCTAGCCTAAAAGAAGCAGTAGCCTTAGGCTATCTCCAATGGTTGAAGAGCTAGTGGAGGTGGTAGTGGTGCCACGTAGACGCCACATCAGCTAGCACCTCCACTAGCTCCCATCCTTTTTAATGGTGGAGGTGGAAGAGAGTGTTAGTGTGACCCACATCTCACTAGCAAGACTAGCTCTCCCACCCTCCAATGATGAGAGCATGATAGTTAGCATGGGTCCAAAATATTTATATGTGTTTATTATTCTTAGTTAAATCTATTTTTTTATTTGTTACGTAATGTGAAATACAATTAAATATGTAAATACAAATTAAATATTATTGATAATAATAATATTTAGCTACTTTTTGAAATCGTGAGTTCACAAACGATTATAACGGATAGATTAAATTAAAAATGCATAATAATAATATTTTCTCAAAACGTAGTTCACCGAGCTTTTAAAAGATCTTAGTATTGTTTTTAATTCTCTCAAAACTATTTTTAATTTTAGAAGTTTTTATCTCTTTAATCCACCTCCAAATAATAATAATAATAATATATGCAACATATACATTGTATGCAATGTATGCATTGCATGATACAACGAATAGAAGTTTTCACGCACAAATTTTCACGTAGAAATTTTACATGCAAAGCACGACTAGAAGTCCACCGCCAACATGACCGCCTCTTCCAACAGGCGGCTCGGCCTTGTGCGAACCTGCATGGCATGAAGCGGTAGAACTACGAGGGCGACGACGCAAGCGGTCGTCATTGTTTTCCTTTCATGATGATTTCCATCTCTCTCTCCTCCACGTATCGCTCTCTCTCTCTCGGCGTCGGCCTTGTTGCCGTGCGTTGGAGATAGCCTTACAGGGAAAACAGGACCCCAGAACAAGGGAGCCATGAGCCCATCCCATGAGCTAGCATGTAACACCTCTGACAGAATTAACCATCACAGAGTTAACTGTGCCATGTTTTTGTTTTTGGTTTTGAAAACGTGTGCTATGTACAGAGGTTAATTGGCACCGAAAGAGTTTCACAATTTGCTTTCAACTATGGTCATGAACCACCAAAGCTACAATTTGGAAGAGCGCATGCAGTAAGATATTTTAAACAGTTTGTAGTATTAAATGATACAATTTATGTGCTTATAATATATTAATGTATTTTGCAGACTATTTAAAATTTTAAGATATTATAAACATTAGAAATGACAATAGAAGTTTCAAGAAAAATTCAACTTAATAGATGTAATTGAAGTAAAAGCTTTGAAGGAAGAAAATCATTGAGAATAAAAAGTTGTTGGGGTTCTTAGAAATGTAGCAATTCTTTATTTTGCATAGAACATATAGCTATATACCCCTGTTCTTTCTCTATTTGTAACTTTTTTTTTCAAAATATATGCAACCCATGTACCTCTATTTAATTTCAAGTAATACGCTAATTTACATAGTATTAGAGTACATTACTCACGTATACATTGATGCATCATAGGCGACTTTGAACGTATCTTCCTCACAGGTTGGCTGCCCCGCAGAATCATGTCTTATATCTCTTATTGATCGTCCCACAACTTTTGTATTTCAACTGCCAATAGCAAATCTAATTTTTTATCAATATTTCTCAACTGCTACCCTTTTAATACAACACTCTATCGTATAACTATCTTCTATTTCTCTTCAATTATTACTTAATATTGAACATTACAATATCAACATGCAATAACCTACATGTACAAGTATAGTTTATCCCTACCAGGGACACCCGTCATGCTCTCACCAGTGGCTCCAAGTCTATTTCATAGAGTAGAGCCATCTCTACTCTGAGTTTTTTGTAATTTATTTTGATTCAAATGAATTCATGCATGCATATACACATATAAGATATTATACATGCTTGATTTACGCTTGTCCCATATCAGTCGTTTCTCTTATATGATGTTTGTCAACTCAACGATGTTGTTTTCTCACTAACATGGTGACCTTCTATCTTTTATGATGCTAGCATGTTTGCTTTTGTTGTTATCTAACAATATAAATAATTTTTTATCAACGTGTGTAATGTCATGTCCCTCAGCACCGATGGTACGTTTCTAGCTATCCAATTGATATATATCCTCTGTAGCTTGTCTTCAATACAAAACTTCTTCTCCTCTGTATTAGGGCCCTCCCGTCATCAAGCTTCTTTTACTACTGACTTCTTCAACAATGCAGATGCACAATAGTCATCATCGTGGCTTTTGGCTTTTCAAATTTTGGCCTTTCTCTTTTAGTTTATTTTATTTCAAATTTTAGTTATTTTTTGTGTTGTTGAATCATACATGACATAGATTTTTTATATAGTTTTAGATTGGAATCTTACACAAATCCAATTAGTATTTTTTATTTCATTTTTATTTGAACTTAAACTATTTAAGGATTTTACTTTAATGTTCGTATGGAAATTAAATTGTTAATTTTATTTTTTATTCTAAATTTTAGTTTTGGGTTGTTATTCGTATACAAATTCAATTACTAATTTTAATTAATTTTATTTAAATTTTTATTTTTATTTTGATGTTCGTATAGAAATCAAATTGCTACTTTATTTTATTTTTAAAGGAATTTTGGTTTTTGTTGTACTTGACGTGGACTCTTTATTTTGATATTCATATGGAAATCAAATTCCTATTTTTTTTATTTTTATTTCAAATTTCAGTTTTTTATGTTGGAATTTGTATACAAATCCAACTACTAATTTTTATTCCAAAATTTAAGCTTTATTCGATGTTCGTATGGAAATCAGATTACTAATTATTATTCTAATTTTTAAGAATTTTATTCTGAATTTCAATTTTATTTTGATGTTCGATAGAAATTAGATTATTAATTATTTTTATTTTTTCAAAATTTTTTATTGTACTTGGACTCTTTCTTTTAATGGTATGAAATCAAAATTGTGATTTTATTTTATTTTTATTCCGAATTTTAGTTATTTTTATTGTATATATCACAAACTCTTGTGTTAATTGTACATAACACAAACTCCTCTATTAATTATACATGATACAAACTCTTTCTTTTAATCTAGACCGTTGTAATCTGGACCCACTATGATCAACGGTGTAGATCTTTTTTTCCTCTGATTAATGTGGGAATTTTTAGCCTTGAGAGCGAATGTGGTAGCTTCTTTTGTCTCTGCTTTAATATTATAATAGAAGTTAGATAGATTTGGTATGTATGCATGTGCAATTGTACACATATGTCCTTGAGTTGTTGGGTAGAATTAGTCAAGTAACTAGTAGCAAATCATGAGTAGTGCATCCGTTGTGCCAACGACGAGAGATCCATGATCAGGGCAGGTTGGAAAGCGGAAGGATTTGGTAGGACACCGGCTCGATCGATCGGCTGACTAGGAATTCAGGATGGGGAAGGTGATGCTCGACATGCGCGAAAGATGGCGCCCCGGGTGACCCCAAAACCGCTGGAGACTTCATGTGCGCATTCATGCACGCATGTGTGCGCGATCGAGCAAAGCTGTGGATCACAATGCATGGAGTCATCCGATCTCGGTGGATCTTTCTAGCTCGAAGCTCCAATCTCCAATCGCATCATTTGGAGTGGTCCTACTCCTATGTATGACCCACTTCAACAACACCCCTAGCTAGCTCCACCGGCTAAATCGCCGCACTAACCACCGGAGAAGGACGTTTAGGGCCCCACGTTTTTCGCAGTCCGTCGGCATCGCCGGCCGGCATGGGCGTCTCTCTTATGAGAAGAACGTCGTCTCCGAACCGCCGGATCGGTTTCGATCGGACGTCCAGGAGAGGGTCAGTTTGGCCTTGTTGTCCATTGGACCCTGGCTAAGCTAGCTGGGAAGGAATTTCCTCTCTCCTCTTTTCGGCCATTCCTGAGGTGGACACGAGAAAGATATGGTTGTTAGATATACGGTGACATGGGAGATTGAGATGCCGTGTCCAAAAGATGGAGCTACTCTTTCCCACTCGATCGGCTGAATCTTGCTTGCATCGTACTCACTACTGAAAATATTCAAGTAATCAAGTTGGGGTTTGCGTCGATAATCTCCGCCACACCTTGTCTATCTTGGCCATTATATATAAATGTGAAGCAAGTGCGGTGCTTGCTGTAGTGCCTAGCTAAATAGTACCTGATCCTGATGTACGTCACTGAGGCCCATGTACATTACTTATGCTGTATATGTAAGTGCAGTGATACATCCACGCTAGCCAGCACAGCAATCTTGCCCAACGGGTGCATGGTGCTGTTGCAGTGTTGCACCGCGTGGTAACACTTGCACTGCAGCGGATCAGCGTCCGGCCAGCCATTATTGCTCCTGTTTTGGAGCCTCTCTGACAAAATGTAGGGCGTGGTAACCTCAGTAATTTGCATTGGACGTATGGATAACGACATCGCATCCACTGTGATGCTGAAAGAGCTAGCACTTACTTATGTCAAGAATCCGACAATATCTTGACTGATATGGTTTCTCGTGAAAATGACATTTCCTATAGCTAGCCTCATGCATGGTCCTTGGTTTGAACTTATTATCGTTGGCTTAGTAATAAAGCATATGCATGACTGTGAAAAATATATATGGGGCATGCATGCGTGCATGTGAGTTGTCCAATTGAAATCGGACGGCTGAAGCGAAGAGAGGACATGCAAGAAGTTAGACATTTGAAACTTCTCTTAAGACGGAAGAGAAAGAAGGCAACTTTCATGTACATTAATCTTACAATTATGCGGACGATATGCATTTCACGAGCTCGCCTTGCCCTTGGACCACTTGCCATAATATGATCTACAAATTGCTTATATATGGCAGACGACAGAAATAACTGATCCACCCATGTATGAAAAACTCTCCACAAAACATGAGGGGAATTACACACTGCTGATGAGCAGTCCACACACACAAATAGCCAAAGTCCCAACTTGCAAGTCACTGCCGCTGAACAATCCTCCCACACGTCAATACATGTTTCAACATGTACGATCACCACTAGCTTAGCTTGGATTCAGAGAACCAAGCTAGCCAGCCAGAAACCCAACACACGTACGTAACGGAAAGAAGAAGATGCATATACCATGCTTGCAAACATGCATGCATGCGAGTCTCGTGCAAAGCTGCTTCAATGCGAGAAGCATCACATCGACAAATCAGTTCTACATGACCCCCTCGGCCACTGCAATTTGCAAATACCCTGGTAAGGTTAGGTCACTCACATGCACCTCATGCAGTGAATGAGGCGAGTCCAAGGACTATCCTCTTAACTGAACACTGCAATTTGCAGGTGGTTGCAGAGAAAGAGACGGAGAGAGAGAGGCAGGGGCTAACCCAAAAGAGGGCGCAGAAAGGAGCTGAGCCGGCTGCCGATCCCAGGCAGATGCCTGAAACGAGGCACTGAAAGCGTTGTGAGATCGGGATGAGATCGCGCTGGGAGGGCGTCCGAATCAGAGGAGATCGCAGAGTGCCGGGGTTGGGTTGGATGGAAGAAACTGTGAAAGCTCTGGGGGTGGGGCCTCAGGATGAGCTGCCCTTTGTCTTGACTCATTGAAATGTTTTTGTGTGCCCCCATCTGACTCACCAAACGTGGGAATTAGACCATTTTTTGTAATTGTGCTCTCACTATGGAAACCTTGTCAGGCCCACCAGGGGACCAGAAGCTATGAACATAACATTGTGTGCAACTTCTGATTTTTTATCCTTCTTGATTCTTTTGTTTCTGGGTGAGTTTTGTTGGTATATATATATATATATATATATATATATATATGAAAAATATCTTTTACTCCCGAGTGTAATTACTTCCACCTCTGAAATACCACCTAAACGAACTTAAAATACTCCTTTATCACTTTGGCTACACTCATATACTAAATATAAAATATTCCAAGATGAACCACATGAAAAAATTGCAAAGAGGTACAAAGTTTTTAGCGTATTTTGCAAATACCTTTATATATGAACAAAAAAAATGAGTATGTCTAAAAAAATATACATACCACCTCTGAAAAAATATAAATACCACCTAACTAGTCTTATATACTCATATACTACACGTGCATACCCTTCATTATGCGAGATACTCCCTGCATTATAGAGAGAGAGAGAAATGCTAATGTGCTCTCGAGAGCACGGATCCTTCCATGCTCTCGATGAGTTTGCGAAATCCGTGACAAAAATGTTCAATCCGAACCATTCATCTTCTTCATCTTGTTGAAATGTAGCTATAGACCAAATTTCGTATTTTTTTTGAATTTGTTTACTATTTGTTTTGCATTTTCTAAAATCAGCTCTCTCTCTCTCTCTCTATATATATATAGAGGAAGTCTTTTTCGTACTTTCGGGAGTACATACTTCCACCTCTAATATACCACTTTAATGAAAATGTTATACTTTTTTATCACTTTTGGTATGCTCTAGTCATGATTCTAATATACTCCAATGCGACATGGTTGAAAAAATTCATTGGAGCCCTTTATTTTTTGCTATATACACTTTACATATGTGAAAGGAATATACAAATAAATATGCTATAAAGGGTGGACTTTGATGAAATTTTTCGTTGAACTCACTTTGGAGTATGTTACAATCAGTATTAGAGTATACTCAAAAGGATAAAGATGTATAATAATATCATTTAAGCGGTATAAGTATGGAATCATTTTCTTGCTACGATTGCAAACACATAATGTTGAGAGCATCCGCTTCAACTCGTGCAGCTGAGCGAGGTTTCCAATGATTTCAAAATCTAGATGGTCTTGCTCTCCTCTCTGAACCGTATGGATAGGATATCGTCTGCTTTGCTGCCTCTTTTTCCTCCACTACTCAATTCTTTGATCCTCACCTTAAAACATCGGTTTTTTCATTATAGGTGTGTGTGTATATGTATGTATATATACTTCATGTGAAACGTTCTTGATAGGTCCTAATATAATATGTGCTTAATGTTGGCACAATGTTTTTTTAGTTCAATTTTTCTCTCGAATGACATAGATCATTACACTACTACACAGAATGTTATTATAGACAGTTAGAAAACACCGTCACATACGGTTTTCTAGACCATCTATAATCATGTGTCAGTCATAAAATTGACTATGAAAAGACATATCACAGACGGTTTTCAACTAGAACCGTCTGTGATATAAGATTATCACAGACGGTTTTTAAATAGAATCGTCTATGATATGTTTTTTCCCTAACTCTCTTGGCAGGACTTCCATGGTTAATATCTGTTGTTCAAAATTTTATTCTCCTTAGATATTTATACAATAAAATTTACTAGACACAACCAATTATAGATTTTGCAATTGAATATCAAAATATCCTAAATGCATGGAGATAACAATTTATCTGATGAGAAGGGTCTTAAAATATGAACATTTGTAGCAATTTTATCACCTTTTTTTATTCTAATGTTGATGAATTCTAACGCAAAATCCAATTCCATGAATAATTTATCCTGAAAGTTGTTATGCTCTGATTTATTTTTTATTTCATTCTTATCCCCAAATGAGAATACCATATGCAGTTTATTTTCACTTCGATCTTGTATAGAAATAGGATCACTCTGATCCTATTCCTATACAAGATTAGAGTGAAAATGGACTGCATATGGTATTCTCATTCGGGGATGAGGATGAAATGAAAATAAATCAGAGCATGGCAACTTTCAGGGTGAACTGTTCATGGAATTGGATTTTGCCTTGGAATCCATCGATATTAGGATAAGAAAGGTGATGAAAGTGCTACAAATATTTATATTTTAAGACTCTCCTCGTCAGACAAGCTATTACCTTAATGTATCTAGGATGTTTTGATATTCAATAGCAAAATCTACAACTGGTTGTGTCTTGTAAATGTCGTTGCAAAAATATCTAAAGAGAATAAAATTTCGAACAACAAATACTAATGATGGAAGTTCTGTCAAGAGAGGTAGGGAAAAAACATTATTTTATTGTTCAAAACAAGAAGGCCTTACCATAAATATGATGCCACAAATATGATAACAAAATATTTTATAGTTTAGATGATAATACATTAACAAAATATGATATATACCATAAATATCAACAAGTGTACATTGAGAAACCACATTATTTCATAGTTCAAGACAAAAAAATCTTAGGGTTTTTTTCATGTCTTCTATCTGTAAGGACTCGGATGCCCAAGAGGGAGGGGGGGTGAATTGGGCTTCTTCAAATTTTAATCTCTAAACTAATTTTATACTTGTGTCCAAATCTTAATGTAATGCGTGTTTAAAACTAATATTTGAACACAGATTATTATCCTAGGTGATGGCAAGCAAGATAAGCACCCTAAAATAAGAATTAACTAACTCTTGGTTTGCAATCCTAGGGAGGCAACCAAGCAATTCAATTCTAGATATGAGGATGGTAGTAGTAAAATTGCTCAAGATAAATTAATTAGCACCCACAAGTCAACACATGACAAGGGCATAACTAGTAAGGTGCTCAGATCATCATATAAGACATAAAATGCATAATGGATAAATACAAAGTAAAACAATTCATAAAAGAGATAAGAGATACTACAAGTGACACAAGTATTTTTATCCCGTGGTTCGGAGCCACGCTCCTACTCCACGTTGAGGCAAGCCCTTGCTCCTCACAAGGACCGGCTCCCGCTCGAGCCCACGCCTCGTCTCCACTAGGGTGACTCTTCCACCACAACGGTGAGGTGAGCCCCAACCTCTTACAACACGCTAGTTCCAAGAGTAAATAGGCCTTACTCAAGCCCTGTCTCTTTGACTCACTAGCACTCGATTCGCCCGGGCCTTCTCACAACCTTCGTTGAGAAGATCACCGGCTCAACACCTTCCACACCGTCTAGGTGCTCTCAAGCACCAAGAGTAACAAGCCCGAAACTTATTTGATCACACTGAATCAAGCTCAAGAGAGATGCACACAGACACTCTTGATCACACACTAATCTCACTTAGGATTCTCTTAATCACACTCAAAAGATTAGTGTCTTGGACACTCCTAACACATAGGAGTTCCTCTCACACACCTTCAGCTCAAAAATGATGAATGGGTTGCCAAAAGTTGGTTCTCAACAGTCTGGAGGGGGTATAAATACCCAACACCCTCAAAACTAGTCGTTTGAACCAAAAACTAGACGTTGAGAACAGTATCAGAGAATTTACATTTGCCACGGACTGGTCCTATGCGAAATCCCATGTATGACGGACCAAAAATTTGGTCCGTCACAGCATATACAGTCTGCACGAAAACGGCGATATCTCTCTCGTCCGAACTCGGAATTGGGTGATCTTGGACTCTATAAAAAGCTAAGAATAAGGGCTATCCATCTAGAAAGATCTCAGCACCCAGATCCCAAAGGATGAGTACAGAACTCACAAGGAATCAGAAGACACCCAAAACCTCACATTTTTGGACACCACTAGCTTCTCTCTTTTACTAAACACTTCTAACACCCCAAGACACCTCACTAGGCTCACTTAGGGGCAAGAAGACTCAATGTGCATCACTCGAGAGCTTGGAAATGGTCCAATCAATATCAATCCGGACTCCTCTTGATAGTACGGCAACTATCCTATCAATCTGGTCTTTCCACCAACACCAAGACCGGTGAAAGACTAGGAAACATCCTTAGTCCTATACTAGCCATACCTTGGCCTTGAGCATCTTTTAGGTTCACTTCTAAGCCTCGCGCTTTTTACTTGATGTGTTGTGCATGATGACTGTCATAATTGTTGAAGTCTTCATCTTGTCAACATTGACTTGATCACTTCATGAGGCTCTTCCGTCCTATCGACTTTGATTCGATCATCCTCCCGATGATCCTCTCATCAAATCGATCTTGACTCGTCCTCAGCTCTTGGTGAATCCTCATCTAGTTGATCTTGACTTAACAATCAATCCTTTATCACACCTTGGTCATCACACATGCTCTTGGAACCTAATTCTCTTCAAAGCATCTCAAGAAAGACATTAGTCCCAAAAGCTCAATAGATTTGCATGGATATACTTGATAATCATTAAATTTTAAGCTCAACAAGTGTTTGATAATGAACCCCAATATATATCAAACACTTGACATAAGAATGCTCCTACTAAGGGGGTGTTTGGGACAGCTCCAGCTCCACTAAAATTTGTGGAGTTGGTGGAGCAGGGTATTTCTAGCTCCAGAAATTTATAGAGCTAGAGCTGTGGGAACATTAAGAGTGTTTAGGTAGATCATTTTGTTTACATTTTAGACTAAAAATATAAACTTAATTCATTTTATTTTAGCCTATAAGTTTCAGCTCTGAGCTGGAGCTAGGATCTAGAGCTCCCCCAAACAGGGCCTAAGTGCACCGAGATGTATATGCATTTGATTCATACACTTAGTGAGAATAATACCAAAAGGTATTTAAATTAATTGCAAGGCAAATCAATTTAAATTACTCAATTAATCTTTATGCACATGAATGAATTTGAATGAGGAAGACATGTGCATTGAAAAATATTTACAATTGCAACACAAAAGAACATAAAGATTTCCTTCACAACACAGCAGCCAACTTCAAGAATTTTTATGAATTTTTCAGTAGCTCAAATGAGAAAGTTGTCAACATGAAAAAGATTCGTCTCGAAATTTTCTACAACTTTCATATATAAACTTTATTTTTTCGAGTACGAGAAGGCCTTGAAAAATGCAAAATACGAAACACTATCAAAAGCCTGTGTATGATGGACCAAAAATTTGGTCCGTCATACATGTATGCCGGACCAAAATATTTGGTCCGTCATACATGGGAGTTTTAGAGAGTTTGGTCCGGCTCAAAAGGGAAACTTGCTGTTAGATTGAGTGGATGATCCAGTGCATATTCTAAGTACTAAATCCGGTCCGTTCCCCATGAAAGAACTTCCGAAAAAGTGTCAAACATCCAAATCCAAATTGATCACAATCAAATTCAATCACCAAAACACAAGTTATCAAATACCCATCATAAGTTCTCTTAAAATCAAGGCATGAAGATATATTGATCCAATGAATTAAACACACAAAGATACATGGATCAACATCGAAACAAATATTTAAACCAAATTAGACTCCACGAAGGTTGTGCATGATAGAAACATTCATGGGAAGCTTATATGCACAAATATGATCCAGCATGGTGAAGTCTATAAAGAAGCAACCAAATGATCACTTAAAGAATAGTCATATAAGATCAAAGATCCAAAGACAAGCAAACCACGTTCATGCCAGACTAAAAAATTTAGTCCGTCATAGATGGGCAAATAAGAAGTTTTGATCAGCTGAAAGTACATGTATGTCGGACCAAATTATTTGCTCCGTCATAGATGGGCAAATGAGAAGTTCAACCAAGAGATTCAAGTTGGCGCTGGACTAAAGTATTTTGAATGAAAGATTTGGCACCGAACTAAGATAAGAGTCAACTTGGGAATCACTAAAGAACTAAATAAGAACATGATCCCAAGAGCAAAATATGAACAGTGCGGTAATGTTTATGCCCAAAATGAATATGACATGCATATGACAAATGCACTAACAGATAGGAGTGGAATACCGAGCACATACCTCAAAGTTGCATACTCATTCTTTTCATATATGATTTCCTTTTAAACAAGATGAGACTAAAACAATCTTCACGATGAACATATTAGTCTCATATCAATAAGCATATTAGAGGTTTGTCATTAAGCACATTGTCAATAACTATGTTTGTCATTAATCACCAAAATCATACAAGGGCTACCTTGGACTTACACTATCATATATGCCATAACTTCTGCAATAGAGGCTTCTTGGTTCTCTCTAAAGTTCCACAATTCTAGTACAGTACCGATTTGTTTGACACCAATAACCGATTGATCTTTAGTCATATCTCTTAACCTCTACAAATTAAAAGCGACCATATTGTTGTGAAAAGGGTGTGTTGGTATATTATTAATAACCACGTCGAATTAAATACTACAAATCTTTATATTACCTCTATAAGCTCATATTGGCATCTTCTAGCTCTGCATTCGCCTTGCGGTCCTTAATGATAATTGTCATGTTAAGAGATTCAATAGCTTGCAATTTTTCACCTCTGTCTTTCAATTCTTGTTTTATCCCATAAATCTTGTCTGTTAACTCAAACCTGCCCTTTAGTTGTTCGATCTCCACCTCAAGTTTTTGTTTAGCTTCTAACAGCTTTTTCATGTCGTCTATTTTACCAAATCAAATTTCAATTAATTTAGATCAGGCACATATGGTTCTACTAAAGGATCATATGATGTATATCAGTACATGAACCTTATAGCTTAGAGCAGGTTATCAGAGATAAGGAAAAAAGAGATGAACTACACTGAACTAATGTCAGCGCTAGAAGTGTCGAATGGAAGCATAAGGCTATAATTAGAAATATGGTAAGTGTACTAAATATGATAAATATCAGTTCAAACAAAAATAATCTAAAATGAGTATTGTACAACCCAGTGACAAAATGTAGCATACAGAAGTTCATGCTGCCATTACCTAATATGTAGAAGGATTGCAATATGTACCAAATATATTGTGACACATAACAGTTAATTGAAATAAATATGGAGAACTTTGTTATAAGAAAAACAATCAATATGTACCAAATGTATTGTGACACATAATATTGTTGAAACCTTGTAACCCATGCGGATGCACGGGTTGATAACCAGTGCTTTTCAATGACAAATGCCAAAATATGAATAGTTTGCTTGTGACCCACGTCTCACCTATCTAGCCAACTCACCCACGCGTGCTCTCTGATAGAGTAGGATATGCATTTCTTTTATTATTTCGAAAACTAGGCTTCTACAAGTGGTTGGAGACACAAACCGCTTCTAGAGCTAGAGCTCTAGAAGGGGTTCGTGTCTCCAACCGCTTGTAGATCTCTAGAAGGGGTTCGTGTCTAAAACCGCTTCTAGAGACCCCTTTCGGTCCGTTGCCCATGAACCGCTTGTGGCGCAGAGAGCACAAGCGGTGCGCAACTAACCATTTGTAATAGGCCGCTTGTGAAGATTGATTCTGTAGTAGTGAAAAAAACCATTGAAGCTCTATCGAACGTACAGTAGAGCCAAGGGTATTCAGCTATAGCATTTTAGAGCTCTCAAATTACACATTCAAAGGGGGAAAAAAAAGACAATAATCATACATGTGGGCTTTGAAGGGACCACAACTGTACACCGGCAAGCTGTATTAGCGGGATCTGAGTTCTTCAACCCTTCAGAGTCAAATAATTCGCAGAACTAAAGATCCCTTTAGTCTAAGACGGACATGGAGCTAAGAAAGTGTGCTAAGTTATAATTATGGCAATGAACTAAACAGTTGCCTAATAATATGTAACACATAAGTTTAGACGTGATAATGTTAGCTTCAAACCAAACTGGTCTTTAAGTCATGAGTGAGTAATGCTACTGTAAATTTATTACATAGAAATACTTAAAGAAGCATAATGAATGCTTTAACAAAAAAGATCCCGATATATATAGCATAAACTCTCAAAAAATTCTACCCAACTCCCATGTTCCAGTCAATTGCAAATTGGCAGTTCCTAACGAAAGTTTCAGTCCAGTTTATCTCGCATGTTTATGTGGCCGCAGCCGTTCACTCTCTCTCTCTCTCTCTCTCCCGCCTGCTGAGAGGGCTTGTTGCTCCTAGTATTGGAGGCTCGAGAGAGTAGGGAGCAAAGTGGAGCGAGGATTTGGGCGGCAAATTAGCCGAACAAAAGAAACAAGATTCGATCCATCTCTGCGTGTCTCTCTCTTCCTCCTCCTCTAGATCTCCCGCTCCCGAGTCTCCCGGGCCTGGAACCACACACCACTCGCTCGCACACTTTTCTCGGCTCCTGCGCACCTATATATACCCCAACTCACGCGCCTCGATCCCACACAGAGCCGCAGGTTCTTGATCTGGTAGGCTGCAAGGACCGTGCTGCGCTGCATGCGTTAGTTTCTTCCTCCTTTGCGGAGAGCTCGCATCGATCTCCTGGATCCTTCGACCAAGAGCCAGCCACGCACGCATCGATCGTTTCGTTGCATCTGTGGTTGTGTGATCTCTTCCGCTCATGGGTTGGTGATGCTGGAAGCGTCAAGAATCACGCGCCTCTCACCGCTCGCCCGTCTGTTGATTCCCTCTCGCGTTCCGCGAGGCGCGCCGTCGTCAAGCACCAATCACAAAACTCGACCTCTCATGTCCGGCTGATTTGGTGCGAAGGGATGGTGCAAGAACAGAGCAGCAGTCACCACCAGTACCACCAGCAGCAGCAGCTGCGTAAGTACGGCAGCGGCAGCGGCGCGGCCACCCGCGTGGCGCGGGCGTCGAGGAAGAACAAACCCAAGAAGATGCCGCAGCGCGGCCTCGGCGTGGCGCAGCTCGAGAAGCTTCGCATCGAGGAGCAGAACAAGATGGAGGGAAAAGCCTCCATGCTGTCGGTGGCCACGCCGTCGTCGCACGCGCTCAACGGCGGCGACTTCGGCCACCTCCCGCCGTTGCACAATCCGCCGCCGACGTCGCAGCCACTAAGGGCGCTGTCGAGGCCGGCCGCGGACTACGGCGTGCACTGCGGCTTCCCGCCGGTGCTCTGGAACCCGGTGGATCCCATGAAATACCCGTACAAGAGGAGCCTGTGCCCGCAGCCTCCACTCCCAATGGTACGTGCCTGCCCTCTTCATGTCCTGTGCTTGAGGTGAGGTCTCAAACCCATGCAAATCTTTCACTGATCAGGTGAGCAAGGGCTTGTCGCTGACGGCGTCGTCGAGCCACCCAACGGAGCCCCCTTCAAACCAAATGCACAGCAGCAGCAATAGCAGGAGCAGCGCGGCGGCGCCGGCACCGACCGAGGAGGAGAGGGTATGCATCATGTATATTTCGTTGAGGCTTCAGGAGAGGGCTCTCTCTCTCTCTCTCTCTCTCTGCTGCGTCGTAATTGACTCATTGTGCTTGTGATGGTCGCTAAATGTGGATTTGGTTAGAGTGTAGGAGGCGGCCGGCGCGGATAGGTCCTGGCCCTTCATGTTCGAGGGCATGACGGCGGCCGCCTTCAAGACGACGAGCAGAGTCCCTCCTCCGGTGGCGCCTTTCGTCTGCAGGACGGCGAGCGAGTCCGGGTTGACCGATGTCGGTCCTGACCTGAGAAGGTACGAGTTCAGAGCAACGAATTATTTCAGGTAAATTTCCCGTGTTAATTCAATTGTTTTGTTGTTTCATCTGAGTTAAAATTCTGCATCAAGCAAAATTATGGTTTTAAGACAGACAGTACACTGATTCTTGGCTCGGTTTGCCCATCATGTTCTGCACTATTTCATCGCATTATTTTCAGAATAGTTTTGTTTTCGTGCCCAGTAGTTACCCATTTATTCATATGCTTTTTCCCAACATCGCAAAAATTTATGACGTTTTTACTGTTGAATTTTTACTTGGTTTCCTCTGCCTTTTTTCAACATGAGTTTTGTCCCAACTCCCAGCAACATAGTGGTAAGAAAAGTTATGACTTCAGAAGAAACAGATGAATAACGTGCGTGCTATATTTTTCCTGAAGAAAAGTAGCAATTTTGGGTGCTTTTTTCTGATATCAGCCTAGTATTTTTTTTGTCGGATAATCTTATTTTGACCTTCATGTGTGCTGTGCAAGTGCGTATGCAAATTATTCAGACTGGTCATCTGACTTTGCTCACTGCAAGAACAGCAAGGAGAGCGGCCGTGCAAGAGACGCTGCCTTTCTCACCTTGAGCTCACAGCCTCCACACCTCATCAAGCAGCCTCATGTGGTGCCACCAACACAAATCCCGGAGCACAACGACTTCAGCGCCATGCCATCTGAGGCAAGTGAATGCGCTCTGCTATCTTCTGAAACCTGTAATTTGTGTGTGACTTGGCTTTGAAAGTGTGGTGGCCTAACTTGTTGAACTTGAACAGCAGAGGAGCACTACAGCGTCGTCGCAGCAGTCCTACAGTTTCCTGCCAGTCGGTCCAGTTCGCCGCGAGAGGGCCTTGACCGAGAGCAAGACCGACGTGTCTGAGGGCGTCGACTTGGAGCTGAAGCTATGGAAGGGCTGATCACTGGGCTGCCACTGTTGCTCTCTGGTAAACATGCATGGAACTCAATCTGCAATGAATATTAGTCAGCTGTGGAAAAAGGGTAGAGATGTGTTTAATTAGTAGGCTCAGATGTATCAAGAGTTGCTTTTAGAAGATGTTTTTCACTTCCAATAAACCTCTGGTGATGGTTCATTTCTAGCAATGCAAAGTGTGTGCATGATGGAAGCAATAAGCATTTATATATGGCCCAGATAAGATCGTGCCAAATGTAGTAGAAACTCAACAGAAAAGTGTCAGACGAATAGATGATGTAGTGTTGAACGGGCAAGGGTTTCAAACTTCCAATAAGGAAAGGTGAGCATGTGAAGGATGGACATTACAGCTAACCTGTGGGGTCTGTTCTGTGCAGACATAGCAAGCGGCACAGTGACACTGATTTTTTTCAGACATAGGTGTGCTAAGAAATGCAAAGGTGTATGTAGATGTAGATGTAATGCGCAATGACATTACAATGCGATATTCTTCATAAAAAGGACGAAGTTTAGGCAGAACTTTACCAAAATCACCGTTCTTTTTGGTTCGCATAACACTGTCTATTATGCAAATTCCATATTAAAGAAAAGGAGATAAGTGGTAATCCAGGGTCATTTCTAGCATATATGAATAGCTCTCAATTTATATTTTGTTCGTCCCTGCTGAACATCAGTGTTGAATGAACACACAGAAATGCTACACCCAGATGACACCTTAAGATAGATACCATGTTTCAAAAAAAAAACACCTTAAGATAGAAACAAAGATACACAATGTACACCGTGGTTACCACACAAACATAAACATCTCAAAGTCTAGACAGATAAATTACAAGAAGACGAAACTGAAACACTAGTGCCCGCCAAAAATCAGGGGTTTAGAAGCGTCAGATTATGACCAGCCGAAAACGAAGTCGAGGATGTAGACGGCGACAAGTGACAGCGGGTAGAGCATGTACGCCACTAGGCATGTCCACAGCGGGAACGTGGTCCGGAAGCTTGTGAAGAGGGCCATGATGACGCAGACGAGCAGAATGATGAGAACCTCCGATGAGAAGTCCCACGTCAGGTTCCTGATGTAGATGAGCGCCAAGAACACACCCAAGCACAACGTGTTGTTCATTGTCACACCACCATATACCTGCAAACGAAGCAACAAACGTTTGTTGTCAAAGTCTAAGTAGAATTACAGACGGTTTTGGATGCTAAAGAGAGTAGCTGTGTCCGTCTGTCAATGATGTACCTCGGAGAAAGTGAGGGAACATGTCCTTTGCTTCTTCCTGCTGGCAAAAATGACGGCGGAGACAGCCTCGCTGGAGTTTGTTGCTAGCGGGAGGGCGATGAACGAGACGAAGAAGGACGGGATGTGCGTGGCGTCGGAGAAGTTGTGGACGGCGTCCACGAGTGGGTCTGCGAATGCAGCAGCAATGGCAGTGCCCAGAAGCAGGAGACCCACGGCTTTGGCGATGCACCAGCGGGGGTTCTCGACGCTCTCCACTGCCTCGTCGGATCCGCCCAACAACAGGTCGTGCTCCTGCCTTGTTCTCTGCAGAATTCAGACAATATGCTAAGAGTTTATCTCATCGTATCCAAGCTACACTTCTATCTGAATTGTTTGTGTATCCGCAGTGTAAGTTATATCCTTTGCTAAGTGTTTGCATTGTTTGTTGTGCACATTTCCCTTCATAAGGCGCAAGAGGAATCAAATTACCGTGTGAAATTCATTGATGAATTTATTGGGGGATGCAGCGCTAGCCGGCACGCTGCTTTTGGCCACGTTAAGCCACCTCTTCATTCCCTCGATGAACTCTGCCTCCTCTACAGTCTCATTGCGTGACGTGTCGAAGTCAGCCATGATTTTTTCGACAGCGTCGCCCCTGTCAAAGTCAATCCCCCAAAAGTGTATCCCGACAATAAGCGCATGCAGCTCAGCTCGGGACAGAGTGTTGTTCTGATCCATGTCAAGCTTGTGAAACAACCTGCGTGTGAGCATAGATAAGGTTCATGTCATGTTCATTAACTTTCTGTTAGCTGCAAATCAAGGCTAATAAGATGTTTAAGCATCGCACTTTTTTATGATTTCTTCATTAGGTGTGCCGTCCTCGTTAAGCAGCCGACCCAGTGCTTCCATTTGGATTTGGGCATAACTTAGGATCCCAGAGATCACATGCTTGTGCTTCGCATATGCGAGCTTCCTCCTCTGAATCCAAGGCTGGAAAACCTGATGCAAAATGCAGAATCTAACACTGTCAGAATTGATTCTTGTGACATAGATTTGTCAATCTTGTCATCATTTTCAGAAATGTCCCTGAAATTTTTACCTGATACAGGCAGTAGGAGAGTACAAGCAAGAATGATACAATAAGGGCCAGCAAGACTGCTAGTCGCTGCCCATGGTGAGTCTTCAACATTTTCGGGAACTGAGCAATGACAAACGGAAGAACAGATATTCCCATGATTCGTGCTGCATAGCTGGTTTGCACATCAGTTGAAATACCGGAGCCTGCAAAAAGAAAGTATGAGCATCTTAGAATTCACTAATTATCGGAGTCAAAAGGAGGGCAAACCTAACACACTGTTCAGGATTAGTATCTTTAGTTTGGCAGTTTTTGACATTTAACCCATAATTGCCACACTACGGTAGATCCTTAAATAGGAGCAGCCATTACAGGGTGTTTCAGTGTTTGAATCATTCTACAGAATTGTTAAATCGATGTAATCATACCAAACATTTGTACAAAATCAGCAGCGAAACTATTACATTTTACCATTTTGAGATGAGATGAAAATTGACATTTCACTGTTCTACTTCAGCACTTACAAAATAACCAAGTATCTGAAACTCTACAGTAACTACAACATACAAAAGAGAAGGCAAACTTACCAGTCAAGCTGAAGCCATTGTTGTCCTGTGAATCAACTGCAATATGGGATGGTCCAATATCACACTTGCCAACAACGACACAGGTTCCCCAAAGCAGGGTGAGAAGAAAGACAGTTGAACCAGCAAGCAGCCCAATTCCAATCAGGACCTGACTTTGCGCAGTCTCTCTATTCCCAGAGAGACCAGATACTGTTAATGTGATGGAACAAGAAGATCAGAATTATAGTTGGACGTGTACACGAAGCACAGTCTCAATAGAGATGAATATTCATACAGCACTAAATGAAAGTAGCTTCATGACTGTAGCATATGAACCACGAGAAATATGTTCTGAACAGTGTGTGAAAGGACAAAAATCAAAGTTTACACCGTACTAATATACTATCACATAAATATGTGGCCTAGCCCTTAAAAACCAGGAAAATGGAATTTACAAACAAGTTCTTGTACTGAGTTGACCTTTTGAAGTGGTCACAGGAGAACTACCAGGAAAATGGAATTTACAAACAAGTTCTTGTACTGAGTTGACCTTTTGAAGTGGTCACAGGAGAACTGTGCCATCTTAGTAAGATAGGGCAGAAGGGAAAAAAAATACAATGAGGCTAAATTGCTAACGCATGGTGTTCAAATCATAAGATTGAGTAGATCAAACATAGTCGTACCATATAAAAGGGTGTTCTGTTAGAATCCATATTTAAGTCAGAATACATATTTAAGTCTCGGTAGGCCAGTGGTACCACATCAGTACACTGGTAGCGGATCTCATTGACACCGATGTAGCAAATTTGGCAATTGTGTTATAAAATTAAGCATATTGAATGTATGTACAATATCAAAATCTGTCATTGTATTAAATGTATAGAAACTCACTTTTTTTATTATTAGCCCATAAATTTGACTACTGATTTTTTTAAAAAAAAACTGGCCAGGAGCTCTCTTATTCACTATTAAAGAAAAAACAACAGCCGGACAACAAACGCACACACAACTACGCACGCACCGCACCACAGCCCCGTGAATGTCCGCGCTGAGCCGAGCTCGAACAAGCGACGGGCCGGCTGCCAACCGCAGCCTTTGCCAACCAAGCATCAGCCGGTCCTCTGACTACTGATTTTTCACCAAGAAACCTTACCTATGATCTCTAGAGAATTCAGATCCATCGTGATGCATGTAACCAAGATATTACACAAGGACCACGGTAAGGCGTTATGAATGTTAACAGCCATAGTTCCCAAAAACACACACACACACACAAGGAAGCGGTGCGCTCCCATGCTATTTTCAGATAAGATGATCTGCAAATATCTCGATGGCGTGCTCCGATGCTATTTTCAGAACAGACGATCTGCAACCATCTCGAAAGGAAGACCGTGCAACAAGACAACCTAAATTCTCCAAATCTAAATTTCAACTACAAACTAATGATCCCCTCAGAAAGTAAAGTCCAAGGGAACAAAGGGGAAAACAAGAAATCATAGTTTCCCAAAAATCCTGTAGAACTCAAAACTCAGAAGGGCAAAATATCAAACATAGGGATTACTAATATCCTCAAAATACCATGCTAATAGCCTAATACCACACAAAAGTAGATAGCAAGGCAAATCGGACCCACCAACCAATCGATTCTATGAAACTTACAAGAGCATAAAGGTCAATTGTGCAAGAAGATAACAAGAACAACTAAAAAGAGAAAGGCAAAGGTTCAAAAGGAAAGCGACAAGCACTGGTGGAACTTCAGCAAGCTAACAAACTGACACATCTCAGAGAAAACAGAGCTCAGTAGAGCTGAAATCCTGGAACAAACAGGTGGCTTCATCAAAAAGCATACTTTACTAAAGCTTATGCTCTGACCCAATCACAAACCAATCTAGAGTCTTCAGATGTGAAACAAACCAAGAATCGAAAATAACAAAATATCGTCGCAAAACAATAAACGGAACAAAGATCTCCATTAAAACGCTTACTTTCACCACTTCTAATTCTAGTAACAACTCGGACTTTGCATAAGGCAGCAAACTTTTCACTCCTGAAGTGAGAAAGAAGCAAGATTTGCGAAGTCCTAAGTCTCCTAACCATTGAGCCATCAATCAGGCGAGCAAGCAACCGAATACTTGGCAATTCATCAGTGAACAACAGTGTGTTAAGTATTAAAGAAGCAAACAAAGACGAGCGTACCGAGCACGAGGAGCGTGTCGGGGAGCGCGCCGAGGATGGGGAGGAGGAGGCCGCCGACGAGGCCTGGGCCCATGATCTGCAGCAGCAGCTCGCTGCCGGCCGACAGGTACGTGGCCGCCTTGAACATCAGGAACCCGTACACGAGCACCAGGAAGAGGTTGCCGAGAACGGTAGTGGTGCAGGGAAGGAAGCCGTACGACTGCTCGCACTTCTCCTCTGAAGCGGCCGGCGGCGTCGTCGAGGAGGAGAGACTGATCACGGCCAAGGAGGCGGGGGAGGAAAGGACGGAGCCTGGGGAAGCGGGCGAGCCGTCGGAGATGAGGCGGCCGTAGGCGGCAGCAACCAGGAGGGAAAGGAGGAGGGGGGCGAGCGGGAAGGGGCGGCGCTGCCGGCGAGTAGTCGCCATTGCGACGGAGGTGAGGTGCGGCGCGTTGGTGGTGTAGCGGGTGCGCGTAGCTTTATTTATAGGGATTTGATAAACATCAACCGGATATTTTTTTTTTTGAAATCACCCAAATCTAGAACCATTGGATCATTGTTGAGATTCGGGAGTATCGATTACATCCGATCCTATGATTTGATCCAACGGCCCGGTGAATTTGGATGTTAGATCCAACGGCCCACATCCAATCCTATGATTTGATCCAACGGCCCGGTGAATTTGGATGTTAGATCCAACGGCTCGGTGAATTTAGATGTTAGTTAAGACAAAAACATCCGAATGATACCTATACACTCTCTTATTTATATGCTGCGATCTGAGAGATTTTATTTACGTAGCGTGTGACTGTTACCCTTTTTTTTTTTTTACAAATTCTTTGTACACTTTCCATGTAGCACTTTCGTGATTTTTTTCCCTTTCAAAATTGGAATTGGAACTTAATAAGAGGGATTGGTCTTTCGTTTGCCAAATTGACTTGGGATCTACAAATAATTTGGAACTATATATATATTGGTTGTGTGCTTTGGGCTTTTAATTTCGTATATGACTTCAAATTTGGTTCAGTTTTATAGGGGTATGTTACTAGGTTTTTTAGGGAAAAATACTACTATTTTTGGGGGAACTTAGTATACTACTAATTTTGGGGGAACTTAGTATATTTCAGTACACTCTACATATCCTCTTTTTTAAAGAAAGACTACACGCTACCTATCCTGATTTACCTCGATATACATGTTTGTTCTGAAACGAAGGTAGAGAAGCAGCTGTGATGCCACCCAACAATATGAACTTTTTAAATACAAATTGTTTTTTCTTTTGAAAAATTAGTTCAAGAATAATGCAAATAACACCGCAAAGATGTATAAATAAAAAAAGATAGCATCCATTACAAGATGGTGTTATTCTCCAACTCATAGTACTACTAAGCACTTTGCCGTTTCTCATAGAGTACCTAGCAAGGCTTAAAAAAACGCCGAAATCTCACAAATCTTGGCCGAGATTTCATATTCTGGCTTGAGACGGAATCCAAAATCTTTACCGGATAAAAAAACTTGAAAAAAAAATAAATTGCTTCAGTAATCTTAGAAATTTTGATGAGATTTCGCCAAATCTCATGTTTTTTGATCGATTTTTAAAATTTTTATGGCCGGATTTGACTAGATTTGGTCCAATAACCTTTAGAAAAAGTCATCTTCCATGAAATTTGTTGAAAAAGAGACGTTTTAAAATTTTGACAAAAACACTATTAGATTTTTATAAAATTGTAAAAGCTCGATCATAATCTAAAAAATTTATGGTACTATCTATAGTAGTGTTGCATCATATAGAAAAACTTTTTGTTATCTTTAAAAAATCAAAAACAGAATGAACATAATTACGACAATAACTTTGTCAGAATTTTATAAATTTGTTTGAGTATGATCATGATTTAAAATTTTCATGAGAACTTAAGAATTTCCTCGGTACTATTTTCTAAAATTTTCAGTGTTTTTTATTTGCTTAATAAATCTATGTAAGCATTGAACTTCATTTGTTATATTTCAAAAATAAAAAACAGAGAGAACATAAATGGTACAATACCATTGTAAGAATTTTACAAATCCACTGAAGTATGATCATAATTCAAAAATTTTATGAGGTATTAATAATTTCTTTAGAACCTTTCTGTAAAATTTTCAAAAATTCTAAACTTTTTTTGTTGCTAAAATAAATCTATGTATTGAACATCAAGCTTTTATCAAAACATAGCACTGTTAGAATTTTTAAAATATTTTGAAGCTTTATAATCATTTGTAAATTTTATATAAATATTAATGATATATAAATACCATCCAAAAAAATTAAAAATTTTATAACATGATTTAAACCATTTTTCATTTGGTTGATGTTTGCTAGTAGGACTTTTATCAGGATTGTAGCACTGTACAAATTTTTAAAAATTTATGAAGCTTGAAAATCATCTAAATTTTTTATATAAATATTAATTATATATCAAGACCATCAAAAAAATTAAAAATTTCTAATGTGGTTTGAACTATTTTTCATTCGGTTCAAATGTGCCGGTCAGCGTTTTATCAGGATAATAGCAATGTTTGAATTTTAGAAAATTCCTCATGCATGTTAATAATCTGAAATTTTTATAGAAATATCAATGCTGTGTCAAAACCCTCACAAAAAACTTTAAAAAAGTTTTGACATTGTTTGTGCTATTTTTCACTCGGTGTAATTTTACCAAAATCTCGCCAAAATTTCGGGAATTCCGAACGAAATTTCAGTTTTCTCAGTACAAAAAAACATAACTGAATTTTTGTTTTTGTGTTTCATCTGAGATTTATCTAAAATTTTGAGATCTCGGATTTCGGCCACCTCCGAGATATCATCCGAAAATGAAATTTCAAACCTTAGTACCTACTAATCTGACAACAACATGGCAACTCATAGTATTACTCCGATTAAATATTTGCCAAATCAAATGTCTTGCAGCCGAGATTGGTCGAACGCTACCTGGAGGTCCTGGAATCTGGATGCGATATCACAACCAGTGGATGATGTGTTCCTTTAATGATTTTCTAAGTGGTCCGATCCGGATAAGTAGATCTACCGGTCAACAAAGGAGCAAGGAAGCCAGTGTATAGTGCATTTGCCAAATTGGCCTGGCCCACCTCCGTCAATGTTTGAGGCCAGGGTTCACAAAATCATCAATTTCTGAACGAAAATCATGAAAACCGAGCATATCGAGCCGGCTTGGCTTTATAAACCGGTCGACAAACCAACTCAATACAAATTCAAATTCAAAAAATTTGAAAAATTTACAAAAAAAATTATCCTAAAATTAGTACTAATATCTTTGTGACATCTGACATCAAAATTTTATGAAAAAAAGAATTTATGAGATGTTTGTGAGCAAAAACCGAATTTAGAGAATTGAAAAGTAAAAAAAAACAGCAATAGGCTGAGCCTAGTAATGTATGGACCATTAGCCCAGTCTGGCCCAATTGCATAGGAGCTCATATTAACTCGTTTGTGGGAGCATCCGAACAGCATTATTGCCATTCTTGCAGCGCCCAACACTCCACTCGTCCCCTTCTCCATTTCGCCGCTGCTGCCCGCCAGATCCGGTAGCCACCAGCCGTTGAATCACTGCCAAGCGCTTGATTTTCGCTTGGTATGCCCCAACAATCGCACCCCTCTCACTGAAAATCGATCGGTTGGTGGAAAACCGACAACCCTAGTGATTTTCGGTGAAATCGCTTGGTTTTTGTGGAAAATTGTTTGATTTTCATTCTGTATGAAGTGATTTTCATTGTACATGTACCGATATTCATGTATTTGTTGGTGTCATCTATTTTCCTTAGAAAATAGTAGGTTTTTTTTAAGATCTTAGATGAAAAAAATGTATGTAATCTTGTTATTACATTATGAAATATGAACTTGCAAATAGCTACCATGAAATATTACAATATGGTGTAGGAAAGAGTAGGAGTACATGCAAATAGCTGTCAAGAAATATAAACCTAAGGAAAGGCAAAGAACTTGTAGGTCTAGAGCAATTAATTATTAAATATTTAGTAAGTGCCATATTTATGAGTAGTAACAAAGAAGTTGGCCATTTAGTCAAAAAAGACACTTCACAAAAAGACTAATTAATCATCTATTGTTTGAATAAATTATGTGCCCTAAGTTAGTTGCTATACATAATTATGGTTGCATAACTAGTATCTTGTATTACGATTGGATTTGTATACATTTCTTTGGTAGGGAAGTTATGCCTTATGATTTCGTGAATGTAAATAATTCTGTTTTATCAAACCTCTCAATATTGGAAATGAGGAATTTAATTTAGAATTTTTGGTAATTCTTTCTCTATATGTACTCTCTATTAGTGCAGGAAACTTGAATTATGGCATAAAATTCTTGTTATAACTTGTATGTAGAAGTTTGTGTATACATATGAATAAGATTGATAAGAATCTAAAACTGCATGCATGATGACTTCTTGTTGTTTTGATTAGTAGAAGGCAGATAAGGGCGACGTTGCGTGGGAGCACAACAGCAAGATGGAGACTGGTTTTCGATGCAAGTGTTGTCATCAAAAGAAGAAAGGAGGCGGTGCAACCCGATTGAAGCACCACTTGACAGGACGCAGTACAAATGTCATCCATTGCAATCAAGTTCCAAAGGAGATTCACAAGTACTTTTAGCACGATCTAGACAGGATGAAGGACAAGAAAAAGGGAGTGAGGGAGGAGAGGCTCAGGAAGGAAGTAGCAGTTGACGATTCCTTGCCAAGAAGAAGTGCATATTCTGAGTACACGGGTGGTGCTAGTAAGGAGGACCAACTACGGCATGTGATGGATGCCTCTAAGGCGGAGGTAGAATTTATGAGTCAGGTAAGTGGCAGGTATGAGCATAATGGTGGCTGTGGCACCACTAGAGGGGCTAGAGGAGGGGGCGGTGTGTTGCCAAGAATGTTTCGGAGTTCATCGCAAAGGGACAGACCGGCCGCGGGATTACAACCTTGTTACAGCCCGAGGTCCTGTGCAAACAAGGATTTATACTAGAAGTTGGACACAGAAGGGGAGGAACACGAAGTAGGCGATTGGCTCAGCTTGGGTCAAAATTTTCCACATGGCTGGTATCGCAGGGAGGAAAACAGACAATCCCTAGTTTGTTAGTGCCATTAGGGAAACTCAAAAAGGGTAGTGAGCTTTTAAATTTTCGTCCAGTTGTACATCCAATAATAACTCATATCGTCATCCTATATTTTATTTGCAGGCGAGAGTGTCCCGTCTCCTAGTAGGAGAGATATAGATGGCAAATATTTAGACGCCAACGAGGCAGATATACAGGAAAAGATGAAGAAGTTCAAGATGGAATGGCATACGTATTGTCAGCGTATTTCGCCTAACAAGATTCCGCTGATGGGGTATCTACTCCCTAGACGGAAAATTTGGTTCGGTAGAGGGCATCTTCGTGGCTGGAAACCCTAATGTCTCTCGAAGATGGATTCTAGGAATCAGCAAGCTGGTGGACTCGACGGTTTACCCAGGTTCAGGCCCCCGGTGTGGGTAATAGCCCTACGTCCTGCTGGTTCTTTGTTGAGAAAATGGGGAAGTGTTTACAAGGGTGTTCTTCAATGTTCCGCTTCTATGCTTTCGTTCTAGCCGATCGGCCCTCTCCCTCATGCACCAAGGCGCCCTTATATAGACGGGCCACCCTGGGCAAGAGAGAAGAGGGCGCTATACTTATCTACAACACATTAATTACACCCATCATTCCAGCTTCCACGTCGACCCACGACTCATTTATTAAGCACGGCTCCGTGGACTTGTCCTTCGAACTTCATTTAATGTCGGTGAGAGGCCTCGCCCGGTCCGCCCGAGACAGGACGCCCCTACGATGGGTTGGTAAGAAGCGTCAAAGGGATGAGCCGTCGTCGTGTCAAAAGCTGAATCCTTCACAATTAATGGCCCTGACACGAGGTGCTAGGGGAGGGAAACTTCGAGGCGAAGCTTCCCCCTTATTTTTTTGGTTGCCTTCGTGGTTCGACAAGGGGCCCAAGCGCCGCCACTTCTTCGCCGCCACGCCTGCCGCCAGATCGCTTCGCTAGGGCCACGTGGGCTCTTCGCCCGGCCGCCGCCAGTATGCCACGCCGCCGCCGCCGCGAAAGCGCGTGGTCGCCAGATCGCGGCGAGGCCACGTGGGATCCTCACCCGGCGGGGGCGTGCTTCGCCGATCGCCGCCAGTGGTGCCACGCGGCCACTCGACCGATGAGCGGCGTGGTTGCGATCGCCGCCAGGGCCACGTGGGCTCGCCGGCGGCGGCGTATGATTGCCGGCCGCCCGCCAGCGCCACCTTAAACCGCCGCCTGCGAAAGGTATGTGATCGCCGATCGCTTTCGCTAGGGGCCATGTGGACTCCAAACTAGGCCAAACCACTTCTTGGGCCTATTACTTCTACAACGGAGAGGGTACCCTGGTGCAAAGTACACCGACATGTATGGAGTAATAATCATGTGCGATTCTTAGACTGGGCCGACACGCCTGATAATTATCAACTTCATGATATACTACAATGGCACCATGTTCTTCCATAAGTCCGTGGATGCGATGACCAAAGTTAGGATTCCTCATACTTGCGCAAGGTACTTTCTCTCATTGCTCCTCTTCTGAAATCTATTTGAAGTACGCCTGAAGTAATGTAGGTTTCCATTTTGTTTGTTGACGCAGAAAATTGCCTTAGTGGTCGATGAGGTGGGTGCATAAAATCTTATACAGTTTATCACAGACAATGGTGCCAACTATAAGAAGGCATGCAGGCTCATCGCACGAGAGCACCACAACATCGTGTGGTAGCCTTGTATGGCCCACATGATTAATTTGATGCTGAAGAGGAATGGAGAGTTTCTTGACTACGCCTCTGTCATTGAGAGTGCTAGAAAAATCTCTCGATGGTTGTACAACTATTCCAAGCTTCACACCATGATGAAGAAGCATATTGGAGGTGAATTGGTCAAGTGAAATGCTACTCGCTTTGAAACAAACTATATTTTTTTGGACAGTTTCCTTTATCACAAGGACAAGTTCTTATAATGGATGGTCTTGGAGGAATTTCTATCGTCATGCTTTATTAATACTGTAGAGGGGAGGTATGTGTACTCGTGCCTCTCGAGCTTGGACTGGTGGGATAATCTTCGTTCGGTTGTTAAATCTGTGAAAATGTTGTACGCCCTCTTGCGTTTCACCGATCAAGACAGAGTTCCTATATTGAGCGAGGTGATACTGCGGTATAACATAATGCGACAGAAATATAATAGCTTGTTCCATGACTCTCCAGCTACTTTCAATAAATACATGAATATCGTGGATCGTAGAATGAGCGACCTAACGCGTAATACTTACATGAACACCGATAATACATTATTCCCTTTTCACAAAATATCTTGTACTTGCAAATAGTTGTACTAACATGTTTCCTTAAATTTCATGCAGTTGCTGCCTTGAACCCTCGAACGTATTACTCGCATGGCACAACCAACACCTTCTTGCCAAATCTCCGGGATGTTTTGTAGCACTTTCTAATGATACTGATATGGCAATGCGAGATCTTCATGATGACGATCTTTTCAAAAAAATGGTTGGATTGTTCTCGACTGTGCTAGTTGAGAGGATGGCACATGATCCCAAAACTTCCTGAAGTATTTTTCTTATATCCTTAAATATAGTGCCATTCTCGTATTTCCACCTCCTACTTATTATTGTCTTTGTTAACTTGTAGCACATTGGTGGGGTGTATTCGGTTCTAACACACCCACGCTCCAGCAGTTGGCTCATCACATCGTTTCGCATTGCACTTCTTTCTGTAGATACAAGCGCAATTAGAGCACATTCGTGTTCATTCACACCAAAGTTTGCAACTGTCTGTCATACAAGATGCTCCATAAGTTGGCCTACGTTAACTACAACTTGCGACTCAGAATCCAAGAACAAGAAGGTGACAAGTCTGTAGTCGAAGATGATCCATTCCAATGCCTTATGGAGCTTACCCTATACGATACAGAAGAGCTTACCCTATACGATACAGAAAATCCAATCCAACAGTGGATAGAGAAAGGGAGATCCAATATTGACTCCTTACTTGACGAGGACACAGAGATAGGTGACACCCCCCTCCCATTACACCTCGTGACAGACCCGATAGACACTGATGCGTTGCGAAAGAATACTGAGGCTGCAAGCATCCCCGAATGGGCCAACAAGACAGTGGGTGACTCACATGGGAAAGAGAAAGCATCCTAAGCAGTACGACGAGGGAGTAAGCAAAAAGGATAGCTCCATCAAAAGGAAAGGGGAACTTCCCGTACAGTAGAAACAGTACATAGAGAGTGATAACTCAACTGATAGTGCTCCTAAGGATCGTCGGAGCTTGTCATTAGAAGAATCCAATGACAATAGCTTCAAGAAGGACAGTGATGGCGGTTAGTCCGGTGTTGATGCCCTCATACCTCTCACTTCGCACTAAGAAGTATAGCTTTCCATATAATTTACAGATGAGTCCCAGTACACTCATGCTACATAGGACAAAGATCATAGGGCTTAACAATCACCTAGGACAACTACTGCATGTAAGGGGAGGGACCATCGACACAGATGTGATGCACCGCAGGGTAGCTATAGCTCGTACAGTGTCGTTGAAACACAAAAGAACTATGGCTCATATGACCCATACGACTACGCTATTCTGGATTCTCGTACACAATCACTCACTCAATGGGTATATGAGTAGTAAGACCCAGAATTGTTTGTCATATTATACCAAAAATGGGAAACGACAAGCCTGTAGACGGAGCAAAGTTGGCACGAATAAAAGGCAGAGTTGCTAGCTATATGAGGTTTGTTGATGATGTCTACAGAAGAGTATAACATGGCCAACCAAGTGTATAGCCAACAATACTACCCGTAGCCTCAAAGGTAATATTTCATTTTATTCCAACTAGATTTTTTATTAACATAGCGTTCATGTAGGTCCAACATGGCATATATATCACAATAGAAGACCGATGAAGCTATGCCAAATGGGAACATTCATTTTAGGTGAGAAATGTTCAATTCAAATATCATTTGCTATGCTACTGGAATGAATGTAACTGAAATGTGGACTTGTTTGATTGATTTGTGTATGTATTGAAATGAAATGTTATTTATTGAGATATTACTGCTAACTGTCTATTTCACAACTTTAGATTGTCTAAAATATAGAAAAGGTCATGCCGAAATTTTCTCAAAATTTTTCATATTTTTCTATAGTTGTGTTATTATTGCAAAATATGTACTTTACAATTTAACGTTGTCTTTAAATATAGGAAATGTCGTGCCGGAATTTTATCATATTTTTTCATAGTCTTTTATGCATTTCTAACATTTTCTTGATTTTTGAGCTTTTTTGGTCTTTTGCTAATTTTTCACCTTTTTTTTAATTTCCCCTTTTCCCCCTTTTTTCCCTCTATTTTCCATTCACTGCCGATTTATCGCCCAAAATCGGTCTATTTTCGACGTTGCAGGCACCGGTTTAACCGTATTTTTCAAACTGATTTGAATTCGCAAACCCTTCAATTTTCCATGATTTCGACTGATTTTTGTCGAAAATCAAAACCGCAGGCTACTCGATTTTTCAGATTAAAACGATTTTGCAAAACCTGGCTGAGGCTTAGGCTTACATTTCAGATCTAGTGCCATGAATCATGAGGGATGCAGTATTCCAGCACTTACTAATTGCACACCCGATACGCATTGAGAGATGAGAATCAAACTCACGACCTCCCCTCTTTTGATTTTTTTTAATAATACTTTTTTTATTCTAAATTTCAAAAATATACCACCAAAAAATTTTTTAGAAATATACACTGCCGCTCCAACCAAGCGATAGGGCCTAAATAGAAAAATCCACTGCTAAAGGAGGTCAAGGTCACGTGGCTTCGTGTCGCCTGGCGAAAGGACCCGAAACGGTGCTTGTCGCCCGGCGAACGGGCGACACGAAGCAAATCGATGAATGAATGGGTGACATACCCCTCTCGCCCAGCCATATGGCGATAGATAATTTGCAAAAAAATTAATTCAGTTAGATATTCATTGATTTAGAATTTGCAAAAAAAAATTTGTCTTATCATCGACAAATATTATAAGATATTGGACGAGGGCAATTAGATGGAATTTTTTTAAAATAATATATTTTTGTAAAAAAATGTACAGAAATATTATGTTGAAACAAATTACAGAAATACCCTATAGTCGCAATTCCAAATTGACATACATCTTTGTCTCAATAGTCGCAGCTTGTCATGGATTGGAATTATGATCAAATCACTCGCGCCATTTAAACCGTGGAAATCGTGGCCACTTAAGGGTTTTCACAGCCCCGCGGGACATGCCAGATCCAGTCCAAAAAATACGAGAAAAATCAAGAGCGACCTACGCAACACGTGGTAGTACTTACGTATGGGCGAGATAGCCAGACGTTACCCCGGCAGGAAGTTGCGAAAATCGGAAAAGGCACTCGCGGCCATGAAACCACAGAAATCGTGGCCACTTAGGGGTTTTCGTAGGACCGCGGAATAAGCCGGATACGGCCCAAAAAATACGGGAAAAATCAAGGGCGCCCTACGCAACGCGGGCTACCACTTACGTATGGGCGAGATAGCCAGACATTGCCCCGGTAGGAGGTTACGAAAATCGGAAAAGGCACTCGCGGCCATGAAACCATAGAAGTTACAACGTCGAAAATTTTTGAAATTTTTTATGGAGGTTCCTGATAAATCAGTGATATTACCATAAAAATTTCAAATAATTTTAAGATGTGAGGAATTTTTTAAAATTCAAACAATACAACTATCGTGATAAAACGTTGGCCGACAAGTTTGAACCGAATGAAAAATGAAACAAACCACGTTAGAAAATTTTAAAAAATTTTGTCCATGGTTATGATGCATCACTAATGTTCCCATAAAATTTTCATATAATGATCAAGCTCTATGAATGTTTAAAAATTCAGACAGTGCTAGTGTCCGATATGGCAAAATCTGCATAAAGAGTAGCATCATGCTAATTTTTTTAAATTTATAAAGCTTGATAAAAATTTTATGGGAACATTAGTGATGCATCATAACCATGGACAAAAATTTCAAAATTTTATAGTCGACAACAACTCATGTTATGAACACTTCAATTATTTGTTGAACATATATAAGGGCACATACATCGAAAGTTCGGATGATAAAATAAGCAATAGATTAGATTATATTACAAGGGCATTACAACAAAGGACGAAATTGCTTGACTTAACTAACTAACGAAAGCACTGTTTGTCATGGTGGAACAAATGATCGTTCGCTTATCTGGTACAAATGAATGATGTCCCACATTTTTGCATATTACCTGACCCGTGTTTAATTTGCGATTTGTCCTCGGACACCGCTCAATCCCTACTATGAAAGAACTCCATGGGGATCCGCAGTTCTCCCAACTGTCGCCGAATGGGTGGCCTATGCCGTACGTCTCGGGTGTGTAAGACATAATTTTTTGGTCTTTTTTATGTGGATTTCTGCCCTCTCATATGGACATATCATCCCGATTCCCGGCGTCCCCTATGTTAATACCACCCGGGTTCCCGGTTGGTCTGCTACGAAAATATATATCTAACCGTAAAAAACATCTACATTCCTAACTATATTACCATCAATTTTCTAAACTAGAACTAGCTGTCACCTATCAATTTACATAAAATTCTCTATTCGTAACCTATCAATTTACCAAAAATTCTCTATTCGTAACCTATCAATTTACCTATATCTATCCATAACCTATCAATTTACCTACATTTATCTGTAACCTACATCTAAAACTATTTCTAATCTACCATTATTTACTGCTACAGTGCCCTAGATCTAAAATTATTTCTAACATATCATAATTTATTGCTAACAAAAGTAAACAATGAATTTACCTCAAACAAAGGCGCAGAATCTCCCTCTTTCTTCTTCTCCTCTCCTCTCTTTCCTCTTCCTCTTCCTCCTCTCCTCTCTTTTCTCAAATCGCCGAATGCCCACAAGAATCGGGCGAAGCCCTTTTAAACATTCTTGTCGCTCGACGAAATCAGGCGACAGGCCTCACACACCACTCGCCGCCCGACCATCACGATTTGCTTCGGTCGCCTGCTCACGGGCGACATGCATCCTTTCGCCCTTTCGTCGGGCGACACGCACCGTTTCGGCTCCTTTCGCCCTTTCGCCGGGCGACACGAAGCCACGTGACCGCCCGGCCTCCTTTCGCCTGTGGATTTTTCTATTTAGGCCCCTGTCGCCCGTTGGACGGGCGATAGGTGTATATTTCTGGAAAAAAATTTCGGTGGTATATTTTTGAAATTTGGAATAAAAAATATATTATTAAAAAAAATTCCCCTCTTTTCGGGAGTACAATAGACTTTTTATAGTCTTTAAAAAATATTAAAATTTACATTGAACTAGTGTCAATGGTTACGATAAAACTGTCCAGTGTATATGTACCATGCTTATCTATGCAGGTGTATTATTAGTCCGTTAGTGTAAGCAAATTTTTTTTCCTAGACAGCTTCGCTTCCTGTTATTTTTTTTAAAAAAAAACATAGCTTAAGTGATTTGAGCTTAAGCTAAACCAACCAAGTATCTCCTGTACTATGATTCACTGACTACTCAGAAGTCAGATCCTTACGTTTTTTTAGATCGACAGGTCAGACCTAGATAAGCACAATTTATACCGGCTTGTTTAAGGACCTGTTTGTTTTAGTTTTTGATTTTGGATTCTGACTTTAAAAGCAGAATAAAAAACAAACAGCTTGATTCTAGAATCTAATTCTCACAATCTAATTCACCCATATACACTAGAATCCACAATCCGTTTTATATGTGCTTTTGAATTCTAACTTTTAGATAATCATCTTTTCTACAATTACAATCCGAAATCAGCTTTTAAAGAATGCAAAGCTGGAATAAATAGAGCCTAAGTAGACCCACCCCCAAATTGCTACGTGCACAAATACCTTGACAAGTTGACGACAGCTGGTCGCTTTCCGCTGCCATTCCAAGTCCGTATTCAACATCTAATAATACCATTTCAAGTACTGAAGCCACTTCTGCATCGGATGCCTACACATTCCTCAGGCAATGGGACCCAAGTCTCTATTGCCTTTCTGCATAACAACAAAGATCTGTTTCTCACTGGCAACAATTAGTGGGCACAGCTTAACCAGATGAGAATATAAAAAAGCCTCACAGGCTTTCGAAGAGACGCCTGTCACTCGCAGCTTTAGAGAAAGCCATACTCAAAGAAAGACGTACAGACTGGGATTTATTAAGACCAGACAGTGTTGGATCAGCGGAGCGGCCGCGTCACACACGTAAGAAAAAAGAATCCCGGCGTTTCTCGCCATTTGCTGGAGAAATAGTTATTTACTGTATATTATTCCTATGATCACACGTGTAAGGCACGTGTGTTCTCCGGCTAATTAAGACCGAGATATTTGGATATTTGTCACTTCAAACATATGGTTTCACAAATTTTGTCATTTGACCCAAATTTCATTGACTCAAATGGTCTCATATGTCATTAACTTAAGTGGCATTATATCTAAATAGTCAATCTTTTAAGTAACAAATTTTCAATTATTTGAATTAAGACCCCCGTTTAGGCGTACAAAATTCCAAATAGGCCTTTAAGTCCTAATAGGAGTACATGCTAAATTGCTAAGTGAATTTATTTGTGCCCTAAATGATTCCATCCTTTATACCGCTAAAGATTGCCGCAAGCCCAGCCCGTCCACCTGTCCATCCATGCGATTTTGCGAAAAACCCTCTCCATTCCTTCAAATTACGGGTAGGTCCTTACGAATTACAAATAGATCCTTCGCGATTTTTTGTGAGACGAAGATTTTTTCTTTTTCTTCGCGTTTGGGTCCCTGGCACGGTATTTTACGGAAAAGTCTCCCGTTAAGTTCAAATCGCGAACAAGCCCTTTTCTAATTTTTAAGGATAGCGAACAGGTCCAAAAAAATTACGCACAGGTCCCTGCTTTTTACGTTCAAGTCCTTTCTCCGTTTTTCCCGGAAAAAATGTTTTCGTCACCAAAAAAACCCGGAAATTTTTTTTCGCCACCCAAAAAACCCGGAAAAAATGTTTTCGCCACAAAAAAAAACAGATTCGTCGAAGGTTTATAGCAGCTTATGAACTTCCCGGTTGCAAAGCCATACCATTTCTTTTTTCATAAATTGTCGCTGTTTCGGTGGCAGGACGAGGAAAAGTTCCCGCGTCAAGCCGTTTACATGGTGGGTGGGACAAGTTGGTTTCATCTAACGTGCTGACGTTTACCATCATTTTTCTTGGGCACGATTATTTTCAGATTAACCTTAAACTTACAAATTTAAGAATATTTTTTCTAGGATGCGGTGTACCATCTTCTCCATCCACCTCCCCCTTTCCTTTTACCTACGCACTTCTCCCACCCTTTCTTCCCTCTCTAAAACAAAACTTTACAATTAGAACATTTTAACTTTGAAAATTTTAAATAGGAAGTTTAAACAAAAATTTTAAAATTAAAAAAATAAATCATAAAATTTCAACTCGGAAAGTTCCAAATTAGAAAGTTTCAACTCAGAAATTTCAACTCGAAAAGTTTCCAATTGAAAATGTTTCAACTTAGAAAGTTTCAATACAAAAAGTTTTAAATAAAAAAAATTCAAGTTAGAAAGTTTTTAAAAAAGTTTCAATTCGAAAAGTTTCAAATCACAAAACTTTCAATTGAAAAGCTTTTGGTTCGAAAAGTTTTGATTCAAAACATTTTTGGTTTAAAAAGTTTTGATTTAAAATTCAACACAAAAATTTCATTCAAAAAATTTTAAATCACAAAAAATTATATCAAAAAATTTCAAATTAGAAAGTTTCAACTCGAAAAAATTTTAATTCGAAAAGTTTTGCTCTGAAAACATTCAATTCAAAAACTTTTGGTTTGAAATGTTTCTATTCAACAAATTTTCGGTTCAAAAAATTCGCTTAAAATACTTTCAAAAGTGGTTAAAAAATACTTGTTTTCAAAAACTTGAGTGAAAAAAATTGACATACAAAAACTATTTTATGTTTGAGGGATGTGAATGGAGAAGGAAATGGGAATGAAGGAGGTCATGCCACTTGTAGAGAAGTAAGGTGAAGGAAAGAATGAGGTGGTGCTACTTATCATAAGAAGAGAGCCTCCTCTAAAGAAGACGCTGCTACTTGCCATAAGAAAAAGATGTTCTCTCTAAATCTTCGGAGAGGGTGGCTTTAAATTAACAATTCTCTTTTTCTTTGGACAGATGACCAGGGTTCGCTTTGCCAATGAAACAAAAACCAACATTGCTGAGCCAGTTCGGCATTTCAAACCGAGCGGTGAACCGTGGAGTTCAAATGTAAATTTAAAAAAAAAAATCAGAAAAACTGTTAAATGTTTTTGAAAATTTTTATGTGAGGTTCTGAGGCAATTCTAACGATACTCTAAAATTTTCAAATTATTATCAGACCTTTGTATTTTTATAAAATTCTGAGAGTGATACTTTGTAATATATACTATTCAGTTTTTTATTTTTAGGGCATAAATTAAAGTCTAATATTTATTAAATTTTTTCTGTAATGTTATAATGTAATTACAATAATGTTGTAAAATTTTCAGATGATGATTGCATAAGTGTATTTTTAAAAATTCTGAAAGTACTATATATTATCATGTATATGCTCTTCTGCTTTTTGATTTTATATGTGTACCAAATGAAGTCTAATATTTATGAAAATTTTAGTACATAATCCTTTGGCACTAGTTATGGTTACATTAAAATTTCAGAATATAATAAATCATTTAAATATTTGTAAAAATCTAATGTTGTCTTTGTTCCTTTTCATTAATTACTATTTTGGATTTTTAGAAGAAATAAATGATTTCAAAAATTATTTAAATTTCTCTAAATTGATTGATAGATCAATTGGGATTTTTTTTGTAATTTTTCAATTTTTTTGCAATTTTTTACAATTTTTCCTTGCTTTTTCACTATTTTTCCTTCTGTCTGTCGTTGATTTTCAACGAAAACCGACCGGTTTTCAACTTTTTTGACCGGTTTTCGGTTTTTTGAATCGGTTTGACCACCTGGCTTGACTTTCACAAACCGATCGGTTTTTACCGAATTTCGGTCGAATTTCTCGAAGAACCGATGCCAATCAGATACCGGTTTTCGAATGCAAAACAAAAATATGAACCTGCAGATGACCTCACCAAAGTGAAGCACGCCCATTCCGAATACGACACTATGTACAACAAGTGGTAGATCCCGATCACCCTGGTTTGAAAAGAGCATAAAACGGTTCAGCTCCACAGACTTTTAAACCTTCCCCTTTTTCAACCGATTACACACTGTCGGCACTCGGCAGTGACAAGTCCCAATGCATCGAACTGTGCGTTAATCATGCTCACTTGTTTTCTCAAACGCGTGTAAACCGTGCCAATAACCTCACGCCAAGGGATAATACATGCCACATGATGATCCGCATCACATTAGTACGGATAAGGGCTTACGCGTTGTTTTCCTTTCCTGTACTGCAGTTCCCATAACCGAACAAAACCTGTGCGTCGCTTGCACGGAAATAATCCTGACCGGCCACTTATTACACGTCACCGTCTACCACTTAGTACACATGGTACTCAGGAAGGAGAGCCATTTGGTTGACTCGAAATGGACCGCCCACAATCCACTCCATCCGGATCCGGGTCACGAACAAACGTTGCTTTCCACTTCGTCGTAATACCCAAAACACCATTTTGATCGCTAATTTCTATTGTAATATATTCATAAAATTCAATAAACTATAGTATTATGAAACTACTTTTTGAGATAAATCTACATATGATTTTCATGTATCCGATATAAATATTTAAAAAGATATTGATAGAAGTTTGACCGCGCGTATTCTAAAATGAAATGGCATGTATTTGCGACTAGAGAATAATAAAGACCTATATAGAAGTACACGTAGCGGTGCAGATTAAACGAATTAAGGATGTGGAAATTTAGCCGACAAGTGGTGCAGATTCAGCGAATTAAGGATGTGGAAATTTAGCCGACAAACACACTGATTAATCCTGCCATTATGACGAGGGTAAAATTGATATGGTTAAACCACTTACCCCTTGTCAATTTACATGTTGTCAAGCCATAGTAACAGTGTCAGTATCCTCGGTCTGTCATGTCCTCGCCTCTTGAAATCCTATTAACTGAAATAAGATGCACTAAATTTGCTTCATACAGTTAGCATAAGTTCAGATATCAGTGTCTTTTGGTTATGTATTGCTTTATATATATATACTCCTGCTTCACAGTATGTTGGATCGCTTCACAGTATGTTGAAACACATGAGAATTCAAATTTGAATTTAGAAAATAGACAATAAGACGATTTGCCGGCATGGCAAAATTGGTTGTTTTTCCCCCCTTTTGGGCAAACTGGGCATAGTTTAAATCAGAAGAGCATTTCATACAATGCTGACTGCTGATTCATTTAGGTTTGAGGCCCTAGCAAATCTAATGACTGGGCGATGATGATGTGGGGGGCGGCGGCCGACGCCGCGCGGCCGCCCGCGGGCGTTTGCTAGAGAAACATTAGAACCTTCGAACTTCATCTCCTCCCTTCTTGACTTAACTAGATGCTTTGCTTATTCTAGAATGACAAGAATATATTGGTCATGGTCGACATGGACTAGCGAATACTTGAAACATAAGTCACAATCTAAAAGCTCCGGAGAGCTACTCCTATTTCGACAGTACGTGCTGGCAAGTGGCAACCAAAGCCGATGTTTCTTATCTCCGGGGATGAGCGAATCAGAGGCAGATGACCTTTTACCCTGCCATCTGCAATAAACATTGATCTCGGCGGATGGGTTGGTTAACGTGTCAGCTAAATGTAAAAGTGTACCCTAATTGACAGATACTTCACTTGCCTTGTAATATTAACAGAGAATCTAGGTCCATGATCATTTAATAACTACTAAAGTACGAGTATATTGCACATTGGCAGGCAAACGAAGCTGTGACAACACTAGATATTTCAAATTTTTGTCTAACAAATTGCATCGTATGATCATAACCAAATGTAAAGGCATTCAAGAGTTAAGAAAGGCCAATGTTCCAATGAATTGGTTGTCCCATGATATACTATGAAGTATTGCCTCTAAACAAGAAATGTCTTTACTTTGTAAGGCTGACAATGTCACATATCAGCATAGATAATGCAACCACATAATACTCACGGCATTTTTAGGGATAAGACCATAAGTGTTAATTATATATACAAAACATCACAGTTCCTTTTCATTGGCATAGTTGTGCCCCTAAGAAAACGAAAGAAAACAAAACCAGACCAAACCAAAGTTCAGCCCTATTCCATCAAATCAACGTCAAAGACGCAACTAAGCTTAATTAATCAAATATAAGTATTTCGTTTGCCTTCCGATGTGCCCCAATTGACTATCATCAAAGCAGCTCGTATTTGACAATAAAAGCAAGATACTGATCTGCATCAGTACCCAGCTGAGCTGATAAACGGGTGAATAGATTAGCCAACAGGGCAAAAAGGTCTTGCAATTAATGCCATATTGCACTTCTACAATCAACATGACGCACTAAACTTCACAACACTGTTACAATGGAAGCCTGATATCAACACTGTTACAATGGAAGCCTGATATTATTGAATAGATAAAAGGAATTACCACAATGAAGTCAGTGGAGAGCTGGATTGGGTGTCCGGAACTGATAAAAATGTGGTGCAGCTTCAGTAAGCCACGATGGTTCAATGGCAATAACATTGCGCATATAGTGCTTGTCAGTTGAAACAAGAGACTGGTAGACGACCCACTTTGGATTAACCCTAAAATGTGAGGATGATGTCATGAAGTGCATTGAAAAAATATACAGAAAAACACACCCATCAAATATAGTAAAATATCATTAAACTCACCTAAAGAGCACAGAAGATGGATGAATGTAAACTTCTTGGGATGTCCTAAGTGTTTTATACACTCCATTCTGGCCATATTCCTATATGGCAGAGAAAGTTCGCACTCAGCAGGGTCACAGAAAAATTAACGTGAACTGCATGTTGCACACTAGCTGAATAGTTGTTGTTCTTCAGGATAAATGAAACACAAATGTGCAAGAGCACATCAACCACAGAAGGATTCAAATACAGTTCATATGTTTTTCAACGTCTCAGACGGTAGCTAACTAATTTGGTGGCAGAATAAAGAATATGTCCACCTTGCGGACTCTCTACACTATACCATATATTACAAAGGCAAGGATAACACTTCCAAGATATCAGATACAAAACATCCAGGGGAAAGCTGCACGTTGAGTGGACAGCACATGCAGTTTCGGTGTTGAACCTCCAGACCCGTCTACAGACAGCCACTATAGGCAAGCACTGAGCTGGAATTCACTCCCACCTCTCAGGCGGATGCTTTTGCCCCTAATTTAGTCCACACACACCCATTCACACCCCAAGTCCCCAATTAGGGGGCACCATTTGTCTTTTGTACCAGGCCAGGCTCTTGGCCAGTTAGCCTATTTATACTTGTTGGAATTCTCATCTATAACTCAGACTATCACTTTCTAGGTTCTAATCATTGTAAAAACTGGACTGCTCTTTTGAAACGTGAGGTGCGTTGGCCAGTGGGCCAGTTCAACAAAATGCTAGGAGGCTGGTTGCAGGGAAAGTTCATTCCCAATCTTTTGGCCAGTCTGGACTGGTCTAATCCTATAGCAAGTTTATCGACAGTCACACTAATAAACATTTCAGCTCCTAATCATATATTAGGCTTTTATGAGGAAACTAAGCTCTGTCTATGTATGAGAACATCAAACCCGCCAAGTAATGGTCACATATTACAGAAATTGAGCAAATACCTCCAGATGACATGCATTAGCAAATGAACCAGCAATAATGGCCTTTCTAACTGCCTGCAGAATATCGAGATAACAATGCAGTTAGCATAAATGCATGAAAGCTTTAGTAACTTGTGAGGTGTTATAGTTCATAAAGAATCAATTCAGAAGGGTGTTGGGCACATCCAGCAGTATCATGAGGTGGAAAAGGACTGCATAACAGTTACACAACAATGGTGGTTTGCACAAGATATGCCCCCCAAAAAAGAGCATATTATCTTCAAATGTGGATATTCGTATGTCAATATGTTATATTATTCTTGATACTTTGTTCTCCAAATTGTACAGTATATGCCGGATTGGAATGACACTATTCCAAAATACATGTGAATACAATACCACAATCTGAAAAGAAATTGTATTTTCATTCAGTTAAGAATATCATTGACATGCTCAAAATTAACTGACAACCAACGATGCACAATAAATACTATTCTAAAAAGAATGGCACTTTGTTATGCAAAGTAACTACCAAAGTGACAATATCAAAAGATATATGAATCATAAGGTATAAGAATTATTTAAGATACAAAATTGCAGAATGGCATATTGCCATAGAGAAAGCATTTGAATTTACCCTAGCATGCACAAAGAACTCATAAGTACCAAAGCAAAATTAAATGAAACTGGAAGGCTCCTACCTGCATATCTCTGTCGCATGATTTCAGTTGTATGCCAAACCTCTTTGTTACCCTGACAAGCTGCTCCCTGATGTCAATAACCTTCTTCTGCAGCAAAGAGAGAGGAATGTTCAAAATGGATGTGTGTACAACAAAGAAAACTAACATAGTTTGGGATATGTGCACATTCTTAGTTAAAAAGAACACAAACCAATGCTTGGTAGTTCAAAAAGTTCTTGTAGCACCACTGACTAGATTTTCCAGACTGGTGAAATCCTCTGTAGATATTCAGGAATGTTACATGATCTCCCTGTGGTACAATATATATTCAAGACCATTAGAAAAGATGATGAAGAAAACAAGAGCATACATAATCAAAATGCATACTTCTGACAATTTGCACACGCACCCCTGTGGTACAATATATATTCAAGACCGTTAGAAAAGATGATGAAGAAAACAAGAGCATACATAATCAAAATGCATACTTCTGACAATTTGCACACGCACGTGCAGAAACACACAGGGAGGGAGGCTCTTAAATATGGATAGTGCTGGTCAAGTGCATTTTCAGGGTGTAATTTTTCACAGTTTTGTTCAGTAACACCAATGCTGTAATACAAAATCCAAACAATAGTAACAAATGTTGAGTTACCCAAAAACATTGATTCTAGCACTAGCCAGGCCGATCACCAGTATGAGCTTACTGGTCATCATGATCAGCGCATGAAAACGGTACCACAAAAAACACACATTTTTAAGTAATCATAAAGGAACTGAATAAAATACAGGGATTTTTCCCCAAATGTGAAAACAAGAGCAACTGTCCAGTTTTGGAATGTAATCATAAAGGAAATGAATAAAATACAAGGATCTACCTAATGACATAATATTACTCTATTGTGGTCTATCGGTGTCATATAATGCTTGACCGCACTAAGCACCAATATGAGTGTCAAACTGTCAATATTAACAGCTAAGTAACATCAGGGTTCCTGAGTAAACAAATGAAATTTGGGATCAAGTTGATCCTACGAACCTCAGCAGCAGCAAAACGAAGCTTGGCTTCATCAAACTCCTTCTTCACTCCCCTCACAGAAACCCACACAGACTGTATAAATCAGCGGGTGTCAGAATAATTCGAAGTTTAAAATAGCACAAAAAATGGAGGGCATATGAGATAGAAATCCTTAACTTGAACAGACAGAAATGCTGCTATAGTCAATATCTCATCAGAGCATTCAAAATCATTGGCTGACAAGATCATTTTTGAAATCATGGGGTCCTGCAACAAAATAGAATGTACTTTTATTGTACATATCAATCTCTTAAGTTGAGGAACGCTGTTCACCACAAATGTAAGTAAAAAAAAATGTACAGCAGAACTGGTACAAGTATAAAAGGACATGAAATCCTTTAAGTAGATGGCCAACATAGCAGCATAGTTTTCAAAAGCTATTGGAACATCATCAACCACGTTCGGCAGAGTAACACTATATGCGACAAGTGATGGATAAGAAAATTAATAAAGTATCGTAAATGTAGAGACAAATTCATCAAACAAGAGGGTGCGGCAAGCCGGCAACTGTAGTTCCTAAAGCTTAGCCACAAAGCAAAGCATGTCAAAATCATCAAGGCTGCAACAGATACTTCACAGTTCAAACAATGCAACCACTTCAGCTAGTTCAAGTATCCAATTGTAAAAGGTTCTGTAAATTCAAGTATTGATACAATTTAAATCAGAAAAAAAGTACTACGTTACACATACCAGAGGGATCTCAGCAACTTGGAAACCAATGGGTACTGTTAGTTTGGCATCTTCATCAAGGATTCCTAAGGAAAATAGAACTTCAAGAGCCCGTATCATTGCCTCTGGTGATGGAGAAGCTGGCCAATCAAACCCCAAAATGTTGTCTATGCCCAGCGCTTTCAACTGTCATCCCAGAACATAATTCAATAATGGGGCATCAACAACACTTTCCATCATAAATGTCGTTGCTCAAAAGAAAATTTAAATCAATCATATTAAATGTACAGAACATTCTTCAGTGCAAACTTTTCAAAGAAATTGTGCCTGATACTTTGTTGCTGTGTGCATTTCATTTTTGTGGGTATTTTCCTGGTTTCTTGACTCAGAAAGTCAGGCCCAGGAATAACTGCATTGACAAACTATTGCATTTACGCATGATGCAAGAAATGGACACAGTAGTCAAAACATCCAAGGATCCTATAAAATGAATTGTATAATATATAATCTATGCTCAGTTCCATCAATCACCATTGGTCCAAGCTCTAGCAGTCTAGCTAGGTTGATAGGCTGATGAACATGAGATATGAATATTTTTTTAGTGATTGCGAACTTAGTGTTCATTCAAGGACTACTTTTCTAGTAGTTTTACATTAACTAGTCATTTTGTTTTGGCAATTGCCAATTGGTATATTCAAATACACATGTAAAAACAATTTTATACTACTCAACATGAAACATATTACATGTATATGTTTTTGTGATATTCAATAGTTGATCTGCATATAAGCGTCCGTGTACCGCATAAGCATTGAGAGATAGGGTGACTGATTGCACACTGATTGCCACCTTTTAGAACATTCGTAAATCACTCTTTAAAGCATTATAGGCTAAAAAATTAACACTGCAGATTATAATAAGTATGCATTATCTTTCTACAATATGACTAAAATAATCAGGAAATAGACAAGCACAGATACCTGTACTATGCAGGAAACAAGGTTAGACCTTTGCATTTCTGGAATCCCTTCTGACTGCATTTCATTTAGGTAATATTCCTCTGTATAAAGCCTGCAGGAGATATCAGCTAATGAGATGTACAGAAATCGTGAAACATTTAACCCCAAGGCCCAAGGTGAAGAATATCACAGTCCACAGAATACTGAATGTACATAATTTAATATATGAATGTAGATTTATTTCGAAAATATTCAAAATCAAGGGTAGGAAAAATAAACATGATAGTAGATAAAATAATAATATAAGGCATTAGATAGTCATCTAGAGAAAACAAACTGCGATAAATAAAAGCATGGATTGTTTTAAATAAAACAATGAGTTCAGAATTAGGTATGGTGAAAATCCACCAGCATATAATTAATCAATATGATTGCTACTAGAAAAAGAGAAACATAAATTAACGTCATGAAGTGTATCATCCACAAACACAACACTTCAAGACTAAACTGTTCAAAATACCTAAAGCACTTCCCAGGTCGCACCCTTCCAGCTCTTCCTGCTCTTTGCCTTGCAGATGCTTTGGATATTGGTGCGACAACTAAACTCTCGATGTCAGAAATCTATACCCAAAACAAGTAGAGTTATGCTACAAGAAAAAAGACTATACCAAACAACAATACAAGAAAAAAAGAATACACCAAACAGTTTGATCTCGGTTTTAACGGCCCAGTCTAGCTTAAAAATAGGTATGGGGGTGAATGCCGCCAAGAAAGAGTAAGTCCCAAAGTGTGTCATAAATAACTTAAATATTAACAAATAAGTAAATCAAGGCACCATTGTATTTTTAATAAGAAAAGGGAAAATTTTGCTGGTGCCACTAAAAAAGTGCGCAATTTCGTTTCTGCCACTACTCTTTTCCTCGTTTCATTTTTTGCCACTAGTCTTTGCTCTTCTTCCTCCTTTTGCCATTTCTATCAGTTGACTATAAGGTTGACCTAACGGTGGTTGGATTCGGACATTTTTGCCCTCAGCTCACGGTACAGGTACGGGCCTTTCGATTGGGCACCGTGAATCAAATGAAGCATAGAGTCATCAACTACTCTAGAGGCACCGCTACTCCTCCAGGTCCAGCACCGCCGCTCCCCCTCCACCCCCTGCCGCTTCCTTCCCCTTCCTCTCTCTTCTCCCTACTGCGCTCGTCCTTCCCCTTCCTCCCCCAGTCCCAATTTCTCCATTTCGGTCTCCAGATTTACCTCGAGGGCAAGCAAATAGAGGTCATGTCTTCGACGTTAGCAAAGGGCGGAGCGACGAGACATCTAGAAGCATTGCTGATGAAGTAATCGTGCCCTCGTTGTGAGGATCCTGCAAATGTGTTCATCTCCCATACGCCAAAGAATCTATCTTGAGTGTTCAGGAAGTGTTCCAATATGTCGGTAAGTTTTTAGAAGTAAGATCTCTGATTTAGTAGTACAGACTATTCCCTTGAGATATTGCCTGATTTTTGTGGAAACTACCATTCAGTGTATACAATTATAACTTTCTTCTGCATACATAAGTGTTATGATGCAATTGTGTTGCATCTTGTTTGCAAACTGGTGTATGGCAGTCTTTGCATTTCTTCCATGTATGCTAGGGTGGATGAACTACTATCAGCCAACTTTGGGTAATGCGTGCTTATCCTGGTTATGCCATGTAGGGCTATTCTTTCTTCCTCAGACCCCTAATAAAGACGGTGTTTGCCCTAGTTGTTGTTTATATGTAACTTGGGATCACTGAAATTACTGCCCTTATAGATTACAGATCATAGGCAATGTCATAGTATGTCAATAGGGATCCCCTGTCAATATGATATGTACATTGAACTACTTGGCCGTGACTTTCACATTGTGTTGCATTATTTATGTTTGTAGAGCACAACATGCTGATATTGGTAGTGAGCTGATAAATCCAACCCCGCTGTTCGAAATGTTGCACTCCAAATTGCTGCATTGCAAGAAGATTAGCTAGGACATAGTGATGCCACATGACAACAACAGATTGAAAAAAATGGATGAAATGATGAAAAGAGTAGAGAACATGCTGAAGAAATTAGTTAATATAGCAATCTTTGCAATGTTGCTCCTTCTATATGATGTTCTAGCGAAGTAGCACTGTGTTGTAACAAGATTGCAATGCATCTCTATGATTTATGAATGAGAACGGACTTATTGAAAGAAATTAATGTGACAAGTTCCATACATTCCCATTACTTAACATGATCATACAATACTTGATAGGTTTGAGAAATGAAAATGCAAGTGACATACACTCCCATTACTTAACATATCCATACAATACTTGACAAGTTTGACACAAAGGCTAGTGACATAGTTCCATACAACACAAAGGCTAGTGACATGGTTCTGTACAAGACTGCATTTAGGCAAGTCTTATCCTACTGCTTGTCCCAAAGGCTGGGCTTTCATGTGGCTCTGCATCAGTTTCAGTAGAGACTGATGGTGGCAGGGAATGTGGTGGGCTTTCTTGTGGCTCTGCATCATTCCTATGCGCTGGTGGTGGACAGTTCTTTCTTGTCGGTTGCATTTTCTTGTGGCTCTGCATCATTCCTATGCGCTGGTGGTGGTGGACATTGGCCTGCCTGCCGGTCTTTTGCTTATAGGGAAGTGCAATTTGAAGCCTAACTGGACCTTTGGTCATTGACACTTGTCAGGCATGGTTGGAATGGTACCCTCAGAAGCATTAATGAACCTTTAAACCGAGTAGAAATCATTGACATATTCTTCCGCATCTGTGCCTCTGAGAGATGTGACGAATGCAAGGGCATGTGGGCAAGGTAGGCCACTCACTTGCCATTGTCTACATGTGCATGAATGCTCACCTAAATCAACTATGTGCCTCCAACTATTGCTACCAACCTTGACTTCTACTCTTTTTGTTGTCAGCTCTGCAAACTGTTATTGAGCATAGTGATCACGCTTCCTCTTCATCCCCTTCAGCCTCTTCATTCTCTTCATCCCATTCATCCCATTTATTCTCCTCATCCTCTACAACTTGGGGACTAGTTTTTTTCCTACTTCTCCACTTGACATAGAGTACATGTCCTCCTCGTCCACACCCACTTGATCCTCAAGTTCATACTCCTTTTCAGGGCCAGATAAGTTACTGCCCAAAGATTGTCTACCATGATTACTGCCTGACGGTTGGCTACTAAGAGCAATTGATGATTGGGTTAGATCCTCAACAGCTGGTGGCACAGGTATCTGTTGTTTTGGAGATCCAGGTGGGACTGGTTGTGAACTTTTAGCCTCAGCCTGTCAATTACTACTCACAGACACTACCACACGAAATCTCCTTTCACTCATACTCAGTAAACATGCCAACCACATCATCATCGCCATTCAAAACTTGCAAACACTTTCTTATAGAGCTATAATATTTCGCTAGTCGCTACTGCTACTTCATGTATGCCCCAAGAATATCTGTCCTTAAGAACTGAAAGAAACCCAATTAAGCTAGACTTACGCTCTACATCCAAATCAAATGACCACGCCCACACATTGCGATAGTTATTGCCCGCATAGGTTACGCGATGTGCGGCATACTTCACCTCCAGTGTATACCTTGTATCCATCCTAACCAATAAAACCAACCACGAAAACCATCGGAACTTCAACAAACCATGGAAAATCAAGCACATTCGACAAGGGGACTGCAATGACTTACTGTTCCTGGATGACCTCCACGTTGAATTGGCGTACTGCTCCTCAATCCAAGGTTTTCTGTTCGTTGAACTCAGATTAGGGATGGACTAACCCCAATTGCACGATGGATTGGACGATTTGGGGGATTAGTGATTCAGATGTGCGGATTCGGGGTGGGGACTAGGGATTCGAGTGTGCGGATTTAGGGGAGGTCGCTCGATGGACATCGCCCGATTTATGGTTTCGGGTTGAGGATTTGGGGGAAGCCGCGGTCGCTCGATTGGGGACTGATTCGAAGTGGGGACGAAGTGATTCACATAAAACTGAACTTGTGACCCCCACAGCCTGACAAGGGTAAAATTGTCCATCTCCATCTACGCCCGCTTCTGGCCCTTCTACTAGTCAACCTGACAGTCAACTGACGGAAATGACAAAAGAAGGACGAAGAACAAAGACTAGTGGCAAAAATGAAATGGGGAAAAGAGTAGTGGCAGAAGCGAAATTGCACATTTTTTCAGTGGCATCAGCAAAATTTTCCAATAAGAAAATGCTGCAATTCTATAAAACAGTAGAGGGGCCTGAATTCACTCATCTGTAGTGCCTTTACAGACAGATTAGTTACTGGATAGGAAGTCAAGGATTTTATGACAGGCCCCAAAAATAGGATTTTATGATTGTACACATACCAAGTGAATGGGCACTAGCAAGTCAGAATTTGAATATCAGGGCACAAGCTAGCATTCAAATTTCATAAAAAAAAAAAATCTATGAAAAAGGAACAAAAGTAAAGTTCTACCTAGGATAGCCAGATTGCAGTACTGAAATAGAACATACCGGATTATAACACTTCTGCTTGGAAAACCCACTATCAACAACATACACCACGCCCTGCACAATATTGAGAGAAATCAGCCGCAGCCAACATGATATTTGCTACCATAGCCAGGCAGTACCTCCAGAGTCAATGAAGTCTCAGCAATGTTGGTTGATATCACAACTTTTCTTTTCCCTTTTGAAGTAAGAGCAAAAATGAGATCCTATAAAGCCAAAGAACAGATAGTATCAACATGAAGTGGTAACAAATCACAACATATTTCACCATATAACTCTAATGAGTGAGGACTACTTACTTGATCTCCCCGCGGAAGGCCGGAGTATAAGGGCAAAATCAGCAAGTCTGAGAATCAATGCAGTCTGAATGCGTTAGAAATCATAATTTGCTACCGCAAGCAGATAAAGTAATGTGGCAATGACATGGACTTCCAAGGACCGGACATCCACATCCAAAACAACCTATTTTATCCTTATCTGGAGTCTGGAGGTGACTAGTAAATATTAGCATAGCTTATTTCACTAATCTATACAATGCAGAAAAATACCAAAATAGTGTCTTCCAAGATGTTGAATTTCTTCATTTAGCAACTTAACAGCAGCATCTATGTCATCCTGGCCAGTTAAAAACACCAAAATATCCCCTGGTGGCTCCTACAGAAATTGATGAGTGAAGATAAAAAAAGCTATTCAATGACTGGGAAGAGTAATTCTTTTCCTTCAAAAAGAGGAAGAGATTAAATACAAAAGGATAAGAATATGGCAATACACAATACTGCAATACTATAAAGATGAATGCTTGCAGCTCCATATTCGCCTTAGAGACTACAACATTATCAAAAGAATAAGAAAACTATGCCTGTTTATCCGGTGGACTATGATCGTATCAGCTTAGTGTTTGCTTTAAACACTTTGTCCAATATCATAAACTGATAACTGAAGAGAGACTGACAGAGACCATGATTAGGTAAATATTTCTATAAATGTACCAAATACAAGAGATAATAAGATATTTTCTCAACTTGCTTCCTCGGTAACTATTTTGATGAATTAAGTGATTATGTCTCTTAATCAACAACAATTGTTTTAATTTTGATGTTTACATTTTTTAATTTTAAATGTCTTTGGACAGACATGCATTTTTATGCAGCTCATAAGTATAATTTGAGTTTCAATGCTTACAAGACTGAGCATGTAATTGCACATATAACTTCAGCTAAACCCATAGAGTAACAACAATTGACCTCCATTCATATAAGCCAGCAGTAGTAAAGCTTATGTAAGATGGAGAACCGTGTCTAAAATCTGAATAAGCTTGACATTTGTTTTATCAAAAAAGCACAACAGCCTAAGAGAAGTAAATAATAACTGTTGACACATTACAATGAATCAATGGACCAGATAAATCAAGTGTAATCTAAAGGAAAACAAAGTACCACCAACAACAACAACAACAAAGCCTTTTAGTCCCAAACAAGTTGGGGTAGGCTAGAGTTGAAACTGTTAAAGTAGACTTGTATACGGTGTTATTTGCAATTTTATCTTCCACTGTACATGTATATGTCAGGCCCATTGGCCCATTGAATGAGATTGAGCTGCTATTCTAACATGGTATCAGAGGCCTAGCTAGGGTTTCCTGTAGCTCCGCCGCCGCCGCCGGTTGTCCTTGCCGGCGACGCCACCGCAGCCTCGCCATACTTCCCCAAGACGGCGCCTCCTCTCTTTCTTCTCTCTTTCGGCGACGTCTCGCCACTTCATCCATCGTTTTCATCGAAGGCTTGGCGTTCTCCGTCCCCCCTGCCGACGACGCCTCACTTGTTATTGCTCTCTCATGCATGGCGTGTCTAAGGCCACACAGCAGCTGCTTCATGAGGCGACGCTTCGCTCCTACTCCCGAAGCGGCGGCGCTGCTTATCTCTCTCCAGTCGCCATTGCTTTGCTTCCTCCGCCGGCTTCCCTCTCCACCACGGTGTCTCCTCCGTTTCTTTCTCTCCACTGCCGCTTCTCCAACAGGCGCTATGCCCGCCTCCCTTCCTCTCCAGTGTTCGTAGGCAACAGCAGCTATGCACTGCCCTGAGTATATAGCCAGCCAAAAAAAAAAAGAGTAGAACTACATCGCCTCAAGATCTCGAGATGGCCATCGCACTCATTCCATGGGACCGATGCCTCTTCCGCCTGTTATGTTTGATGGGACCAACTTCCGGAGTGGTCCACTATGCTCCGGTCTCACTTGATAGCCGCGTCTATGGGGTCATCTCACTGAGCTCGCTCGCCCCGCCGCCTCGATTCGACAGATTCACCAAATGGTTGGGCGGATGGCGCTTCTGATCCCTGCAGATGTTCTAGCAAAGATATGAAAGCGAGACATCGATCAAGATAAGTCGCCGATCTGCAGACTCTCGAGAGCGGCAAAGGATGAGGCTCGTGGTTATTGTTTGCCATCTTAAGCAAAGATGAAGGTTGAGCTCACCATGGGTCTAGCTGCTCTTCCTTCTTCGCAGCTGATGTGGGAGCGTCTTGCGAGCTCGATTCAAATGAGCAAATGATGCTCTACACCTCTACACCGAGTTGGCGAGCTCTTCATCGCCAGGACTCCACTGTTGATGCCTTCTACCAGCAGATCACTGATGTGTGGCGTCAGCTTGACTCCTTGGAGCCTCCCTACAGTCCGACCTGTGACTGCTGTGGGCTTCATCGGGACCACAAGAGTGTTGTTCGCCTCTTTGAGTTCCTTCGCCGCCTTCGACCGGAGTTTGAGCAGCTCCGAGCTCAGCTGCTGGCCCATTCGCCTCGACCGTCCCCGGTTGAGGCGCCACCCCGTCCGTCCGAGGAGACTCGTCTTCGTGGCGTTCTATCATCCCCTCGCTTGGCCCCGATCGCTTCCACACCTCCTCCCACGACAGCCTCAGGATCGCTCTCTCCCAAAGACCTAGAGGCTCCGTTGTTTATGGCGAAAATTGCTGGTGCAATGGTTCGCCAGAATTCATGCAGAAGAAGACAGACACACCATTGAGCAAAGGCAGAGGCGGCCTCAAGACCGCAAGGGTGGAGGTAGTGGAGCTGTACCTCTCGCCCATCGGACGCCTGCTAATGACCATGCAGATGTGACTCAGCGCCTTGAGCGATGGAGCGCCACTGGGGCGACACCTTCTCCAGACCGTCTGCTGCCTTCCTTCGTATACAGCTGTTCTGGATTCTTAACTCTGGTGCTTCTTTCCATATGACATCTGATCCCACTCACCTTGGCCCACTGAGTTCCTCAGCTATCCCTATGTCTGCCGAATCGGTGATGGTACTTCCTCTCGCTTCTTTGGTGGGGCACTCTTCACACTTCTTGTTTTCATGTTCCTTCTGTTTTCCATGTTCCTCGCCTCGATTTACAGCTTATCTCTGCTGGCCAGCTTGCTGACCTTGATTGTCGTATCATTCTTGAGGCTGACTATTGTTCTATTCAGGATCGTCTCACCGGGACCCTGGTTGGTACTGGCCGTCGGGTCCGTGACTCTCAGCGTCTTTGGGAGCTTGACTGGCTTCGCCTTCCCTCCGCTTCCGTCACATCCACCTCCAGCAGCCTGGCCGATCGTCGCCTCGATGTCACTGTCCTCGCCACCCCTGCTTCCGCCAGTTTTGCTCAGTGGCATCATCGTTTAGGTCACATGTGTGGGTCTCGTCTTTCTTTCTTAGTGAGTCGTGGTGTTCTTGGCAAGGTTCTGGTGATACCTCCTCGTCTCAGATGGGTCAGAAGCTTGGGAAGCGACTCTGCTACCCTATCCCACTAGTGACTCGGTGTCTCTTCAGCCATTTGATTTGGTTTATTCTGATGTATGGGGCCCGGCTCCCTTCGTTTCGAAAGGGGGTCATCGATATTATATGATCTTTATTGATGATTTCTCTCGTTACACTTGGATCTATCTTCTGACCTCTAGGCATCAGGTGTTGTCTGCTTACCAGGCCTTCGTTGCCATGGTCCGCACACAGTTTGACTCGCCTATTCGTGTCTTCCGTGCTGACTCTGCTGGCGAGTACCTATCCACCTCTCTTCGTCAAGATCTCCTTGAGCAGGTACCCTTCCTCAAGACTTTTATCAAGGTGCTCACGCCGTAATGGTGTCTCGAGCGTAAGCATCGCCACCTTCTTGAGACCGCCGAGCGATGATGTCGTTTTCCTCTGTTCGCCCACACTGGCCGAGGTCGCTCTCATCATTGCTCACCTTGTGAACCTCCGGTCTTCTCATCGCTCTTCGTGGTGCCACCTGCTGAGCGCCTCTCTTTGGCCGGCCTCCTCAAGACAAATACCTTCGTATGCGTTGGTGTGTTGTCTTTGTACTACTTCAGCCCCGTGAGCGGACGAAGCTCACTGCTCAGTCTGTTGAGTGCGTCTTTCTTGGCTACGATGCTGAGCGCAAGGGTTATCGCTGTTGGGACCCTGTGGCTCACAGGATCCGGGTCTCTCGAGACGTCACCTTTGATGAGTCTCGCTCTTTCTTCACTCGTGATCCTTCCTCTAGTCCGCACTCTACTTCTGATTCGCTCTCTTTCCTCACTCTACCTTATGCTTCCTTCTGTCCACCATCGCCCTCTCCTCCGTCCCTGCCTTTATCTCCATCCTCGCCACCATCACCCTCACCTTCCATTCCAGTTCCTTCGTCCGCTGCTCCCCCCTCTCCCTCACCACCTCAGCAGCCTTCTTTTGCCTTTCCGCCTCCTCCTATCCGTTTCCACTACACTCGTCGTCCACCTCCTCCCGGTTCCTCCTCCCTCCTAGGTCCTGCTCCAACTTCAGAGTCTTCTCCCTCTTTAGAGCCCTCTCCGTCTGCTCCTACTTCAGAGCGTACCTCTCCTGCTCCCTCACCGCGGTATGCTCTTCGTGATCGGAGTTTGATTCCTCGTCCCAATCGCTACGGTTTCGTTGCTCCTGCTATCGTCTCCTCTGAGCCTACTTCCTATCGCGATGTCATTACTCATCCCGAGTGGCGTCACTATAGCTAAGGAGCTTGTCGCTCTAGAGAGCACCAAAGACTTGGGACCTTGCACCTCTTCCTCCTTCGCACACTCTATCACGCAAGTGGGTCTATAAGATCAAGACTCGCTCTGATGGCTCTATTGAGCGCTATAAGGCGCGTCTCGTTGCACGTGGCTTCCAGCAGGAGTATGGGCGTGACTATGAGGAGACCTTCGCTCCTGTTGCTCACCGGACCACTGTGCACAAACTTGTGGCAGTTGCTTCTGTTCGCCGGTGGACCATCTCCCAGCTTGATGTGAAGAATGCTTTTCTTCACGGTGAGCTACGTGAGGAGGTCTACATGCACCCACCTCCTGGCTATTCTGTGCCAGATGGCCACGTGTGTCGCCTTCGTCGTTCTCTCTATGGGCTCAAGCAAGCCCCTGCTTGGTTTGAGCGTTCACCTGTTGTCACCATCTTTGGTTTTGTTGCTAGTGAGCACGGCCCTGCTCTCTTCGTTCACACTTCTCCTCGTTGTCGTACTCTTCTTCTTCTCTACGTGGATGACATGCTCATCACTGGTGATGATCCTCAGTACGTTGCCTTTGTAAAGGCGCGTCTCAGTGAGCAATTTCAGATGTCTGATTTGGGTCCTCTTAGGTACTTTCTTGGGATTGAGGTCACTTCCACGCCTGAGGGCTACTACCTCTCCCAAATGAAGTACATTCAGATCTCCTTGCTCGCATGTCTCACCGATCAACAGATTGTTGCCACTCCTATGGAGCTTCATCTTCACTTCGTCCCCATCGACGGTACTCTCTCGAGGATCCTACTGCCACCGCCACCTAGTTGGGAGTCTTGTTTACCTTGGCATTACTCGTCCGACATCTCCCATGTCTGTTCACATCCCGAGCCGCTTTATGCAGACTTACTACTCGATATACACTCACACCACCTCCTTCGAGTCTTGCAGATCTTCGTGGTACCATTGATCGCCGTCTGTTTTTCTCTTGCTCCAAATTTCTTTGCGCCTCGTGCCTATTCAGATGCTTCTTGGGCTAGTGATTCCTCCGATCGTAAGTCTCTATCTCGCTTATTGTGTCTTCCTTGGTTCTTCTCGATTGCTCGAAGACCAAGAAGCAGATCGCAGCTTTATCGCCCAAGATCGAGGCCGAGTTGCAGCGCTTGCCTCTGGATTACCGAGGTGACTTGGTTACTGGTGGCTCTGGTAGATTTTGGTGTCACTGTCTCTACCCTCACGACAGCTTGTTCTCACAAGATCTGCAGACGATCAAGATTGCTTGAGATCCGGTGAAGCATGAGCTCACCAAGCACATTGGTGTTGATGCTTCCTATGTCCGCCTCAGTGCAAAGAACAGTGGTTGCCCTTCAAGATGTGCCCTCCGAGGTTCAGATCATGGATTTCTTCACCAAGGCACAAACTAAGGCGCAAAGATGATCTCATCTCTCCAAACTCAATGTTGTGGATCCACCTTGAGTTTGAGGGTGTTAAAGTAGACTTGTATAGGGTGTTATTTGCAATTTTATCTTCCACTGTACATGTATATGTCAAGCCCATTGGCCCATTGAATGAGATTGAGCTGCTATTCTAACAGAAACCAAAGTACCAAATGATCAAAAGTATCCTAAGAAGCCTAATAACCAACATGACATCTACTGTTTTTCAGACAGCAAAAAACAACTAACCTTTTCATGAATAAGAAGAACAGTATTCACAGCAGCTTGCAAGTAGTCTGAAACAGGTTCTTCAACATAACAAATTTCTACAGTGTACCCTTTACCCTGTAGAACCAAATTATAATTGAATTATACTTTCTTCAATAAGGAGAGACCTCTATGTGTATTTCACCTCAAAAGGAAAACATACTTCAACAGAAAGTATAGCAGGTTCTGAGTTAGGCAAATGATCAGCACACTCAAGCAAGGAATTCTTCCGCCTGTACGTGAAAAAAAAAAGATGAAAGAAAATTCAAATATCAGGCATGCCACGCAATTAGATTGCATACACTAGTGCATATCATGTTTAAGCAACAGACACCGGTGCATGTATCAGAGTTTAAAAAATTTGCATCCTCATGAGGTTGACAGAAAGAGCTATTTGTGCATTTACTGTGGCAAGGCTTTTAACTTGTTCTTGAAAAGAAACTACCTGTGAAGGGTGGCACCTACATGAGATTTATTGGTGTCAGTATGCTTAGATTTACGTCATGTGATAAGGTTACCTAGAATTGGGAATAATTTAGTACCACAGCAGTTATTGAGGAAGCTATCTTACAAGTCTCACTGTATTTCATAGGCAATTGTGCTTCTTCATGCAGACCATCTATGTGACTAAATTGCTTTCAAGAGGATTTCCTGCTAGCCGAAATGCACTTATTTTACTTGCTAAAGTTTTAAACAAAAAGCTACAATACGAAGTGCAAAGATGAAAGGATATGAAACTAGTTCTTACTAGATAGGGAATGACCTAATGTTGAAAAAGGTTGACATTGATCTTGCTTCAATTGTTGCAGAGGAAATGATTAGACGCAACTCGGGCCGACGGCGTTGAATCTGGTTTATTCATGTAAAGATACATGCACAGTGGCAAACAAGATATTATTCACAGATGACAAGAAGAGAAATCAGACTTGCTTATTCAAAAGATGCAAACCTTTTTCAAGAGTCCCAGCAACATGTCAGTTGAAATGGATCTTTCATGAGCTTCATCTACCATAATTACACTAATAAAATAGAAAATTGTGGCTTGATGTCTGAATCAAAGAAACCAGTATGGAACCCTCCAAGACGACAAATTAGATAATTTAGCAATGCATTTTCTTTCACTAGAAAAGGAGTTTTTATCCATTATGAATATAAGCCAGAGTATAATCAGGATAAAGAGGGCCCCTTATATAATTGGATCAAGCATGGCTGAGTAATCATGACAAAGAGACAGGTAACAATTTGGACTTCCGGCTTACAGTCATAGCAATATTGAGGGTAATAAGCTGGTACCTATATTTGGTCAAAAGAGGATCTTCCATCATTTCTCTAATCAGTACCCCATCTGTGAGAAATTTGATCATGGTCATTCCCTGTCAAAACAGGTAGGGCATAAGCAGAGTAATAGGGCAAGAAAACCGTATGTTCCACTTTGGTACCCAAATTTGTGTGATGTTTATTTTATCTTAATGGCGTAACAAAGCAAGAAAGGAAAACTATAGACATACTACCATGTTTCGTATAGCAGAATTCAGGAGAAAAAAAAAACTGTACAGGCAGGAAAACTTGATCATACCGGGTTTGTTTGATCTTCAAATCGGATTGTATAACCAACTTCCTCGCCAAGTTTCACACCTACTTCTTCAGCTACTCTTGATGCGACTGTCTGTTCAAATAACTAAGATGAGTTGAATTTACTCAAAAGGCAACGATCACAAGAAAGAAAAAAAAGGAGAGGCATATACAAATGTAGTCTAAGAATAGAAAAGACCTTCGAACAGGAACATTAAGGCAAGAAAGCAGTTTGTGAGAGCAGTAAAACTTATACCTAGCTACAATCCTTTAGTCAGTAAGGATACAATTTTATCCACTGAGCCGCTGACTGCTCTATAATAGGATGTGAGAAATCACTATAGGAAAACAATAATAAGTTTTCAGCAGAATGCATTCCAATGCTGTATTCTACATATAGTAGTTCTCCAATGGACATCATTTTGCCTGGATATAGCCCAACGTTGAAATACTATTTAGTATATACATGTTTGAGGTAAAACAACCATGATGGTAAAAGTTTCAGACTTTCAGCACTAAAATATTTATCCAAGCACACAAGCACCTACCATGACTTTAAATATATTTTTTACTAGTATTATGTTTGATGAGTAATTGCAGGACATGCTAGCAAAGTACCATCTAGGATCGGCGCTACTTGATTCCTACTTAGAATTTTTCCACACAGCAGGCATGTCTATTTGAAGCATTGGACTAAGTATTCCAAGTATAATACAGATGCGGATATCTCCAACAAGTAACATGTGAAAGGAGCACAATTGTGGGCATCATATAATATCTGAATGAAGATTAAAGACACTTGATACCTGCACAGCCAACCGTCTTGGCTGGGTGCAACCTATAAGTCGACCACCCTCAGCCCAACCAGCCTCCTTAAGGTACTGATTCAATGTACACTGAAGTTAGAACTGGAACATCATTTGCCAGAAATATAATGACACATTATTACGAAATTGAACATTTTAATTTTTAACCAACAAAGAATAAACTTGTCGTACAACTTCCCATTTATATAATTGTAAGTTCAAATTCCAAAATTGGAGCATATCTAGTGGGAACTCAAACGTAGGTGAAACCAAGCAATGTACTTTGGTTTGATAACGAAATCAATATAAAAAAATGTAAAATAAATTACGAAGATAGTTCTCAACTCATTCTACCTTCAAACAAAATTTGAAGATCAAATTGTATAACTGTTAGGATACGCGAAAAAAGAGAAAATTCCTGACAAACAACAAATTAAAAGGAAATAGAAGGCAAAAGTTACTGTTTACAGTGAAAATCTCTTTTTTATTATTTATCTTTTAAAAAAATGAGTTTCAACATGAAATTTTACAGGTTCCACAACACTCCATAGACTATTTCCTGAATTTCTTTCTAGAATTTTTTGTGATGATTTAGCACTCAAAAACAAAACAGATTGCAAGATTGTGCCTATCATTGAGTTTGCACCACAAATGTTCCCTTTAAAATTAACACATATTACTAGGACCATTCCCAGATAGTAACAACTAACAACCAAGTAATTTTAATTGAGGAGTAATACCATGTGTTGCAAGTGAAGAACCCATTTTGATACCAAGTCGTAGTCCAAAAGAATGAGCAGGAGGTTAAGTGCAAAGTGGGTAAGTTTGATCTAAGAAATAGGCTGCTAATAGATAAAAAAAATAAGTACTCTACATTGTAATACTCAAAAGGCAGAAAATTATTTGCTAAAATGATAAACATTTTTGCCACCTCCCTTGCTAATTTTTGTTCCACATATTCCCCCCTTTATCTCAAAATGCCTCTAGGTTATCTGTAGGCTATTGTTCATGTTTACTATGAAATCTAGGCTTTATGTTGATCTATACCGCCAGGATGTGGAAACTGGAAGGACAACACAGACAATAGTAGAAGGTGTGGTCGTGACACAATAGAACACTCCACCAAGGGGCCTAAATCAAATGCAAAAAGGAGGAACCATAACTAAGCCAAAACCCGTGCTCTCATCCAGTCAAAAGTCGAGAGCACAGGCCAACCGTGCACACAAGGTATTTGGTGGAATTCAAACAGAATAGCCACAAATACAACGCACAATATTGGCAATTTAGCACAACTTTCCACCAAAGCACCTAAGACACCCAAACAAAAGCCCATATTACCAAAAAAAAATACAAGACGAACGGTAGACACAGTTCGCCCGGGCACTGGACTCGCACACGCTGTTCGACCAAATGCCTCGGAGTAATAGAGCGCAGCACACAAAAAAAATTCCTCACTGCTATAGGTACCCACGGGCCGTTCGAATTAAAAATGCCTAGAGCACGTACCTGAGGGATCTGCGTGGACTTGCCGCTTCCAGTCTCGCCGACAACGATGGTCGTGGCATGCCGCTCCACCAGGTAGAGGATGGCCCTGCGGTACTTGTACACCGGCAGCCGCTGCCGCTGCCTCTCCAAGGACGCGTACCCAAACCTAGCACCAACCACAACAGAAGAAGCAGCACCCAGCCACTCTCATTTAGAAACCACAGGTAGCGAGCTCGAAAGGCGAGAGGGAAGAATTGAACGGGGTTTAGGGTTTGTGGAAGCGCACCCGGAGGAGGAGGAGGAGTTGGTGCTGGTGGGGAGGAAGAGGACGCCGCCCTCCTCGTCGTCTACGATCGAGGAGCTCGGCTTCTCCGACCCCGGCTTCCAGAACCTCGACATGACCGCCGCTTCTGGTCGCCGGCGATGGCTGGCGTGGGTTTGGAGAGGAGGTGGAGACTGGAGAGAGTGGGGGGAAAGCTAATGGGTTATAGCCCATTTAAGTGGTCTTTTCTTTTGACGCATGTGACGGATGGGTTAGTGGGCTTGGAGGATTCTTTATCGGTTCCAGATGCGTGGATCGAAGCCCATGGTGCGGGAAAAGGCTGGCGCTACAGATATTACAGTAAAGGGCCTAGTTCGCTTTTGGTTCTCTCCTTTTTATCCTCATATATTGAGTTACAACTCTCTATCAAAATATAAAATTATTAAATACAAAATAGTACTTAATGTATAATTTATTGAGACTAGCTATGTGCCCGTACGATACAACGAAAACTCAATTTATGATAAAAAAATTATTTGCAAAGAGCATTAATCTTATCTAAATAATAATGTTCATTATGAATGTGCAATGGTTAAATGTTTAAATCAATTCATCGAAGCATATAAATTTCAAGCACCTATTTACAAACTCAAGATTAAAATTATCTTTAATTTCATAAATTTAAATAATAACATCACAACACTTGGGATTGTAAATTTGTAACGTCATAATTTGATATCAATCAATCGACCAAAAGAGGCATCACCTGCTGCCCCATGGGCACAAAGGCATTGAAAAGGTATGCGTCATCCGTATGTAGCTGCCACCATCAGCGACGTGCGTGGCTCATACGCCTTACTCTAGCTATACCATAGCCCCACCCCATCAACAAGCTCCACCGCCTCCTCGCGCTCCTCCCATGAGCATCTCCCTCAACCTATTGACATTATCCACCGCGGCGAGCTCCAGCAGCGCCGTCAGCCTATCTTACCGCCCACCATCGGCGACCTGTCCTTACGCCGCATCGATGAGATCAAGAAGGTCGCCCATTACCTCCACTCAACGGATAATTTCAACACATCTCCAGAAGAGGCAAGAAGCGGTGAGGTTATATAGACTCAGCAACCGAGAAGATATCTATGGAATCCAGATTAAAAAATCGTTGAATAAGGAAGGCAACAAAAGGGAAAGAGGCGAGAAGAGACCCAACTCCATGAATCGGAGCTCTGCTTTCTTCAGAAGGGAATCAATCGATCCAATCTGAAAAGCACCGGGAGCAATCGCTGTCGATTCGAATGCCAGATCAATGGGAGAAAGGAAATCAATAAATGAGTCATGCATATTTATTTACCTCCCGCGACGGGATGACCCAATCCAATCTATCGGGGTCGCCACTGCCCGCTTCCCACTCAGCCATGGGGGCGCGCGCACGTGTCGGGATGATGGTGGAGAACTGACGTACCACCACCAACTCCTAATTATAATTAGTAGAGATAGAGATAACAAACTTATTTAGTCGTGTCATGCATAGCGGTGCGCATGCTGCTGGTCGGCTGGAATCAAGTCCATATGTGATTAGATAAAAAATATGATCTTATCTACACATGCGAGTAAATATTTAATGGAATGGATGCATATTGTAACTCAAAGGCACATAATAACACAGAAGCTGTATACGTACAATATATGAAAAATAGAATCGGTTGTGCAGTATTTGGAAATATAATCGGCTGATTGAGATAAGAGTCTGGTACGCCGCAGATCACACATGCATGCATATCCAACCGAATTAAAACTTTTTCTGTTCGCCAATGTATAGAAGATCGGGACAATGATGGTTTCGTGGGTATGCCCGATGGGAGGAGGAGAACGGACCATCGCCACCAACTCATAATTAGAAGTAGTAAAAGATTAGATTAAATCACAGTCTAATTTTGATTTCATCTTTAATCTCTAATCACTAAGAAAATAGACCTTTCATTTAATCTAAATTTTGATTGATAGCGTATGTTTATTTAAAACAAATTCGCAAGCTTATTTGAATATTTATGCTGAATCTTCATATTTGTGGGATTTAATTACAAAAACAAAAAAGAAATTTCTAGATTTTATTTAGAGAAATTAGTAATTTTTAGTTTAATTGGTAAATTGTACACTTATAAAATCTCTTATTATCCTTTCATTTGTATTCCAAATCTGCATATTTTGTTATTGTTCTTGTTGTTGAGTTTTTTTCCCGATTTTGGTTGGAAGTCGGATACAATCCAAATGACAATTTTTATTTAATCAATATTATATATATTTATTTAAATTTAATTTTTACTCTTATTTCAATTCTATTCTTAATTCATCATATTTGTGAGATTCAAAATATGAAACAAAACAAATTTTCATTAAGTTCTTATTGGAAAATTAATATTTTTTCATTTTACTTAGGAATTAGTACACATATCAAATCTCTTATTATTCTTTTATTTTTACCATATTTTTGGATTGTGCTTGTCGTGTAGTTTTTTTTCCAAATTTCACGTTGTAATTAGTATACAATCCAAATGTTAATTTTATTTCTTATTTTAGTTTTTTATTTTACTTTAGAATTAGCAAGATTCAAAATTAAAATTTTATTTTATTTTTTATTACAATTTTAATAAATATGTATATATTCAATTTTAGATTGTTTTGGAGTTTATCCTATATTTTTATGAGTATATTATTGCTAAATAAGTTTTTATATACTCAAGGATTTGTTTCAATGTAATGATTCTTATTTTATTTGGCAATATAAAAGGATCAATACTTATGAAACATCAAGGTAAAGTATGAAACCCATAAATATGTGCATTCATGTATATATGGAATTGAAACATTATGCACATCTTAAGATTAAAACTATGGTGCAGTTCACCTTTTATCTTGAAACATGGAATGTGACTAGAAATATTAAATTTCCATTGATACCTTTTGGATCTTCATTTTTCATTTTGATGAGACTAATCAAAAGTATACTCAATAAACTAGTTAGTCTCGTATTAGGATTTATCAATATAAGATCATGAATTTTATATCAAAGAAATGCAACAATATAAATCAATGTAACATCGATTGCACACCTTTGGTTTTCATCCTTTCATCCAATTAAGACTAATAAAAGATAATCTTGATAATGATTAGTCTCATAATAATTAGATTTGTCGTTAAATAATAATTAAATATTACTACCAAAACCAATCACCAAAACTAAAAAGAGCTTGAACTTACACCATTGAATTAATTCTGACATTAATTCTAATTGGTATCTAGTGACGCTACATCAAGCCTCGACCTGCGCAATTCCATCCTCGATTTGCTTGTGGCTTCGCTGCCTTCAGGTTGGTGCGCTATCTCTGGCTTGGTGCATCCTTGGCGACGTTGTAGATGGGTCTGGATCTAGGTTTCAAATTTTGTTTTAGGATCACATCTCGAGGCAGCCGAAATCCAAAATTTATGTGAGATTTCATAATTTCAGCCAAAATCCGTCCGAAATTCAAAAAACAAATTTCAAATTCTGATTTTTTAGCTACGATAAACCGAAATTTCAGACAAAATCTTCAGTGAAATTGATCGAAATTTTTGTGATTTTCAACCCCTGTGAAATGGTCCCCCAAGGCTAAAAAAATATGAAAAATATCATGTAAGCATTTGTCTATATTTCCTGTCTATTTGAATGCAAAATACTAAGTATTTGCAAATAAAATTCCCAAGTTAGGGTTTAGGTTGAAATACAATTTAAGGCCAAAATTCAAGTTAAGGTTTAGGGTTTAGGCTGAAATCCAGCTTAGGGTTTAGGCCGAAATACAATTTAAGATTGAAATCCAAGTTAGGGTTTAGAGTTTGGGCCAAAATACATCATTTAAGGCCAAAATCCAACTTATGGTTTATGGTTAGGGGTTACATAATTTCTGTATGTATTTTTTTTCAAAATTTCATATATATTCGTTATAAAAGGCATTACAATTTGTTACAAAAAATTGGTATAAAATCCAGTCCAAAAAAACATAAAAACCAGACGAAATTACTTGTAACACCCCGGCGCCAAACGCACCGCGAATGCTACCAAAAACCCTAAATAACAAACGATTCCTCTACGAAAAGATTGAAACTGAATTTAATCTCTAAACTCTTGAACCGGCTTAAAACTAAGTCACCGAAATTTACAAAATTTCGGCACGACCTCTCTAAAATAGAGGACATCCACTCAACAGACAAAAGAACAATAGCAGTTATATGATATCATTCTAACAGGTCCTTAGATAATCAATCACATTTTCAATCGACAATTAATCAACTACGCAACGTTGATCAACACAATACAATCGCATTTATTACAACCATTATTAATGAAACAATTAACTGGGTTGTTGGTGACCTAAGTCGTGCACGTGCTCTACTCCCATCCCGGCGAGTCAGCTTCAAGGTACCTAGAACAGGAAGTAAACAAGCGTGAGTCCAAGACTCAGCAAAGTGCAACAATAATAAAAAGTAATGAATTCAATTGAATTACTTTTACTCTAGAATTTAATATAACCATTGCTAAATGGAAATCAACCAGTAAAAGAAGCAATAACTAACTCCACTTACCACAACCAACTCAAAAACATAACTAAATCTTACATCTGCTTCAATAAACATGGCTGGATGAGTCCACGCCTCAATCCTCAACCTGTTCTTCCCATTCTCATCAATCCCATTTATCAATTGCAACACACAATGCAATGGAATGCTTTTATGCTTTCATGCTCAAGTGCACAAAACATACAAAAAAAGAATCTCATATCCATGCATCACAATCAACTCATTAAACATGATTCATCATTTGTCAATGCAATGTGTCGGTGTATTTCAACTGACAGGCCCAAGTCTACAGACCGGGTTTGGTTCGGTAGGGGGGTGTCTTTGGTAGCCGGCGAACCCTAACAGATGGAAACCCCAAAGACCTCTCACACTAACGAAGTTCTAGAGTCTAAAATCAAGATGAACACACGATTTTACCTGTGTTCAGCCCCCATGAAGAAGGGTAATGACCTTACTTCCACTTGATCTTGGATTGAGATTTTGGGCTTGGTTACAGAGCTTGTTGGTGACCCGCTCTTCTGCTGAGTCTACCTTCTCTCTTCTTTTTTCTCCCTCCCCATCGTATGCTCTCAAGTGCCCTTATATGCATGGGCTTACACGAGTCGATAGAGGAGGATGTCATCATGTTTATCTTACATGCATTTATTACACCTTTATGCGTTGTCCCGCTTCCTTCTGCGCTAATTAATGCCAGCGCATGCCTTCGCTTCGCTTCTTCCGAATGTGACCTCTTTGAGACAGTAGGTGAGAGGCGCCGAGGAACGGGCTTGTAGCAGAATTCTTGGGACCGACATGCTCGGTACAAGCAGTTCGCTCGACACTCTGACGGCGGCGGCGAAACTTCGTGATGAAGCCACCGCATTCCACCTTTTTGCATGGCAATGAGCAACGAGGTGTGCTTCGCCGCATGCCACGTGGGCGGGCGCCGGGCGAAGCAGGGCGTGGTCGCCACTGCCGCTTCGCCACCGTGGGACCGACTTTCGGGGCCGGGCGTGCTTCCAACCGCCGCCAAAGCCGCCACGCGGGACTTGGCGCCGGGCGAAAGCGGCGTGGTCGCCACTGCCGCCACGCGCCACGTGGACCGACACCGGTGGCCGGGCGTTTCGCCAACCGCCGCCAAAGCCGCCACGCGGCTGGGCGCCGGGCGAAGCGGCGTGGTCGCCACTGCCGCCCCGTCGCCACGTGGATCGACGTTTCAGGACGGGTGTAAACACCCACCCGCTGCCGATCGCCACGTGGCCACACGACGCTTTTGTGCGGCGAAGAGGGTACCCTGTATAGTACGCCGACAAGAGCCCTGCCCACCCAAGAACGCACATCGAGTGTTTCAAAATCCTTACATTAAATGCCGGCATTCTTGGATGGGGCCACCACTCATCAGATGCGACCGCCGATTCCTTCCCGCATCCATTGATTTTCCTTGGGACCAAACGGCGCACAACCTTGTCCTTTCGTGAACCGCTTGCGAGTAGGGGATACATATAGATCCATCCGCACTGTGCGCCAGTCACGCTTTTAGTACTCTTTGTAAACTTCGCCTTCTTCCTCTAAGCTTTTCTTGCCTCTTGTCACTTTTGCCTCCATGGCTCCTCCCCGCCGTCTTCCATTCCTCCCTCCAACAGAGATTCTTACACAAGAGGGAGACTCCACACGATCGCATCGGAGGGCCTCTCTTCTTCGGCCGGGACCCCACACCACAAAGGCCCTCGCCGACGAGATCATCATCACCGTAGGGCATCATGGCGGGCTTGGTACCGCCTTTCTCCGATTTTTTTCTCACCGCCCTTCACTTCTATGAAATCAATCATCTTCACCTCACCCCAACTCCATTCTTTTTCGCTATCTTCGCACACCTCTCGCGAATGTTCTTGGGGTGATGCCAAACCTCCCCTTTTTCGCTACTTTTTTCTTTTGCCGCCTCCTCCGACGGCGAACTTCGGGAGCTGCCATTTTCGCTTCAGACGGATGGTCGCCGCTATCTCCCTTCCACCAGTGTCAAATTGAGGGCTCAAGCATCGAATGGTCAGACGTCAATGACGCACAATGCATTGATAACTGGGGTGCCCACCGACCACAATGGTCATCGAGAATCGAACTCGCCTGTCGAAGAGACGGCGGAGCTCGGCAATGGCGGCTCGATCATCAACTTATGGAGCGCCGGTTTAACTCGGGCAATGGTTGTTAGGATTTTGTATCCCAAGACTTAGCCCCTTCGCCAGATTCGCCAAAGATGGCAATACACAACGCGACGCATTTACATCACCCGCACCTTTCCTACCGTAAGTCTTCATTTTTTTCTTTTTATGCTCCTTCCAGATTGCTTCTCTACCAACCGCAGCCTTTTTTCTAACTTTGGCCAGCGCGAAACTTGATGGGCCACGATCACCACGCGGCTCTCCGGCTCATGCCGCCGCTCCAAACCGATTTGACTTCCTTCATCGGACGGCCACTTGCCGACTTGAGTTCTGCGGAGCGCCGAGGATCGCCGTTGTTGCCGCCAATGGACTCCACCGCCTCGCTTTTGTGCCGCCACGCTACCGATGATCGTGGACGACCTCCCACCGACGGGCGCGGCAGCGCCACTTGTTCCGGATGCTCCAAGCCCGGACGCTGAAGAAGACCCACGGCGGCGAAAATCTCGCCGCCACCAAGCAAAGGTGGCGGTGATTTCACACGGGCGGCCGCACCAACCGCCCAATTGCAAGATCGATCGCCGGCGCGCGCCGCCATGGGCGCAAAGATCTCCACCTCCGGCGCACCGCACTTTCGCCATCGGTGCCACCACAAGAAAGCGCCAGCCCCGACGACCACACGGCCCGGTTGCCACACGGCGGCCTTTCTCCGACTCCTCTGTGGCGCCGATCTTGCCCTCGCGACGCCACCACCTCCTCGCAACGGGACCCGCCGCCACCACTCGACAAGGCGGGCCGAGGTCCCTAAGGTTACCACTTGAGGGCGACGCCAAGGGCGGCCTCAAGATGCTCCTGTGAGCAGACGCCACTGCGCCGCGGCGAGATTTCCGCCAGACGCCGCCAACCGCCACTACCACGGAATCGGGCAGCGGCCCGACGCTAGTGCACTCACCAACTCGCCTCCGGACCATCACCACCCCGCTTAACGCTCACGAGCTCTTCACCGAAGCTCAAGAACTTACATACTGCTTATGCGACTTTGTTACCCCGCCGCATGGGGCCCGGACGGCGAGGCAACCGACGGGCCATCGATGAGCTAGCGCGCGGAGCGGAGAGGTCGGACACGCGGTGGCGCAGAAAGGACCACCGCGACCGCCTCGTCACCATGCAAAGAACGGCGAAAGGGCCGAGGCGCGCAGAGGACCTCTGAATATGAGGCCGACCGCCAGCGCAATCTCGCCGCCATGCTCAAGAGAGCTTTTGAACAGCATCAAAGATGCTCGAACCTTTGGGCGGTGCCGAGACGCCTCTAAGACACCGCCGCAAGACGCCCACGCGACCAACCAGCCGCCGAGGCGCCCGGATCGCCACCACCTCGCCGCACGCCGCCAGGAGGGCAAGAGGTTGCGTGATGACCGCCACCTTCGTGGCTGGCTTGTTGGGCCACCGCGATGCTTTTGGACCCGATGGCGCGGCGGAGACCGCATCATGGGAACGCCGCTCAAGTGAGGCACGTGTGCAAGCAATGCGAATACTTGGCCGAGCAAATGCAAGTACAAAGCACCCGGCATTATGGATGTTGCACCCGGTGGCGGAGGAAGAAGACGCCGACATCGACGTATGCGATGAGTGAGGGCTAGGCCGCCACCCCACTTTTTTGCTTTTACTTTTTTGTTGATCGCCTTCCTTTTGTCTCAGAAAAACATTTCAATTAACTTTAGTTGTAATGGATGCTTCCCGCTTTACCTTTATGTTTATTTGCCATGCTTATCCGATATTGCATGCTTGAAATTGCTAGTGGCCATCCAAGAACTCGGCTTAAGGCACCAATTAGGCTTTTGAGCCTAAGCAATGTCCTGCAATTCTCGCAAAGGTTGCATGCAACTAGCCACAAGTGTAAGCATTATACGATAAGTTACATAGGGTTTAGGCAAAGCCACTTTGAAGCGCAATAGTTTGTGTTTGAGCATAGAATGATTTTGTTGTCAAGATTTTATGCAGGTTATCATTGGTCAAACCTCTTCGAACTTAAATCCTTGTGATCTCTTAGAATCGCACTCAAAGTGGCGCAGAAGTAGCAAGTCCCTAGGAGTGGTCTTGGGCGGGCGCCAATCTGTGACAACCAATGGTGCTTCTAAGAGCCAACCCGAGGTGTACGAGCCGTGTTTGAGCTCCGTGCCCAACTTACACTCTAGTCACCGACTTTACTAAACACTCACATTGAAGACTTTTCCTTTATCACCAAGGAGCCGCCAGTTTATGACATCCATAATAACCATGCATAATTTGATTAATTTTAGTATTTTCATAAGCTTAACAAGCAAGTGTATTACTTAAAATACTTATCCTGCTTACGATTAGTCGCGCCCCTAAGCCAAGCAATTCTGGGGGCGACCACTGAGCCTTCAAGCATCAAATTTCCCTGCGGCGACCACTCCTGAGCCTTCTGCCACCCTTAACTTTTTTCTTCTCGAATTGAGCCAAAGCTTTAAAGTTTTACTCACGCACATACGCGGTTATTGTAAAGATAAATAAATGCCAAAGTAAACGATTCAATACAGATTATGACAACAAAAGTCGGCAAGATGGGGTAATATTGGTTCACCCGCTTTGGCCTCCACATTGCCGCTGCTCTTTCCAAACACTGACCCATGGCATCTGCGGCAAATGGGCAAATAACTACCAGGAAGGATACTAGGCCAGCAGTGTTTGTGGTAACGACCTACGGTGCTTCTGAGAGCCAACCCGAGGTGTATGAACCACATTTAAACACTGTGCCGAATCCGCTCCCTGGTTGCCCGTTGTCATCCGACACAGATACCAGGCATAATTATGGACCGGCAAGGGACTGCCAAAACCTAAGAACCAATAGCCTCCATGCACCAGACTATCCCGTAGGGCGCACAAAGAAATGGAACAATGGCAAAGTCGAAAATCTTTAAGACAATAACATTATCGACAACCAATGACCGCCGATCAGCTGGGGGATAAGTCTATCCTGAGGCTGATCAAAGCGAATCATTGGGTACTTACAGTTTTTCACGGATAAAACTTTCGCAACAACTCCACATTGTAGGAATTTGCCAATTCTCGACCGTCCTCAGTGGCTAGCCGGACCGCCCCGGGTCGAGATACTGAGACCACCTTAAAGGGGCCCTCCCACCGGGGAGACAGCTTATGCAACCCAAAGATGCGCTCAACTCACAAGAAGACAAGGTCACCCACTGCCAGTGTTCTCTCAGAAACCCGGGTGGCATGGTATCGCCTGAGACTTTGCTGGTATCGGGCGGCACGAAGGGCGGCCCGGTCACGAACTTCTTCCAGGAGGTTGACATCTTCTTGCCGGATATCTTCATGGCCTTCCTCGCTGAAAACAGAGACGCGCGGAGAGCCAAATGACAGCTCGGAGGGGAGAACAGCTTCCGCTCCATACACCAAGAAGAAGGGCGTCTCGCCAGTAGCCCGACTGGGCGTGGTACGAAGCGACCACAGCACAGCCGGAAGTTCTTCAATCCAAGCGCTTCGCCAGGAGTCGATCAAACGCTCTTGTCTTGAGACCCTTCAATACTAATGCATTGGCACGCTCAGCTTGACCATTGCTCTTAGGGTGGGCAACCGAAGCAAAGCATACTTTGGTGCCCATCTCATCACAGCATTCCGTAAATGCCGCGACCGGTGAACTGAGTTCCATTGTCGGTGATAATGCGGTTAGCGACTCCAAAGCGAGTGAATATCCCATGCATAAATTTGACAAAGAATGAAGCCGTGATGGCGCGCATCGCTTCAAATTTCAACCCACTTAGTGAATTTGTCGATGGCGACGAAGAGGTGGGTGAAGCCCCGTGGGTCTGGCGAACGACCCAGATATCTCATTTCTGCATCGCGAACGCCAAGAGAGCGGATGGTTTGCGAGCTTGGCCGGTCGGTGGACTTGCTCGGCGAAGAACCGACAAGCCGCATGTCCTCACCACCGCAAGCATCCCGGAGGCGAGGGCCAATAAAATCCTCGGCGAACGCTTTGCCAACCAAATGCTCGGCGACATATGGCTCCCGCACACGCCCATGGATATCGAGAGCAGGGCGCCCTCTTCCCGAGTGATGCACTTCAAGAGAATTCGCTTTACTCCGGCCAGATAAGTCCCCATCCACCGAGTATAGCATTTGGTCTTACATGCTATTTTCTCACGATGACGATCATCGCCGGGATCACTTGGTCCCGCAGAAGGCTAGGATCGGATCCATCCACCGATTTTCCCGCCAAGTGTGGCGAGCACTCGGTGTTCGCCGGGTACTTTGTCGGGCCAGCATTTCGGCGATGCATTGGCAAAGACCGCCGCCTTCCTCCCGGACCTAGGGGTCAAGCGAACGACCGCTTTCCCTCCTCGAATCGAGGTCGTGGCAAAGAACGCCGCCATCCCCGCCGAGCCGAGGCCTCGACACCATACCATCGCCCCCACTGAATCGGGTTGCGACAAGGACACCATCATTCCCATCTCAATCATAGGTCAGAATGGACGGTCGCGATAGTCTTTCTTCGAAGACCCCGACCGGGACAGGAGCCTTCGAGGATGCAAGCTGCAAAAGCCCATCCGCAAGATGATTATCACGCCGGGGATATGAGTATATCCCAATCCTTCAAAGCGCCGCTCATTTTCCGACCTCCGCCAAGCACGCCGCCATGGTGGGGTCGGGCATTGATATTCCTTCCTCGCTGATTGATGACTAGCAGGAGTCACCTTGACTTGAAGACGCCGGATACCTAGCGCCGGTTAATACGCAACCGCCAAAGACCTTCATACTCGCAATGTTATTAGTAGCTTTAAAATCAAGAGCAACAACATATCGAGCACATCACCGACGGGAGACTAAGATAACGCCACCCTCGCCTCCAATCTGAACGAACCATCAAAAAATAAGGTCCAGGGAGGCGACGCGGGGGCTTCTTCCGCTTCAGGAGTGGCGGGAGTCCACTCGGCAACAAACTCCGCCAGCTTTTGACTTTTGATAGCAGTGCGGGGAACAAACTTAAGATTGAACTCGCCCAATTCAACTGACCATTTGGCAATGCGACCTTCTGCTTCACGGTTGAACAAGATTTCTCGCAACGGATAGGCCGTGACCACAGTAACTTCTCGCCCTTGGAAATAATGCCGCAACTTCCTAGACGCCACCAGAACCGCATACAACATTTTCTGAGCTTGAGGATATCGAGTTTCCGCTCCATGCAACACTTTACTGACATAATAAACCGGCTTCTGGACACCTTCCTCTCCGCCACTAACACAAATAATACCACCTCGGGGTAGCAAGAATATACAAAAGCAAAGGTTCACCTTGCGAGGGAAACCAAAGACCGGAGGAGAGGTAAGGTACCGCTTCAAGTCTTCAAAGGCATTCGAGCCTCATCACCCACTCAAAATGATTAGTTTTCTTCAATAGCTTGAATAGGGTAGGCTCCTTTCTCCCAATCGGGCAATGAATCGCCTAAGGGAGGCTAGGCGACCACCAAACATTGAACCTGCTTTGAGTCGTGGTCAAGCGGCTTCATGTGCTCAATCGCCGCTATTTTATCTGGATTGGCCTCAATACCCTAAGTAGACACCAGAACCCCAATAATTTACCTAAGGAACCCCAACACACACTTCTCTCGATTCACCAGCAATTCTTCCGGAGATTGGCGAAGGTTTCTTCTAAGTCTTGAATCAAGTCTTCACCTTTTTGACTTTCACGACCGATTATCAACATATACTTCAAGATTACGCCCTATCTCAGGATCTAAAAGTAATGTGCATAGCACGCCGGTAAGTGGATCCAAAGATTCTTTAAACCAAAAGGCATCCTAATATAACAATAAACACCCATAGGGGTTACAAAAGCGCTTTTTCTTCATCCTCCACCGCCATGCTAATTTGATGATACCCAGAGTACGATCCGTAAAGCAAAATAATTCACAACCCGCCGAGAGTCAACAATAAGGTCGACTCGCGCAAGGGATAAGGATTCTTCGCAAGCTTTGTTGAGGTCGGTGAAAGTCGACACACATTCGCCACTTCCGTTGGATTTTTGACGAGCACAGATTGGCAAGCCATTCAGGGTGAATGACCTCCCTAATGATCCCTGCGCCCAATAGCTTCTCCACCTCCTGCCGAATAACATCTTGCCGCCCGAGCTTGTCGCCGATCTTTTGTCAACCAGCGCGCTTCGAGCGTTGTTAACGGTGCTCGATCACCTCCCTGGGGACCCCGGTCATATCGGACGGTTGCCAGGCAAACACGTCGGAATTACACCGGAGGAAGGTGACGAGCGCGTCTTCCTATTTGGCGCTGAGGCTGGCGCCAATGTTGACGGTTTTGCGGGACTCGCCCTCACTCAGGGCGACCACCTTAACCTCACCGGCAGAGCCAGGCGAGGCGCGGGTCCGGACCTGAGGGGCTCCCGAGCAGGCGGCATCAGCACGCCCGGGACAAGTGGCGGCACTCATATCAAGCGCAAACTTATGACAGCGCAGAGCTTCGGACTGATCCACTCGAATGGTTATGGGGCCAGCAGGCCCTGGCATCTTCACCACCATATATGCATAATGGGTCACCGCCATGAACTTGGCCAGCGCCGGTCGGCCAAGCAAAGCATTGTAGGGGAGATCAAAATCAGTGACTTCAAAGTCCACCAACTCAGTACGATAATTATCCTTTTCTCCAAAAGTGACAGGGAGACGCACCTGGCCCACGGGGATTGCACTAACCCCCGGGGCTATTCCAAAGAAAGGCAACGACGGATGGAGATCCCGCCATGGATTTGAAGAGCCAAAATGCCGAGAGGACAAGATATCGAGAGAACTCCTCCGTCCACCAACACGCGACCCACCGGACATTCCGGATCGGGCGACACCACAACGGAGATGTCCAGTGTCGGGCGAATCGTGGTGGTCACCGATCAAGATGATTGTCTCCTCCGACCATTTCAAAGATCCGACGCGACCTCGAGCTCGCCCCACACACACACCTCCTCTTCAACCGCTTGCAAGCGGTATTAGAGCGGCGCGCGATGAACCACCATAAATATACGCCAAGGTATGATCCGCTCGCCGGAAAGCCGCGGGCGGGTCTTCACCACGATCACCATCACGAGTGACGCCATCATCACGAGGGCGGCGCCTTGATCCGCCGCTTACCATCCGGCCCACGACCGACAACCGCCCGTGTCATGGGTGTCGGCCGATGAATTGGGCACCAAGGCCCTCTTTCTTCCGCCATGGGCGATCGTTTCCTACGATCACGGCGGTTGTCACGCCGCCGCGGCGATCACCACGCCGATCACGGCGATCATCATCCCGCCGGTCACGGCGATTGGCGTTGATCCCGACGGTCGCGCCCGGCGACTCGAGCCATCATGGTCACGCTGGGCGCCAAGACCCGCCGGGTCTCTCCTGCCTCACGCTCGCGCTTTCTTGCTTGACGGCCGAACCCTTTGAGGTCCCGGCTTCATCCTTGCCTCGACCACCTGGGGACCAGATCCGCCCTCGCCTCTGCGGCCACAAGACTTATGCGCGAGGGAAAACAACTCGGTGGTGCCAATAGTGCGGGTGGCCATCTTCTCCTTCATCTTATGGTCGCTAACGCCTCTAAGGCGATGACGACCGATTGTTCAAATATGGGGAATCGTGTTGCGGCAATGGCGTAACCGCCGGATAAAATCACGCAACGACTCCCCTTATGTCGCTCTAGGGCGTGCAGATCATCCTCCACGCCCACGCGAAGGAGCCCTAGAAATTGGCGATGAAGAGGTTACAGTTCCTCCCACGAGTGCACCGACCCTCGCGGAGGTTCAACAACCAAGAACCAAGTGAGCCCATCAAGGCCGCCGGAAATAATTAGCCATGACTTTTCCGGACCCACGGCCGCCGCACCACCGTGGTATAAATTTGCAAGAACTCCTCAGATTGGTAGTGCCGTCGAATTTCTATAGACGCCGGCGAAACCTCTCGCCACTCCACATGGCGAATCACCGGAGAACGCTCGATATCCAACGCCATAAACAAAGCCGGCGCCCACCGAACTCGCCCGAGAGCGAGAGATAGGACTCTCCGCCGAGTCGAGGAACTTCCGTCTTGGAGGCCGCCCGCTTGCCGCTACTGTTCTTGAGCCGGGCGGCGTGGCACACGGCACGAAGGTCGCCGCCACGGCCGGCCGCAAGATGACTCCTTAGGTCCTCACGGTTCCTTTCGAATCGGGACCGGCATTCTTGCGCCTCCTCCCTGCCCCGCCTATCGGGCAGACGCCGCCACTGTGCGGCTGAGCCTCATGAGCCCCCACCACAGACTGGGGGGAGTACCACCGATGCTCACGGCCGGGGCCCTACTGGTTGGGCCGCACCAACAAGGTCAGAAGATCCCGCACCACGGAGTGGCCGGGAGTCTCTGCAAGCTCCACCGAGGGTGGTCCAGAGAAGACGAGCGGCATGCGATTCTCGAGCCGGGTGGTCGCTTCCATGGCCAAATGGCTGTCAAGACCGGATGCTCCACCGCCGCACGGAGCATCGCCAAGACTCATGGGTGGAGCGAGGCGGTCTTGCAATCGACGAGATTGCCGGGACACACTCTGAACATGGTCTGACTCTTCTCTTTCCTGATGCTGCGAACTCTCCATCTCCAAATGCACGGAACTGGAAGAAAAACACCAAAACTCGCCGGAGAGATGATCGGAGAAACCGACTACAGACCCCTACCTGGCGCGCCCCTGTCGGTGTATTTCAACTGACAGGCCCAAGTCTACAGACCGGGTTTGGTTCGGTAGGGGGGTGTCTTTGGGAGCCGGCGAACCCTAACAGATGGAAACCCCAGCACCTCTCACACTAACGAGTTCTAGAGTCTAAAATCAAGATGAACACACGATTTTACCTAGGTTCAGGCCCCCATGAAGAAGGGTAACAGCCTTACTTCCTGCTTGATCTTGGATTGAGATTTTGGGCTTGATTACTGAGCTTGTTGGTGACCAAATTTCTTCTGTTGAGTCTACCTTCTCTCTTCTCTTTCTCCTCCCCATCAGATGCTCTCAAGTGCCCTTATATGCATGGGCTTACACGAGTCGATAGAGGAGGATGTCATCATGTTTATCTTACATGCATTTATTACACCTTTATGCGCTGTCCCTGCCTTCTTGCTAATTAATGCCAACAAGATGCCTTCGCCGGTTCTTCCGAATGTGACCTCTCGAGATGTAGGTGAGAGGCGCCGAGAACGGGCTTGTAGCAGAATTCCTTGGGACCGACATGCTCGGTACAAGCAGTTCGCTCTCGACACTCAGACGGGCGAAGGAAACTTCAGATGAAACCACCGCATTCCACCCTTTTGCATGGCAATGAGCAAACGAGGTGTGCTCGCCGCGATGCCACGTGGGCCGGGCGCCGCGAAAGCAGGCGTGGTCGCCACCGCCGCCGCCACACGTGGACCGACACCGGTGGGCCGGGCGTGCTCGCCAACCGCCGCCAAAGCCGCCACGCGGCTGGCGCCGGCGAAGCGGGCGTGGTCGCCCACCTGCCGCTTCGCCAGCGCCACGTGGACAAGCGTTACGTGGACGGGTGTAAACACCCACCCCCCTGTCAGACTGCCACGTGGGCCACACACGCTTTTGTGCGGCGAAGAGGGTACCGCGGTGTATAGTACGCCGACACAATGCAAATGCAAATATACCAAACAAAGGAAGAATCTCATATCCATGCATCACAATCAACTCATTAAACATGATTCATCATTTGTTAATGCAATGCAAATGCAAATATACCAAACAAAGGAAGAATCTCATATCCATGCATCACAATCAACTCATTAAACATGATTCATCATTTGTCAATGCAATGCAAATGCTTGCATGTTCATATGCTCATCTCATTTCGCCATTCACATGCATATTTCACCATTCTCATGCATATGATGCATTCTCATGCATATGATGCATCATGCATGACTCATCTCTTTTTTTTAGCAAATACCGGTATTGCCGAGCACCACCCGTCGATGCGTGCCCTCAATCCCAACCATCCCGTGGAAGGGCCTGCGAAACAGGACTTGCTCGCTACCCATGAGCGGGTCCTACGCTTACACCGCTCCCATCCACGCCAAGGATGGGACTACTGGTAGGAACTCCGAGCACACGGGATTAGTCATACAATCAGTATGACTTTCTCCTTATACAGCTCAATGCACTTTTCATGAATGCACATATGCAAATGCCATTCTCAACATCATATCCAAATTCTCAACTTTCGTATTCACATTCTCAACACTCACTAACATATTCCCAACACTCCTAATCACATTCTCAAGACTCATAATCACATCCTCAACATTCATATTCGTACTCACATCACCAATACTCGAGTAATTACTAATTCCATCTATCTTGATTATAAATCAAACCATTTTCGCAATCAAACTCCATACTCCGTCCTCACATTCATTTATCATCAATATTTCATACAAAAACCATAATCATTTATCATGAATCCGAGTTGAACCATCATTCTTAACTCAAAACTCATGTCTTTGATATCAATAATACCCTAATCCTACTAGTGAGCACCAACATGGAACATAAGTTATCGCAACAAATCACTTGGACAAGGCACATGCAAATTTCATCCTTTAATGTCATTCATGGGTACTCACCTAGCCTACCCATACTAGTATTGTCAATATAACCATAACAAGCATTAGCGGTTCACAAATCAAATCAATCAAGACATTCAACCTATAATTCACAAAGTTCAATAAATTGATGCACTTGCCTTTACTGACGTGCGAGGCAACTCAGGGTTGAGGTCACCCCCGTCGACACTCTCCCTGAAAAACAACATTGCGCACAAGAAACAATCAAAAACCGACTCAGAACAACATTGCTTAACCCACTCCCAAAACCCGAAAAACAGAAATATATCCAACCGGGACAGCAGCGATCCAACGAGCAAAACTTTCGATTCGCTTAACCAAATGGAGTGAACTCAGCTCCTAATCAACCACAAGAGGATGACCTACAGCTATCGCAAAGCCAATCATGCGGAAGATACCTCGAGGACCTCCAAATCGAACACTAAACCTCAACCGAAAGGTGGAGCACGCTGCAGATTTCCAAATTCAGCACCGGGACTTCTAAATAGCATAACTTTTGATTGGCTCAACGAATTTTCGCGTTTTTATACTCGAAACGACCGCAAGGGAATAAACTACAAGAATAACATAGCCATTCCCTTGGCCAAAGAATCAGCTGTTCCCAGATCGATGACGAACAGAGGGTACCGACCACTCGGCTCATCTTGGACAGCCCTGAGCAAAACAGTTATAACTTTTAGATGGATGAATGAAACTTAGCGATTTCGGACTTCATTGAAAGGTAATTCGATTATATACAACTTTTTCTATAGCCAACTGACCGAGAAAAGCACCGATTATTCCCAGATTTGCGACGAACAGCAGACGAATGTAATTTAACTTGTTCTGGACAGCACATGGTAAAACGGTCATAACTTTCAAACGGCTGAACGAAACTTAGCGATTTCAGTCTCTATTGAAAGGTAATTCGATTATCTACAACTTTTGTTATAGCCAAACCCCCAGGAAACGCTTGTAGAATTTTCAAACAGCAGCTCTAACAGGGGGGGTAAAATCTGCTCGAAACAGGAATTTCAAATCACTTTAATCTCTCCATTCCCCAACCCCCAACATCTCAAAATCACGAATCCTAGCTAGGCAATAGCACAAATACCTTGCATGCAAGCCCTAAAATCCCCCAAAGACCTAGGGTTTTTACCTCAATCCTTCACATGGAGGGAAGAGGGAGGTGGAGAAGGGCTGCCTTGAGGGGAGGAGGAGCTCGGCACTGGGGAAAGGGGGTCACGAGCAAGGCCGAGGTCTCTTGGAGTGGCTTGGTTGCTTGGAAACCTCCAGGGGGCGCACGGCTGGCCAGGGAGTGGCGCCAGGAGGGCCTTCGGCTGGGAAGAGCAGGCGCCTGGGATACCTTCGGCTGGGAAGAGCAGGCACCAGGGAAACCTTCGGCTGGGCTGCAGACGCCAGGGGCAGGGCGCCAGGGAGAATGGCTTGGCCAGGACTTGGCCGCAGGGAGGAAGGCTCGGCCAATACTTGAAGAAATGGGGGAGTCAGCCAGCACTCCAAGCAAATGACTGCCACACATAAGGAATGGGAGAGAGAGAGGTTAGGTGAGGGAGTGAAATCCCCAAAAACCCCTCCTACAAACAAAAAATCCAAATTTTAATTATTAGCGCGAACCAACTATTAAATTCTTGGCGCGAAACGACGATTGTCAGGAAAATACCGCCGCCAAACAATACGACTCAAAAGATACTTCAACTGAAAAATTAGCGCAACAACCAAAACCTTTACTAAAAGCTTCAAAAACGCGACAATAAATATTTTCTCCCAAATACAAATCCCTGAATCACGAAGGTGGAATAATTACCGGCCGAAAACCCTAGCAAAAGAGATTTGCGGTATTACATTACTGTAGCAAACCATAATTTTCAAAAAAAAAATTTATCTCACCGAGATTTGGAATCTTAGCCCCGACCAAAATCCGAAATTTTGGTGAGATTTTGAACCCTGGGCCAGATCCCATAGAGTTGGTAAGTTAACTCCACCTAGTGGATTTGTCTAAGCTCAGCCATTGCTTGCCTCCTATGGCTGAGATTACACAGCCTAATTCCCTCCAACTAATTATGTCACCTAATGGATTTTGGAGGGAAAATTCCCATATCTTTTAGAGCGTTCCCTCTAAAACTCTCATTCCCACGAAAACGGTGAACATTACGATCTGTTAGTCCTCAGACCTTCGTTTACTTCATTCCTCCTTGTAGATTAGTTCCAATGAGCACGTGTGTTATGCAGGCCTTGATGAACAACGACGATCTTAATGGGGGATCCAAACACCAGCAATAGTGCTACAAGTTGAATTCCCACACCATGTACGGAGTTCCATACAACTGATCGATGAAGCATGACAGACATCAACAAGATTTTTATGTGCAAAAAGAAGGTCAGCAAGCACAAGATAAGCGTTAGGATTAGTACAATACAAGTCTTCAGATATGATCCATTTGATCTCATCAGAGGAAAATATCTCAAGCGGATGCTACTGATATAGATGCAGCAGACGATGTCATCATTGCACTAAAAGCAGCACACGTCTTCTCTGAACAAGCAGTTAGGTGGAACAACTAATCTTGGGTACACGCTTCAGGATCACAAAAATTATTTTCGGACTAGGCGCCAAAATAGCCTGCAATATGGCGAAGCACGAGCTTTGTTAAGGTATTTTTTAGAAGCAAGTCGTTGATAATCCATCTTTTCAGGGAAGATATGTGTGGCCCTGGAGGAAGGAGTAGGTGGCATAATCTCAGCCATAGGAGAAAAGTAAGGGCTAGGATTAGACATTTTAATCGGGAAGATTGGGAGATAGTAGATGGATATAGCCGATAGTTTCTTGAGTTGTTTTGTGCCTGTTTTGAATTTTGGTGATATGTCTGAATGCATGTACGTATGTATGTATTTGAAGTGAGCCTGCACATCGTTTCTGTGTGTATTGTTGCTTGCCAGTTGTTAAACGTCAGATTGTTCATGTATCCACAACAATTTCTTACCTAGAATGAGGGTGAAATTCTAGATTCCTTTTCTGTTAGGTTGAGAATAGGCTGAATAGAAATGCATCTTGTTTGCAAATTAATTATGTTGAATCGAATGCATGTTATATGGAGTGCGGTCTGAGTGAATGCCGCGAAAATGAACCGTAACATGAAATCAAAATTGCCACTGGAAATTAAAAATCAGCACCAAGAATCTGAGCAAAGAACCAGCCAAGCTTGAGTGCTTGACTTCGATCACTAATGAGGAGAGGAGAGGGAACCAGCCAAAGCTTGAGTGCTTTCTACGAAGGGACAGAAGGTGATCGTGGCGGAGACGGATCACAACTGCGGGTCAAGCACAGCAGCGAAAGGAATGGGGATTAAAAGAGGGGTCTCCGAGGAACTAGTGGCCGTCGCCGTCGCCCGTCGTCGTCGCCGCTGCACGAAGGGAGCCGTCGCGCGAGGGTGTGGACTGGGAATTGTTTAGGGGAGGGAGGCGGGAGAATGGGGGAGAAGCCGTCAGGGGGTTTCTCGCAAATATGCCAGTAAAGAGGGCGGCAGTTTTTTTTTCTTTCAAAATTGTTCCTCATGGATCTGGCCGTTTGATGGTGATCGGAAGACCGTGATTTGATGCATACATGGTGCACATAAGTGCCCGTGTGCACTGTGCACAGCGTATGTTGCCGTGTTAATAGAAGCGAGACCATAAGCTCCCATGTGTAAGTACTTAACCAGTTTTTCATAAGCAACCAAACATGACCATGTTTAGAGCTTTAAGCCAGTTTTATTTTTCGAAAAGCTAATAAACTTTTTCAAATAATTTAGCTTTTAAACGTCTTTTGGCATAAACTAGAGGCAAAATCTATTTTAACTTCACCGATCACCGCATAACCAGCCTAGTAATCGAATGACCTCCAATTGCATCGATCTAGCCTAGCTACTTTGTTTTCCTCAATCAGGCTAGTGGCATTTGAGGAATCACACCCTATACTACTTTGTTTTTTTAAGAAAAAAGAATACACTCTACGGTGCCCATAAACTTTGAATGCTACTAGCTTTAGCTAGTATGATATTGCATCTTGCATGCCTCGTTACGCAGAATTACTCCACACAAGGATTCGAGACAGAAAATCAGAAGCTAGGTCAGTAGGTCATACGGGTGTACTCCATAAACGTCCTTCCTACATGCTGCTGCTGATCTTAGTCCCAGGCTCCCAGCTCTGTACAGTCGATCTGTAAGGTCAGGCTGGCCTGTGTTCTTGAAAAGTTTTCTTTAATTTTTTATAGAACGCCCACCTTACATGTATAACTGTATAGTCTTATTTAATGAATTTATAACATTATAAATTCAACACATTAAAATTTGATAAGAGTACAATACAAATAGTTTTAAGGTTTTAAAAATCCCAAACCTTCAAATTTAGAACAAATTTAATCAATAAATTTAACCTATTAAAAAAGCGATCTTATAACATTTGTCAAATTATCAAAAGCTCTTGGATCTGGCCCTGCATCCATCTACAGTTCCCGAGGTCACATTTTCTGGGTGAAAACAGGACAGGAAATATCCGCCCGATCCGATCCCGAATCCGTTTAAAATCCGTACCGATGTTATCCGTATCCGTATCCGAAAAATCCGATGTAATATAGGTTAGGATATGGGAAGAGCAATATCCGATCCGTATCCGAAAAATCTCATGTAATATAGGTTAGGATATGGGAAGAGCAATATCCAACCCAATATCCGGTAAATATCCGACCCGATGTCTGGATAAAATCAGTTATTCTTCCATTAATTTGGTTCATTATTGGATAGATAGAATAGTTGTTTGATACTGCCACTAAAAAACACTACTTTGTTATTAAGTGTGAACTTCAACAAATCTATCAACAAACAAATAGAGTGATAACATAATGCTTTTACCTAAATTGATTTGTTCAACTTATTTGATAAACTACTTTTCTATTCAAATTACTGGAATTAGTTGAGTCACTAAATTGCACCCCTAACTATACTACTATCCTACGTTAAAATAATTATGATTTGAAGCTAATGTTGTAAGGTTAATGCTTCATTCGTTCTTTTACGTACACAATTATGTACTATACTATTATCCTATTATGATATCCGATTCCGATCCGAATCCGTCAGGTATCCGCTCCGTATCTAAATCCCGAATAATCCGAATTCGTATCCGTATCTGGGACATCCGTATTCGACTCTAAATCCCAAAAAAATATGGGCTAAGATACGAGACGAGCAATATCCGCTCGTATCCAACCCGGTTTCACTCTTACATTTTCAGGCCTGCACTGCAAATCTGCAACGCAGGAATCAGTGATACTACTGCAAGTCATTATTGATTTTGGAGCAGCTATGGATGAGGAGTACTTCTGATTAATACTCCACCTAATGACAAGCAGGCTCTGATGTGGCCATTCTTTACTAAACGGTAGGCAGCTCCTGGTGTCAACCCTACGTGTCAACGCTGTTGCGTCAGCCAAAAATTCGTCCAGGAACGCACCATGTTGCTCTGAATCGACATGATAAATCTTTTCAGTTAAGGTGTAAAATCAACTTAAAAATTCTCAAGAGAATCTAGCTGTAAGGTACCCTCAAAAGTTTTGTACATGTCGTAACCACATCCATGTTATTGTATAGTGGTATATAGTGAAAAATGTCACATCCGAAATCAAGACAACAAGTTCATTGACGCGACTCCACAGGTTTTTGCGAAACATCCCGTATTCTATTTATTTTTACAGTGTAAAACATAAAACTTCAAGGATTTTAAAGGCATTGAACCCACGGGGTTTAAGTTCATTGACTTTGCTAAAACAACATATACTCAAAACATAATTGCAAGAACTCCATATCAAAAAGGTGTTTGCGAAACAAAGAAAAAACAATCAAGATCCATGTCGTCAGTTTTAATTAATATGTACCCCAAGCAAGGTTCCAGAAATTAGCGAAATCTCAGAAATCTTATCTGAGATTTCGGATTTTTGATCAGAGATGGGATCCAAAATCCCAGCCAGGTAATAAATTTTGAAAAAATCCAAAATGTTACAGTAATCTCTGAAATTTAGGTGAGATTTTGACAAATCTCATCAAAATCTCAGATAATTTGACTGGTTTTTGACCGAATTTGGCTCAATAACTTTTAAGAAAGTCATCTTCCATAAAAATTTGTTGAAAAACAAAAATTTTGAGATGTTTTATAATTTCAATAGAAATATTGTCAGATTTTTATAAAATTGTATAAGCTTGATCATGCTCTAAAAAATTTATGGTACTATCTTTAGCAATTTAGGATCATAAGTAAAAATTTACAAAATAATTTAACTTAATTTGTGATCTTTAAAAAATCAAAAATAGAATGAACATAATTAAGACAGTAATCTCATCAGAATTTTATAAAATTTTTCGAGTGTGATAATGATCCAAAATTTTTCTTAGAGCTTAAACATTGCCTCAAGAACCCTTCTTCAAAATTTTTAAAAATTTTTAACTTTTTTGTTTGCTCAATACAATCTATGAAAGCATTAAACTTCATTTGTTATATTTCAAAAATAAAAAAACAAAAAGAACATAAATGGTACAATACCCTTGTAAGAGTTTTGTAAGTTTACTGGTGTGTGATCATAATTCAAAATTTTTATAAGAGCTTAATAATTGACTTAGCACCCTTCTTTAAAAGTTTTAAAAATTATAAATCTTTTTTGATTGCTCAAGCAAATCTATGTATTGATCATCAGGATTTTATTTGGACATATCACTATCAGAATTTTTGAAAATCATTTAAGCTTGTTCATCATCTTAAAATTTTATGAAAATATTTATGATGGATCAAGACCGTCCACAAAAACTTTTAAAATTTTACAGCATGTTTCGAACCATTTTTCATTTGGTTAAAGTTTGACGATAAGACTTTTATCAGAATAGTAGCACTTTTAGAATTTAAAAAAATTTCTAATAGTTGATCATCATCTAGAAATTTTATGGTAATATTATTAATGTATCAGAACCATCTATAAAAAATTTCAAAATTTATAACACGGTTTGTTCTATTTTTCATTCAGTTCAAATTTGTTAGTAAGCCTTTTATCATAATAGTACTATTTTTAGAATTTTTAAAACTTCCTCAAGCTTGATCATCATCTAAAATTTTTATGAGAATATTAGTGACATTTTAGGACTATCCACAAAAAAATTCAAAAATTTTAAATATATTTTACACTATTTTTCGCTTGGTACAATTTTCCCAAAATCTCAGGTAATCTTGGCGAGATTTCGGTATTTCTCGATGAAATCTCAAAATCTCGGTTGAAAAAAAAACTAAATTTGAATATTGATTTTTGTATTTTATCTAGGATTCATCTGAAATTTCAAGATTTTGACAAAATTTCGGATTTCACCCACCTGAGATGTCAACCGAAAATGAGATTTTAAACCTTGGCCCCAAGGATAGCAATCGTGCATTTCTAGCGTCGGTGGGGGTGAAGAGGGTGAGATCTGGTATGTCTGATCATGATCAAATTGACTGAATTTTTCTGATTAACACATAGACAAAATAGACAAAAAAAATCAATAGGAGTAATTTTTTTCCCGTTTTAAATTTTTGGACCACGACTCTAAGGAACATAATGTGGCCAACCATGTACATACCTATGTCGTCACAAAAAACAGTCTAAGTTAGATGCTGCATGTATATAGGGAAAATTTTGCTTGTGTTACTGAGAAAGCATACAATTTCGCTTCTACCACTACTCTTTTCCTTGATTCATTTTCGTTATTAGTCTATGCTATTCTTTCTCCTTTCTATTTCCGTCAGTTAACCATCAGTTAACTATCAGTCAGACAATCTTGCCCTTAGTGTGAATTGTTCCTTATGTTTTTTAGTTTTTAAAGATAATAAATAAAGTTCAATTCTTTTGGAAATTGTTCTGTATAATCTTAAGCTGTTAAAGATGATACCATTAATTTTTTCAAGTATGATCAAACTTATACATTTTCATAAAAATGAAACCATTCGATTTCAGCTCTAGAATTTTATGTGCAAGGTTGGCCAGCTCCACGAAAGGAGGCGGGGCTCCGCGGGCGCGATCATGGCTTGTAGGTGGCGGCACGTGGGAGCGCATGACAGCCGCCCAATTAAAATTCTTCATGCAAGCCATTGTTGTTAGCGATACACCACCGTCCAGCTCTCCCTCCCTCCGCCCAAAGTTACACGGTAATATTTCCTCGTAACATGTAGATCAAAGAACTGTTATTGTTTATTATTATTTCTAAGCACTATATTTAATATATGTATGTAGAATAAAGTTAGATATTTATTAAGGATATAGAGGAAACATTATAGTAATTTTATATTAAAATGTAAATATGTCTTATATTTATAGATAAAATCATTAAAAATACATCCTATGTTTTTGATAGACGAAGATAAGGGAGAACTAGCTGGTAGAGTTGCTTGCATGCAGCAATCATGCAGAGGACCTGCATGCTTATATCAGATGATCAAGGGGGCTAGTTTTTGGTCTCAGAAGAAATAGGGGGTTTAATTTGGTTTGGATCACGCACTTGCCCCTCATCCAAATAGAGGTACCGATGCGTATAATACAGTGTTAAGTAGATTTCACAATTAGGGTCTGTTTGGTTGTCTCAGTATATATAGAAATTTGCATTTATAGATGTAGCTTCTAGTTTTTTTTTTGTGTTTGGTTACCTGCATGTTGCTTGGAGCCTGCATGAGCTGATGCAAGATTCCTCCTCTAGCTTGCATCACTGGAAATGTGAAAATCGGCTGTATGAGCGGAGCCAGGCTCCAACTAAGCTGCATGCACGCTGACATCAGCATGATATCAGTGTTTTCAATTTGATTTTCATCTAAATTTTTGCTATATCTTTTGATTAGTATCTTCGATCACCGAACCGATTTCACCTATGTGTTCATAACATTTTTTCGAACAAAATTAGACCACAATTCCCACGGATTCGGACACCGAATTCCCACAGATTCGGACACTCTGTGTATTGCATGCTAGTCGGGATCACGCTAGTACACACAGGATAAGCAGGTTGAAGTACCACAATCATACAATGAAATAAATAATAAGTACTTCAAGCATTAATAGTAACGAGTTACATGGCCTTATGGCCACCTTACAATACTTGCCAGCCAGGCGATAAATATCATCAGTATCAAGTTCATTCAGCGGAAGCAAAATACGATAGCGGGACCCTTCTTAACCACAGGCTACTGAGTGCGGCCCAACCCCTTAGTCCTCCTGGCCTTCAATGAACTCCTCCTCCCAAGGTTGTGCGGCTTCATCTTCCGAGGTTTTGTCGATGCAAGGGTGAGTATACAACATACTCAACAAGTCATGCACAATCACGGATCTATTACTACATGCATGGCTTATTCCAAAGGAAAGGCCTAATTGGTTATTTTGCATAAAGATTTCTTTTAATCGGGTAATCCTATCACTACTACAGTGAGGCTTATATCGAGGCCTTACGATCACGAGCGGTTTTGAAAAACCGCGTAATATCAGAATATCACATACGGTTATGTACTCAAACCGTCGATGCTAATATCACGAGCGGTTTTATATTACGGTAATGCGTGATGTAATAACTATCACGAGCGGTGTCAAAATATAGCAAATGCATGATGGCTCTGATACTCATTACGAGCGGTTGTGTTATATAACTGCGTTGCGTGAAATGACGGTTATATAACACAACCGTGCTGTAATGATCTTGTAGCCATCCTGACGATTATATTTAAAAACGTCTGTGATATTCTCGATCACGAGACGGTAATATAAAACCGTCTGTGATAAAACCTTCCGAGGTAGTAAAAGCGAGCTGCCTCGTTCCATCCACTTTGTTGGTAGGGTTTGGTTTCTATCCTAAGTGGCGGTGCGAAGTGATGCGATTTTTAGAAAAAGCCATTGATTTGAAGGGTGATATTAGATTCCTTTGATTTTGGTGATCTAAGGTTAGTAATGTGTTTTAATTGCATTATATTCAACATCTAGCTTGATAAGGAAGGAATTTGATGATTTTTTAGATCTCGCTTGTAGAACCATGTGTTGGTTTTTGATGAATAAGGTTAGCTAGTAATGGTTCTATTTGCATAATATAATATTCGATCATGATGTAGCTAGCTAGCTTGTTAAGGATAGAATTTAATGATTGTTTAGATCTAGCTTATAGATCAATTCAAGTCTTTTGGTGATCTAAGATTAGTAATGGGTTCTAATTTCATTATTATATTGAAGATTAATTTGAATTTTGTTAATTATTTCTTTGTGATGTAATTAAGGTATGTAATTGCATAATTAGTTTAAGAATGTGTGCATCGCACTACACAGTGCATAATATTTAACACTAAGTGTTACATGTGTAGCGTAGATGGATCGAAAATTTGGATGTCTGTTGAGAACCGTCTGACAGTCTTGAGTACCTTAATGGCGTCTCCACATTCAAAAGAGCGCGAGAGGAGGATATGTTTAATAAGGGGTGCAATTCATGTCATGTCCGTGCATTGATTGCGAAAATCTGAAGATGTTTGAAACTTCGGTAGCAGTCGAAGCACACTTGATTGAAGGGTTTCAAAGGGGCTATACATGTTGGACCGGTCATGGCGAAGAGCATAATATCTGAGAAGCGACAAGTAGTGTTAATATCGTCGGCGATGTCAATGATATGTCGGATGATCATATCGATTGTGCTTAGATGAGGACGAGTTACACGATGACAATTTGGATCGAGATGCTTTCGCGATCACGAAGAAACCTTGATGACGGGGAATATGGGCAGTTCGGGGCTTAATGGAGGACTCGGAGAAACCTTTGTTCGCGAGGTGCAAGTTGAAATACACAAGGTTGTCATCCGTGCTTCAACTACTCAAATTGAAGGCAAGCAACGGTTGGTCCGACAAGAGTTTCCGCAGTATTTATTCGTCTATTGGCGGACATGCTTCGAGAGAAAACGAGTTGCCGACAAGCACCTACAAAGCCAAGGGTTCTTTGTCCCTTGGGAATGGAAGTAGAAAGAATACATGCATGTCCAAGCATCAGATCTGTCACAAAGAGTACACAAACTTGCATATATGTCCGTGTGCAACGCATCGGTACAAGCGTAAGAGTTATTCAGATGATGATGGCGAGAGCATTGAGGTGAAAAAAGGTACTCTGCTAAGGTGGCATGGTATCTGCTGTAATTCCCGTTTGAAGCGTTTGTTTGCGAACCCAAAGGAGGCAAAAGCTACTGCGTTGGCACTTTGAGGCGTAAGAATGATGGAATGCTAAGGCACCTGCTGATTCCATCCAAAGGAGAAACATCGACAAGAGCTTTCAAAATTCGGTGCGGATCAGAAATATAAGGTTTGGATTAGTCTGAGATGGAATGAATCCTTTCGGTAACATGAGCGTGAGGCATAGCACTTGGCAGTAAATCTCTGTATCTACAACCTTCCTCCTTGGTTGTGTATGAAGCGGAAGTACATTATGTTGTGCATGCTTATCCAAGGACCGAAACAACACAGGAGCGATATTGATGTGTACCTAGCTCCATTGGTGGAAGATCTAAAAACAACGTGGGTTCTGGGTACACGTATGGGATGCGTACAAACGAGAGAACTTTACTTTGCCTTTGCTTGTTGTTACGCACCATAAATGATTACCGCCCTTGCTAACTTTGTCGGGCAGTACAAAAGGAACCAAAGCCCGCACTCCTTTGCTTAGATGATCTGAGAGTTTATGGTTTGAATCACTCCCAAAACCGTGTACATGCGTCATCAGTAGGTTCCTTGAGGAATCACCCATATCGCAAGATGAAGCAACTTTTCGACGGAAGGAGCGAAAATGGTCCACTCAAAGGCGTTTGGCGGGAGAGATGTTCATGACATTGTTAAGGATTTGGATGTTGCGTATGGAAAGGGGCGTAAATCAAGTACCGTGAAAAGAGCATGTGGAAGAAGAGATCAATATTGCAGGACCTACCTTCTTTGGGAGCACCTAGAAGTTCGCCCTTTGCATCGATGTCATGCGTGAGAAGAATGTGCGTGATGGCGTGATTGGTCTCTTACTCAACATTAAGGGTAAAACAAAGGATGGTATCAGCATGCGGCTTGACTTGGTCGATATGGGCATAAGACACGAGTTAGCACCGAAAGAGATCGATAAAGGCCGTGCGTGCTTGGAACACGCTTGTTATACTCTGTCAAAGGCGAAAGAAGCTGAAGCGTGCGGTGCTTGCATGGTGTGAAAGTTCGTCCGGTTACTCCTCAACATGAAGAGACTTGTTTAGTTGGAAGATTTGAAGTGTCGGCATGAAGTCTCATGATTGTCATGTCTTGATGACCACAGATGCTCCTTGTGCAATTAGAAGTATTTTGCGGTCAAGGTTAGTGAGACAATCACTAGGCGTGTTATTTCTTTAACACAATCGCTCGAAGGTCATCGATCGAAGGACTAGATGCTCTGCAAAATCGAGGTGGTGATGACTCTATGTAATCTTGAGATGTATTTCCCTCCATCATTTTTCGATATCATGGTCCATCTCATTGTTCACCTTGTGAGAGATAAAGATATCGGGCGGTGTTCCTCGTAGCATGTACCCGTTCGAGAGGTACATGGGAATTCTCAAGTCTTCGTCTGGAATCGATCTCGTCCGGAGGTAGCATTGTCGAAGGTTATACAACGAAGAGGCCGTCGAGTTCTGCGTCGATTACATGGCCCGAGTCGAACCAATAGGTGTGCCTCGATCTCGCCATGAGGAGGCTCCGGGTATGGGGACCATCGGAAGGAAAGCAATCACGCTGATTCGGTTGATTATGCTCGAGCCCATTTCACGGTTTTGCAACACATGGTCTGTAGTGTCGCCTATATCGTCGAGCACAAGCAATGGCTAAAACAAGAAGAATCCAAAGACTGGCGAGAGTCTTGGATCACGAGGCAGCATAACCTTGAGTTCAACAAATGGTTGAAGGAGCGACCTATCACGGGAGCTCGTCGGATGACTTCTGTTGACATGGTTGGCAAAAGGACCAACTTTTACGGTTGTCACATGGAAAGGATATGACTTAAATGGGTACACATTTTACACGAGATCGTGGATATGAAGAGCACAAACCGAGAGCAGTGGTGTCGCATAGATGCATTCAATAATACCATTGGGTTGACGAGGAGCTCCTACTATGGGTTCATAGAGGAGATATGGGAGCTCGACTACGTGCTTTTCAAGATTCCCTATTTGGTGCCGTTGGGTCCACCTCCGGCCGCGTGAAGGTCGGCAGGGAATGGCATCACTCTGTGGACCTCGAGCGTGTCGGATACCAAGGCGAACCATTACGTACTTCGCTAACCAAGTTGTTCAAGTCTTCTATGTAGCAGACCCGTCCAACAAGAAGCGCCACGTAGTTCTTCGAGGAAAAAGGAGAATTGTCGGAGTTGAGAATGTAGTAGATGAGGAAGAGTACAATCAATTTGATGAGTTGCCACCTATCGGAAATGACATCCACGGTCCCGGAAGAACAACATGAGGAAGCAAGCTACACAGCGTCGATCATCATGAAGGGCTAATTTTCATACAAAAGAATAAGCATGTGGTGGCGTAGTTATGAGAAGGGTGCATTGTCATCATGCTTACTAATTTTCATGTGTAATAATATTACATTAATGCTATTGTAAAGATGATCGACCCATCATGCTTTGTACATATGATTGTGATGATCTTTGTAAGTAGCTTGTGAAACATCTGAATTATGTATATATGATTGTGATGATCTTTGTAAGTAGCTTGTGAAGCATCTGGATTGATGGAAAAGATGCAAGTATAAAACACGTATTTATTAGTTAATATCAATATGATTCCAAATACACGATTCAAAGATGGCCATTCGGACATAATTGATGACAAGAAACGAGAATCATGTCTACTTTGGCAATATGGAAATAGTTGTATGTGATTGCTCTCAGATTTTAGGGTTTGAATTGAGGATTAGAACCTCCACTTCAACCACGATCTGATCTATGTTACATTAAAGACAACTTTCCCGAAGATACAACAAAGTAGCACAGACAAAGTCGATTGAAGCGAGCAAACAAGTGAATGTCGATGAGCAGTATATATCCTGAGCGGTTCTTTAACATAACGATGCAGTGATGTTATTTATCCTGAGCGGTTATGTTACCTAACCGTGCGTGATATCTCAACTTTCGAGAGCGGTTCTATTATAGAACCGTCCGTGATGTCACCAACATCACCAGCGGTTCTATTATAGAACCGTCCGTGATGTAACCAACATCACGGACGGTTCTATTATTACATCACAGACGGTTCTATAATAGAACGTCGGTGATGTCTGCTTTATCCTGAGCGGTTCTATTATAGAACCAAATGCATATATCTAAACATCCTGCATTGTTCTATTATAGAACCGCAGTGATATGTCATCTGAACCGTTATATTATAGAACCGTGCAGCGATGTTATTTCTTCTATATATCTCCCTTGCGAGATCTCATTCACCATGGCGCCAAACCCTAAACCTTTGAGACGTTTTGCCTCATGGCGGCCTCCCCTCGGCGTCCTCCCCTCCGCGCCCGGCCTCGGCGTCCTCCCCTCCCGGCGTCCCCGGCCTCGGCGTCCTCCCCGCCCTCGGCGTCCTCCCCGACCTCGGCGTCCTCGATCCCCTCGGCGTCCTCCCGGCCTCGGCGTCCTCCCCTCGCGTCCTCCCGGCTGGCGTCCTCCCCTCGGCGTCCTCCCGGCGGCCTCCTCCTCCTCGGCGTCCTCCCGCTCGGCTTCAACCGTGGTATTTACGGGGACTAGCCATCGAGCTAGAGCCGTTTCTCGTCTGGAAACCTTTGCCCGGCCATTTGCTCTATTTTTCGGTGTTGCTCTGCTAGTTAGTGAGTTACAGGACACTTTCGTGATTATTCTCGGACTTGCAAAGGGCGGTCGTCTGCGGCTTAGGGACCTTGTGTGTGGGCTTAATGTTGATGATGATTTAGGGGATGGAATAGACTAATTGTGACAACAAATCTTAGCGATCAATTTCACTTTCATATATATATATATTTGATTAGTGTGAGTTAAGCATGATGTTTGTTTTACGGTTGTTTAAACCTGATGGCGAGTAACTAGTTAAAATGTCTTTGTTACGGTTGGATAGGAAGCGATGGTCTTTGTGGTTGTACATGTTCATATGTGAGATGGTCTTTGTGGTTGTACATCTTTGTGGTTGTACATGGTCTGGAATAAAAGCAGGAAAACCTTTTGATCTAAAATATATATATATATATATATATTTGATTAGCTCTATTGCAAACTTTGTCTTTATATGCTTAGTTAGTGAATATGCATATAAGATAACCAATTGAGTAGATTTATACTTAACTTTGTCAAGTATTAAATCATTATTGAGATAAAGTTGTCACAATCTAGTCTATTACTTGTCCATTGTGGCGAGGAGGGCCTTTAAGGCAACTTGACATCTGAGAACATTCAAACAATCAATATGAGCTTTATGCTAATTGCTTTATTAAGTATCTTGTACATGTTCATATGTGAGATCTGAGCTTCTGTTCAATTATTCATTAAGCTGTCAAATGGTTGAATCCATATGTATTTTTACGCTTATGCATTGTGTGGATGTCCTAGTTTTAGGGAGAGTCTTTGCGAAATTTTTATTAAGTTGGCAACCTCCTAGTTCGCTTCTTTTGCTAGAAGGCTAATAACAAGCCATCTAGGCTAGTTCTTTTAAAAGGCTAATAACAAGCCATCTAGGCTAGTTCTTTGAAAAGGCTAATAACAAGCCATTTAGGCTAGTTCTTTTAGATGCAAGTATAACAAACTCATTCACTCTAATGTGATTCTATTTGTTCTTCACTTTTAGTTACTTTGAAACTATTTTAACTTGTAAAGAAGATGTAGTCCTCTAATCCATAAATGCGAAGGACATGATGTGGCCTCAAAAAGAAGGATCGACCAGCGCGCAAGAGGACCAAACAAAAGGCCAGCAGACCGATATACCATTACGAGATCGATCCGGATGATGGGGCCCTAGAAAGCCAAAAAAGCGGCGAATGCATTTGAATATGTGTGGGATAGTAGGCGAGCGGGTTCGATCACGCTATCTTCACGGAGGTTGGTGACTATTGAGGCTCGCAATGCCTTGCTAACGGAAATTTTTCATCATTCAACATTCGGAAGAATCCGCTCCCCTAGTGCGACGGTATGCCTTTGCTAGCGGCGGGAAAGGCATGGAAGACCTTTAAGCATCGCTTTCGTAGACTTCGTCCAAGAAGGATCACGGTTCCATACTCGAAGTATGGGTTCATTGATGAGGACACGTGGGCGTTTTGTTGGGATGAAGACCCGCAGAGCGAATTAGCGCGTCACGATGAAACAAACAAGGCCTTGCAAGCAAGGAACACTCACCCCACAGACTTCGGCAGACTGCTGCTCTGGCGGGAAGAGAGCAATGGCACGGGGAGGGCGAGGAGGGTATCGCGCCATTTCCGCCGATCCGCAGATGAGCGTGCGAGAGGCGGCTAAGAAGCGAGCGAGTCGGATGCCACGTCCTCATAGCCGTCTCCTTCGTAAACCCATGGACGAGAAATGCATAGCGCACAGTATATAAATCGAACTACCAATTTCGTAATTAGTCCATGACTTCATAAGTGAAATAACTTGTCCGGATCTTGCGGTGGCGTTGAGTACACAATCGTGCGATGGCTCTTTTTTCCCGAGCGAGAGAAAGATGCACCATCCATAGCCTTGGGAAACAAGGAACACCACAGTCGTACAAGAGGCAAAGGGTTTTTGTTCCATGGAAAACTGGATTCGAGACGACTTCCACATATCTGAAATAAGAAGAGAACTAGAGCCGGCCTTGAGTCAAATCTTATAAAGAATTTGGAGGACAAGTTGAGAGGAGAGTTGAGAGAAGAGTTGAGGGAGGCGAGAAGAATTTCATGAAAGGATCTGAATCCTCGAGGAAAGGCTCACCAATCAAGAAAAAAATACTTCACAAGCCCAGTATGTCATAAGTCAGCCCCCCATTGCCAGTGAGAGCAGGTGTGCATCCGTTCCTCCAAGTGACCAAGATGAACATAGCGGGACTTATCACAGATGTGACATTAAAGTGACCCATGCAGTGCAATCTCAAGTGAGAATTAGCAATGGCACCGTTCCTCGGCGGTGCTTGGGGCATGGCGTATCCATCCCCAAAGGGACCATGGTGCAGTACCATCATAGCGCCGGTTTCACCAAGGTCAATGTGGGCGGGGTGTTTGATAGTTTCAAAATTGTCGATCTCTGAAGCCGTAAGCGATGAGATCGTGAAACTTGGGGATGCCATTGGCACATTCATCCAATGGCCTAGCGGCGACATCTCCTGATGCATATATACGTCATGCAACAACCGCGACGATCGATTAGCCTATTGTATCGCCGTCGTCGGTTGGCTACCAAATCGGCGATCGTGAAGCGGACTCCACTTGATATACACAATGTTGACCTCTTTCCTACCCATTCCTCTCCGTGAAGGGTTCATACAAAACAAAAGAAAGGCAAGGGCAAAAAGAAGAAAGAAGCGGCAAGAACAAGTTGACTATTCATCTGTTTGAGTTGGCTAAACAATACAAGCTAGGAGAGCGTTACTAACGAAAGGCAGCGTAACTTCACTTAGTATACCTTGCCAACAATTGCATAAGTGGTATCTCCAAGAAATTTGGAAAGCGAGGCGTGAGCGTACAACAAGTATCGGCGTTAAGTTCAAGTATGAACATCTATTCAACGACTTCGGCGGGGGCTTCTTCACGGTCGATTTTCGGACTTGTTCCATCTCTACAACCTCGGCGCCATCGGCGCGCACTCATAAGATCTTTGGACCTTGTAAGTGTGTGCTATCACGGTCTACATTAGTCTAATATTGATAAATGTCCTCAATATATATATAATCCGCCTTTGTATATATAGATACATGCAACAGGCGACAAAGAAGAAACTATCGATCGGTTTCCTCGACCCACATATAGTCTCAAAGCAAACAATGGATGATGATATAAACATGGTTAGAAATCGTGATAGAGGCATTGCTAGCACAAAAGGATAAAGAATTCATACTTATACCCCATAACCCGGGGTAAGTGCTACCACATGCTATACTTTGGTGCATCTTGTGCACACAACTCTGTTTTGTTCATTGTCCATTGTGATATACTGTGTAGGTATCCTTTGGGTTCTCATTGTAGTTGAACCACCACAAACCGGGTTAAGTACCTTGATTCGGACGTGGCGGAAACCACGACTTGGTACCTATCGCAAAATTACTCACCGGTAATCACGTTTCCTCGTACATGGTGGTGTAAGTTGTTCGAGTTTATATTGCTATTGGAATGGCTTAGGCTAACCTTTTGCAATCTTGTAGAAGCGTTCAAACACGTGAAAGATTGGACTAAACTACAACATGATTTGAACTTTCGGTATCAGCTATACACAACAATTCTATATCAAACCTCGTATTGGTGACTCTAGAACTAACAGTAGGTTTTATTTGCGATGCCACCGGCAAGGTCAGGAAATAACCTATGTGGATTTTATGTTTACTACAACATGCAAACCATAAATAAGCTAAAAAAGTAGTATCTGAGATAAAAGCTGCGTTGAGTCGGGCCGATTTGAGCAACATTAGAGGAGAGTTTGTTTCTTCACGCTCACCGAAGTAATACATAAAAAGCGCGTTCCACGCATGACCTTATAAGTTCTGAGTTGTACAATTGTCAAATGGTATTCATTAATTGGAAAATATGTCAAAAACTTGCGGTTATTCTTGTTTATGCGATTCATTGTATTGTCACATGATATTATCCTTAATACATATTTGCTCATCTTGAATGCAACAACAACAATGTCTTGCTTGTTGGAACTAGATGTTTTTCCTACACCCTCGTGAGAACCTCCATTATTTATGGTTTGTTGTTGAAATTTCCATCTACTTAGGTATTCTGCATCAATATTTACGAGACACGATCGATTATAGATGTTATAATTGAATATCTGCACTTCCTATATGCATTGAGGCAGCAGTTTGTCCGATCAAGATAGACTTAAAATATAAACATTTGTAGCGATTTTCTCGTTCTTACGATAATGTTGATGGAACTCGACTAATAAATCAACCAAGAGCCGTGGCGGCATGGCGGCGGCGGCAACCACGGTCTTCTCCATCGAGCCGGACACACTACGATTGTGTGATTTGCTTCATGCCATCTGAAGTGGCTGCTTGCAGGTCACCGTAGTGCCCGCAGTCTTGAAGCGGAGACGGCATGCTCTTGTCTTGCGTCACCGTCGTGCCCGCAGTGGGAGATCGAACATGGTACTTTGGTAAAAATTGTAGATGTACTTGATAGATTACTTTAGGTAGGGTAATTAAAGATTGAACAAATGTGATTGCAAGTCGGGTCTTCCTTGCGGAAGGACTTTGGAACACAGAGCTTGAATGGAAAGAAGAGGCGGGAGAAGCCGATGGGCGATTAGTGCAGCGGAAGAAAGCGGCCTTGGTTATAGATAAAAATTTGTCTTCTTGTGAAATCAATCCCAGAAATATTGATGGAAATTTGTTGAACACCATAACAATGGGAGGATTACTGTGAGAAATGAAAAAGGTCATCCTGAGCGGTTCTTATTTGGAACCGTGCGTGATAATTCATATCACAGGCGGTTATAATTTGGAACCGTCAGTGAAATTCATATCACAGCGGTTCTCATTGAAAACCGTGCATGATAAGATAATATCACAGGCGGTTCTTATTTGAAACCGTGCATGATATTGAATTATCCTGAGCGGTTGCAAATGAGAACCGTTATGATAACTAAATTCCTGAGCGGTTTATTAATACAAAAATGCGTGATATATATTCTCGAGCGGGTATAGAACCGAGTCTCGATGATCTCCTTCATCACAGACTTATTATTCTTGGCGGTTCACAAAACGAGTCTCGATAACGTTCTTGAACCGCAAATGATGAAGTTTTACGTAGTAGTGTATTAGATTAAAAGCGATAAAATCGGTATTATTAATAACTAATTTTTCAATTCTTTCTCAAGAGTTTTGGCACCTGACCCTAATTTCATTCATCGGTTTAAGCACCTGACCACCCATCCACATCTTTTATTTTAAAATCTAACCCTTATTTGTAATCAAGAGCAATGTCAATCTGTGGACACGGCTATTGAATAGATTCACACACACACTCTGCGAGGCAGTACACTTTACCCACGAGATCTGATCGTTCACCACACGAGCGATTGATTGTAACAAAGTCTTTGAGAGACTAACACTTAGCGATGATCCTCTCGATGTGCCTTCCTAACACTTCCCTCACCTGAGCCAAAGTTTAGAAACGAGCACATCTGAGTTAGATGGAGTACCAAGCAAGACCTGTGCACGCTCCCGTCTGATTACATTTTTGGTGTAGCTGTCACCCCGAGTATCAAAGGAAAGATATTAGAAACCTACTTAACTAGGTCCGTCCCATTCCGGACAAGTGGTTGTACACGGAACTCGGCTCAAAAGGCTCGCAAGGTTAAGTCCTTAATTGTCGGGCAAGACAACCATTTTATACATCTCGGCACCAGCCTTCACAATCTTTTCATACATCCCATTGCCACACAGGCCCACAGCACGAAGCCTTCTTGCCACTTGCCCCTGTTCAAATCATTTTCCCACCCCACTTTAACTTAAGCAACACATGCCATTTTCCACATCGGTTCGAGAATAGCACCACAGGTCACTATCCCGTTCAATTCATGACATCATCGCATTTTCCAAAATCGTTCCATAATGTTTAGTCGATTATTCATTTGATATTTGAAAGTCATTCCACGCGCCTGGCGGCTAGCGACTAATCACGGTCTAGCCTCCGTGTTGGCATCATATTAGCATCCAACATATTTAAGCATCTTAGGGTGGACAAGGTTTGGGGGCATATAAACATTTATAATCAAGGTGGCATAACAAGTTTGGCTTTTAACTACCATTTCCCAATTTAATCAATAGTGGTTGTACTTAACATAGCATGCAATATGGAAATCAAAATATACTTTGAAAACTAGGCGAAATGATCAAAGCATGACTTGCCTTGAAGAGGAGTTGGTTACAGTCGAAGGTCTGCGACGGGTCTTCAAACTCTCCTCGGCGAAATTGACAACTCGGGGTCTAGTCGATACAAGCAATCACTCAATAAACATACAATACAGACAGCAATATAAATTCTAAAATAAAATAAAATCACCAATAAATAGTTCACATTTTACAAATTTTTGGGCACTGGAATCACTCAAATCCGAGTTAAAATGCAAAAGTTATAGCCTTTACAATATTCTGAAAATTCATAAAAGAATAAACCGAATTATTCATCTATTTTCTACCGATTTTCGGTTATTTTCCCTCGGCTTGACGTGTGTCGGCACGGAGCGAACCACGTCGCCCTCGGCCAGCGGCAGGTGGGCGGGATGGCGTCCGGCGCCGGCCGATGACCCGTGATCGGTCCACCCAGCGTGTGGGGCGGTGAAACGGCGCCCGACCCCACATGTCGGTGGCCGACGCGTCGAGAATTATCCGCCACGCATGCATGCATTCCCGATCGTCGGATTGAATCTAACGGCGCCAAGACTAGCAAAGCGATTTACTATTTGCGGGACTACGTGGCGTTACCTTGGCGTCGGATGAAGATCGAGCGGTGAGGTTGCGAGTCGATGAAGATCTTGTGGCGGCCGGACTTGAAGAAGATGGCGGGTCCACGACGTTTAGAGCCTCTCCGGTCGGAAGAAGTAACCCTGCGGCTGCGGCGCGACTCAAGAACTCGGTGGCCTCGGTGCGGCGAGAGCAGCGAGCAGCGGCGCAAATGGCGAAGAACCAAAGCGGAAGAAGCGGCTACTCTGGCGAGCTAATGCTGGCGTGCTGGTGGATGGTGGCGAAGATGAGAAATGGCGGAAGGAAGTCTTGAGCTCGGGGTGTACTTCATTAGCCGGACATGCCTTGGAACTTCGCGCAATATCAACGACATGATCTTGACACCCAACGGCGGACGGCGGTGCTGTGATCGCGCTCTCCGAGGCCGCAGTCACGTCGGTAGTTGGATCCGATCAAGCGGTCGGTCGGGCGATTAGGGTTTTCCCAGCGAGCACGAGTGTTGGGCGGCCCAACAACGTAGCTAAGATTTTAAACTTTTTCGATTAAAAATAAATACGAAATTCAAAGTAATTGTTTGGGGCACTAAAATACAGAAAAATTCTAGAAAAATTCTAGAAAATATTTGAGCATTTTGAGCCTAAATAAAATATTATTTTTAATTTTTGATAAATACTTTTTCTGATATTTAATTACTCAAGAGAAGATGATATAAATAAAATCCAATTAAATCCAATAAATCGAGAAAATTTAGATAAATTCCATTAAATGCAAATAAAGGTTGGTTAATTCATAGAAATTCAAATAACTCCAAAAATAAAAATCTAGCCAAAATTCGGGACGTTACAACTTGCCATATAAATTTCAAAAGATTAAAATTTTCATTTTTGGATTTTTGATTTCCTATTGTTTGTTTTTAAATTTTTTATTTTCATTTTAAAATTTATTGATTTTCTAATATTTGTTTTTAATTTGTTTCATCCATCTCTTAAAATTGTCTCCTCACTTCTCTTCTAGTGCAACCAACCAAACAACATCTCTATGTAGCCTGCTTACTCTCATACAACCAACCAAATAACATCCCTTTGCATTCACTCAGTCTGGCTCCTACCAGCTTAGGTGACTTATCTGACTTGGTTTGGTGAGAAGAGCAACTAAACAGACCCTTAGTGTCCGTTGGACTATACATTATTGGCTATATGCCACTACAAATATAGGGGCTGTTTGGTTTGAAACCAAATTTGCTAAATCAAACCTTACCAAAAGTTGGCATGCCAAAAATTTGGTCACCAAATTGGTAGCCAATATTTGGCCAATATTTGGCATGAAAATGAACTAGGGTTGCCAAATTTGGCCAATGGAAAAGAGAATCTAGCTAAAATTTGGTTGCAAACCAAATGCTTGCCAAATTTGATCAACACTACCAAAATTTGGTAAGGCAAATATTGGCAACAATTGGAAGCAAACTAAACAGCCCTAAATTAGAGGCTAAGCTTACCTAAATACCAAGTCGATCAGATGTTGCCCCGCCGTTCCCTAATCGGCTCGTCGACAAGAAATAATCGATTCAGATCGATCATTCACGGCGTCGATCCGTTCTTCATGCATGCCACGCGCATGCCGCAGAGATGGAATGCGAACAACATTTTCACAACATACTCTAATACTGATATAAGATACTCTAAAGTGAGTTCCATGAAAAATTTTATCAAAGTCCACCATTTATAGCATAATTTGTTTATATATTCCTTTTACATATGGAAAAGAGTATGTAGTAAAAAAAAAGCTTTGATGAAAATTTTTCTATCACGCGTCGCATTGGAGTATATATATATATATCCAACAAATTAGACGCCGGACGACTCGGCGCCACTTTCTCCTTTCCTTCAACTAATTAAGGTGATCATCATCACTCACATCACATGATCATGATCTACCCCAGCTGAAGTTGCTGCTTCACGTACCCCCATCATGCGGCTGCGCAATGCATGCACACTCGCCCTTTAACCATCAACACATGCACTGCCATGCATGCACACACGTATTCGATCATGCATACACTCGATCTCTAGCTAGCTGTACATGCACGGTGATGCACGCTAGGATTATCGATAACCACGTACACGAGTACACGACTGATCGATCAATCGATCGATGAGCTGATCCATCCCAACCACTGCGGGCGGCAGCCAATAATTAAGGGCGCAGCAAATGCGGCGGCAAGCTGGACACATGCACCATGCAAGGAAGGTCCCGCGGGCCCGCATGCATGTTGCTGCCGGTGGTGAGCCCATCAATGCATCCATGCCATTAAAACAAAAAGGGGACGCAGCAGCGGTTATTGGACGGAAGGAATTGTTAGGGCACTCCCAATGCATATAATTTCTATAACTTCCATATCATCTAGACACTACATGTAGAAACTATGCTCTCAATAAATAGTTTCTTCAAAATAAACTCTCATCCAATCTCCTCTTTTCTCTTATTTTCTCACCCAATCCCCTTTTTCCCTTTTCTTGGTACTTGTGTAGAAATGGTTTCCTGCATGAGAAATGGTTTCCTTCTCTTTCATCATTAACTCTACCTCCACATCACCATTTTGCTTACATGGCAACCTAATTAATGCTATGGAAACTATCTTAGTTATCCCATTGGGATTGCCCTTAGGCCATTCTCAGTGCAAGTTTTATAAGAGTTTTATTTTTATTAAATGAGATATCACATAGACAAAAATAGTGACATGGTAAAAAATCTATGAGGAGATAGGAGAGTTGAGTTTCATAGGGATGAAACACGGTGTACTGCTGATTACCAAATGCTTTGGCCGAGATGAAACCCCACTAAGAGCGATTTGTTTCATCTCCACACCTTTTCTCGATCTTAGTGTGGCCATATTGTAGTGTGCTAGATATAACTGCAAGTGGCTACACAATTTATATGGCATATTTGATCACAACACCATGCAACAATTAAATGTTATGTCATACCTATGAAACTGCAAAATGAAATTGTGCATTAAGAGATGTTGTTTCATTCATCAACCCAAACATCTAAATATAACGTGGCACTATTGGAAACTATGTAACGAAACTCTCCACTGAGAATGGCCTTAGGCTATTCTCAGTGCAAGTTTCATTTCACAGTTTCCAAGAGTGCCACATCATATAAAGGGGTTTGGGTTGATAAATGAAACAAACACTCCCAATGCACAGTTTCATTTTGCGGTTTCATATGCTAGCCATAGCATTTAATTGTTGCATATGATGTTGTGATCAAATGTTCCATTTAGTGTAGTTTCATTTGGTTTCAGTGCATGGGAATGCGTGGGATGAAACGATGCGCTCTCAGTGTAGTTTCATTCGGTTTCCAATGTGTTGGAAACAGTGTGCATCTGGTTTCAACCAGATGAAACTCGTCTCCTCTCTCTCCTCATAATTTCTTTGCTATGTCACCATTTTTTTTCGATGTGTCACCTCATTAAATGATAATAAAACTCTCACTGTGACTGGCCTTAGTATATTTCACAGGCGCCGGAGAATTTGCAAAATCACAGTAAATTTTCTCGCCTTTGGATACCGCGTGAGATTTGTGCTCGAGGAGGCCATCTTCTTCTTCTCCGACCGATAGCGAGTTACGGTTATGATTCACCCATTTAAAGTTCAAGTTCACCATCGCCCCCCTAAAACAAAAAAAAAACTTAGAGGGAGGTCAGCGTGGCGGTGGCACGGTGGTGGCCAGTGGTTGCAGCGGTGTGACGAAGCGGCGGTGGCACCGCCTCGGCCATAGAATTGTTGAAGGACAGTGGGTGGGGTGGCGAGGCGGCGCGGGGGCATGCATCTGGGGGTGCGAGGGTGAAGGTGGAGGCAGTTTAGGGAGTGAGGGGTTAGGGGATGGGGTGGGTTAAGTTTAGTTTATTGTACGAATCTTGGAACGATCTCAGCCGTAAAAAACTGGCTGAAAGTTAAATTTTTTTCAGGCGACTGTGCAACCATCGGCCCCTTAATTAATTGACCTGTGATTAATTAGGAAGAAATAGAGGCACAGCAATTACTGCTATAATGTCAAAGGTGACAAGCAAATTGAAAAAGGGCAAACAAAGGTGGAGAGGAGGAAGGAAGAAGAAAGCACGCATGCTCATGCATGTGTGGTGCATGTGGTGGATCATGGCTAGCCTGAGGGGACCATCAGGGGAGAGGATTGGTGTGTGTGTGCATGCTGCCACAAAGAATGGCACATGGAGGAGACACCACCTAAATACGAGTACTACCCCTACCATGCATGCATTCATGGCCATCCATCCATCTACTCCTGTGTTGTTGCCTCACCTTTTCTCTTGTTGTTGCCCCATTGGTCACTAGAGAGAGACACTCCACAGTTCATGACAATATACATAATTTAGGGCCTATTTATAATACAGTAATTTTATAGAAAAATTGTTCAATTCTTGTAGAAATAGAAGATTTCATGCGTTCTAAATGGTGGTGATGTATATAATGGTCAAGGTTTGTCGTACTTGTAAAAAGTAAAACTTCCCCCATTTACACATAACTGATCTCTGGCCGTGAGAACTTTGTAGATTTGATGATTACATCTAGGAACGTGCTAAGGATAGCTAGCTAGGCTAGAATGTACGTTAATACGTACCATACCTGCATTAATATAGATGGTCAACAACTTATTCTTCTTCTTTGGCGAGAAACAACTTTAATTAATTAATTAATCTACGAGTATTTGCGTATGCAGGTTCCGACTTCGGAGACTACCTAGCTACTAGCATAATCATTAATCGAATCAGTTATTTCAAGAAGGCAAGTTCTTCAAAGACCACGAGTTGAAGCGTTCTGCATTCGTATGCTAAATACCTGCATAAGATTCGGGGATCAACCAGAAAGGTTTAAGGCTGTAAGGGCATCACTACTACAGAATCGACTTTCACAAACGACCTATTATAAGCGGTTAATTGCGTACCGCTTGTGCTCTCTGCACCAAAGCGGTTAAATGAGCAGCGGACGAAGAGTCTTTAGAAGCGGTTCTGAACCACGAACCCTTCTAAAGCCTTAGCTCTAAGCGGTTAGTGTCGAACCCTTCTAAAGCTTTAGAAAGGGTTAGTGACACGAACCCTTCTAAAGCCGAGATCTAAGCGGTTTGTGTCACGAACCCTTCAGAGCTCTAAGCGATTCGAGACACGAACCCTTCTAGAACCCTAACTCTAAAGCGGTTGGGGACACGAACCCCTTCTAGGCCGACTCTAGAAAGGGTTCGTGTCCCCAACCGCTTGTAAAGCCGATTTCGAAATAATAAAAGGAATGCATGCCCTACTCTATCGGAGAACGCGCGTGGGTGGGTTGGTTAGATGGGTGAGGCGTGGGTCACGGAGGAGGGTGAGAGGTCATGAGTTGAATCGATCCTCACAATATTATTTGTCTTTTGAAGTGACTTCTGGCGGTTATAAAACGCTTGTGATCTTAACAGGAGTATCACTCACGGTTGCCTAGCGGTTCTAAAACCGCTTCTAAAAGCAGTTTCAAACCGCTTGTGATAGTCCTATCTGTAGTAGTGCATGTACAATGCTATAGACAGTTACTATCTATAGTAAATTACCATGTCACCTATAGACAAACTTATACGATGGTACAGAATATCACTTTTTTAGTTCCCGTGCTACAATCAATTCATCTCTACACACAACCGACTTGGTTTCAGTACTTGATTATTTGCAAATGTATAAACTGACTTCTTTCTCTTTCCTCTTTCTCTTTCATCCACATCAACAAATAGGTGACATGGCAACTCTTATAGACAGCTGATGTCAACCCATTGTACATGCTCTAAAGCTCTCCGTTCTTGAATTAATATAAATGTTATTCTAATTTTCAATTTTTATTTTTAAATGCACATCATTTTATAATTTCGAAACAACTTTTAACATTGTTTTTTTTATTTGCATGTGCCTACCATTTATTATTCCTTATGTTATTTTATTAATGTGAATTAAAGTACTTCCTCCTTCATTTTTATAAGGCTTATTTTTAATTGATTTTGTTCACAGATATAAGGGCAAGTAAAATAACAAAACCAGCTGCTTACTTCATCTCCTATCCATATCATCTAGAGTAAACACTAAAGCCAGCTTGTACAATAGCTATCTCTAAAAATTAGCTCTAGAAGTCATGCATTAATTATCTCTTATCTCTTGTACATAACTAATCTATCTGTACTCCCGTGCAATATTTACTACACTCTCCGTTGATAAATATAATGCCTATAGTTTGAATGATCTTGTTTAAAAATATAAGGCGTGTATGTAGATTTAATGAGCTTTTCCACCTATACCTTATTTATTCTCTCAACCATAAATATTTATTCATTACCATATACACAAAGTATTATCTCTCATCTTCTAAGACAATTAAGAGGGGTATGTAAGTCATTTTCTCTTATATCTTTCTCAATTTCACCACAGCCTCAATCCTATGCAAAGTCAAAATACGCTTTATATTTATCAATGGAGGGACTACTAAATAAGAACTAGCTCTCTTTTCTCTCCTTTTTTCTCACTCTTCCACGTAGAACAAACCTGATATGGACATGCTAAAAGTAAGCTGAGGTGGTCTTATTGTACATGCCCTAAGGCTTGCATGTAGATTTAATGAGATCTTTCCTTCTATACCTCTATTTATTCTCTCTCAACAAAATGCATTTATTGATTAGCACTCACATAAAGTATATATTTGATCTTCCAAGACAATTAAGTGGAGGTATCTAAGTCATTTTCTCTTATACTTTTTTCAATTTCAACGTAACCTTAATCCTTGTACAAAGTCAAAATACGCCTTATAAAAATAAACGGAGGGAGTAACATACATCATATAAGAGCAATAAGTCAGGGGCGAAGCCAGGAAATATTGCCGTCGGTGTCAATGTACTTCTACATTGTAACACAATAAAAAATAAATGTTAGCATATTGCAGTATAATTAGCTTTTACAATAGTGATTGCCTCTTATAATTCCAAGCTCTCTCTACGAACTGCCAGGAAATATTGCCACCGGGGTTAGCCTTGTTATTTACCGATGTCAGAGCTAATATTTAGCATATGGGTATAATGGGCTAGCAGAAAGTCATCGGTGTCAACTGACACCGACAACTAACTCTAGCTCCGCCCCTGAATAAGTGGATTAATGAATGAGGTTAACTTGATCATTTCCAATGTGTACCTTGATTGAAGTGTAAAATCGTAAAACCTCACCTATTCAGGGACAAGGAGTATAAAATTAACCGCACCAGCTAGTCAGAATGCATACTGCACAGTATACATTCCGGAAGTACACATAATCACTGGAGCATCAGTTTTTCAGAATAAACGCACTGGACCTCGAGGTAATTTTGGAAGTACACACAACGTTCAGTTATTCACCGGAGGTCCGGATCGAGTTATAACATACATACAATTAGAAGAGTGTTTGCATTCTTCAGAGTTATAACACACATAATTATAAGACTTTTTACCGTTACTGAGAGGTAACAAAAATATATATTAAAGGATGTACCAAAAGCTTAAAAAATAAAGATATCAAAAGATATAAAAGTTTAAAGATAATTTAGTGGTACGTGGAGATATCTCAGAATGACACTAAAAACTCTGTACAAATATACATGGTGTGGCGTGCACTCCCGTTGCAAGTTGAAGGTTTTAACGCGCTACTACTACAATTATCTAGCAGTGAACAGTCAGCTAGCTGGAAATGCTCAGCAACATGGACAGTTGTAGATCCGAAGGACCGGAGGTATCAGACAAGTTGATCCTAGCTAGCAACAGGGTGGAGCATGCATGCATGGGGACTCAAATTTATACCACTGATCAACGCACGTAGCTAACGCAAACTTATACCAACAAGCCAAATAGCCCCATCAAAAAAAAGAAAAGAAAAGAAAAGAAAAAAGAACAAGCCAAATAGCCACTTGATCCTGCCGGTTGCTGTCCACAGATCATACTAACGCCTTGTCTGCCCGTAACAAAATAGAGTTCTCACCTGATAGGGCATATATAGGAGCGACTACAACATACTCCCTCCGGTCAAAATATAGTTAAACTTTTAAAACTTTAGCTATCAATATCCTTTTAAATATTTAAATTGGATACATGAAAATTATATTTGTAGATTTATCTCATAAAATACTTTCATAATAGTATAATTTATTAGGTTTTATAAATATATTTTAATAGGAATTAGGGATTATTATGTTTTGGAGATCGTGTCGATATCCAAAACGTCAACTATTTGTGACCGGAGGAAGTATATATGTACTAGCCAAATGCCTGTGTGTTGCAGCAGAAACATATTTCTTAAACAAAGAATCAAATCATACCACATATTTACAAAAATTAAATTGCACTATTAAGTTGTCACAGGGAAGGAGAAGTGGGGAATGATTCGGCCAGGGGAGCGGATGTGGGTGAAAAAAGCGAGATGAAGCTGTTTCCTTTTTATTCATGAGAGGTGGGGGAGCGTGTCGTGATCCACGGTCCATATGTCAGCGCGCAACTTTCCTTAGAGAGAAGGAATACAGACTATCGCAACCAACTCGTATTTATATATTAGTAAATACTACTGCACATACCCACATCATAGACGGTTCACAAACCATATTACAGATGGTTTTGTGAATCATCTGTATCCAAGTGTCAGTGATGACAAAGAGTCATTGCAGACGGTTTTCCAACCTGATAACATCTAGGCCCCCTAAGTTCTTTATTTAGTATTAATGATATGGTTTTGGTGTTGATGACTAAGTCAAAAATTTCTAAGCTATGAAAAATATTATGTGGAGCATCAGAAAGTCTACTGAAATGACAAGGTTAAGGTCTCTTGTTACTAGTTTTTGGCTTGGGAGATGATTCAAGTAAAGTAGCTAGGGTTATTTTAGTTTGGCCGTACTATGAAGGGGGACTGTGCACAAGCTAGTAAATTGGTTCACAAGGCTAAGACCATCTAGACTGCTTGGAGCTAGAAATTCTTTTGTCTTTCTGATTCTAAGTGTTTCCCCTCTTCCCGGACTAAAACTTCATTTCTTATTCCGTAAGTCTGAAGCAACCTTAGTTGGAAACCTTCTTTCGCCGGACCAATCCTATTAAGTCCGGCGCTAAAATACTTACACCCTAACCGAGTTTTTCCTTTCACATCGGACCGATTTCTATCTTCTCTTTCTTTCTTCCGGCGAAGTTGTAATTCTCTCGGTTAGTGCTTCCTTGTCCCAAAAAGTCCGCAAGATAAACTTTGTGAAATCTCATTCGTGGCGGACCAAATATATTCAATCCGGGATACTTGATAAAATTCTCAAATCCTCGCCGGACTATATTTTTCAGTCCGTGGTGAAAGTTTTTCTTATATAAGAAGCAAACCAAGTGCACATCATTCACGCCGGACCAAATTTCCTAACTCAAAAATATTAGTCCAACGCAAAAGCGTTTCTCTCGATAAAGGCTTTTTGTCTTAGTTGAAAAATCCGTTGGTATACTATCCTTGAAATACATCTACGGCATACCAAATTACTCGGTCCGGCGCAAGTGTATATCTCTCTTTACTTTGGCGGATCAAATCTTTCATTCTTCCCACGTACGACAGACCAAATTTTTCGGTCCGACATAAATAGCCAAAATTGGTCCGGGGTACATAGGATCAGTATTGCTAGATTATTTTGCTAAGTTCGTGGCAAACGTGTTAAGCTAAATTTTGACACTCTGACGTGTTACAATGGTCACAGTGGTAGGTGTAACGGCTATTTTCTGTCCAAATGTCTATATAAGCATTTTCTGAGCCATCTACCAGATAACTTTTTGATCTCTTTGACTTCTAAGCATCCTTTGAGCATTCATTCCTTCAAGGAGATTGAGCTTCACTCTAAACTCTTAAAAACTTCACTTCCTTAAGTTTTTAGCTTCAAGCTTAAGTCTAGTTATGCTATTGCGAGTGAACCAAGAGACAAGGCTTTTGCAGGGTCTATTACTCTTGGGTCTTAGTGATCCTAGACGGCTTGGAGGCTGTGAAGGTGCGACTTGTCCAAAGGTGTTTGTGGAAGGCCACCTTGTTGTGAGAGGTTTGGAACTCACCTCACCGGAGTGGTGAAAGAGTTACTTGAGTGAGACCAAAACTACTGCGCTAGCTTTGGAGGAGCTATACTTCGAGAGAAGTGCTCTAACATAGAGTAGTAGAGTGACTCCGAACCATGGGATAAATTCCTGTCTCTTTTGTGCTCTTTCTTACTGTTGAATTACTTTTCGCTGCTGTTGTTGCTAGTGCTTTTAAATTCTATCATCTTACTGTGATTAGCTATTCTTTTTAAGCAAGCAATTCGTCTTGTAACTAAGAAGTTAAAATTTGAAAAAGTTGCCTATTCACCCCCCTCTAGACCAACTTGATCATTCACAACCGTCTGTGAAAATATTTATCACAGACGGTTCCAAATTAGAACCGTTTGTGATTTGGTATCATCTCAGACAATTCCACTTAGGAATCGTCTGTGATGATGGGTTTATCCTAGACGGTTCTAAAGAAGAACCATTTGTGAAGAGGTCTACATCACAGACGATTTCAATTTAAAACCGTTTGTGATGATACCCTCATCATAGATGTTATCATAGTGGAACCGTCTGTGATGTCTGCCTTTTCACAGACGATTCTTCTTTAGAACCGTCTATGATGTTGATTTTCTATTTTTTACTAAATTTTAATTTATTGGCTAGCCTCAGGAAATGCTAGCCATGCCCTCTAAAACAAAAGACAGTACATGACATTACCAGCATATTATAATGGCATACATTTCAAAAATAAACTCCATTCAGATGTTACACAACATACAACGCATCTATTTCATAAATCAACTCAGATCACACATTACAATATATGTACAACGCATCCATTTCAGAAATCAACTCACATATATACTAACCAATTGGATTCAAAAGTACAAATGATAAATTCACAGCACAAGGTTCACAAATTAATCTGAATGCACGGTAAGTAACAAATTCACAACTCATCCCTTGAGCCCTGAGTACTATCTGTCCTTTGGATTTAAGACCTCATACAACAAGAAGGAACAGAGATGCCCTCGAATACTTAGCAGATTAGCCTGTTCCAATACAGATTCAATGCATTGCTAAGCCTGTAGATGAGAAGAGTAAAGTCTTGTGTGTATATAAATTGATAAGTGGAGACAATTATTGCAAGATTGACAGACTTGTATGACATTGGTCTTCTGTGAATCAACGAGAAGTGCCATGTTGTGGCAAATATAGAATCCACATAGTGAATCAGTATTATTATAGAGTGTGAAGGATTATTGCATACTATCTGGAGAAGTGCCATGTTGTGGCAAATATAGAATCCACATAGGTAAGTGCTCTTTGGCTACTGGTGGCACTGCCAAAACATAATAGGTTAATTAGTTCCGAATGTATTATTATAGAGTGTGAAGGATTATTGCATACTATCGGATACCGAGAAGTTATAAGTATGCTTTAGAGTCATTGGGCCCTTCTTGTGTGGCCCTCCACTATATTTTTATACATGGAATGATGTGTCAAGTAAATCTTTGATAGACTTTAAGTCGTGGGTGTGTGCATTAAATCCTTTTTGGAATTAAGATAAAATTACACCAATCACATGATTACATCTACCTCTAGTGATCGGGATAGTTCCTACTGAGTAGAACCTAGTGATACCTACTCTTGTAGTTTACTTTGTTTTACTTTTGTATGTCATCATGATCATAGTTGAACTTAACAAAATTGTCACTAGAGGTGTGATATATAGTACAAATCAATAAGTATAGTATCTAGATGAAGCACTTACCCCAGATTGTAGGGTAAAAGTATGAATTTTTTTGTCTGAATGAGCTAGCATTACTTTTTTTCACGTACTCATGGACGACTAGTTTATTTTCATCCATGGTTTGCTTGAACATCTTTGTGTGGGTCGGTGAAACCCACCGGTTGTTTTCTTGCTATTGCTTCTAGGATCATGTATCTACATATACAAAATTAAGGATGATATATATGACATTTATCGGTGAGTCAAAAATATAGACGGTGATTGCACATACTTACATTGTCTAGCATCTTATGAGTGTGGCGCCTAGCGCTTTGAGGTTGTACAGATCGAACAAGTTGGTGAAGTCGACCACGAAGATGCCATATAAAAACTAATGTGAGAAATACTCCTCCTTGAAGCTCATCGAGATACTCGATGTCTGTTGTGCGACCGACTTATTAGCTTGTTCCATATACCAATTTCGCAATCTAACGTAGTCTAATGTAAGCATCTCCTTGTGCTCATCCGGTATGAACGATTGTCCCAGCTCGAATTGTCACACCAATGGGGCAAACAAAAAGTCACGAGCTAACGTGGTCCCTTTTGATGTGCCCTTGTCTCCACCTCCCCTTCTACCAAATGTCGTCTTCACAGGAGACGACTGGTCCCGAACTACAGTAATGGTCTGTACCTGACGGGACATAGTAGCCGATTTGGCGGGCTCCTTTGGTGCATCACATGGCTCTGGTAGTACTGGTAGCTCCGACGTATCATGTGGCTCCGTACTGCTTGTAGCTTCGGTGCTCTTGGGTGGGTATTGAAGGAGTTGTCCTTCTTAGACCACTAGATGAATGTGTCGATGGCATCTCCTAGTGTGATGATCTCATCGTTTGGGGGCATGTCCAGCGTGATGGCCTTGATGATGATCGAGTCTAAGGAATTTTCAAAAATTCTAACAGTACTATTGTCATGATAAAAGATTGAGTACTTATAGTGAGGTTAGAAAAAGCTAGAAAAATAATGCCATGGCATGAAGTTCAGATGACCCACTTGGTCTATGACACTGGTCTCCGAAAGGTCCTGAGTTCAAATCCTACTCTCAATATTTCACTTTCTTTTTTGGCCACTTGCTTCTTGCACTGCCTGCTAGACTGAAGTAGAAAAAAAATTCCATTGCCACTTGCCAGGATTGGGAGTCGAATCCAATTTCTCCCGGGTGAGAACCACCCATCCTAACTAGCTAGGTGGAAGTGAAGTTATCAATTAGTAAGTTCTTATATATAACTTGTATATGTATAAATTTTCACATGTACTTCGGTTTTAAATACATCAAATCTGGTCGATTTTATAGCAATTTCGGTCTGAGAGGACAAAATCTCGGCGAAGTTGAATAGATTTTGCCAAAATTTTTAAAATTATTGTAGCAATTTGATTTTTTTATTCTAGCATCATTTATATTCTCGTTCTCGGTCGAAATCCGAAATCTCGACCAAAATTTCATCGATATTTTGAACCTTGCATCCCAAAAGCCTAGGAGCAGCACGAAAGCCGGATTAGGCCATAAGTTGGAGCTAGCACTGACTAACTGTGTACTAGAATGGACTAAGACTATGGGCCTGTTTGGTAGAGCTTCATATCTCAATTTTACCTGAGATATAAAATTTGTAGGCTAAAATAAAGTGAATTAAATTTATATTTTTGGTCTAAAATGTAAACAAGATGATCCATCCATCTAAACACTTTTAATGTACTCACAGTTCGACTCCATGGATCCGGTGGAGCTAGAAATACCCGGCTCACTAGATCGGATCTGGTGAGTGAGCCTACCAAACACACCTGTGTTTGGTAGGGCTCCACTACAAATCTGCGTGGAGCTGAGCTATGGGTATATTATTAGTGTTTAGGTGGATCATCTTATTTACATTTTAAACTAAAAAATATAAACTTAATTCACTTTATTTTAGTCTACAAGTTTCAGATCTGAGTTGGAGCTAGAATCTGGAGCTCTACCAAATAGGACCTAAGCAACGACCAAAAAAAGAAACACCGAGAGAGGAGGAGGTTGGCCGGTTGGACCTTTGGATGCAGAAAAAATACTAATGTATCCAAGTTTTTATGACGTATTTTTTAAGCATATAGACTAAAAGATATTAAAAACAACTAGATTATCTCCGATTATGATCACTAAGCATTGTATTCAATGCATGTATGTGGAAATAATAAAGTAAAAATAGATATTTATTAGAGGTACACAGAAAACATCACACCAATTTTATACTCCCTTCGGTCACAAATAGTAGTCGTTTTGGACATTGACACGGTTCCTAAAACTCAACTTTCACCATTAATCTCTATTATAACATATTTAAAAAATCTAATGAAATTATAATACTATTAAAGTACGGTTCGAGACGAATCTACACGTATGATTTTTATGCATTCAATCTAAATACTTGAAAAGATATCGATAGTTAAGGTTTTAAAAGTTTGACCACATGTATTTTAAATTGATAAGTTTTTACGAATATTGAAATATAAAATACGCTGTATATTTTAAAAAATATTAAAAAATAAACCAAATAAACTTGGCGGAGGGAGTTCCAGAGTAAAGAATCGAACAGACGAGGCGGCAGGCCCACTGGAAAACCTAGGGGTCACGTCAGCACGTGGCGGCTGGTCCCTCCAGTTTAATTTAACTGCTCGCCCCCCACGACTTTTTCGAGCGCGGGCCGTTAACCCCCCGGAGCCTGGCTTAACCCGATCGGCGGCGCGCCACGGACCGTGTTCATAACCGCCTTCGTGGACCGGTCGATCGATCGGGCAGTTAAAAGCCACTGGAACGCATTTTCTTTTGGTGGTGTGTAGGAAACAGTTTCTTTCGCTAAAAAATCACTTAAATTTCAGGCATCTAATCTCCATCCAATTAGACACGAGGAAAAATACCTGGCTCATCCATGGCCCCAGGCTTGATTCTTTGTAGTGCATTTGCTTTTGACATTGTATAGATGATTATGATATCAAGTGTTCTTACTGTCGACTCCATCGTTCTCTTTTATTGTCTGTGTCGTTGTCACGTCGACGATCAATATCATCGACCACTACTCCAAAAAGCTTCATTTTGTTATCATTTTTCCCTTTGGACAGCACTATGGCCCACATCGTCATAATCCTAAGGTGTGGGAGCGGTGCGCTCTAAATTCTAAACATAGAATCCAAACCATAAGTTCGCTATAATTTGTTGTAGGAGTTGCTTCCATCGATTATGGAGTCAAAGCCCATCGTAGCACAAACCAAGAGAAAAGTTGAAAGGTTCAAAATTCAAGTACTCTAGGGTGACAAAACATATGAGTACTAGTTAGCAATCCCTTTTTCTTTTGGGAGGTGCTTTAGTGCTTTCTTTATTCACTCTTAACTAGTAAATTGATTCATATATTCTTTGGGAGCCCGTAAGGTATATGTTTTCAATACAAGAAGAAAATACGTTGTGTTTCTCTTTTTGAACGATGACAACACGTAGCCTTGTGTTTTTAGACCTTATTTTAAAAAAAAAAATCGTATTTTTAGGCTTCTTTGTATAAAAGGAACTTCATACCACAAGAATTAAGTAGGAATTTTATATTTGTTTCTGCCAAATTCCTATAAAATCCATATGTCTCTTCTTTAAAACCATATATTTTAAGCAAGCTACTAGGGCTGCTATTTGGCACGTTAGAATGTTTTTTAAAAAAGTTTAATTTCTATAGGAAAAAATCCTGCATTCTTGATAGAATATAAATCCGTTACAATCATATACCACACATCTTAAATAATTTTATAGTGTGCATCATCAAATTGAAGCACACATGGGCACAAGTACAGCACTGCTCAAGTTGGTTCAGCAATCAACCGTGTAGGCCTAACCCACGCAGCATTTTTCCGGTCCGCCTCTTCACCTGCTAACCACCAGCTGGTGCTAGCTGTCTCTCTCCTCTTGTCATGTGACCTCCCTACTCCCTCTCCTTTTCTCTCTCTGCACTGCACAATTCAACCCGATCATCTCTCTGCAGTCCCTATCATTTCCCATTGCCCGATTAGCGCAGGGACGAACAGAGCCGACCCCCTCGCCATCCATTCGCCGTTGTTTGCGCAGAGGCGGCGGCGGCGGCGGCGGCAACAAAAAACGCGAGCTGAAACGAGGGCCGTTCAATCCCCGGCACGAGCGCGCTCGCCCCATACATTACCTCCCGAGCTCTCGGCGCTGCCAAAGGTTTTGGGCGTCGCGCCATCGATCGCGCGCATTGCGTTGGTTGGTCCGGCCGCGCGGTTCCGGCCATGGCGCAGCTGCCGCCCAAGATCCCCACCATGGCGCCGGCCTGGCTGGAGTTCGGGGGCGGGCACCACGCCCACGCCCACCACCACAACCACCAGCGCAGCCCCTCCATGGGCGCGTTCCTCGCCGCGCCAATGCCGCCGCTCCCGCCGCCGGCGAACGGGGGGCAGCAGCAGCAGCAGCCGTCGTGGGTCGACGAGTTCCTCGACTTCTCGGCTGCCAAGCGCGGCGCGCACCGCCGCTCGGTGAGCGACTCCGTGGCCTTTCTCGAGGCCATCCCCGACGACAATGCCGGCGTCGGGGCGCACGAGTTCGACCGCCTCGACGACGACCAGCTCATGTCCATGTTCTCCGACGACCTGCCGCCGCCACCGCAGGCTGCCGCGGCGAGCGAGTCGTCGCCGTCCGATCACAACAGCATCAACGACGTGAAGCAGGACAAGGGCGAGACCGAGGAGGCGCAGAGCGAGTGCAACGGCGACGGCGCCGCGCCGGGGCAGCCGGCCTCCCCCGCCGTAGTAGATCCCAAGCGGGTCAAGAGGTGAATTACTCACCCCCGCCCCGCAATTCTGACAATGTACATCTCAGCAAGGCAGAATTCCCCAATTTCTTATCGTTCCTGTCGCCACAATCGCAGGATCCTCGCGAACCGGCAGTCCGCGCAGCGGTCGCGCGTGCGCAAGCTGCAGTACATCTCGGAGCTCGAGCGGAGCGTCACGTCGCTCCAGGTGCGTGTCGAATTACGCAATTCCGCAAGTGAATTATGCATTCCGCGAGCGTCTCGAGCTGAATTTTGCCAACAACACCGTGAATCTGACCGCGAATTGTGTGCTTCCGAGCAGACCGAGGTGTCGGCATTGTCCCCGCGCGTCGCGTTCCTCGACCACCAGCGCTCGCTGCTGACGCTGGGGAACAGCCACCTCAAGCAGCGCATCGCGGCGCTCGCGCAGGACAAGATCTTCAAAGATGGTGACCGCCATTGCCACCTCAATTATTACCTTCAATTCCAACCAGTCACTGTCCAATTCAATTCACTCTGCATGCATGCAGCTGCAGCCACGATGCTGTCTCAAAATCCGCTCCTAACACTGGCTTAATTCTCTCTGCTCAGCCCATCAGGAGGCACTGAAGAAGGAGATAGAGAGGTTGCGGCAAATCTACCACCAGCAAAGCCTCAAGAATGCGGAATCCCCACCGCCCGAGGCGCCCCCGGTCCGCAGCGACAAGGACGTGATCGCCAGCGAGGGGACCGCCGCGCCCTGCCCGCTCTCGTGATCGAGATTCGGCCGCTGTAGCGGAGGTGTCGGCCTCATGACAACGATGTGTTGTTCTTGTTGTGCCTAGGATTGTTTGGGTTTGCGATTCTTTGGGGTGTAACTGTAACTTGGTTTGTTCATTCCTGTTGCTTTGTTCATTCTTGCATCCTGTGCTGCTGCTGCTGCTCCTGATTCTTGCCTACTTCCCTGATTTGTAATTTTATTCCGGCATTTTGGGCGAAGGTTGTAGCTAAGAATTGAATTGTAATTCAGATTGGTTGAGGTCAAGTGTTTTGTTTGGCTGGTTTTGTATCTGATCAATCAAACGCATGTTTTCCTGTTTCCAGTGTACGTATTTACAGCTATCTTTCTCTCCCCCTTTAATCCCTCCCTGTTCTTCTTACTTCTGCTGCTAGCTTTCTTGGCAGCTGTAATGAAGCTTGTATGCAAAGTTCATGTGTAACTTAACTGCATATCTAATTCTTCTCGGTGGATTGCGGATGTGCCTACTTTACCATGAAGCATTTTTTACTCTGTCACATGCAAGGCAAATTGGCCGTCGACCAAACATGCAAAGCATCTCATTCTTTGCTGTTTCTTCACAGGATTTTAAAATTAGTGACAACAAGAGGGAGGTGCCTTCCTTTTGCTGCAAGGGATTGGCATGTTCCTTTGTGGCATGTGCATGTGCGTGCTGTTCCCGTATCGGCCGATACAAGTTACTCCGGCAATCAGACAGGTTAGGTTTAGTGTAAATACGATGCTGATATGGTGTATCCTTGGGCGTTCGCAGAAGTTATTGGCTGGTTTTGTCCTCGTGGTTCTCCTTCTCCTCAGCTTTGCCCAAGAGGGACAAACATTATGGACAGGCGATGGGTCAATGTTTCGTTATATTAGCTACAAACGTTATAGCTAGTAATAGTTTCGGTATATACCATAACTTGTAACTAGTGATAGCTCTACTATCCTACAAAGGTACCTATGGACCAAGGCATTTGGCCTATTTTGAAATCCAATACTATTAGAAGGCTTAAACGCATCTCTTATGAGCATGAACTATGAGAAAACTAGTAAAAATCTCATCTCACTCTTTTTCATTAATCCAACATTCATATTTCCGAGTGACTATGTACTCATTGTTAAGAATATTATGATATAGTTATTAATTATAGTCTTTGACATGTATTACCATGTTTGTTGATTTCGGACTTAACTCATGTTCTTATTATAAAAATATGGAATTGTTAAAAAACTGTCGCCTGTTTTTTCTTTGATTTCAATCACTTTTCTGTCCATCTAATCTGCATTTAGATAGGTGATTTGATTCATTTATTTTTTATTTTTTTTCGATAAAGGAAGCTTTTATTAATCTTAGTAAATTACATCAAGGTGATACAATCCTTTTATTAGGATTTATCAATCCTATTTTTCTTTGTCTAGCTTAGAAATTTTTTTTTCTCTGTGATTCATCATGCAGCTGGTACAGGAGTTGCGTGTAGTTGGACAGGATGAGCGAGTTCGCCTCGGCGGTGGCAATGATCCTCTCGTATGGCGCTTTCCGCCGATGCGCCTGGGCGATGTCGATGGCCTCCTGCTCGTCCTCATCGACGACCACTGGCACATCGCTGTCGCCATGCAGAACACCGTGCAGGATGCCGATCCTAGCCCACAACTCCTTCTCCACGTCCAGCTCCACTAGCTCCGGCAGTTCGCCATCATCTCCCGTGTCTCCGTCATCGTTGGGCTCTGCCTTGCTGCTCAATGCCTCGGCCTCCTCCTTCATCCGTTCCATCTCCATGACTCCATCTCCACAGCCGTGCTGAGACAGGACACGACCAGCCTGAGCAGCCCAAAGGCGAGGTCCGGCAACTCAAAGTGCACCTTGCAGATGACCCACGTCATCTAAAATTTGACTGATTTGTAAAAAAAAATTAGTCGAATGTTAAAGTAGACATTCTCTAAAAATATTGATACCTTCTAAAGTGCTATGACTTAATAATTTGTTTGAAGGTGACTTATGTTATACACATACTTAATTTTTTTAATGCTGAAAATGTGATGAAAGATAGCTTTCGCGATAGCTAGCGATAGTTACTATAGTTTTTTTTTAGATCTTGTCGCAAAGCTATGAAAATCTTGATTTAAAGCTTTATCTGTAACATCTCACTTTTTTACTTCCTCTTTTTGAACCTATCGCTTGTATAACTTTCGATCCCCGATTCCTCTTCTTATTTGAAAAACTATGGATGTGCGACGCCATGCCGCTAGAGGGTAATGACACATAGATCGAAGCGTTGGCTATAGAACCCCTAGCTTTGTTTTACAAACCAGGTAGAGCCGTACGCGGTAGTGGCCCAACATCATTCTGCTGTTACGGCAGGAGATACGTGTCTTATAATAACATATCCCTAAATATGAGTTGCACAAAGAGATGGTGATAAATCGTGGTTCCCGACGGCTCTCGAGTCTCGATGTAAGAATACAGCGTACCTGTTCTCGTTGGTCCACGAATTTTTTTTATTTAATATTTATTTTAAATCTTTTTTGCAAAACTAATCGGCCAAACGAAAAAATTTGAAAAGTACCCCGTCGCCTCAAGATGAGCGATCGCCTCATCGGGCGATAGGTGCTCTGCAAACGGAAATTTCAAAATGTAACGGCAGAAGAAGAAAAAATAAAAAAATAGCGGTTGCTGTAGCATTTTTTTTTTGCAATTTTTGTTGTAAATTGTTTGTACAATAATTGTTGTATTGAACTGGGAAGAATTACCAAAAAAAAACTTCTTGTTGTATTGAACAGAAAAAATTATTTTACTTTGTTAGTGATACGCATCCCACTTAGGGATTTTCGTAGCCTCGTAGGGTCCGCCAATATGGCCGAAAAAATACAAGAAAAATCACAGGTGACCTACACAACGCGGGCTACCACTTATGTATGGGCGAGATAGCCGGACGCTGCCGGTCCGAGTTGCTGAAACCGAAAAGGCACTCGCGCCATGAAATCCGTGGAAATCGTGGCCACTTAAGGGTTTCGTAGCCTCATGACGAGGCGATCCAGCCCAAAAATACGAGAAAATCAAGAGCGACCCACGCAACGCGGGCTACCACTTACGTATGGGCGAGATAGCGACGCGTTCCGCAGAAGTTGCGAAATCGAAAAAAGACACTCGCGCCATGAAACCACGTAAATCGTGGCCACTTAGAGGTTTTCGTAGTCTCATGGGATAAGCTTCTGACACGCCAAAAATACAGGAAAAATCAAGGGCGACCTACTGTAGGGTCGAGGATGCGCCTAGAGGGGGGGTGAATAGGCGTTTTAAGAAATTAATCGATCACTAAAATCGATCGCTCTAATCAACCCCTATGTCAAAACCTAATCAAATATATATGCGGAAGCGATAAACTAGGTTTTAACAATTAAGGCCTAAATCAATTAGGCTCACTAGTGCACTAACTAAATTATGTCTCTACACAAGAATTGCTAAATTGATCAAACATTTAATACTAAGCAATTCTCATTCAAGCAATCAATAATATGCAAAAGGTAAATACTTGAATGTAAAGAGACAAGGACAACCGATGTTTTTCCGTGGTGTTCGGAGACTGCTTGCCTCCCCTAGTCCACGTTGAGGCAAGCCCACACTTGGACCGGCCCGCCGAGCACCGCCTCTTTCCACTAGTCGTGGTTTTCACGCCGCGTAGGCTCAACCCGAACCTTCACAAACTTGTCGGCTTTCACACCTCGAGAGCTCCAAGACGACGCCCACGCCGCTCTAGAGTCGGCAACCTCCAAGAGTAACAAGCCTCCTCCGCTTGAACTTCACCGAGCACAACGAATGCGCCCCGGTGATCACCAAGTGCAACACATGCACAAGGACCTCACTCAAGTGCAACACATGCACAAGAGCCTCTCAACCCACTCCTAATTGCAACACATGCAATTAGTTTCACTCTTAAGCTCAAGAAGCAAAGGAGAAGAGCAACACATGCACACAACTCCCACACACATCAACAACACCAAGAACATTTGTTCTAAGCCCCCAGGGGTATATATAGCCCCCACAAGAAAACTAGCCGTTTGGGGGCAAATGGGCGAAATCACCAAACCCTAAGATTACCGCTTCTAAGGGCTTTCAGAGTACCGCCTCGACCTCCAACGGCTCAACGGTCACATTTGCGGTACTACCGCCTCAAAGGCGCAGTAGAGACCGACTTTATAGTAGAGAACCCCTCAGGCCTAGAGTACCGCCGCAAAAACCCGCAAACCAAATCCTTCGAATAAACCTACCGCAACTAAAACCCTAGAGTAGTCTGACACCCGCAGACTACCGCCAACCATCGCGATGTAGTGCCCTTCAGAACCCGTAAAACATCAAGATCAGAAAAGAGCTATCAGCTAACCAAAGGCCGGTAGTACGCCTTGCGGTACTACCGCCTGCATATGTAGATGATAGCCTTGCCAACAGAGAAAAAACTGATTCGACTCAAAACCATTTCTCCAAAAACCGAAACCCATTCTTTGAACCTCTAGATGATCAACACATGATCAAACACACGCAAAAACACATTTGCACCAACTTAGCTCATGCTCAAAGAATTCAAACCAAATTATGAAAACACATTTCACAACCAACTCAAAGACTATTTGCAAAACGTATAAGCAAATCAAACTCGAAGTTTATGAGATTAATTCCCTAGCCATGTGAAGGTCAACACAAGACCCTATCAACTTGCCAACACCTTGCAAGCCCCACTCACATGCTCTCGAATTCGGACTCATAAACCTCAGCTTTATTCAAGACAAACTAACTTGCAAACAACACAATAAACATATCTCATGCTTGAGCACCGCTTTTGCAACACATGCAAAAGTCTAGCTCCAAGCAACATCAAATCAAGATGCATGAACTCTCTAATTTCAACACATGCAATTCTCTAGTTCCATGCAACACCAAAACCAAACTTCAACTAAAACCAAATCACACGTGATGAGCTCTTTACTCTTAACACATGCAAGCCTCTAGCTCCATACAAACACACAAATATAAAATCATGCTTGAGCTCTCTCTTTTGCAACACATGCAAAACTTAGCTCCAAGCAAACACAAGTTTTAGAAAGATAGTTTTATGAAACCAAAGCATGAAGCTTCAACTAATGCAACACATGCAAAAGTGAACTTCACACAAAAGCCAACGACTAGCTTATCATTTCTTGCAACACATGCAAATCAAAGCATTATGCGAAAACCAATGCAACCAAGCATAAGTTTTAACCCATTCGCAACACATGCCAAATGGTTAACCCAAATGCAAAACCAAATCCAAATGGTTGAGCTTGAGTGAACGCGAATGAGATCACCAACACATGATGAAGCTCAAGCAAAGGAACGACCTCTTAATAGCACGGCGATAAAACCTTAGACTCAAAGACTACAAAAGTCCTTAGCCTATCTAATTATACCTTCACCACACAAGCAATCCCTTTGGGGTCTTTATGATCATTACTTTGATATTCCCCGGATCTCTACTCGACTCTCTTCGGATCCACTCTTGACGCCCATCAACTCATGATGCCGCCCTTGTCCCGTTCTCATCATCTCATCCATCTTTGGACCTAACTTAATCACAACTCATACAAATAGTTAGTCCAAGATGCATGGTTGTCTCAATTATCTCTTGCACTCCATTAACACATAATGGATGCCTTTAGATCAATTGAGCACAACCTAAATCAATTGAAATGATTTAATTGTGTCTTAAGTACAATAATGCAACTCATGCTTTATTATACTTAAGAACTATTCATTTGTCCTCAATTAATCAAGAAACACCATCAACACATGATGAAATGTTCTTTAATAATTAACAAGACAAATGAACCCAATTTAAATTATCATTTAAATTGATATGAGTATATATTAACTACACAAGTTTTCATATACTCATGTTGATGAAAAGTAATGATCCATTATATGTAAATTGTATGGAAATGATCATTACTCTAAATCATCAACTATAGAATACACCCCACATGTATATGTGCATAAGTATGATTGACTTGGATATAATATGCACATATTCAATTTGATTGTATTGGAGTATATCCTATATTACCATGAGTATACTTATAACTAGGCAATTCGAATATATACTCAAGGATTTAGTTTCTTTGTCTTGATCCTTATATGTGTCAATAACGAATCGATCAATACAAAGAGACTTTCAAGTTAAACTACAAACTCCCCCTAAGTATGTGCATCCATATAATATATGGATTGGGAAACATGATGCACATATTGTGGTTAATATAACGGGGACATTCATACTTGAATCCAAAGTATGTAATTAATACTATAATGAATATGCATACATACCTCGGGTTTTCCATTTTTCAATGCGATGAGACTAAACAAAGATATTCTAAACAAACATGTTAGTCTCGATATAAGATTGTCATTAATAACACTATCGCATTAGGGGATAAACTCAATATTGGATTTGTTATTAACACAAGATTAGATTTGTCATTAACACCAAAATCATAACTAATGAAGGTTGAACTTACACCTACGCAACGCGGGCTACCACTTACGTATGGGCGAGATAGCCAGACGTTGCCCCAGCAGGAAGTTACGAAAATCGAAAAAGGCACTCGCGGCCATGAAACCACAGAAATCGTGGCCACTTAGGGGTTTTCGTAACCCCGCGGGACAAGCCGGATATGGCCCAAAAAATATAGGAAAAATCAAGGGCGACCTACGCAACGCGGGCTACCACTTACGTATGGACGAGATAGCCAGACGTTGCCCCGGCAGGAAGTTGCGAAAATCGGAAAAGGCACTCGCGGTCACGAAACCACGAAATCGCGCACTAAACATCTAATTTTTATCGCCAAGATGCTTGTTTCATATGGCGGTCATACAAACGGCGCTTCACGGTGGAATTTTCAAATTTGACTACGAATTATCAAAATTTAAAAAATTCGCTTGGTCAGCTTCGACATCGGGAGATAGGTTCACTATATTTGTATTTAATATTTTTTCAAAATCTTTTTCAGTATAATAAGCGAGAAAAAATGTCAGTGAAAATGTCATGAGGCACTGTCCGAAGGTAACATCGCCAGGCAGGCGATCGCCTGGCGATATTTACCATCTAGTAGTGTGCCTCCGACATTTTCACAAAGAAAGTTAATTTTTTCTCATTTATTATACTAAAAACAATTTGAAACAAATATTAAATACAATATGGTGGGCTCTATCTCAATATCGAAGCGATCGCCTCATACCTAGGTGATATTTACCTTTATAACCTTTCGCCTGCTCGCCCTCGCAAAGCCAAAGAAGAGAAGAAGAAAGAAAAAAGAGAGAAGGAAGGAGAGGAGGAAAAGATAAGTAGAGGTTCAATTGAAAATGCCAAGGCGTGCAAGTGGAAAGGGAAAGGGAAGGCGAAGGAAGAGGTAGGTGCTTGGCAGTGGCAAGCGCAACATTGCGTTCTCTGTGACCTCTTCAGACTGCCGTGGTTGTACCACCGATAAGTCTCGGCGGAGATCCTGCGTGCTCGTCCGCTTTTGGAATATTCCAATTTGGAAGAGGAGGTATTGGATGTGCCGTAACTACGAATTCGTCCCGCCGGAGAAGAGCCTGAAGAATCGCTAGCTGGTAACAATCATACGTGTTTCGTGATATTTGTACGTGAAACTTTGCTAATTTATTTTTCATGCATGCGCCTCATATTTGCAGGTGAATTTGAGAAGTGGTTTGATATGAAGATCGATTCGGAGGACCAAAGGCTCCTTGATCAAAGCGTCCGAGACAAGGAGTTCGCACGGCAGACTTCAAGCGGACGCCAAGACGCGAGGAGGCACGCTTAAGGAAGCAGAGGAGAAGGAGGCCGAGAGAGAGAGGAAACGAGAGAGAACACATTGTGCCAGAGAAGCCCCACCGGAGGCATGGGCGAAAGTGAAGTGGCCTCGATGCACTCAGTAGACGAGAAGTTGTAACCATTATTTTCCTTGTTCGTGATGTGCATTCTAGCTTTATATTTTATGTCGTAATGAAGAGTATGGTCTACTATATTTTCCGCAGTAATTTATGATCTGAGAAATCGTGGCCTAGCACTTATCTATGTAATCAATCAAGGCATAAATGAAGTGGTAAAGGATAGAGTGGTAAAAGTAAAACACAGTAAAATGGTAGAAGTGAGGAGCAGTAAAAATTCTTCCCTTGCTTATGTAGTAAAATCGTACTTCCCTTAATTTCTACGTAGCAATTTTCGAAACATTGCCCGCGTAACATATGGCTAACCTACTATGTTAAATTAATAATATTAAATTTCTACCACATTACATTTCTAAATATTATCTAATATTTCTATTACATGGAATCTCAATATTTCTAAACACTAAATACTACATTAATTTATAAATATTACCTAAAAACACCACATAAAATAAAAACTAAATACTACACAATTCTACAATTTCTAAATACTAGACAATCCTAAATACTACATTAAATTTCTAAATATTACATATAAAATTTCTAAATACTACTTTGATTCTCAAAATTTCTAAATTCTACAATCCTAATATTTCTAAATACTACATTAAATCTCTAAACATTGCCTAATATTTCTACTACCCAATCCTACTACATTAAATTTCTAAATATTACTTAATATTTCTATTACATTTCTACATTTCTAAATATTACACAATACTAAAATTCAAAAAATATTACACATAAAATTTTCGGATTTACCTTCACAAAACGATTAATACTTTTTTTCCTTTTTTTTTCCTCTTTTTTCCTCTCCTTCCTCTCCTCTTCTTTCTCAGCAGCTTCCTCTCGATCTTCACTCTACGGCCAAGAAATGAGCAACAGGTTTCGCTACTTAGCGATTTAAAATGAGCCTGTCGCCTTGTTAGGCGATCGCCTGGCTTGGGCGACGATCACCACTTGTCAGTCCACGTACATCGCCTCAACGACGGCAATGTTAGCCTGTTACGAAGACCGGATATCGCCCGAAGATGGGCGATCGCTTCATACTAGGCGAAAGGCGCCTATTTTTCAAATTTTTTCGTTCGGCCGATTAGTTTTGCAAAAAAGATTTAAAATAAATGTTAAATAAAAAAATTCGTTGGTCCTCACTCTGGATTCAAGTAACAGAGGCTGGAAAGATGAGAATATACATGGAAAAGGCCCAAGTCAAGACCCAACTGGTCAACTCACAGAGGGGCACCAGTTTGTGTGAGTAAAGCCGGTGAACGAGGTCAAGCCTACCAACTTTGGGGTTTGGGCCACTTTTCAAGTCCATAATAAATCATTTGCGGAATTCCAATCCAACTGCCGGACTCAAAAAGTGTTGTATGATTGGCCGTTCCAAGGTATCGTCTGAAAGCCCGGTACATCAGCCCATCGACCGGGCATGGCCATTGTAGGATTCCAATCCAACTACCGTCCCTCTCTCCCTTTCTCTCCTAATTTACCTTACCTTTCTCTTTTGATTACGCTTTGGCTGAACGTAAGTACCTCAAAACATCTTGCCAGAAGGACTCACATTCACCATCGATTCAAACGAATAAGAAGAAGAAGAAAAGATGTAGCAGAACTGGAGGCGTTAGTACGATTATGCAATTTGGAGTAAGGGCATGCAAAATAGTGTGATGTCATCTATTTATGTACTTTGCTACGTAAAATTATTAGTTTCATAAAGGAAAGAGCATAATTGTCTTTTATGAACTATATAGACAATATAAAATACTATTATATGAGTTATTATCTATAATAAGTACTTTTTCTTGATATAATTAAAAGATAATAAAATCTTATAGAGACAATTTTAAAATAACATTTATTATAAAAGCTGCCTTTAGTTTTATCTTTAAATGATATATATAGTACATATTCAAAGCATATAATCCGTGCTCCAAGCAGAAACATTACTCCACACACAAAGGCACAAGTGGAAAGCTGAAATCTCCAAACACGAGCCGTGCGTGCTTAATTATAAGCTACCTAAAGTTTGCAAACTTCCGGCCACCACAACGATTTGAGCCGATCCGGCTCAAAAAAAAAAGTTTCGCATTTTGGTCCTTTTATAAATTACAAGTAGGTCCTTCACGATTTTTTGTGAGGGGGAGATATTTTTTCCTAAAATCGCGTTTGGGTCCCTCGTGCGCCGTTTTACGGAAAAAAGCTCTTGTTAAATTCAAATCGCGAACAAGCCGTTTTCTAATTTTTCAGGATAGCAGACAGGTCCAAAAACGTAACAATCAGGTCCTTGCTCCTTACGTTTAGGTCATTTCTCCGTTTTTCACAGGAAAAAATATTTTTGTCACCAGAAATATGTGTGCATCTCTATCTCTAGACTTTTTTACAAGCTTGATTTCCCATCTTGATCTCTGATATTTTTTAAAACATGTATTATTACTCGGTGAACGCGTTGAGTGTTAGACTCGATAAAAGAAGATTGTCATCTCTAATAATTTTTCACCCTTTTCCTCTAGATAGATAATCTAAAAAAACGATTGACGTTTGGATTTTTCGTGAGAGAACCCTAAATAGATAAAAAAAAACGTATTGACGTTTTGATCATTTCGATTGTTTTACACGAAAATGACCTTTCGATTTAGCGCAAACGCAGATGCACTTTTGTTTTTTCAACCGTTTCGTACGCTTCCTCGATAATTTTTAAAAAAAAAACACCGACGGAAAAAAACGAATTTTTTTTTCACGAAAAAAACAACACACGTGACGTATACGCCGCGCAAACTATCCTAGTTTTATATACGATCACCCGGCAATGCCGCGCCGGCCGCCTGCTGCACGGTTCGTACGTGCATGTGCGAAGACTTCTACGTTCGTGGCTGGACGGCATATGCAGCAACGCGACCATCTTACCTGGATTTGGTCGATAGATAATTCCAGGTTTCCGGGTCGATCTGACGTCGCCGTCTAGCTGTGGCTGCCTGTACGTCGTGCTCGCGTACGTGCTCATCCGGTGTTCATCCCGATGCGTCGTCTCGATCTTGACCTTCAGACGCCGATCCCAGACAGTCCTTGCCAGTTCGATCGATCTAACCGACAAGCTAAGCTAGCACACGAATCCCGTCAGATTCAGCACCTTAGCAGAATCTTCACGCGTCGTATGTATATATCGCTCGGATGTTACTCAAGTAGCATCTGCATCTTGAGACACATCCCACGTGCAGAGCTGCAGTCCCCTCACGGGCCTTGTCAGAGACCACCGCAAACCTCGAATCTTTTGCGCGTTGTAAAGTAACTTTGCAGGAGCCGTTGAGTCGCGCGGCGGACTAATTTTGGTTTAAAGTTAAACGTAATTTTTTGAAATTATGAGTTTTTTTCGCAAAAGAACCTCGATGCAATATTTTGGATCTGCGAGATCTTTCTTGCGAAAGAGGTTGGTCCGAATTTAAATGCTAATTTGCGAAACCATTGTTTTTTTTCTTTACAAAAGGACTGGGTCCAGACTTAAATACTAATCTGTGAAACCATGGTATTTTTTTTTCAAAGAGCTGGTGTGTAACGGCTGAGATCCAGAATGACTGAGTTAGGAAGATCTAGCGGTGTCTGGCGCTGAAACGACGTGTTGGCAAACTCAGATGATGGCAACAGTAAATACCGGTTGTGACGGTAGTTTAGGCGTAAGTAACATTCAAAAGTAACAGGCTGGGTGCGGGTAGTGTATAAAAGGCTTCGGTAATGAGAGAAATAGACTTGACTTTGAGAATGGAATGAAATCTACTTTTGCTTTTCGCTAGTTCTTCTTTTGTTCTTCCTGCTGCACTTTCCCCTTTCTTTCTCTCCACGCTTGCATCTCATGCATCGAGGAAGTCTTGACTGCTAGGATACATTACATGGTTGGAGGACCTAAACGCAATTTTTGAAGTTACGGAGCCCTTTTTATTTTGCAAAGGATTATTCGCAAATTTTTCGGAACCAGGAGGTATTTTTTGCAAAAGTGTCGGCAATGGATCATTCGTTAATTTTTTGAAAACACGGGGGGTTGGTTTGCACAAAGAAACGACATAGCCTGCATTAGGGCTCGGGATTCCTTCCCCTTTATGAGAGGTAATATTTGCATGCAATCGGTGTTGGTACATGAAACTGTTAGTTGGTTGGGGATAAAGCATCACCTTTTGTACTTTTGTTAGTTACTTTCTCGTCTAAATTTATAAGATTTATTTTTTAAATAGTATTATCTATAAATATATAGTGTATTTTATATTTTAATACAAAGTTAGTATGATGTTTTCTACTCCAATTAAATATCCATTTTTACTTTATATTCTCTGTATACATATATTAACTATAGTGCTTAATGATAATAATTAGAAATAATCTAATTATTTTAATATTTTCTTATTTATAAATTTAAAAAAATAAACTTATAAACATAGACAGAGAGAATACATTAGTACACCCATAACCCAGTAGCTCTGAATCACCACATGTGACTCTATCTCATCATGCTTCATGATTGGAGACAAGTGTTGCCTGGATTCGCATGTAGCCAGCGCTGCCTCCAACGATGACGCGTCCTATAATCATGTCGATTTGCCTTGGTGAAACTAGCTAGATATACACTTGTTTGGGGTAATATGGTTCACGCCGCTATCAAAGCTCAGAACAGTACTCACATGTAGTAGCATCCGATTGACACTAAGTCACAAGTCGCGTGAATTTCGTGCGCATGCGATTACTAGGATTCGAATTTATGACCTGCTGCTTCGTATGAACACCCTTTATCATCTCACCTAACACTCACTTCTCAACTACTATAAGATATATGTTCCTTTTATCTCTTCGCATCCGAAAGTTTCAACGATTATTTGGATGTCTAAATGACTTCAAATAAAAAAGTTGTCAACCACAAAGTTGTAGATCTCATCGAGAGCTATAATTTTCATATAAATTTTGTCTCCATCCGATTCCGTATGCAAAAGTTATGATTTTTTAAAAAATATTATCACTGCCGGTTCGAAATCCGAACGGTCAGCCGACAGTGATAATAGTATCACCGACGGTTCGGATTCCAAACAGACAGTGATAATATTTAAAAAAATCATAACTTTTACATACAGAGTCGGATGGAGACAAAATTTATATGAAAATTGTAGCTTTTGATGAGATCTACAACTTTGTAGTTGACAACTTTTTTATTTAAAGTCATTTAGATATCCAAATAATCGTTGACAACTTTTATCCCTTTGCATCCGAAAGTTTCAATGATTATTTGGACGTCTAAATGACTTCAAATTAAAAAGTTGTAGATCTCATCGAGAGCTATAATTTTCATATAAATTTTGTCTCCATCCAATTCCTTATGCAAAAGTTATGATTTTTTCAAAAATATTATCATCGCCAAGCGATTTCGAATCGGCAGTGATACTATTATCACCGCTGCTCTTCTTAAGAACCGCAGTAATAGTCTCACCGACGTTCGGATTCCTAACAGCCGTAATAATATTTTTAAAATCATAACTTTTACATACGGAGTCGATGAAGATTTTGATATGAAAATTGTAGCTCTCGATGAGATCTACAATTTTTAGTTGAAATTTTCTTTATTTGAAGTAATTTAGACTTCCAAATAATCGTTGACAACTTTTATCCCTTCATATCCGAAAATTTCAACGATTATTTGGACATCTAAATGACTTCAAATAAAAAAGTTGTCAACTACAAAGTTGTAGATCTCATCGAGAGATACAATTTTCATATAAATTTTGTCTCCATCCAACTCTGTATGCAAAAGTTATGATTTTTGCAAAAAAATATTATCACTGTCGGTTCGATGATAATAACTTATCACTACCGGTTCTTAAGAAGAACCGGCAGTAATAGTTTCATTGCCGATTTAGCTTATGAACCGGCGGTAAAAGTGTTATCATTGTCGGTTCTAAACGAACCGACAGTGATAGACCGATAAGAAAGAGACTTTTTGTAGTAGTGGATGGCTTTTGACTTTTATAGTTATATAGAGACTTATACCTTTTGAAAAACCTATGTAAAAAGTCATATATTTGTTTAGGCTTTTTTTTCTTTTAAATTGGTGAAAAAGTCCAAACAAACAGAGTTTAATTAATAGATCTTGCACAGTATGATTTACCGAGTCGTATACTTCAAGACTCACACTATTTCACAACTTAATTGAAAGCAGGGGCGGATCTAGCATGCAACCAAAATCACATATAAATCTAATTGTATTCTATTAGTATATAAGCATATATAACATATAAGTTACTGTAATGACTCCAACGACTTCAATGATCTATTTTTCTAGATCCGCCTCTGATTGAAAGTATATATTAACGAGAGTATTCAAACTGGGTACTTTAATTAGCTAGTACTAGCAACATGCATAGTATTAGAATTTTCCGCTAGCTAGCTTAGAGCATGGAGTACAAGGCGAAACACTCGACAGGCCTAATAACATTGGAGACCGTTTCGCCTGCAGGAACTTAAGAAGAAGGTTTAATTTCAATATCAAACCGAGAAAAATCCCTGCATTCAGAGAAGGAATAACGGATAGGGATGATAATTTTATCTACGGGTTTTGGTATCCGTGGATACCCAATTTGATAAGAGTGGGCACGAGTAGCACGTTAGACCTATAAGTTTTCGGGTTTTGGTACCTGATAAGGATACAAGATGAGTATAGGTGTCAATTTGTATCTATAGATACCCAATGGGTATCATATGACATATGTGCCCTACTTTTTATAAGATATATATTAGAAAATTGAAATCATAACTACCTAAATTAGAGGCTGAGACACATATAAGACTTTAAAAGGTAATATTATGTTCAGAAACTTGTTAAGCATATATCATACTCTGAATTTATTTTACACATATCATGCTCTAAATTTGTTGTGTGTATATCATGCTTTTTCTTTTAGACGATGCTCCATTATGTGTTGACATCTCTATTATCACTGTAGTCTAAATGTTAAATGTATACTATATGCCTGAGTTAAACACAAGTTAATTGAGTTTTCTATTTTATTTTAATCATTGAATAAGCTTACATATCACTGTCCTACATTTTACTCAAATGCTTATCATCTTGTTTATCGAAACCAAATATAATATTTATGAAAAATACATTTGTTTCTATGAAAACACTATAGAATGGTGTAGTATTTGTCATCAAATATCTTATATGTACTAACTTGAACTTGTAGTATCATTGATCGCCTATAGAACATCATGATGTGCTGATTAAATGAAATAAACTGGAATATCATTGATCACATATAGCCCATGTTAACTCTCTATTTTTAGTACAACCTACTACCATGGATACTTATTGGGTATCGATTGCCTATCGAGTTTAAACATGAGTATAAATTTGTATCCGATAAACCTAGCGGATTTGAATAGGTAATATAGTTTCGGATTTTAGTGTTGAATGAGCGGCAGTCGTATCCAAAATATCCATCCAATTGCTATCTCCGATAACGAGTGATGGCATAAAGAATGGTGTGTGTGTGTATATATATATATATATATATATATATATATATATATATATATATATATATATATATATATATATTATATGCAAACCATATATATATTTGAATCCACCTGTAGAAGTTTTGAAAAATTCTCAAAATATTACTATATATAGGAGGTTATCTCAGATTTGAAGATGAAACTCAATCGAACGCGATTGAGTTTCATCTTCAAATTTTGCAGATTATAGAACCTCACCTCCCTACATATGGTAATTTTTGAGAATTTTTCAAAACTTTTACAGTGATTTTCACGGAGTTTTCACCCTGTATAAGGGTGGTTTTCACCACATATTGTACCATATATAAAAGATATTTTTCCTATATATATGTGTGTGTGTGTGTGTGTGAGCACCATAATGCACCGCACTATGATCTAAAAAGGATTTTTTTTCTTTATGTATTTTTATGCAAATTCTTTTGAAATTTTTAGAATGTTAAGTTTAACCAATTTACTATCTAGTTTAAGTTTAAACTAAAATTCAAACTAGAAATTTTCTTTTTATGATAATTTAGTTGTTGGTATGTGCTGATTTTATAAATAAATCAGCACAACATGTGATCTAAACTCATTCAAAAACTTTGAATTCGAGTATATTTTTTCAAAACTATGTGTTTCATTTGAATTGTTAAAGATGGATATATACCCTACAATTGAAATTTTTGAAAAATATACTCAAATATGGTTTGAATTTGCGCATTTAAAATCATAGTGCTTAGGCACCATGGTGGCCCGTTTATATATAGAGAGAGAATTGCTAATGTGTTTGAGCATATATCTTGATATTAATCAGTATTATAAATATATAATTTTTACTAAATTTTTGCATTTTCTAAAATTAGGCTTTTTGGATGGTCCAAAACCAATTAGATCGCTGATTTTAGAAAATGTAAAAAATAGTAAAAAATTCAAAAAATACGAAATTTTGTCTATAGCTACATTTCAACAAGATGAAGAAGATGAACGGTTCAGATCAAACATTTTATCACGGATTAAGAAGTTCTCGAGAGCACGTAAGGATCCGTGTTTCTAGAGCACATTAGCAATTCTAATAACGAGGGAGTATCTCGCACAACGGAGGGTATGTACGTATAGTATACGAGCATATAAGACTAGCTAGGTAGTATTTATATTTTTTTTTCAAAGATGGTATGTATATTTTTTGACATACTCCTTTTATGTCCATATATAAAAGTATTTGTAAAATATTCTAAAACTATGTACTCTCTTGTAATTTAAACTATGTACTCTCTTGTATTTTTTTTATGTGGTTCACCTTGGAATATCTTATAATTAGTATATGAGTGTACTCAAAGTGATATAGGAGTATTTTAAGTTCGTTTAAGTAGGGAGTTACTACACCAAGGAGCACAAAATATTTTTCGTATATATATATAATATATCTTTCTCAATCACGAAAATGCTGACAGATGATATGTGTCACCTAACGCAGCAGATCGTTAGCATCGCAACTCCCTTTCCTACCACGGTACCCGAGCTTGTAAGTAGAGGACATACGGTGCCGACGATCTACTACGACAGAGAGCACACTAGATGATATTAATCTGTCCTTATTTTCACTGTTGAGGGTGGGACTTAAATTTAAAAATTCATTCGAGACTGAACAAAAAAAAATAGAAGGTACGTGCAACAAGGGTCAAGTACACTGTAGCCTCCTGGCCTCGACCTGATCCGAAGCCTGCGGAGCGCAGCAGGGCAGAGCTGAGCTTGCGTTGGTGCGTGTGCTCCTTGAAACCGCCGACAATGTAGTACGGGCGCGCGTGTCTCTCGCACGTGCAGACAGCGCGGGGTCGGAGCGGGGCCGCCGTGCCGTCGCCGACCGGCGGGTGTTCCGTCCTTTGTCTTGCTCGCGCGCGAACCCGCAGACCGCAGCCGCGCGCCCCAGGTTTTGTTTAAGCTGCATCGATCTAGTATTAGTGGTGGTAACCCACGTCTGGCCTATCTAATCACGGTTAGTCCATCACGGCGCTGTGTTTCATGGCCTGCTTTTTAGTTCTCCATAGCTATGACAGGGAAAATCGTATCCCGTACGTTACAAATATACTATGTGCTCCTAAATCCTAACTCTTAGACAGCAGTAACTAAATTAGTACAAACAATAAAGTGATTGAAGGAAGAAGAGTAATATGATAATATGGCAATACTTCGTATACCCAAAGTGGAAGGGTTTGCTGACATTTTAAACGCTGAAGCTGGCTTAGATGCCCAAAGTGGACCTAAAATCACCATAGCAAACATGACGCGCAGGCATACAGATAGCGGCTACAGCAGAGCATGCTTCGTGGGAGTGCTACTAGTGATCATCATGAAAATGTTGAACCAAGTAAGGCGTATCTGTCTAGATCTGTTAGCCTACCATGCATAGCGGCATGACCCGGCGAATTTTTCTCAGGCACAACAAGACACGACATGGTGTGATGTGAAGCTAAAATCGTACTCGCATGGATATAATATAGGTGAGTACCACGCAAATCAGTTCTACATCACAGACCACAATCAGTAAGTGTTGTCATTCACTCATTCATTTCTTGAGAAAGAAAAAACGGAGTACTAGCTCGGTTTGGCCCACTTTAAAGCAGAGGAATAACACTGAACAGAGATGATCGGAACGAAGGAACAGAAATGGAAATCTTCCACTGCGTTGACCTTTCTGTGCAAGCCGCCACAGCAGAACGTTCGGCTAATTTCACTCGAAGAAGAAGGTTGACTAGTTTCGCTTGAAAGAAAACATTCTGCTCTCTCTGTTCTAATTTATTAGACATGTTTTTTTTTACAATTTTATCTATAAATATATAGCGTATTTTATATTCAATATAAATTATTGTGATGTTTGCTCTATGTCTCTAATAAATATATACCTTTAATTTATATTTTCTGTATATATAGACTAAATATAGTGTTTATTAATAATAATTAGAAGTAATCTAAATATTTTTAATGTCATTTTAGTTATTGTGACAGGAAGAAATAACATAGAGTACTAGTCGACCCGCGCGTCAAAGTCAATCAAGACCGAAGGCAACCGGACACCTAAAAAACGTCGCTGTCGGGAGCCCGCAGCGTCAGATCAAATTTGCCACCTGGAGGAATCAGCAACTAATCGTCCAGCACGATGACTCTCATCGCTGCTTCACCTCACCTCGTTTGACCAAACGTCACTTATCTATCTTGGTGTACATAATCTTTTACGAAACTAACCTTCCTGTATCTATCATGATGTGCATCATTTTTTACTAATATAGGCTTTCTATGTTTTTACAAAAATAACATCTTTCTCACTATAGAAGACATGACAGCCAACACAGCCTAGGCAATGCGGGGTGCGCAGCGTGGGGGTGTGCACGAGTGGACGTGAGCTCGCTGCTACGCTCGGGTAGCCCGAAAGAAATCCTCTAGTGCTCTCCAAACATGACAGGAGATAAGTGTTGCTTGTCACAACGGTAACCATTGCTTATCTTTCATGATAGGGATGAGCCTATTTTTCTAAATGCTAACATGAATAGCCTATATTTGGAAACAAAAACATAGTACACAACGGTTACTGTGCATTTTGTCACAAACATCAAGTAAAGGGGCAAAACGGACCGAAGATCACGATCGTATGTGGCCACTGTTCATTGATTTTGTTAATTTGGATAAGGCAGCACCGTGAAATTTTTACTGTGGTTCCAAGCTTTCACATGTACAAATCTGCAGCACAGTAAAAGCTGTATTAACTTAGTTAAATGGATAAACAAGTCACTGACTACGAGGGCCTACATATGAAGTCGGTTCATTCAACAGGTGAGCACAAGGTTTCAGGCTACTTGCCATGGGACCAAGGCCAATTAGAGGTGAAAAAAACTCGAAACTTGAGAGCTAAACAAGTACTCGAACATTCAGCTCGAAAGTATTCTTGACGAGTTGAGCCGAGCCAAGCTGAGATTTGAACTTATTATCTTAACTATTTTAACGAGCAAGTTAGCGAGTAACTCGTTTAACTCGTTTGGTTCGAAAAAAACTTAGCCCACAAGCCACAAATGACAAGCTCAACCAAACTGCCTAACTGCCCAAATGCACTATATATTGAAACATCGTACAGGTATTTTTATGATAGAAGCTAACAAAAAATATAAAAAAATCTCTCTTGTGTATAACACCCTAAACTGCAACAACACCTAAGAAGTTTAATTTGACACATCATTAGTGCGCAATGGAGAATCTCATACAGAATTAGAGGCATTATTCTTTATGTTTGATTTATCTATCTAGTTTTACTGTCGCTCTGTCAGTACACTAGGGTTGCCATTTCAATACCTTGATACCTTCTTCATTTTAAGTATAGCAATGCTTATGGCCTTTGGATGTAGTGCTGGAAAGAGCTCAAATGGCTAGAACACTACAGCTTAGAGAAATGTGGTGAGTAAAATTGCAAATTGAGTCCTATAAACAAAAATGGCTTAAGCCTCTTCGTTTCATATTTCACTAAGCTTTATCACATGCTAGCCGGAGAAAATTTTACAAGATCTTTTCCAACCGGACATGATGATAAGCACTACAGATGGGAACACAAATACACTATAAGCAAGCATGTAGCCAAATTTTAAGTGCTAACCAATTAATCTACCACCATGTTTACCTAGTGAGTCCAGGCATGCATGCTTTAGTGCTTACGTTTGTAACGAGTTTAACGAGTCAACTCAAGCTTTTCACAAGTCAAATCTAGCTAAGGTTTGAGCTCGTTAAGGTGACGAGTCTAGTCAAACCGACTCGTTACCGTAACAAGTTTAACGAGTTGAGTAGAACCGAATTGACTTGTTATTCACCCCTAGGGCCGATGCATGGATTTGGAGCAGGGACTACTCTCATACCGTTTTGGATCACGATAGAATAGTTAACGATTTAATTTTCATAGGGCCCAAGTTTAGTGACCCTACAAATAGGGTTATCTGCCGCATGCTGTCATACATACCCAATCAAGTCTCAAAGGCACACACATACCCTACGTACGACTACTAGTCCACCTCAATAATACACTACTACTGTATCATCTCTATTAATTCTAATTAAAAGTTGGTGGTAATATGCCCGTTCTCTACTCTCATCCTGACACGTGTGCTCACCAACGTGGCCGAGTGGGGAACGAGCAGTGACTGCCTAGTAGATTGGATTGGATCATCCTATCGCGGGAGGTAAATAAATATGCATGACTCATTTATTGCTTTCCTTTCTCCCATTGATCTTCTAGTATTTGAATCGGCGGCGATTGTTTCCGGTGCTTTTTGGATTGGATTGATTGATTTTCTTCCAAAGAAAGTAGAGCTCCGATTCATAAAGTTGGGTCTCTTCTCATCTCTTTCCCTTTTGTTGCCTTTCTTATTCAATAATTTATTAATCTAGATTCCATAGATATCTCCTCGGTTGATGAATCCATATAACCCAACCGCTTCTTGCTTCTCCTGCAGATGTGTTGAGCTTATCCGTTGAGCGGAAGTAATAGGCGATCTTCCTGATCTCGTCGTTGCGGCGCAGAGGCATGTCGCCGGTCGTGGGCGGCGAGATAGGCTGGCGGCGCTGATGGAACTCGCGCACGGTGGATGATGTCAAGGTTGAGGGAGACACTCGTGGGGGAGGCGAGGAGGCGATGGAGCTGGTTGATGGGGTGAGGCTATGGTATGGTTGGAGTAAGGTGTACGAGCCATGCACGTCGCTGATGGTGGCAGCCACATACAGATGACGCCTATCTCTTCAATGCTTTTGCGCTCATAGGGTAGCAGGTAATGTCTCTTTTGGCTGATCGATCGATCTCGAATTATGGCATTATAAATTTACAATGCTAAGTGATGTGATGTTATTATTTAAGTTTATGAAATTAAAGATAATTTTAAGTTCGAGTTTGTAAACAAGTGCTTGAAATTTATATACTTCGATGAATTGATTTAAACATTTAACCATTGTACATTCAGAGTGAATATTATTATTCAAATGAGATTGTGCTCTTTGTAAATAATTTTTATCGTAAATTAAGTTTTCGTTACATCGTATGGACACATAACTAGTACTTACTAGTTAAGCTGTAGCTTAGGTCGGCAGTTAAGCTACATTTTAGTTTTCAAGAAGTTGTTTCGAGTCGATTTTCCGTAGTGGAGACGCCGGTAAAGCAAAGGAATTTTGGTTTCATAATAAGAGGCAAGATGACATCTCTTAATGAATGGTTTCACCCTTTATACCGGAAGGAATTGGCGAGAGCTCAGCCCCTCCACCTGTCCCTCAGGCCAATTTGCAAAAAAACCCCTCCATTTCTTTAAATTACGGATAGGTCCTTACGAATTACGAATAGGTCCTTCGCAATTTTTTGTGAGGGAAGATATTTTTTCTTCGCTTGGGTCCCTCATGCGGTATTTTACTAAAAGCCTCCCGTTAAGTTTAAATCACGAACAAGCCCTTTTTAATTTTTCAGATAGCTAACAGTCCAAAAAAATAACAAAATGTGTCTCGCTTCTTACGCTAGGTCCTTTCTCCGTTTTTCCCGAAAAATGTTTTCGCCACCAAAAACCCTAAAAATGTTTTCGTCACCCAAAACACCAAAAAATGTTTTTGTCACCAAAAACACAGATTCGTCAAGGTTTATAGCAACTTATGGATTTGCCAACGGTAGGTCAAGCGAATAAACCGAAACCAAAACCGAATCCGAATAATCAAACCGAAACCGAATAACCAAACCGAATAATTCGGTTGTCGATTCGATTATATATCTTAAATAACCGATTTTTTTCTTTGTTTATTCGGTTTTAAGGCTCGGTTAGTTTAACTAACCTAATATCCCAGATTCCCTAACCCTAGCCTCGGTCACTCCCTCACCTCAGCCCTCAACCTCACGCTGTCACAAGTGTCACACGACTCACACCCTAACCCTAGGGCTCCAGGCGGCGCCCGATCCGGCTTCCTCAAGCGTCTCCAAGGCCCAAGCGCCGCCTCTCCAGCGCCAGGCATGCGCCGGTCTGCAGGCCGCCCCTCCCCTCTCGGCCTCCAGCCCAAAGATCCGTGTCTCCAAACTCCAGTGCCGCCCACCGCCCCCACCCCTCCAGTGCTCCAGCCTCCTTCCCTCCCCAATCCCCACTCCAACTCCAAGCTCCCGCCACCACGACGCCCCTCCCGGCCTCCCTTCCGGCTTCCCAATCCCCACTCGGCCACTCCAGCGGCGCCTCCCCGCCTCCCTCCCCCTCCTCCACTCGGTGCTCGGTGCTCCACCGGTCCCGACGTCGCCATCTCGGCCTCTGCTGCAGACTACCGACCGTGGCCACCATCGCCTCCTCCCTCCACTCGGTGCTCGGTGCTCCAAGCCGTCCGCGTCCGCCTCCCGGCTCCCGCCCGCCGCAGAATCACCGTAATGTTTTGTTTGATACCATTCAATTTTACTCGATAGAATCATCGGTCATTGTAGTATTGTGAACATTGTCAATCGGAAGTTTGAAACATGGTAATATCGACGCCATAATGCTTGAAGTCGTTTCGATAAGGAAAATCCAAGCTACTTAGGCGCATTTTGTTGATTTATTGCTTATCCTTAAGTCTGCTTATAGACACTATCTGCATATGCGCAAACTCTAATAGATCATGTTATACTTTGCATGTGTAATCAAATATTTGGTATGATGTGTTTTGCTAAAACTGTATGTGTTTCAGTTGCAAATCTGTCAAACTTTGGTTATTTCGGTTAAAACCAAAACCGAAACCGAAACCGAAACCGAAACCGAAACCGAATTATCGGTTAACCGAAATGTCGGTTTCCTAAATTTTCAAACATAATTTGGTTTTGATTTTGAACTAACCGAATTGTCTAAAAAACTGAAAACCGAAACCGATTTTTTCGGTTTAACCAAACGCCCAGCCCTAGCCAACGGGTCATAACCGCGGTTTTTTTAAAAAAGTAGATTCGTCCAAATATTTATAGCGACTCATAGATTCGCCGGCGGGTCCTAACGACCCATTTTTTTAACAAACACAAAAAACCAAAAAAACTAAAAAACCGGATTCGTCGAAGGTTTATAGCAGTTCATGGATTCATTTACGGGTCCGAAAGTAGCCTTTAAAAAGGAAATACATAAAAAAAACCCGCACTTTTCTTTTAAAAAAACAAAAAACACAGATTCAACCGCAATTTTCTAAATAAAACACGCATCGACAAAAAAAACACGGATTCGTCGAAGGTTTATAACAACTTGTGTATTAGCCAACGAGTCATAACCGTGGGTTTTTTAAAAAAAGTAGATTCGCCCAAAGATTTATAACGACCGTAGATTCGCCAGGATCCTAACGACTCCATTTTTTTAACAAACAAAAAACAAAAAAACACGGATTCAACCGCAATTTTCTAAATAAAACACGATCGACAAAAAAACACGGATTCGTCAAGGTTTATAACAATTTATGGATTTGCCAACGGTCATAACCGCAGCTTTTTGAAAAACGAGATTCGTCAGAGATTTATAGCGACCCATAGATTCGCCGGCTGGTCCTAACGACCCATTTTTTTAACAAACACAAAAACAAAAAATAATCAAATATCCCAAATGCGTAAAAAACAACCATGGTTTTCTAAAAACACAGATTCGTCGAATGTTTATAGTAACCCGTAGATTAAACGCGGATTCATCGAAGGTTTGTAATATCCCATGAATTCGCCAGCGAGTCCTACCGACCCATTTTATTTAAAAAATGTGAAAATCGAAAATTCGACAAATTTTATCAGACGATGGGTTGTAACCGCGGTTTTCTAAAAAAACGTAGCTTGAAGGTTTATAGCTAACGACCTATTTTTTTAAACAAATATGAGAACCGAAAATATGACCCCATGGATTTGCCGACGGGTTCTATCAACTCTACAGAATGGCGCAGCGTAGCGCGCTATTATTGCTAGTTTTGTCTTATTTGACTAGAAATTCTATCTATTATATTTCAATATTATATTTCATGCATTTGCTCTGTTAAATGATCGCTTGAGCTACATTTACGAAGTTATAACTATAATACTAGTATATCGAAAACAATGATACATATGTTCAGTCCAATTTTAGTTACCAATCACTAGTTTGATGTTTTACCAATAAAAATGTTCAGTTCAGAGTATTTATGCTGACTTGTTTCAAATAAACACACAACGTAAATTATAACTTTTCGAATAAAATAAAGCTTTGGCTGCGTACTATTTACTATATATTTCATTGATTTCAAATGCAAAATTTGTACATCAAACCTTAACATATTTATAAATTGTTAATATATAATTATACAGCGACTGTCACATGGACACATGTTCGTAGCGTGACAAGTTTCACCACCAATTCGGCAATTCCCACTCCAACCTTCCCTTCCCTTCCACCCGCACCCCACACATGACATAAATATGCCTTCTTTGGGAGACCAACAAGAATGCTCCTAGCTGTAGTGTACAGGTTACAGAGAGGAGGAGGAGAGCTTGAGGCTTGTGCTCCCCGGCTGCGAGCCTCAGGGAAGCAGCAGTGGGCGGGCGGGCGGGCGCAATGGTGGAGTTGCTGTCTACCGGTTTCTTGGACCTGCGGGCGGCGGCGCCGTTCGTGGTGGCGGCGGTGGCGTTCTACTTCCTGGTGGAGCAGCTGTCCTACCACCGCAAGAAGGGGCCCCTGCCCGGCCCAGCTCTGGTCGTGCCGTACCTCGGCAGCGTCGCGCACATGATCCGCGACCCGACGGGGTTCTGGGACGCGCAGGCGGCGCGGGCTAGGGAGTCCGGCGTCGGGCTTGCGGCTGACTTCCTGATCGGCCGGTTCGTCGTCTTCATCCGCGACTCCGAGCTGTCCCACCGCGTCTTTGCCAACGTACGCCCCGAAGCCTTCCATCTCATCGGCCACCCCTTCGGCAAGAAGCTCTTCGGCGACCACAACCTCATCTACATGTTCGGCGAGGACCATAAGGACCTGCGCCGCCGGATCGCGCCCAACTTCACGCCGCGCGCGCTATCCACTTACGCCGCCATCCAGCAGCGCGTCATCCTCGCACACCTCCGGAGGTGGCTCGATCGGAGCGCCGCCAGCGGCAAGGCCATGCCGATACGGGTGCCCTGCCGCGACATGAACCTGGAGACCTCGCAGACGGTGTTCGCGGGGCCGTACCTCACCAAGGAGGCGAGGGAGAGGTTCGAGAGGGACTATAATCTCTTCAATGTCGGCCTCATGGCGATGCCCATGGACCTGCCCGGGTTCGCGTTCCGGCGCGCGAGGCTTGCCGTGGCGCGGCTCGTGCGCACGCTCGGGGACTGCGCGCGGGAGAGCAAGGCGCGCATGCGTGCCGGCGGTGAGCCGGAGTGCCTCGTGGACTACTGGATGAAGGAGACGGTGAGGGAGATCGACGAGGCCGCGGCGGCCGGGCGGCCGCCGCCTGCGCACATCGAGGACGAGGAGCTCGGGGGCTTCCTATTCGACTTCCTCTTCGCCGCCCAGGACGCGTCCACCTCCTCCCTCTGCTGGGCCGTCTCCGCCCTCGACTCCCACCCGGACGTGCTCGCCCGCGTTCGCGCCGAGGTGGCCGCGCTTTGGTCGCCGGAGTCCGGCGAGCCCATTACGGCCGAGAAGATCCTGGAAATGAAGTACACCCAGGCCGTGGCGCGCGAGGTGGTCCGGCACCGCCCCCCGGCGACGCTGGTGCCGCACATCGCCGGCGAGCCATTCGAGCTGACGGAGTGGTACACGGTCCCCAAGGGCGCCATCGTGTTCCCGTCGGTGTACGAGTCGTCGTTCCAGGGCTTCCCCGAGCCGGACGCCTTCGACCCGGAGCGCTTCTTCTCGGAGGCGCGCAGGGAGGACGTGGTGTACAAGCGCAACTTCCTGGCCTTCGGCGCCGGCGCGCACCAATGCCTCGGGCAGCGCTACGCGCTCAACCACCTGGCTCTGTTCATGGCGCTGTTCGTGTCCGTGGCCGACTTCCGGCGGGACAGGACGGAGGGGTGCGACGAGCCGGTGTACATGCCGACCATCGTGCCCAGGGACGGCTGCGCCGTGTACCTCAAGCAGCGCCGCGCCGAGTTCCCATTGTTCTGAGCTGATTCTTCTTGTCCTCTTGCCCCCTCGGTTCCCTCCTCGGCTCCTCTCCCATCTCCATTCGCCATGCCGCCTGATGATTTGTAGGCGCTCGTGTTTGTTGTCTTGGCGGGGGGATGGTCCATTCATCAGTTATTTTTTGTTTCTAATTGGATTGGTTTCGGTTGGGTGGGTTCCAGCCGGAGGAAGGCCAGTTATGAACAGTACAACTGGGTTTGGTGGCCGCATGTACGGTGTACTCTGGTCGGGTTTGTTGGCGCGTCTAAAAATTGGTCACATCTACAACGGATTTGCTCTCCATTGTTTTGCCAACTTCTCTTCGTTCATGTCGGTTTTCGTGTCGCGATTCGATACGAGCGTGTGTTTATGCATCAATTTCCCAATGTCGGTTTTCGTGTCGCAATTTCTCTTGCTAAGCTGGTTGTGTTGCTGCCCTGAAGGAACCATTGTCGCTGAAAGGCATGAGGAAGGTGCGGGAGGAAGGGATGAAATGGGGCCAAGGACCGGCAGCAAGCCTCCTTTTAGCCGCGTCATTCGGCAAGGCAGCAATGCTAGGGTTTAATAAAGGAGTGGGTAGGGCAAGATTGTATATATTGGACAAGGGAGAAAAGGTGGGTGGTTAGATCTAGATTATAGGTCTTAAATTTTTGTCTGATTTGACAGGAGATTTAATTTAAATGTTGCATAAGGGCATGTATAATGCTGTATGTTAGCCGTCTGTAAACCTATGTCATGTAAAATTTTGGATGATGTGGAGGAGAAAAAATTATTTGAGAAAAATGTATCCACTATTTAACAGACAGCTTTATATTGTGTGTATCATTATACAGACAATGCATTAATTGTATGAGAAACTACTACAGACAGCTATATAGATAATTTATTGTATAAATTGTTTTTACATATGTGTATAGATAATATGAAGGTACGTTACAGACAAATATTATCTATACCACTGTACATGCTCTAAACATTTTTGTTTAAAAAAAAGGTTGCATGTTTTAACATCGGCACCGGCTCAGAAAGAAGCTCCGACCGTCAATCGTTGTCTCTGCAGGCCTGCTCCGATCCACCGACAATTAATGGGTGGGCTGCAACTGCAACTCTGCAAGGCCCGCACTAAACGCCCAAGAGGCCTAGACGAAGGGCCTGTTTGGGAGAGCTCCACTTTAAAAAAATCAGCTCTACTCCACCAGCTTCACCATAGAGTAGCTCCACCATAGAGTTGGAAAGGGAGGTGTTTAGCTTACAAATTAGATCCAGCTTCAAGAATAGATGGTTTTAGTGTGGATACCCATTTATGCCCTTGGATGGATGTTGAACCAATGGCAAATGTGGGTAATTAACTAGGAACTTCCTCATGTGTGTAACTAGTGGCAAAGGTGGGTAATTACCTAGGAACTTCACGAGTGGGTACGAAACGGTGTTTCTTGGAGTACCCCTTGAGGAGCTCCACAAAAACCATGGAGCAGCCCCCTAAATTCGCATTTTTTCTGGAGTCGGAGTTCTGTGGAGTTAGGGTATTTGATTACACGAATTTAGAATGGAGCTGAAAATTGAGAAACAGAACTCTCTCAAACACCCCTGAAGAGACCAGTCTAACGCATTTTCGTGCATGTGAACGCATGGTTGTTTCTTTTTTCAGTAACGAAAAATGGAACCGGAGCTTTGCTCCGTGGTGCTAAAACGGAAACAGAACAAACATACTTTAGAGTGCGTGGTGACCTGTTGGCTGTTTCTCGAAAACTATACGTACCAAAAAATGCTTACAGCAATTGGACTGTACACCTGCAAGGCCACAGTGTCTTCTTTGACCGTCTGATCAAAGGAGCCAATGGCTAGGATCAGTTGTTTTACAATGTTTGTTTGGCATGCGCACTAAGGAGACATAAAAATTAGGTTACATATTTGAACACAGAGCCGGCCCGGGGGAGGTGGGTGGGTGGCTGCCTCGGGCCCTTAAAGTCATGAGGTCTCTCAGGTATGCAACTACACTATAGATTTTTGGTCCTGTCGTAAGCAAACGTGTGCTGAGTTGATCTGATAAGTATTTAGGTAGGAAACAAACCGTCCGACTGAAAGTAATTGCCAAAAAGAAATCCTAGAAGCTGAGAGGGCTTTTGAAGTTAAATATTTTTTGATTTTGGTTGATATGGCGATCATTTCTTTAAAGACCAGATTCGAAAAACTCATGGTGTTTAAAGATATATTCGGATTTTTATTGAGCTCAAGCACCCTGAAGTCATTAAATGATAGTGAACTTGAAAAGTGTTGCACTAAATTTGCAGACACTTTCTCTCATAATGGTTCATCTAATGTTGAGGTACATGACCTTATTTATGAATTAAAGATTACGAAATTTACTTTGCCAGATGGCGCATTATCTGCTATGGAGATTTTCGAACATGTCAGAGATGTGGATTGTTATCCCAATGTCTGCATTGCTTATCGAATCTTATTTACTGTGCATGTGACTGTTGCATCGGCTGAAAAAAGCTTTTCAAAATTGAAATTGTTGAAGAACTATTTGAGATCAACAATGACTCAAGAAAGGTTAAATGATTTGGTGACTTTATACATCAAAAAGAAGTTATTACACGAGATTGATATCAATAGTATAATCGATGACTTTGTATCAAAAAATGTTAAAAGAATTTTTTTAAGATGATGCTAAGTGCCAAGTAAGTGTTTATGATTACAATTTACTTTTGTCATTTTATAAATTTTAAATTGTTCTATAGAAGTATTTTTTGTGCATCGAATATTAATTTTCCCAATGATATGTGCTTACAAGACTACACATATATACGAGAAGGTGAAAGAGGCCTCTATATAAGTTTTCGTCTCGGACTTCCAAAATGCCAAGATCGACCCTGTTTGAACAACGTTAGATAGATGTAGTGGTACTACTCTTATCATCAGCGTTCTATTCCCCGCCGTCGTCGTGTCAGTGATCATGAAACTATTGTAAGATACAAGTCTATGACGAAGAACATAAAAAAAGTTCAGCACGTTCATCGACTTACGGATTTGATGATGACATGTTGTTCATCTAAAATATTTAATGTAAAAATTGGGTGCTCATGTACTTTATCTAAGTGATTTAATACTGTACGAGGTACCTCACAGCAAAGTATATATCTATTTCAAGATCATTTTTCTCTTAGTCATACAGACATGGTAGCAAGACCGGCAATGACGTTGCATCGTCAAGGGGTATTATCAAGACTCTATCCCCCACAGATGGGATTATCTTTAAATATCGGCTGGAACACCAGACAATCCGACTCGGGCCCAGCTCAAGGTCCGATGAGGGCCACGAAAGACCCTCAGCCTTGACCAGGCCCACCAGGGGCGGTCCGACCAGCTTGGCCTGACGATCCATGGTGCCGACCAGCCACAGTCGGACGCCCGCAAGCTCCGACCGATTCGGTCGGGCGCTTCGCTGCCTTCGACTTGGCCTCAGATGATCCCGGACGAGCTCGACCAAAGAACCTTCGCCACGTCGCGGTCGACCCGAATTGGTCACCCACCTGCAGCATACGACGCAGACGCCAGGCGGTGGCTCCTCCCAAGGTGGCTAAGGCGCGCCGGTCAAAGATCGGCCGCTTCACCCCATCGGCGCAGTGGAGAGACGTGTTCTCCCGAGGCGGCTCCAGGGCTAATCGTGACGGCGTCAGCGTCTGACAAGCGTGCAGAGGGCAGGTGCGCACCTTCCCGATGAAACGCTACCTGTTGTATCTACCAACCCGGCGTGGGGCAACAGGACTGTCAATCGCCCGCATCAAGATCGAGAACTCCCAGCGAGCGCACTTCTACCTTTTTTCCTCCAAACTCCCGTGTAAACTGCCCCCTCCGCCTATATAAAGGGAGGTAGGACCCTCAGGGAGGGGGATCGATCAAACATTCGCGCCCTCATTCGCATTCGATTCTCACGGACCCACATCCGAGCCATCCGACCTAGGCAAACACTCCCGACCTCCTCCACTCGGATGAACGCTAAGGGCTTGTCCTTAGCCCCCGCTTGTAATCCTGTATAGCCCGCTACACCCCGAGCAATACAAAACCACCACACGAACTGGACGTAGGAATATTCGGCCCGAACCAGTATACATCTTGGGCTCTCTTCGTCTGACCATTCAAGGAGAGGGAGCGCGCGGCCCCTATACTTACAAATTTACTTGCTGGTTGTACGAAACACCGACAGTTGACGCGCCAGGTAGGGGCCTTCGCGCGCCACCATCTTCGTCTCCGGACTCCCAGTCACCTCCTTGATGGCCTTCTTCACCCGCGACGGCACATTTTCGTCAGGGAGCTGGATCCGCTTAGGCTCCCTCAACGTCGTCGCCACTCTGACGGGAGAGCTCGTGCTCGCCCCTGCCACTTCCTAGGTTCAGGCCCCCGCTAGGAGCCTGGACTCCGTCACCGACGCCTCCGGCGACCTCCGTCTTGAGGCCCCCGCACGGACCTCGGCGCCAGAGCCCGTTCGGCGCCACGCCGCTCCTGGTGGTGACATGTGGAAGCCCCTACGGGCACAGGCTTCCCCCCGCTGGCTCGCGACTGGAGGCGGTGGCTGGCTATGCGCTAGCCTCCGTCCACGAGCTGTTGGAGGATTCCTCCGGTGACGACTCCAGCTCCGACGCGGAGCACACTACGGACGGCTTGTACTCTCGCGAAGTGCAACATGGCGGGCGACGCCGGTTCGGTTGCAACCCCTGTGAGTTCGGGAACCGCCGCCCGGTGCGCCAAGGCGCGAGAGGCGGAGGTGAGCCTCCGGGCCCGCCGCGCTAAGCTTCCGCAAATGAAGCGTCGGAGGTCGGAGGCCCACTGACAAACCTGTGTCGACCGAGCGGCGCCACCTGGCCCTCACGCTACCGGTGTCAGGCGACGCTACCGCCAGACTCATGATCAACCGGGCGAGGGTCCGACGGTCTTCGTTCTTCCTCGCGCCCGGCTAAGATGTCGCCGCGAAGAAGAATGCTACTCCGCGGCATCCTCGAGCCTGAAGACCCGAGAGCCAAGGCCGTGCATCAGGCCTCCGGCCGGTAGGGCGTCTTGCCGTCATAACCTTCCGCTCTGAATTGACTTCGCTTAATCGGGCAACCACCGACACTCCGGCGCCTGCCTCCATTGCCGAAAGCAGCCCGACGCGGACCCGGTCGGCCACGCAGCGTCTTGGTTGCCGATCCCGACGGGGAAGCGCTCACCGACCGGCCGGTGGTGGTGACAAATCGCTTCTCGCCGACCCAGCCGAGATTCGGCGCCTCGCCCGGCGGGCGAAGTCCTTCACCCCGGCCGAGAAGATCTCTGCAAGAGGAGTCCCCCCGGGGTCCTCCAGAAATGCATTCCGACGGACCAAGGGGGGTGACCGCTGCTCGACATCCATGACGGGGTCTGCGGCCACCACGCCGCGCCATGGTGAAGTTAAGGCGATTCTATCCCTAAAAGCTCCCCCTTTATTACTTCATCTCCGGCAAATCCTCCGAGTTCAAAGTGCGGCGTGTCGACTACACCTTGGTCCTCATGCGCCGCCCGGAAGTTACTTGCCCGCGTACTTGCCCAAAACGGCGCACCGACCGACCATCGCGACCCCCGTAACGGTAATCCTTCCAGCCTAAGCGCTACGACCTACGCCCCGACGGCTACGGTTACGAAGTAGCACTTTATGGCAAAGAGGAAGAGCCCACGCGGGGCGGTCCCTGGTCGATCCTGAGGGACGCCTTTTGGTTGTTAATACCGTTGCTACCTTTGCGTTTCCCTCGAAGTATCAGCGCTCCGACCTACGCTCGAACAACCCCAGCGGTTGCTAAGAGCTACGATCGTCCAGCGAAGTGCTCATCACGAAGGGAAATGCAAGATATCGAACAAGGTATCCAAAATACATTGCATCATACCAAAAAAACAACAACAAAACCTAGGTACAGGCGCCCCGAGGGTCCTCAACTAGAGGCGGCGTTGCTGTCAGCTGTCATTGCTCATGACGATCAGCGCCAATACCGCCACCGCCTCCGCCGCCGCCGCACCACTCGCCCGCACGCAGGCGTCCTTCGATCCCGCGGCGGCCGCTAGCGGGTCGAAGAGGCATCACGACCGCACAAGAAAGCCAAGACGTACTCCGCCACGTCGGCGGCGATCTCCCGCCCCTCGCGAGCGGAATGCTCACACAAGGCGCGGGCGGTCGGCTAAACGGCATCGGCCGCTGGGTGAGGGCCGGGCGTACTCGACGAGGTACGGTCCAATGGGCTCGTTCACCTGACCTCGGGCTCCAGTTCTCCTCGCTCATGCTCTCGAAAATGGGCGGGCGTGGACGAGAGGGCCTTGCACGAGGTCTAGCACTCCGAGTGCGGCTGCCAGCCTCTCCCCAAAGTCCTCGGCCCGAGCCTATAGCGTCGCCACATCCCTGCGCACCGTGGCGAGCTCCCCCTCGGCGGCCTCGGCCCGAGCCCGTTGCGCCTACGCCTCCTCGCGTGCCTTCACGAGCTCCTCCTCAACGGCTTGGACCCGGACCCGCTGTCGCTGCGCCTCCACTTCTTGGGAGACGGCCCTCGCGGCTTGGGCGTCGAAGGAGGCCTTCAGCCTCGTCATTGCGGCCGCCAGATCCGCCGCCGGAGCCGTTGCTAGGACGCCGGAGGTCGCTCGGCCGTCCGCCTCCCCACCGAGACGGCCACCGGAGGTGCTACGGCGGCCGCCATGAGCCCGAGGCGTAAGCATCGAGACAAAGAAGAAGCACCAACATCAAAAAACGAATCAAAACCATCCCGGCCCAGTGAAGGAAACTCACTCGGGCGAGGGATCCCACGCGAGGATCGCCGAGACGGAGTGATCTCGCCTCGCCGCGGCAGTTAGGGACCCGGCGTCGTGACGGGCCTCTTGGCGTCGGAGCCCCACGGGCCGCTGCCGCCTCCGCTTCCCACCGGTCGTCACCGCCGTCCGCTCATCTGTCGTTGCTCGAACGCAAGGGCCTTCCTTCTTCGCCGCAAAGAAAGCGCAGGAGGCGAAGAGGCAGGAAAACGGCAGGCGCAATCACCCCTCCGTCGCGATATTTATAGGAGCGGGCGGCGCTGGCGGGCGCAGGCGCCGGCAAGGAGCCGCGCGCAAGATAACTTCACGCCCGGCGCAACGGACCGTGCCTTTTTTTCCACTCCTCCCGCTGCGCATTAAAACGCGATGGGACGGCAGGGGGCGGAAGGACGCCGCGTCAAACAGACTGCAGCGCGACCCCTCGATTTCGACTCTGGGGCTGGACCGGCCGCACCGACATAACGAAGGCAGACCCACATGGGCCGCCGCGGCCCCAAGGTGGTGAAAGGCCCATTCACTCGCCGTTCCGGTGGCTGAGCAACGGGCCTAACTGCCACGACGCCTCTGGCACGCGGAACGAAAAGCTAAGGCAACTCTATCCTTAAAGTTTTTTCTCATTCCTGCACGAACTTTTTTTACTCCTCCGAGTGCAAGCGCTGCGCGGCGACCACAGCGTGGACACCACGCACCGCTCGAGGGCTACAAGTTCACACACTTACACGGGACGGTGACCCGACTGCCTGCTCGGTTCCCTCTAGCGGTAACCCTCTCGACCCGAGTGCTATGGCCTACGCCCCAGCGGCTACGGTTCCGAAGTAGCACTTCGCGGAAGAAGGAAGTGCCCGTGCGGTGCGATCCACAGTTGGTCGGGGACACTCCTTTCCCGCGCAAGTGCAGATGAACGATCCATACTTAAGTTCTTACGCTCACACGGGTCGGTGACCCGACTGGCTATTCGATTCTCCCTAGCGGTAACCCTCTCGACCCAAGTGCTACGGCCTACGCCCCAACGGCTATGGTCTCGAAGTAGCGCTTCGCGGTAGAAGGAAGTGCCCGTGTGGAACGATCCATAGCCGGTCGGGAACACTCCTTTTCCGTGTCGAGTGCAAGCGAACTTTTCATTCCTTAGATCCCTGTTTTTTCTTTGGACTTTCCTCAGAGGTGTTAACATACCGACCTACGCTCGTACAACCCCCGTGGTTTCTAAAGCTGTGGTCGTCAAATGTTTACCACCTCTGGGAAGTACGAGGGACAAAGCCGGACCTATGGAATGGCCCGACTGGCCAAAACGATAAAACGAACTTCGATTCATTACACCCCGAGGCCGCCTACATGGCCAAAGGCAAAAATCTAACTTTTTCCCGTTCTCGGAGGAGGACGCTCTGCGGCGACATCCGACCAACGATCACTTCGGCGGCAAGGTCAAGGCCATCGTAGTGGGAAAAGACGAAGACGAGCGCCGAAGAAGCTCCGAGGTCAATCCCCTCACTCATCGAACGCTTGGCGTGCTCTGGCACGCGGGCCATGGCGGCGGCAAGCAAGCTCGGACCCCGCACGGCAATTCCGAACACTCGCTCGCAGACCTCCTGGCCGACCCCCCGAAGGGTCGCCAGCTCGGCGATCCGCTCGGACTACCCCGCTCCCGGCAAATTTCTTCACCGACATAGCCGCTTAAACAACGTGGCGCCACACACGCTCCTCCACCGCCAGTAGCCAAGCCTCCACGGCGTCACAGAGATCCTTTTGCAAATCTGCAGATCGAAGCAACATCAAAAGGCACGCCCGACAAATTCACGATCACGGAAGACCGAGCGGCGTTGGTCATGCTTACCGAAAGCAAGCATCAATCTGCGGACGCCACCAAAGCGGTATTGTTTCGATTGAGCGTCGCCGATCGCTGGCGCCACGCCGCGCCACCGGTAAGACGTGTCGATTCCCAATCATTTACCTCCGCATTAAATTCCTGCACGCGCATTAAATATCGACAGGAGACGCCAGGGCGCCGCTCCGGGCGAGACGCCCCGCGACCCCTCGATCTCCTCCTCCGGGCCGGATCGACTGGGCTGAAACAGGTATGAAAAGTCCACCGGGCCGCTACGGCCTCGAGGTGGCGAGAGGGCTCAAATAGCTCACACCCAACGACTAGGCCTGGCGCTGCGGGTTCCAAAGGCCGGATCCACCAAGTGGATTCGCCGCCCAAAGTAAAACGAAGCGAGGGCGAGGACGAGGCGAACCCCCAGTGGGTCTCTAGTTGGGTCGGCGGACGTCCCAATCGTCTTAACTCGTATCCGAGACCATACTTCACACTCTCCCGCGGAGCCCCTTGAAGGGTAGCAGCCAGTTGCGCTCCGGGTCGGTGGACGGCTCGGGGTCCGATATGGGATCGAGTAGAGAAAGGTTTTTTATGAGTCGCCCCCAGCGGGTCGGACACCCGACGTAGGGATCGTCCGCTCGGAGGTCGCTAGATATCCAGGGCCCACTCGGATAACCCGTCTGCAGCTCCATGAGCACGGTGTTCAAACCAACGCATGGTAAACACGCGCTTGCTCACCCCCTCCAGGTCCCACACCTACGGACGGGGCGTATCCGTGGGACAGACAGCGGCCACTCCTCCCGCAGACGGCCTCGCCAGGCGAGGACTCGGGACGGACGCCCTCCGTCTAGCTACGACGGAGGCATTCGGGCATCCCAACCGACCACGGCCGCATCTAGCTATGACGTAAAACGAGCACTCGGGAACTGGAACCTCGCTGAGGCATTCGGGCATCCCCGCCGACCACGGCCGCGTCTAGCCGCGATGTAAAACGAGCACTCGGGAACCGGAACCTCGCTGAGGCATTCGGGCATCCCCGCCGACCACGGTTGCGTCTAGCTGCGACGTAAAACGAGCACTCGGGAACCGGAACCTCGCTGAGGCATTCGGGCATCCCAGCTGACCACGGCCGCGTCTAGCTACGACGTAAAACGAGCACTCTCGCTGAGGCATTCGGGCATCCCAGCCGACCACGGCCACGTCTAGCTACGACGTAAAACGAGCACTCGGGACCCGCCGACCACGGCCGCGTCTAGCTGCGACGTAAAACGAGCTCGGGAACCGGAACCTCGCCGAGGCATTCGGGCATCCCCACCGACCACGGCCGCGTCTAGCTGCGACGTAAAACGAGCACTTGGGAACCGGAACCTCGCCGAGGCATTCGGGCATCCCCGCCGACCACGGCCGCGTCTAGCTACGACGTAAAACGAGCACTCGGGAACCGGAACCTCGCTGAGGCATTCGGCATCCCCGCCGACCACGATCGCGTCCAGCTGCGACGTAAAATGAGCACTCGATACCGGAATCTCGCCAGAGGCATCTGGACGTCCGCGCCGACCCAACCGGCATCGGGGATCCCGCCGACCAGTGGATGTTTCGATCAAGTAACCCCGACCACTCTCTAACTCGCTGAGGGCTCGAGGGTTACACTGCACCGGTGCGCCCACAAGACCCGGCCGAAACCGATCGACCGAGTCGGCTCGGCCGCCGACTCAAAGGCGGCCTCCCGATCCACTCGGGGCTCGGACCCACCAAGTCCACTTGATTCACCCAATCGGGTTCTTGCCGATTGCTAACCCCCACCAGCTCTCTCCGACCGCCGGGGCTCGGGGCTACACCCACCGGCGCTTCAGTGCACCCTGGCCGAAACCCAAAACCAAGTCGGTCGGACTCCTCCAACTTCAACAAATTATGCCGCCTCATGCTTAAGGCGCAAGAAGTCAAACACCGCCATGCATACAAAGAGATCATGTCACCAAAGATTTATGGGTCCATCCGGAACGCACGCTTTCAGATGGCCGGGCCGTCGACGAATACCTGCACTGTGGTACCCCACAAAGTATATATTTATTTCAAAATCGTTTTTCTCTCAGTCATAAAGACATGGCAAGAAGATCGGCAATGATGCAGAGTGTCAAGGGGTATTACTAAAGACTCCATCCCCACAGATGGGATTATTCCTAAATATCGGTTGGAACACCGACAATCCGACTCGGCCCAAATCAAGGTCCGATGGGGGCCTGAAGACCCTCGGCCTTGACCAGGGCCACCAGGCGGTCGACCAGTTTGGTCGGATGCATCATGGTGCCAACTCGCCACAGTCGGACGCCGCAAGCTCGACCGATTGGTCGGCGCCCCGCTGCCTCCGACTTGGCCTCAGATGATCCGGGACGAGCTCGACTCGGAACCTTCGCCACGCCGCCGGCCGACCTGAATTGGTCACCGCCCGTGCACACGACAGACGCCAGGCGGTGGCTCCTCCCAAGGTGGCGGGGGGCCGATGTCAAAGACGGTCCGCTTCACCCCATCGGCAGCATGGAGAGACGTGCTCCCCGAGGCGGCTCGGGGCTAATCATGACGGCGTCGGCGTCGACAAGCGTCTGCAGAGGGCATGTGCGACCTTCCCGATGAAACGCTACTGCTGTATCTACCAACCCGGCATGGGCAACAGGACTGTCAATCGTCGCATCAAGACCAGAACTCCCAAGCGTGGCGCACTCTACCTTTTTTTCCTCCAAACTCTCGTGTAAACTGCCCCCTCCGCCTATATAAAGGGAGGTAGGACCCTTAGGGAGGGGGATCGATCAAACATTCGTGCCCTCATTCGCATTCGATTCTCATGCACCCACATCCGAGCCATCCGACCTAGGCAAACACTCCCGACCTCCTCCACTCGGATGAACGCTAAGTGCCTGTCCTTAGCCCTCGCTTGTAATCCTGTATAGCCCGCTACACCCCGAGCAATACAAAACCACCACACGAACTGGACGTAGGGATATTCGGCCCGAACCAGTATACATCTTGAGCTCCCTTCGTCTGACCATTCAAGGAGAGGGAGCGCGCGGCCCCTATACTTACAAATTTACTTGCCGGTTGTACGAAACACCGACACTAAGTCATCAATATAAATCAGAGGGTATTTTTTCTAAAAAAATAGTGATGGTTCCAGAGTGTGTCAGTATGTCCTCGGCACCCTTCTAACAAATTTGAAGGGATTTACAAACTTTGCGGCTCAATTAAACTAGTAAAACTACTTGAAACGTGCCAGTAGCATGTCAAAATTTTAAAAAATCGCAAAAGCTTGATCATGATTTGAAATTTGAAATTTATATGGTACTATAGGCATGTTTTCAGGACTCGTAAATTTTTTTCAATAACTCGCAAATTTAGTAGCTAAACAAATCAACAAAATTGCTTTAAATGTATAAGTAGCATTGCTACTATTTTTAAAAATCGCACAAATTTGATCATGATCTGATTTTTTTTATGATAGAGTAGACACGCTTACAGGAACTTTATATGCTAAATTCGCTACAGTGCCTTGCGCTGGTCGAGCATCAAACCAAAGATCGAGCGCTTGCAGGACAACACGCTAACCAACTAAGCAACACAGCGGATGTCAAACATGAGGGTTACTAGCCATGTGTTCGTGTGATACAACGGAAACTTAATTTGTGATAAAAAATTTATTTGTAAAGAGCACCAACCCTTATCTAAATAATAATATTCACTCTGAATGTGCAATAGTTAAATGTTTAAATCAATTCATCGAAGCATACAAATTCCAAGCACTTGTTTACACACTCGAGCTTAAAATTATCTTTAATTTTACAAACTTAAATAATAACATCACAACATTTGGGATTGTAAATTTGTAATGCCATAATTCAAAATCGATCGACCGATCGAAAGAGGCATCACCTGCTGCCCCATGGACGTAAAGACATTGAAGTGGTAGACGTCATCCATATGTGGTTGTCACCACAGCGACGTGCATGGCTCGTACGCCTTACTCCAGCTATACCATAGCCTCACCCTATCAACTAGTTCCACTGCCTCGTCTCCCCACGCGAGCGTCTTCCTTAACCTATTGACATCATCTACTGTGGTGAGTTCCAGCAACGCCACCTAGCTATCTCGCCGCCCATCACTGGCGACCTGCCCTTGCGCCGCATCGACAAGATCTGGAAAGTCGTCTATTAACTTCGCTTAACGGATAAGCTCAATACATCTGCAGGAGAGCAAAAAGTGTTGGGGTTATATAAATTCAGTAACCAAGGAGAAATCTATGGAATCCAAATTAAAAAATTGTCGAATAAAGAAGGCAACAAAAGGGAAAGAGGTGAGAAGAGACCCAACTCTATGAATCGGAGCTCTGCTTCCTTTGGAAAGGAATCAATCAATCCAATCCGAAAAGCACCAGGAGTAATCGCAGCCGATTCGAATACCAGATCAATGGGAGAAAGGAAAGTAATAAATGAGTCATACATATTAATTTACCTCCTATGACGAGATGATACAATCCAATCTACCGGGGTAGCCACTACTCGCTTCCTACTCAGCCACGCAGGTGCGCGCACGTGTCGGGATGAGGGTGGAGAACAGACGTACCACCACCAACCCCTAATTATAATTAGTAGAGATAGATATAACTTATCTAGTTGTGTCATGCATAACCGTGCGCATGCTGCTGGACGGTCGGAATCAAGTCCATATGTGATTAGATAAAAAGAAAAGATGATCTTATCTATACATGCAATTAAATATTTAATGGAAAGGATGCATATGGCAACTGAAAGGCGTATGGTAACTCAGAAGCTATATGCGTGCAGTATATGGAAAAAGAATCGGCCGTATAGTATTTGGAAAAAGAATCGGCCGTATAGTATTTGGAAATAGAATCGGCTAATTGAGATAAGAGTTTGATACGCTGCGGATCACACATGCATGCATATCTAACCGAATTAAAACTTTCTCCGTTTGCCAGTGTATAGAAGATCAGAACAATGACGGTTTCGTAGGTATGTCCAGGGAGGAGAACGGACTAACGCCACCAACTCATAATTAGAAGTAGTAGAAATTAAATACTTTAGGCTATGTCGAGCCACTGTAGAATCTACAGGGGAAAACGACGCGTGTCATATTCGTGTGAGGCCGGTTGTACCTTCCCAACAATACTAGTATTTATATGATACCATATCTAGACTATCATCATGACAATGTGTGTATTTTTGTGAAATGGACATTTTATGTCCCTGTTCACCGGTAACCCATCAATTCCGGCCGGCTACCGGTACCGGTAGAACATTCTAAATTTTGCTTGATGAAGTTTGACTGGTTTAAAACGGGTAATCACAGGTAACCAGTATCAGGTAAGGTTTGATATTTTTTCCGTATACGGTTTTTTAATCCTTGGAGCGAGGTGACCCTATAGCTGATCCAAGGCCGGAGGCTTGACAGGTGAAAACTTCAAACCAGGATTTTCCATAACTAATATCGTAATTACAATTATTATAACGGTGACTTCCAGTCACCGGCAGCCACCTGCCATGGATGGTCGCCTCGCCTGGCCGGGATAACACATGGAGAGGAGAAGAAGGGAGCTCCTAACCCTAGTGCGTGAAGAGGAGAAGAGAGGGGAGCTCCGCAGCCACCTCTACCGACTGGTAAGACCCCTGATCTGGTGATCCCCTCCCCACCCCCCCCCACCCCCACCGGGGTGAAGGGCGGGCAGCGCTTGCTGCTGCCTCAGCTCCCTCCCTCCGGTGCTCCCCCTTTGTTGCTGCTCCTTTTGTTTGGTACTTTGGTGGTCTAACTATCATCTAGGTAAATGTCCAAGAGGTGACTCGCCTCGCTGGAGCGCCGTAATAACCATAGTACTCACTAATTAGCATTGGAGATTTGGAAACAATAGAAACGTCCAGCAAAATTTACTTTCAAAGTTGTAGTGGCTGAAGCAGAAGCAGCAGCAGCAGCGTCTAGTAGAAATGTGTAGGCTAAGCTCCGCCGGGCACGAATACACCCGATCTTAACCATGAGGTACACATTAGTGATTAATCAACACCATCTTTCAAGCAAGGTACACCAATCAAAAGAACAAACAAATGTAGAATAAAAAGGTTGCCTTACTATTTTAATATCTTTTGTAAGTTGTTACGACAATAATTCAATTCACAAAAAAAAACCTACAGTTTTGTGTAAGGTAGAAGAAACCACAGCTTATCATACTATACTGCACTGTTTCGTTATTTGAGGGATCCTACAAACTCCACACTAAAATTTTCCTGTATGGATATCAGTGAACCGTAGGCGGAAAAGCTGAAGCAACTTCCTAAAACTACCTAAAAGTACACTACATAAATGAAACAAACATAATGAAAGAATGGTAACTTAAGCTTCCATTTACGCTGAAACAAGACCAAGGTATCCCGCTAACACAGTTAAGAAGCATGATATGATGTACGCACCGGCCACGATGTAAGGCTCCTTTATGCCCCACAATCTGAGATAGTAATATGAGGGAAGAATTCGCAGGGGATATCTGTTTGCCCCATGCAAGTGCTTCATAGTCATATGAAAAGGAATCTGAGACAGAAAAGGGCACAAATAAAATATTATGATTTTGTTGTCAGTGAAAAAGTAATGCTAGAATCAAATAAACGCTATTTCAAAGGGCATCATACTTGATTCTGACTTGACAAAGATATATAGGTTACATTGCACTATGTTATGTTCCTCACAAGATTGGATGGTGAAAACTATTCCGCAGACATACATAGATGATGGCGTGATACAAATAACTAATGACTGAAGCTTATTTTTTTTAGTAAATAGGAATAAGCAAAGTTTGTCAACATAGATTATGGAAGAAAAACTAAGTTCAGCTAAATTTGCCTCCATGTGATGTTTCGTCACTCAATTGATTGATAAGAAACAGAGTTATGCATGCCAGTTGGCAATACAGTATAAACCAAAAGGGCTTTTCAAGAGGTCCTTGTTCAGTGCTTTTCAATTCACTTGCACTAAATGAACAAGTGGGTTTGGAGCAAAGATCAACTGATGGCCAGATACATATTCATGAAAAAAAAGGGTGTAAAGCATCGCCGTACTGTCACTTAAGTGAAATCACCCATGCTCATTTGACAGTGTGTGATCCAGTGATCAACTCCTCTAATAATGTTGAATCACTATCCACTGGAAAGCAAATAAATATCATAATTTAATTTGTGCAGCTCATTGCAGATGCAAATGCTGTAAAACAGTAGCCACAGAAACGGTAACTAAGGGTATCAACCATGAGTGCATATCATAGTTATTGAAGTAAAAAAAGAAATACAAACAGTACCATACCTGCAATATTACCAAGAGCAGCTCGAGAAAAAAGACACTGCATGCAATTAACATAGGAATGAACATTCCGCTACATGCTGCAATTGTAGCAAATGCTCCTCCGAGTGCAAAAGAACCAACCCGACCCATAACTATCGAGGCCCTATATCTGTTATGAAAAAGAAAGCCAGTGCAAGCACCTGACATAGATGCTCCAAAAACACTCAGTTCTGCAGCAATTGTTAATAGTTAATTCAGTCACAACTTCAGTAAAATCAACATCAAAATTAAGCTTGCTACCAATAGTATTTTTAGAAGTAGAAGATCAATTAGACAAAGTCAACAAGATAGTGTCCATCTGGAGGATCTCTTTGCACTATATTAGGGACAAGTTCAATTCTGACTACATGGGACATTTTTCCCCAATCTTTACATAGGACATTTTTCCCCAATCTTCTTTTCTTTTTTTTTGGCCCTCTTTTTTGTTCTCCTTACCAATGATACACACATGGCTGCAAAGAGACTGCACCAGTCCCACTTTCAGCCAATGAAATACAGATCCTTCAAATGCTCCAGACGAAACTAAATGGGTAAGATGCACCATTGACATTTGTCAGGAGTTAAAGAGGTTTGATATGCTATGAGCAGAAGCTAATATGCTATAAGGAATTATTTCTCGTCTAGGATTACTAAATTTTAAAAAATAGCTTAACAAGCCGAAATGACAAAGTACCTGAGCAAATTGGGAGAGCAGCAACAGACAATCCAGTGAGTGCTAAAGCAGCAACACCACCAGCCAAGCCATCAAGACCATCAACCAATGTTACTCCAGTACTCATGCAAAGAGAAGATATTGCAGCCAGAACTAGGTAAACTTTTCCCATGAATGCAAGGCCAAGAGGAGGAGGTAGAGGAACAACGAATTTCCTTCATGAACAAACTGAAATCGGTAAAGCTGAGACTGGGAGTGTCCAAAAGTATTAGTTAACACGAACCTGACTATAAAATCGTGACAATGATATTTTCTCATGTATCTGTTGGTTGCGGTATGCTTGATAAGAGAATTTAAGGCCATATGATTTGCTCGGCATACAAAGGTATTAGATAGGAATTTAGATATCTTTACAGAATTAATTAGCAACACAACCATTGCCTCTGAAATTAACATGTCAACATTATTACTAGCTACCAAGTACCAACATGAGTTGAAAATCAAAATTAGTTGTGTAATTTGGCAATAATATAAGGTGACATCACAGGAGGCCACAGAAACAATGTTGTACAGTCCTATTAACTGGAATGTACTGTGTGATGATTCTTTTATATAGGTCACTAAAAAGATTTTGCTTTTAGTCTAAGAATACCAACTGGAAAGCATACCACATTCACAAAATAGCATAACTGATCAAGCATTGAGTCAAACTGCAGTTGGCTTCGAGGTATATATCAGTTGCAATAATGCTTACGTGCTATATGGTGTTGAAATATTTGTAGAACCCAACCAGATAGAGAAGTAAATCCCGGCAACAATCTGCAAAGTGCACGTGATTGCTTCTATGTTGCATTCGATGTAACATGAAAAGGGCATCCTATAGTCTGACTTGAGAGAGCACCACTTACCTGAACCAAGAATATTATCCACTGAGGTATTTTATGATTATGATCCACGACAAGGTTTGAAATATCATCAAGTAACCCAACCATCGCAAATATGAGGGTTATTATAGCTGCTCCATTTATTCCATTTGAGTTCGAACCAACATGTCTTCTTGCAACAAAAATACCAATAGGAACAAAGAACAATCCTCCCATTGCTGGGGTTGGCTTTCTATAGGATGGAGAAACAGGATTCCCTCTCCTCCGGAAATGATGAATCTTCATGCTATCAGCAATTGGTGCAAAAAGAAATCCAGCTAACGCTGATAGAACTGCTGATATTAAAAAAGGTCGTGTCAAGTAAAATGAGTCCAGAGGTAGTCTAACAATCCTCCAAGAACACCAGTCGACAAACAAAAGTAACATTGCTAAGAAAGCAATCAGTCCAACATTATTCATCAGCCCTTGTTGAGTTCTGGGAATTGATGTAAAGAACTTTAGTCAGAACCTTACTAACACAGTTATGTTCCTAACGCTACGTCAACATGGAAGATCATAGCGTATACTTTTAGTGTGTTACTATTACTCGATATTTGTATTTCAGTACAAACTGCTTCCCATAATAGTTTAATAAATTATATGCAATACATTGCAAAAGAACCTTAACACCTAGCCATATTCCTATGAAGGTAGTATATAACTTATGTCCATGCAACAACTTGAGTTCTACACTTGTATTCCATTTTTTTAAGGGAGGGGGAATCTACATGGACAACCCAAGATTTAAGTACTATCAGAAAATCTAGTTATCTTACCTGCTCTTCCGATGACCTTTATCAATACTGGCGAGCCTATGGGCAGCAACAGTTATCGCGCCCTCTGCCCCCTGGAAGCGGGTCTTGCTCATCACAGGTAACTCAGCATCCCCAATTGGATTTAACACAACCTCCTCGTCACTCCATTCACTCTCACTTGAATATAGAACAACACCAAATGCCTCATCTGCATCGTCATGCACCAGCGAGAAATCCCCCAGATCCTACACCAGATCACCACAAGTAGTAAAATAAGCCACTTGGTGGTGTAACACTGCTCTCCATTTTGAAGAAGACAGTACCTCATCAAATGCTGTGGCAATTTGAATGGGAACACGCCTCCATACGGGTCCTGAGGCGATGCTTCTGAATTGGGACTCCTGCAAAAGTTAATGGCAAAAATGGAGTGAATCGCAGTCGCATACATTAGGTATCGACTCATACCACTACCACCCGAAAATCCTACTTGATGCTACGCATGATTATTGCAACAGCCAACATCCTGACTATTTCGAGCCAAAATCTCAATCAAATGGCATCGAATTGAATATCGCAAACAACCATGCCAACACGTGGATTAGCGAAAAATGGGAGAGATCACTTGGCGCCACCCATACACGTCCTACGCCTCGATGAATACCGAGAGGCGGGAATCACGAGGAGAAACCCTAGCTGTAGGAGGAATGGGGACGGCGAGAGATCAGGGAACTCACCTGGAGAGCGGAGGGGCGGCGGGAGGAAGATGTAGAGGAAGAGGAGGGACGCAAGCGCGGGGGAGGCGGCGGCCGGAGACATCGCCGAAAGCGTAGGCGCGGGCGGTGCGGAGACGGTGACGCGGCAGAGGGGGTGGCGGTGGGAGGCGAAGCCATAACTGATGGCTCGTCAGCGGGGAAGGGGACAGAAGACGGCCGGAGATCGGAGGGTATTTTTATACCGCGACCGGAGGACGGCGACGGCGATGGACGTGTGGTGGCCCCCGTGGACTCGGTGCATTTAGGCCGGTTACCCAGGCTGCCTTGTTGCTAGGCTACGGAGTACGGACTGCCATGGGCCAAGATTCAGCCTGGTGCACGTAAGCTGCTGCCCCATTATTTAAAACTAGTAAATTCTTCGCGCCTAACACACGCGTGACGTTTTTTCATAGAAATTTTTTTTTTTCGGTGGCGTTTTATTTTTTAAATCATCAAAATAATGAGCGAAACGGCTGAAAGAAAACAAAATTTTTCGCGGCGTAATACGCCGTGCGTGTCGTTTTTTCGTAGAAGTTTTTTTTTCGGCGGCGTTTTATCTTTAAAATCGTCGAAATAATGAGCGAAACGGGGGAAAAACAGAGAGGTAGAGTTGTAGAAATATCTCTTTCAACGAATTATTTGGAAAATATTGGAGACCGAGCAGAAAAACCGTGGTGGAGAAAAAGTCTAGAGAGAAAAGGGTGAAAAATTATTAGAGATGACAACTTTCTTTTGTCGAGTTTAAAAGTCTACGCGTTCACCGAGTAATAATAGGCCTTTTAAAAAATATCAGTGATTGAGATGGGAAATCGAGTTTTCGGTGGCGTTCTCGCGACGTAACACGCCGCGCGTGACGTTTATTCGTAGAAAATTTTTTTCGGCGGCGTTTTATTTTTTAAATTGTCGAAATAATGAGCGAAACAGCTGAAAGGAAACAAATTTTTTAGCGGTCGTATCGTTTTTTTTAGAGAAGTTTTTTTTCGTACGCTTTATTTTTAAAATCGTTGAAATAACGAGCGAAATGGGGGAAAAACAAGGAGATAGAGTTGTAGAAATATTTCTTTCAACGAATTATTTGGAAAATATTGGAGACCGAGCTGAAAAACCGTGGTGGGGAAAAAGTCTAGAGGGAAAAGGGCGAAAAATTATTAGAGATGACAACTTTCTTTTGTCCAGTCTAAAAGTCTACGCGTTCACCGAGTAATAATACGTGTTTTAAAAAATATCAGAGATCGAAATGGGAAATCGAGTTTTCGGCGGCGTTTTATTCTTTAAACCGTCGAAATAACGAGCAAAACGGGGGGAAAAATAGAGAGCTAGAGTTGTAGAAATATCTCTGTCGACGAATTATTTGGAAAATATTGGAGACCGAGCTCAAAAACCGCGATGGGAAAAAGGGTGAAAAATTATTGGAGATGACAACTTTCTTTTGTCGAGTCTAACACTCAACGCGTTCACCGAGTAATAATACATGTTCTAAAAAATCTCAAAGATCGAGATGGGAAATCGAGGTGGGAAAAAAGTCTAGAGATAGAGATGCACAAATATTTCCGGCGACGAAAATATTTTTTCTGGGGAAAAACGGAGAAAGGACCTAAACGTAAGGAGCAAGGACCTGATTGTTATGTTTTTGGACCTGTCCGCTATCCTTAAAAATTAGAAAAGGGCTTGTTCGTGATTTGTATTTAACGTGAGTTTTTTTTCTGTAAAATGGCGTATGAGAGACCCAAACGCGATTTTGACGAAAAATATCTTCTCCTCACAGAATATTGCGAAGGACCTATTTGTAATTTTTAAAAAAGCTAAACCGCGAAAAAATTTATTGAGCCGAGCCGGCCGGCCGGCTCGGCTCGAACGTTCCTGGGAGCGCGAACTTTTCAGCCTTTAGGAAAGGGAGTATTTATATAAATATTAAATCATGAATGAGTTGAGGTAATTATTTATTTCTTAATTTACTTCAAGATTTATATAATTTGTATTCAGCGACGGAGCCAGGGGGCTAGTATGAGCCATGGCTCCCCCCATACAAAAAAATTTTTACTTACCCCTCCCCTCCCCCTATATTTTTCAACCCAATGCATGATGTTGCTACTACAAAGGAACTAATTCAAAAGTTAAGGGATAATGGTTGGACTAAACTCTTAAGTAATGTTGTTGCATTTTGCAATAAGTATGATATTTCTGTTCCTGATATGAGCAGTTTCTATGCTGACTTTATTCGATCGCGTAGACGGGATGAGACTTTGGTTCAACATCACTATCAATATGATATTTTTACAGTTGTTGTTGACCAGCAGCTACAGGAGTTAAATAGCAGATTCAGTGAACAAGCAACTGAGTTAATTATTCTTTGTAGCTCTTTGGATCCAAGGAACTCATATAGGTCATTCAACATTGACAATGTGTGCTTGTTAGCTACAAAGTTTTATCCTTCAGATTTTCAGAACAGGAAAGGATTAACTTGAGGCATCAATTGCAACATTATGAGCTTGATGTGCTACGAAATCAGGAGTTCCAAGACTTATCAAATATTGCTGATCTTTGCCAAAAATTTGTAGAGACGGAAAAATCTAAAGATTATAATTTGATAGATAGGTAATCTTTATTTACTTGTATTTAAACTATAATTGTCCTCAACACTCTTATTTTCTATATATTAATCCCATCGTCTCTAATTTGCAGGTTAATTCGACTTATCCTTACTTTGCCTGTTTCAACTGCAACAACAGAACGTGTTTTTTCTGCTATGAAACTTGTCAAGACAAGACTTTGAAATAAAATGGAAGATGAATTTCTGAGAGATTGCTTGATAGTCTATATTGAGAGGGATATGGCTCTAGAGTTTAAAACCGAAGCACTTATAGATGATTTCATTGCAAACAAGCGTCGATGAGTACGGTTTAACTAAACTCTTGCAGGTGTGTTACTTTCTCTAATTCCTCTAATTATATATGATTATGGATGATTTCAATAGATTAGTTTTTCTATTGCCCCCTGCGAATAAAATTCCTGACTCCGTCCCTGTTTGTATTCAAAAGGTGATACATAAAAACACTACTTTTGGTTAAATCTATTTCAATACTGTATACCGGTCGACCAAGGTTTGATTATATGTGGACACTTTACCTTAACGAAGGCCTATTGGTTAGTTTAGTGAAAGTTACCTTCGGCAGTGGGCTCTTATGTACACATATGTCTAGAGTAAAAAGATATATAAAGAGAGAAGGCTGAAACCATTTCTTTATATGATTGTCTACTTTTAATTCTTATTTAAGAGTTAAGAGTTTATATTGTCGACGATCATACACACTGGTAGATAAAAAACTATGTCTTTGAACCAATGAGTAACAAAATTCGGAAGACGCTGGCATCATTAGGATAAGATTTGAGCGGACTATTAAGTTTCCATTTGTTTCTGAACTATCAGTGCTTGCATCTTTGGGATAGGATTTGAGAGGAACATCCACGAAGAGCACTCACCCATGGAGCAATTTCACCGTCTTCTCTTAAAGAGAGGGAGAAACAAGAATGCAAGAGTAGGGTTTTAAAAATCATTTCTAAAAAACTGCTCAAAATTCGAAAATCGAGAAAAACCACTCGAATATCATCAGAAACCGAAGGGTTAAGAAATAAAAAATTTTAAAAAAAATTCAAAAAAATCGAAAACCATTTGGTTTTCAACAAAAAAAACCGTGTTTCACAAAAAACCGTTCGTTTTTCAACGAAAACCATCCGGCCAATTGAATGTCCTTTAAAAACGGTTTTTGAGTGGTTTTCAACGGTTTTCGAGTGGTTTACGTCGCATAAATTTTTTCAATTTTTTTTAATTAGACTAGTTTACCGACCGATTTTGAATCTCAAACCATAGTGGTAAAGTCGAAACCCGCAGTTTTCGAATGGTTTTCATTGGTTTTTGAAACCTGCGTGAGACATGCAAAGAGAATGTCGGCTCTCAGTCTCATCCCATTCGATATCAAAATATCCCATTCTCTACGGTACAGCGTTGTGGCGAAGCCAAACCAAATACACCAGCCGATGCCAAATTTTGGTCATGAAACCAGGAAAGCGGCGTAGTCAGAGGGGGTAGAGATGGCCAAACGGGCCGGCCTGAGACATGATACTGTTAGTCTGGCCTAGACACGGCACGGCCCAACTGGAAACGAGCCGTGCCGGCATGGCCTGTGTAGTTTGAAAATTAGCTGTTTTATAGCCGTTAGAGGCTTAAAAAATCGAAAAAAAAATCCAAAAATCTTGATTTTTTCCTATAAATAGGTGGTTGCCCCCCTCATTTTCACACCAGCAATCTTGTATTCTCTTCTATTCATTCTTTTGTGTAAATTCTTTTACTCTTGGTGGTAATTTAGCAAAATTCAAAATAATTTTGCCAAAAAATGAAAAAATTTGAAATTCGGTTTCCAGCTTATGTGAAGAAATCAAGATAATAATTGTTATTTAATTTTTTATTTTGTTAGTATTTTAAATCATATTTTAGTACTAATAGTGTAATTATTTCTTATAGTTTTTTTTATAGAGTACGGGGATTTTCTATCTTTCCTAGCTTCTGATTTCAGGATTTCACCTGAGAAGCTTCTTGCATCCTATAAAGCTCAAGAAGCTGCAGTACCTGTACCATTCTCAAGCTCTACAAGTGCTACTATGTCGGTAAGCACCGGGGCGAAAAGATCAAGACGAAAAGTCTGGAAGATTTTGAGACATCGAGGCGTCGAGCGGATATGCTATTTGTAAATATTATAAGCACAATTAACTATGAAATCTTCGTGGAGCAGGGCACTTGAAGAGGCATCTTTGAGTCAGAGAAGAAAGCGGAGATGGCTTTGAGACAGACGCAGTTGCAGTACAACCCGACAGTACGGTATGTAACTAGGACTACAATCCTCGGTAGCTCGTGAATCTTTTTGTCGTTTAATCGCTTCTTAAGATCTTCTTTTAAACTTTGGTGAGTCAGTTGCGTTTGAAAATTACATTTGGACTGCTTATAATTCTAGATTTTCTGCAATTTCTAGACAGACAACAACTAGAGATATGATTAAATATTATAATAATTGTCGCAATAAGCTAAAAGAGCAATTTAGTACCTATACTTTTTCTGTGTCTTTGACATCTGATACATAGAGTGGTAGAGCTAAAGAGGATTACCTTAGTGTAGTTTCTCATGATGTAAACAATGATTGGCAACTACAAAAGAGAATTATAAGATTTAAATTAATTGATATAGCACACACTGGTGAAAATATTGTTGATTCTATTGTAAAAGTTGCGGAAGATTTTGGCCTTACTGATAATTTTTTTACAATAATATTAGATAATGTTTTAGCAAACACTTTTGCTATGAACATTCTTACTCCGCTTTTCAATTCTATGCTGAATCTTTCTTATTACACCAGCGTTGTACTTGCCATATTATTAATCTTCTAGTTAAATTTGGTTTGAAGAGGTTAAATCAGTATTTTGAACCTTTCCGCACCGCAATATCTTTCTTAAATAATTCTAATCAACAAGTAGCAGCATATAAGACTTATTGTATTGCAATGAATGTGCGTCCACGTAAGTTTAGTTTGGATATACCTATTAGATGGAATTCTACTTATTTGATGCTTAAGACTCTCATATCATTTGAGAGAATATTTTCTATTTTTATTAACACGCACTATCATAGATAAGATGGTCGATCGCTACTCACAGAGCAACATTGGTATGTTGCTAAATACTTGTTGTCATTTTTAGAACTTTTTTGAATCCACTGTTGCTTTATTTGGAGTTTATTATGCAACCTCTTCTTTAATTGTGTATTATATTTTAGAAATTGCTACCTACTTAAAGAGCCATAAAAATGATAATATCTTGCATGAAGTTGTTTATGCTATGAAAACTAAAATTTTGAAATATCAACAAGAAATTCCTATGTTATATGCATTTGTGTTTATTTTAGATCCTAAAACTAAAGTTCGAGGATTCTCTAATGTTCTCTCACTTCTAAGTGATGCGGTAGGTACTGATTATTCTAGTTATTTTTCAAATATTCGTGCTAACTTATCTTAGGTTTATGATAAGTACTAGCTATGTGCCCGTATGTTGCAACAGAAACTCAATTTGCAATAAAAAATTTATTTGCAAAGAGCACTAACCTTATCTGAATAATAATATTCACTTTGAATGTGTGTGTAATGGTTAAATATTTAAATTAATTCATCGAAGCATACAAATTCTAAGCACCTGTTTACAAACTCGAGTTTAAAATTATCTTTAATTTTACAAACATAAATAATAACGTCACAGCACTTGGCATTGTAAATTTGTAACGTCATAATTCAAGATCGATTAATCAACCGAGAAAGGTATCACCTGCTGCCATATGGGCACAAAGGCGTTTAAGAGGTAGGCGTCATCTGTATGTGGCTACCATCATCAGCGGCATGCGTGGCTGGTACGCCTTGCTCCGACCATACCATAGCCCTACCCCATGAACCAGCTCTACTGCCTCCTTGCCTCCCCCGCGAGCGCCCCCCTCAACCTATTGACATCATACACCGCGGTGAGCTCCAGCAGCGCCGCCAATCTATCTCGCCACCCATCACCGGCGACCTGTCCTTGCGCCTCAATGACGAGATCAGAAAGGTCGCCCATTACCTCCACTCAACGGATAAGCTCAACACATCTGTAGGAGAGGCAAGAAGCAGCAGGGTTATATAGATTCAGCAACCGAGGAGATATCTATAGAATCCAAATTAAGATATTGTCGAATAAGGAAGGCAACAAAAGGGAAAGAGGTGAGAAGACCCAACTCTATGAATCGGAGATCTGTTTCCTTTAGAAGGGAATCAATCAATCCAATCGGAAAAGCACCTAGAGCAATCACTGCCGATTCGAATTCCAGATCAATGGGAGAAAGGAAAGTAATAAATGAGTCATGCATATGCATTTACCTTCCACGATGGGATGATCCAATCCAATCTACCAGGGTGGCCACTGCCCGCTTCCCACTCAGCCACGCGGGTGCGCACACGTGTCAGGGTGAGAGTGGAGAACGAATATACCACCACCAACTCCTAATTAGAATTAGTAGAGATGATCGGAAGTTTGTTGGAGTTCACTTGCAGTGACCTCCACTAGCACCCACAACAGGTAAGAAGAAAACTGCGTGGAGAAAGATATAGGGTGCAGGTGGCTCTTTCTCAAGGAGTTCGACTACAACAACGACAAGTGTGTACACATCAAGTGGTGGGGAGCTAACTGTCTATCTCAACAGCGACACTGTCAACTACCAAGAGTAGCAAGAGGAGGACTTCAACATTCTACAGTGGTGGCATGAGCACAACATATCTGGTGCTTTTCATATTAGCACGGGATGTATTAACAGTTCCTGCCTCTACGGTTTCTTCAAAGTCTGCTTTCAGTCTGTCCCAAAAAATAATCAAGGAGAGAAGAACAAATCTGACAAGTGAGATGGCGAAAATACTTCTTAGTGTGAAAGATTGGGAACAACCTGATCAACAAGCTCAACATACTGTAGAAAATACTGAGCTGGTGGAGACGTTCGAAAATCATTATCTAGATAATGAGGTAGAATAATTGTAATCTTCACTTTTTCTGTATCACTAAGCTATAGGTTGTACTTTTTTTCTTTGCCAAGGTTTTCTTGTGTTAAGTTTTTACTTGGTAAAGTTTTTAACGAGATAGCCAAACATCAATAAAGCTTATTATTTAATTTTAATTATTTATCTTATTTTAGAATTTATCTTGTATTTTAGCTTTTTCTTAATATATATATATATTTAAAAAGTTTTTCTGCCTCCTTCAAGTTTTTCTAATTATTCTAATTTTTCCCCATTTTATGAAATTTTTCATATTTTTCTGCATTATTTTCATACTTTTTTCTATTTTTCTATTTTTTCTAACTTTTTTCTGATTTTTTTGAATTTTTTTGACGCTCGGGCTATGAGTGACCCGACCGTTTACCCATCGGACTGCGTCTTGACGCAAGATTACCCGTTAGCCTCGCGGACCGTGCTTGGGTCACCTCCCCGGCACGTGGACCGGCATGGCACGACCCATTTAGTAGCCGGGCCGAAACGTGTCGTGTCTAAACAGGCCATGCTGCCCGTTTGGCCCTCACTAAGCGGGAGCTCTGTTAGAATAGAGCCGCCTCCAGGCCCCAGATTAACTACTTTTTTTAGTATTGATCTTTAATTTTTGGCGTAGACACCCGCGAATGCACACGTGTTTGGACATGGCTTAAGGAAAAAGTTTTGTTAGGTGGATGAGTTGCTTCATGTACAATGTGGCTTGATAGGCTACTGCTTATTAGATGGCTAATTTGACAATTGGTGACTTCGTATGTTACTTGCACAATTAGACTCAAACTCTAGACGTACACAAAGACCATAGTGCGAGCGAGAGAGGGCGTAGCTCAACATCTCTCCTTCACGAGGACATGGTAGCCCACCAAGTTAAGGGTGCTTGGCACGCGTCATGGACAGTGGATGCTAGGGAACCAGTGAGGGCATGGGCGTGCGGCGATGGGCAACCCACCGTGGCGATGGCGAGCGAGTAGGGAAGGCAACGCAGTGTGAGTTAGCGAGTGCCTAACTAGTTAAGTAAGCTAACCAATACAACAAATAGACAATGTGAACATGTCTTCTTATTTATAATTTTTTTGTCAATTATAACTGTGTAAATGGGTTGAATAGAAATAATAACCAATTTGTTTAATTGATTGGTGTTAACTTGTTCATATATCTACAAACAATTGACAAGCGAACATTGTACAAGTATTTCTCAAATAATAAAGTATTATTAATAACCCTCAAATGATAAGAACACGACATAAACTGTTTAACATCTTTACTTCAATTTAGCATAATTTTTTGAGCGCACCCTCTATTTTTATTCCTTGACTTCGCTGCTGAACCAGGACAAGCTAGTAAGCTCATAATAATCTAGCATGCCTAATTTTGGTCGTGAAATCAATCCACCAGTGCAACTGAGCCGTTTGGTATGTACCAAAATTTGTTCTGCCATTGCATGCCCAAATTTGATCGTGAAATCAATTGTTTTGGCGAAGAATTGACAGGAGATGAATTCGAATACCAGGAGTGTGTCCGGTAGGAACTTACAACACCAGTGTCAATGGAAACTTATCAAAGTTTCGATAGCAAACAAAACGCTGACTAATTATTTTGGTCAACGCAACCCACCCATAAATAGGAGAGTTTGTCAAAAACCCATATATATATATATATATATATATGGGAAAATATTTGGTGGAAACCCAACATTTGGTGGAAACCTGAAAACTCTCCTCCCTGGCCATTAGATCTCTCTTGGATGGCTTGGATCCAACAAGGTGGAACCCCCCTCCTCACTTATGTACTTTTGCAGATAACCCCCTAAAAATATTACACTAATCCCCTCTAATCCCTTCCCTCTCACGTGGCTGTTCATCTCCTCACGATCGATCTCTTCGGACCGGCGCCTCCCTCTCTGGCGGCGCCACCTTGGCGCTTCCTTCGCTTCTGTGTGGCGACGCCACAGGTCTCCCTCTGCAATCCGCCCACCTCCATCTCCAATCTGCGTCGCGTCAAGTCTGCAGGTAGTGGATCGGCGGCGGCAAGAGCCAGGAGGAGTCGTCTGGCTTTGGGGGCGCGGCGGAGGAATGGGCGGGGAGGAGACGTCGGCGAGCTCCAAGGCGCAGATCCGGCAGGAGAACAAGGAGAAGAAGGACGTCGAATTCAACGAGACGTCGGTGCTGCGCAACGACTACTCAAATGACGGCTCCGATGACTGCACCCATGGCCAACTTCAGGCGACATGTTCACTCGGCTGCTCGTTGCACAACGCCTCCACCTCAAACTTTTATGGGCATCACATCGTCACTGTGCAGACGACAGCCAATGATAGAGGCGATGAAAGTACAATGCTTCCCTGCATCAACAGCCCGATCAGACCTGCCGGTTGCTTGGCAATGATGGCGGTGCCTGATCAATCCTCCCCACATAGCTCCTCTGTGCCTACAATGGAAGTCCAAGGATGGTCTGTCAAACCACTGCAAGTAGCAGATGGATCGTGCACTCCAAAAAAATGTGAACGCCCATTCTGTGTAAGTGCAAATCAAATTGAAATGAAATGTTTACAATGTTAATGGCTTTAGTAATTGACGATGATAGTCATGATTCAATGCAGGGGATAACGTGTACACCGGAGTTGCCTGATCATGTTAAACCAATTGTTGGTATGGTGTTTCTAGATTTGATAGCGGTTGAGAAGTTCTACAAGGATTATGCCCATCTCGCTGGTTTTTCAGTTCGCATTGGACAACACAAAAAAGTGAATGGTGAGGTCATGTGGAAGCGGTACTATTGCTCAAAAGAAGGCTTTCGTGATGGTAGTACAAATAGTGGGAATAATTTGAACGAAGCTCCCAAATTGGATATGGAGAAGAAAAGAAAATATGATCAGAAAGTCACCAGGTGTGGATGTGAGGCCATGCTTACGATCAAGCGAACTAAAGAAAATACATATAGAGTTGAGTATTTTCAGCCTATGCATTCGCATGTTCTTGTCTCACCTTAAGTAGGTCCCCAAGTGAGGGAAAATCCAGCATTTTACAAGCGTTTGAATTCTTGTGTGTATTCCTCGGAGACTTGTGAGGAATTTGAGTCTGAGTGGGCTTCAATTATTGCTGATTTCAACTTGGAAGGTAATGAATGGTTGGCTAATCGATACCGCATTCGTGATTCTTGGATACCAGCTTATTTTAGAGATATATTCTTAGGAGGGATTCTTAGAACGACCTCAAGATCAGAAAGTACGAATTCCTTTTTCAATCATTTCATTGGTTACAAGCATGCTTTAGTTGAATTTTCGGTTCGGTTTGACACAGCAGTAGAAGAGCAAAGAGAGAAGGAATTGAGGGATGACGATGATAGCCTCCATACATCGCCTCTATTGAAGACAGGGTGGCTCATAGAGAAGCATGGCAGTGAGATTTTCACATATGCCAAATTTCTAGAATTTCAAAAGCAAGTCCTTGATAGTAGGGACCATTGTGTGGTTGATGCCATTAATAAAGAGGGCAATTTAAAAACTTGCCACATAGCTGATGATACTTTCTAAGATGAGAGAAGTTCGTTTAGACACTATCACGATGATTGGCACATGCTCTTGCATGCTTTTTGAAACACATGGTATTCCTTGCAGCCATATTATACATGTAGTACGAGGTGCAAAGTTGAATGAGCTGCCTAGTCACTACATATTGCAAAGGTGGAGCAAAACTTGCAAAAGAAAAATGATATTTGATGAAGATGGATATGTGTTAGAAGAAAATGGGAATTCCTCAATGGAATTAGAGAATTCCTCAATGGAATTAGAGACTAAAAAAGTGTGTTCTGAAATGCGCAAGAACTTGGAAGACATCATCCGACAAGCTGGAAATTCCATAGATAACTTGTTGAATGTGAGAAGTAAATTTGATAAGTTTGTAGCTGAAATGAAACATGAACTTCCTAGTAAACAACATAGTACAATTGAAGAGATGGAAGGGTTCATCGGTAGTCAGGTTCCAACCCATATCGATATATTGCCACCGACTGATATCCACACAAAGGGTCGAGCCAAGAGAATTAAAGGGCACTCGGATAAGGGAGTGAGGAAGCCAAAGAAGAATGAGAGGGTTGCACGCTTGTTCAAGTCATGCAACGAGTTGGTGTTTCATGACAAGCGCAATTGCCCTAAAAGGGTTACATAATTTTCTATTGAATTGTCTTTTTTTTTTGTTGGGTGAAATTTGCTGCAATATTCATATTGAATTATTGTATTGAAGTTAATCTTGAAGTATGGCTACCGTAGCCTCGCTAGTATGTAATCTTGAAGTTATGTCCAAATCACATTATGCCTCTTCTCTACACTGTAAACTTGGTGGGTGATGCCACTAGCCTCAAGGTCTTCTTATTTTTACACCAAAGACCTCTTCCGCCTTTTTGATTCATTTGCTTTATAGGTTCGGTGTTGGTTGATATGTTGTATTTGTAAATTGCAAAGGCCATGGAAGATATGCATGACAACCATACTAACATAAATGATGACTTAGGTTAGGTGCTAACTTACTCTTTAGCTTATTTTTGCCCTCTTGACATATCACTGCGATTTAGTACACTTGAGTTGTCACCGAGTAATGTAGTGTATACACGGGGCATCTCATTTTGTGTTCAACTGTAATTTCTGCCAATATCACCCTAAAAGTCATACAGTATTTAACTGTACATAAAGTTTTCGAGCATTATTCTTTTTATTGCCTATTGTTTTATGCAAGTTTGATTGCATTAATATGCGATAGTTGCTTGCAAAACTGAATTATTTGTTTGGTTGTTACTGAATACAAGTTGATACTAGCTCCCATCGAATCTGAATCGACCGGACACACCAAACTTTAGCACGGGGACTTCCCCACACCGCCTCGATGGAAGACCCAAATAGTTTATTTAAGGGCAACATAAATGCCCATGGAATAGAAAATGGACGCACTCTTTAATCATATCTAGTGGAAGGAGATTTTGATTCAAATTGTTCAAGACTTGCATCACAGGATGTTGGCATTGGAAGTTTGAGAAGAAAAGTTCCCAAGATGGTAACGGTGTTTCAAGCACCGCTGCACAGAAACATTATAGCTCTAATACTAAACCATTGTTAGATAATCTTGATGTTTAATGAGTTAGAGTTAAGTGCTCTGTTTTTTTCCTTGTTAGTCGAATTGTTTCCATAGTCGAGAAAGAATTGTAAGCAATCGAGTTCTTAGAATTTGAATTGTTGCGGTTGGTGAATAGTAAGAGTCCGAGTAGGATTTGAGTTTCAATCGGTTGGGAAATCCGATAGTTGTGTTGCTATCCAGATCGACTGTAATACTTAGCCTATAAATATAACAGAGATATAAACCGTAAAACTGCAAGATATTAAAGACCAAATAATCTCCAAAGCTTTCGGTTGTTCGGTATATCTTAGTGTTGTCTGCTTTTTCCTTACGCAGAAAGGATCTTTGAAGATCCGAAGTCGCGAAGGCATCGGTCTTCGGTCTTTGTTGCAAGATCCTTGTGCGTTGAAGGAGTCTTTGCGCCAACAACCATCCTTTGGAAGCAGGCTCCACATCTGCCGTAATGCCCAAGCACCCTGTTTGGTTAGAAACCGATGATGCCGTGGGTAATATTCCTATACGCACATTTTGAGTTCTTCATTATCCCAACCTGCTCCGATTAAGGACCGATATTCGCATTTATGCTACGCCCAACAAACATGTACTCGAAACATGCTCCGATTAAGGATCGATATTCGCATTTACGATTTCACCGCTAACTTATTGAATCACTAACAAATTTCAGTCTGCCAACTTATTGAATCACTAACAAATTTCAGTCTGCCAACTTATTGAATCACTAACAAATATGATAATTATCAACTCTAAAGACACTATTTTCAGAAATCAGAAAGAAGTATCCACTTCATGAAAGCAATGTAGATTTAAACTGAAATTTTCCAAACTCTACATGACCACATTCTTTCCTCCCAAAGAGTTTTGATACACACATACACAGAACAAAACAACTACACCCTAATAACGATACTGTGCTTCAAGCGCTCGTTGAATTCGGCGTCCTTCTTCTCCTTGTTCTCCTGCCGGATCTGCGCCTTGGAGCTCACCGACGTCTCCTCCCCACCCATTCCTCCACCGCGCCCCCAAAGCCAGATGACTCCTCCTGGCTCTTGCCGCCGCCCCGATCCACGGCCGCAGCTTGACGCGACGCGGATTGGAGATGGAGGCAGCAGATCTGAAGGAGGGAGTCTTTGGCGCCGCCACAGAAGCGCGGAAGCGCCAAGGCCGGGCGTCGCCAGGAGAGGGAGGCGCCGGTCCGAAGAGATCGATCGTGAGGAGATGAACAGCCACGTGAGAGGGAAGGGATTAGAGGGGATTAGTGTAATATTTTTAGGGGGTTATCTGCAAAAGCACATAAGTGAGGAGGGGGGTTCCACCTTGTTGGATCCAAGCCATCCAAGAGAGATCTAATGGCCAGGGAGGAGAGTTTTCAGGTTTCCACCAAATGTTGGGTTTCCACCAAATATTTTCCCTATATATATATATATATATATATATATAACTCAAATGTGTCAAAACTCCACTCGCAAGCTTGATGTGATTGCAAATTCCCTGTTCCTAGGGGCTAATTTACTCATTGGAACTTCTACATGGTGCTTGCGTGATAATTCCAGTATATTGCTTTCGTACATTATGAATAGAGAAGACGTACCAACACAGGGTAGACCACACGAGGTGAGTATATGAGAATAAAGCGTGGTGCCAGAAAAAAAGAATAGAGGGACAATAAAGAAAGAGAACACTGACATTGCGGCCATACGGGAGGATTCTCATACCGTACTCGAACGCAATCCCCTCGGCCGGGGACAACCAGGTTAACAGACCATGACTTAGCAGAAATTCAGTGAGTGAATTGACCTTTGGAAGAGAGAAATTTGTAACTACATAGAACTTTCAGATAAGTTTTTGACAAACTTTGATATGCATTTGGGTTTTTACAAACCACCTTGTTTGCGTGTGGTTTTTTTGCAAAATGACCCCTCAATTTTAGCAACGATGATTCAACCAAACAAGATTAATCATTTCACAGAGTCTGTGTGCTTTTCGAAGGTGTTCGTCCTAGCTCAGCAAGCAAGGGTCAAGGTCAAACAACACAACTCTAGCTGAATTTATTATGCAGGATCAAGGAAATATAAAGTTCTAGCACTATTTCTTCCCTCGCTTCGCTCCAAAGACCAGACGAGGACCAATTCAGTCAAAACTACCTGTCTTTACCCAGTCTATTTCTTCAAGAGATAATCCCCGAAAGTCATGACCACTATTGAGTAAAGATTACAATGGCTTACAAAACCCAACCACATGCAACTTCTACAAGTAGAAGCTTAATCTAGTCAGAAGTTCACATGGAGCAATGAGCGCGACGACCCGACTATGGCCAAACTCGACCGAATCTTCTGCAACCATGAGTGGGACTCCCTCTTCCCGCACCACCTACTACACGCCCTCTCCTCCTCTATGTCTGACCACTGCCCGCTTTTCCTAGCAAGCAAAAACGGACCTCGAAAGCCAAGACATTTCAAGTTCGAGAATTTTTGGCCTCGCATCCCGGGGTTCCTCGACGTCGTCTAGCACGCATGGACAGTGCCACAACCTCCCTCAAACCCTATTAGGAGGCTCGTGCACAAGTTCCGGGCGACTGCCAGGGCTCTGCGGCAATGGAGCCAAGCACTACTAAGGACGCTAAGCTGCAGCCCACGGCTAATGTGATTATTCTGCGCCTCGATGTAGCGCAGAAGCAAGACAACTCTCTCACCTGAGCTCAATCTTGAAAAGCACTCAAACTACGAGTTCTAGGTCTAGCAATGGCCGAGAAGGCTCGCAAGAGGCGATCCTCCGTAATCACTTGGCTCAAAGAAGGGATGCAAACACCGCTATTTCCACCTCGTCAGTGGGGCGGCGCGCAAAAAATTACATCCAAGCCTTGCAACCGACCACGGCACCGCCACGATGCATGATGACAAGGCACGCGTGTTGTTCCAACATTTCTCGGTACGCTTTCGGTACAAAGAGCAACCGCTCCCAAGGTGTCAATCGCAACAACTCAATCTTCCATCACATAATGTCTCGGATTGGATTCACTTTCCACCGAGGAGGAAGTGCGCCACGCAGCTTAACCTCCTCCCGCCAAAAAGGCCCCAGTCGAGATGGTTTCACCGCACCTTCTATAAGTGTTGTTGGGAGATCATCAAACTAGATGTTATGGCCGTCTTCCATTCCATCTACAACTGTTCTTCCGGGCCCTCCACTACTCAACACGACCATGATCGCTATGATCCCCAAGAAGGAAGCGGTGAATACGCTGGCACTACCGCCAATTAGCCTCATCCACTCCTTCGCAAAGCTCTTCTCCAAAGTACTAGCAGTTACTTTGTCAACGCACATAAACTCTATGATCTCCAGTTCACAGAGTGCTTTTATCCAAGGGCGATGCATCCAAGAAAACTTCTTATATGTCCGAAACCGTGCGAGGGCTTGCCACCGAAACCGCACACCCGCACTTATGTTAAAGTTGGATTTCGAGAAGGCCTTCGACTCCGTGTCCTGGGAATACATATTGGACCTTCTCCAAGCCCGAGGTTTCGGCCCGAGATGGCGCGATTGGCTGGCCTTATCTTTCGCAACATCTACCTCGTCTGTACTTCTCAACGGAGTACCTGGGACCCCCATCCAACACCGTCGCGGTCTGCGACAAGGCGATCCCCTATCACCCTACCTATTCATTCTAGCCATCGACCCGTTGCACCACATACTCGCAAAAGCCACAGAAGACGGTATAATCTCCACCCTGCAAGGTCACGGCCCCTCGGTCCTTTGTCCCTCTCTACCGATGATGTAGTCATATTTTTAAACCCTGTTAGGGAGGAGCTCGAAACAACCATCGCCATTCTCCAACATTTCGGTCAAGCCTCTGGCCTCAAAGTCAACATGCAAAAGAGCACTATAGCGGCGATCAGATGCCACAACCTCATTTTGGATGATATCCTCGCAACCTTTCACTGGGCGCCATCTCGTCTTTCCCCATTAAATACCTTGGGCTACCCCTAACCTTGGGGAGACTTGGCGTGTGGACCTACAACCCATTCAAGACAAAGTCGCTCGAAGGTTGGCAAGGCGGCAAGCGACATCTAACGTCAAGGGCCGTCTAACCTGGTTAGATCTGTCCTCACCTCACTCCCAACCTACCTCCTTACAGCGCTCAAGGTCCCCAACAAATTCTTGAGGACTTGATAAAATTAGAAGGCAATTCCTATGGGCGAGCCTCGCCCAACTACATGGAGGCAACAAAGTGCAATGGCCCACCGTCTGTCGCCCGATCGACATGGGTGGTTTGGGAATCTTGGACTGGAGCGTTTTGCGTGAGCACTCCGCCTCTACGCCGTTATGGCTGCAGTGGACTACCTCTGCATCGGTGGTGGTGGATCGAACACCGACTCCATGCGACCCGACCGACACGCAACTTTTTCACGCGGCTACCAAAGTAACCATCGGAAATGGTCAAAAGGCATCCTTCGGACTTCCAACGGCTCCACGGTACAGCCCCTTGCCATCTTGCACCATCGCTCTACAAACACTCTGCATTTTAAAGCCCGATCGAGGGAGAATGCTTTACGAACAATAATCGGATCCGTGACATCCAAGCATAGCTTGACCGGAGCTCCTTAACGAATACGTCACATTATGGGTCAAACTTCAGCCAATATCATTGCATACGATCCGCAGGATGAGATCACTTGGACACTCACCTCTAACGGACAATACTCACCGCGCTCGGCATACCGTGCACAACTTACCGGATCTATCCAAAAGCCCTTCCGCACCTTAGCTCGGTCAAGATGGGCACCATCTCGATGTAAATTCTTCTTCGGCTTGCTTTGCACAACCGACTCTGGACGTCCCAACGCCTACAACTTAGAGGATGGCCAAATTCATACTTCTGCCACATGTGTTGTCGAAACCTAGAAACCGCCCATCACCTCTTCGTTGAGTGCCCCAAAGTTAAATGCTTGTGGTCGTCCATTGCGGTTGGATCTCTCTTCCGCCCTTCTCTACCGGACCGTTGGCGGCCAGTCCACGACACTGAGCAATGGAGTTTGGACAGGATGAACTCAGTCGCGCATTTCAGGAAAGGTGTTAAATCACTTGTCATCCTAGTATGCTGGAAATGGTGGAAAGAGCGCAATACCAGAATCTTCGAGCACAAATGGTTGCCCCACGAAGTGCTCTTTGACTCCATCAAAGAAGAGGCGTCAATCTGGAGCATCGCAGGAGCGGTGGGACTCAAAAAACTATTGCAACGGCTACACACAAACACATGACTCCCCCCCTCTCTTCTCTTCCATTTTCTTTCTTCTCTGTTTTTAATTTTAATTTTAACTTTATTTCTCTCTCTCTCTCTTGGATTGTACTTAATCTAGGGTGCACTCCCGTGCATCACTTGTTCTTTGTCTTCCTGCTAATATATTGCAGCTTTTGCTGCTTCAAAAAAAAAAATTCATACGCATTGCTGGTTAACAGCGTGGAGGCCACGATTTTGCATCAAGAGGCCGAAAAAAGAGCGCATCTCCATTCTCCATGAATAGACAATTATGTTCCTGAAAGTAAAAGAAGACCTAATCATTTCGAGATCTTGGGTTCTAGAACCCAGATCACAAGTTAGCAAAGCCGAGGCGACATAAGCAACAAAGTTAATCAAACAGCTAGATAGTTAATCAAACGACTACATGTGACGAGGTTAAAAAGTATTGGACACAATGCTCGGCAGTCTCTGGCGAGCTTCTACCAAATATGCAAGTTCCTGTGAAGTCCGTGATGGATGTCGATGGATTGTGCGGCAGGCCAAGTTGAAACCATGCAATTTGCACATTTGTTCACAAGCTCCTGAAAGCAAGCTATTTTGTTCAGGTAACTGTCACAGCCAGTTTCACAGATAAAAGATAGTTTAGCAAATTCCTGACTGTAATCTTTACTCTCAGCACCCTACAAAGGCAAACCAATCTGACATTGTCAGTATCAAACCTTTTTGTGTGTGTGTGTGTGTATTTTTCCAGTAAAAGCCATGCGTTGCAAGGGAGGTGCATGGAAGCTATCCGATGGAGATAATGTATGCTATGTGCAAGGATTTATTTCACCTAAAATAGTAATTCTTTATTCGAAATTTCATTGCAATCTCACTTTCGTTCTTGAGAAGAGAACCATTTGCTTTGATGGATAATATGAAGTATGAAAAGATCCAAATTACACAGAGGTTCCTCATCTGCAGTCCACACACACACACACACACACAAAACTTTTAATGTCTGGTGCATGTTTAGATTGCTCAAGGATCAGAAAGTAATGATAGTGGTGACGAGCCTTTACTATTCTGAAAAATGGCCCCAGACGTATTTAATAGACCTAGCTACTGACCAGAAGTACAGCATAACTGGCAAAATGCAGACCGTGGAAGTACAATGACAGCATCTCAAAACACAAGGTAGAAGCAAATGGAAGACAAATCTGGTTAGCTAAGTAATTGTGCAAACGAGAAGCAATATAATTCAATCCCTTATGTCTTACGCATTTGTATGAACTAGTTTGGCAGATACGTGGTGTAAAATACTCTTCATGATGGGAATCACAAGAGTTCAATATTCTTTAATTTCCCTACAAATAACATAAATGAATGAATTAAACGAAGTGATATTTCATTGTTTAAATATATCAATATACAAATTTTCTAAACTTCTAATTACTAAAATCAACAACTGTGCAAAAATGGCCATCAAATCTAGAGAGTGATACTTCCCAGAAGGCTGGCAGACATTGCCTCATAAAACCTGACAAAAACATTTACAACTCATTCATAGAAACCTACCAAAACCACGAGCAGTAAAGCCAGACCACTTACTGGTTTTATTTTCACGTTGAAACAAAATGATCAAATAAAATGTCACTTTCTTTGAAGCCCACATCAAAGATCTTACTTCCATTGTTTCCTTGATCCTCTTCTTTCTTGGAGCCAAACCAAACTCTTATTTATCAGCATTCACAACCATGAACCATCACTTCACCACAGAAATAGTACCATCCATCAATTCAAAGGCATGTTAAGGTTCGCAGACATACTGAAATATACCAGCAATCTCTTCAATAGTTGAAACAGCTTCTAGGAACTAAGACCCCAAGTTAGGTGCTTACTAGTTCTAACTAGACACTCCAATGGAAAATGTTAGCAATATCTTCCACAATGACCTTCTCCCGTCTCTAGGAGCAAGAGCAAACCAATCTATCAACTTGAGGAAATTCATCATTTCTCCTTACGATTCCCGTTACAGGTAAATCACTTTCTTTACTTTCTCTCACATCACTTATGAATGTGTATAAAAATACTTATCATAATTTCTCACCGCTCAGGACCTGGGAGACGTTCTTGCTTGTGTTTGTTTTTTATTCAGCATGGATTTGCCCATTTGAACTAGCATTTCTGAGACACATCTCATGGACGTGTTTTATGGTTGAGAACATTGTCAACAGCTTCTTTGCAATTGATATTGTTCTCACCTTTTTCCTAGCGTATCTGGATCGAAAGTCATATCTTCTAGTGGATAATCCAAAAAGGATTGCAGCTAGGTTGGCACTTGCATCTCAACTATGTCTATTCTGAATGGTAGAGCACATGTGCAGAGATAACAATTTCAGTGAAACTGACAGTATCATGTATGCAGATATCTCTCTTCCTGGTTCATTTTTGACGTCTGCTCAACAATTCCATATCAACCATTTGGGCTACTCTTTAAAAAGCACGAAAATGGCCTTGCTTTTAGGATACTTGACATGCTTCGATTATGGCGTCTCCGACGCCTCAGTGCTTTATTTGCTAGGTACGAATCTTTTTTGTCTTGAAACTAGAAAAATAAGAGATATGAAAATTAATAAGGTAAAGCTCACCCTCTAGGCTTGAAAAGGATATCCGATTGAACTACTACTGGATAAGGTGCACCAAACTAATTTCTGTAAGTATTCATGCTCTCCTCTCTTCAAGTATGAAACAAATCAATGTTTACTGCCCCGATGACTGAAACTTAGTTTTGAGTAAAAATGGCAGGTTACTCTCTTTGCAGTACATTGTTCAGGATGCTTCATTTACTTAATAGCTGATAGATACCCCAATCCAGCAAGAACCTGGATAGGAGCAGCAATACCAAACTACAGATCACATAGTCTATGGGATCGATATGTTACGTCAATTTATTGGTCCATTACAACACTCACAACAACTGGTTATGGGGATTTACATGCAGAGAATCCAAGCGAGATGTTATTTAGTACATGCTATATGCTATTTAACCTGGGATTGACAGCATACCTCATAGGTAACATGACAAATCTGGTTGTCCAGGGAAGCTGCCGTACCAGGAATTTTGTACGTACTCTTCCAAATACCTTCAACAAATCTCTTTGTAGTTCTGCTGATGTTGATATTCCTGTTTTGCATTGCTTTTACAAGTGGACTGAAATTAAAAAAAAATTGAAAGGAAGAATTTATTTGTTAAAAGGGTAGGGTGGGAATGTGGGTTAAATTGTTAATTTGAAATTGTATTGTAATGCATATGCACATAGATTATATGCTGGGAAAATTTGAAAAACAAATAACACCTTGCTTATACATCTGTCACTAGCATGTCTGGACTCTGGATTTCCAATGATCCAAGACCATGCATGTATAGATGCACATACATACACCTGTATGTGCACGCACCAACGAATATACCTGCACTGGAAGCAATATACCTTTTATTACAAGAATATCATATATAGTGTCTTTCCATCTCCTAACCTTTTATTTCAAGAATATCATATACAGTGCCTTTAAACCTCCTAACCTTTCCTGTCCTCAATGCTGCAGAGGGACACAATCCATGCTGCATCTCAGTTTGCTGCAAGAAATCAGCTACCTGAACACACGAGGGATGAAATGCTAGCTCATATCTGCCTAAGGTATAAGACAGAGGGGCTGAAACAGAAGGAAACATTGGATAATCTGCCAACAGGAATCCGTTCAAGCATAGCATGCCACTTATTCCTCCCTGTCCTAGAAAAAGTCTATCTTTTCAGCAGTGTTTCCTTTACTTGCATGCTCCAACTGGTAAGAACATAAGAAAACTAGAGAAACGGTAAAATGTGTATGAGTCAATGAGTACCATCAACAACTGGAATCTAATACATTATCCTTTCAAAGTAGGTTACTGCAATGGAAGCAGAGTACTACCCACCAAGAGAAGTGGTCATACTCCAAAATGAAGCACCGACAGATGTTTACATATTAGTTTCAGGAGCAGTGGTTAGTGCAACTATAATTTTGATGATTCTCATGATTCTGCAGTTTCTTACAACCATGCATACAATTGTAAGCTATGCTGTTTTCTTTGCCAGGAAAAACGAATAGGGATTGATGGGACAGAAGAGGTAGACTTAGCAAATGTTCATATCTTTTAAAGAACAAAGGGTAATGCAGAATTTGACATGTATCATCACAAAATCCAGGTTCAAGAAGTACTGTCTGGTTGTGAAATATTTGGTGAAATAGGGATTCTCTGCAACATTCCCCAGCCATGTACTTTCCGTACGACCAAGGTTTCACAACTATTAAGGCTGAGCACAACAGCGTTCAAAAACATCATTCAGGAAAACAAAGATGACAAACAAATTATAATGAACAACCTTTGCCAGGTGAGTTATTGATTTAATCATCATGGTCTCTTGTTTTACAATTCACTTGTTTATGCAAAAATAAAAATAGTATTCTTGTGCATTTGTCAGAAGATGAGCCCAGATCATAGGCTCTCTACTGAGGTGATGGGGAAATCTCTAGGGATGCTCAATATGTTCAGAGAGTACAACAGATGTTCAGCATTCAATCGAGTCAATGAAGACAATGGATCAAAAGCAAGAGGAACAGTAACATCGTGTTGCAGTGAAGAACTCTGTAAAGAACACGACGAATCGGATAGTCATGGTGAAGGTATGAAAAATCATATTCCTACAAACTTGATATGTAAGGACAAAGGAAAAGCATATGCACATCGACAAATATCGATTGACAATTGCATAGCAGGATATAGAGAGACTCATGACAGGTTTGAAAACACAGGGCAAGACACAAAAATAAGGCAGTCAACGATCCAAGATAAAATGTTTACATACTCAGTTGCTAGAGAAATTCAGGAGATCACTGATACATGCACAGAAGGAGGAATCGGTTCAACTGATAATGGTGGTTCTGTGGTTTCAGAAAGAAAAAGAGTGACAATTCATATGTATTCAAAACGGAACAAAAGTTTAGGGGTGCCATGTGCAAAAGTTATAAATCTACCAGGATCTCTTGATGAACTTTTCAAAATAGCTTGTAAGTATTCTTTGATTCAGTGTCATTGTCGCAGTCTTGTACTACTTTATTTGCTCTTTTTTAATGAATAGCAGAGCTCCTGCCTTTCTTTCAAAAAAAAGTATTCTTTGATACAGATACATGATTAACCACTAAAGCCCAGTATATGAGGGCTTAGCTTCTTCCAAAAGCTAACTTCTCAAAGAAGTTGGTGGAGAGGTGCTTCAGCTTCTCAGTACTAAGGGAGGGCGGGCACCCCAAGAAGTCCTTCTAGCTGCAATAAGGCCCAGTTTGAGAGAGCTCCAGATCTCAACCTCAGCTTAGATTTGAAACTTATAGGCTAAAATAAAGTGAATTAAGTTTATATTTTTAGTCTAAAATGTAAACAAGATGATTTACCTAAACACTCTTAATGTACCCACAGCTCTAGCTCTATAAATTTCTAGAGCTAGAAATACCCTGATCCACCAACTCCACAGATTTTGGTGGAGCTGGAGCTATCCCAAACACAAGTTTCCGAGAGATTGGGTTTCTCGTAGCTTATCACTAGAGTATTTTGAGTCCGATTTTATACAAGAATAAAAAAAGGAGTTGTATATTGCTAGACCACAAGCAGAGCAGAATTTTCTGAGACAAGGTTTAAGAAAAGGTATTACCATAGTATTGATTAGCAACATCACTGCCAGCTGATAATTGTCTCACATTGGTATGCTAATGTATTTCCCTGGTAGAGAAACATTTGAAGGTTAAGTAGTCCAATCTTGACTTATAGTTAACTCAAATAAAGCCCACTAGCCAGTGGCAATATTTTTTTTATGAAATAGCCCTACCTCTGAAATTTTTAACCGAACACTAGTGCCATTTAACCAAGAAATGAACCCAGTAGGTAATGTGTTATGTCCATATGGTTAAAGCACCAGGTCCTGGCCCTAGCAGCCCTAGCTACCACAAGAGTTTTGCTTTCAATACTGTGTGATGAATTGATGCCACATGGGGCTGTATTAGCTCCAAACAGCCAGCACCACAACTTTTTGGCATTGGTCGTTCGTATTTGACACCGTACTGGTTTCATTTTCTGGATTGATTTGTGCCCCGACTTAAATTTGGAGTTTTTAAATTCCTTTTTGTTGTTGCATTAAAAATTAAGCAGTAGTTGTACGAGCCTACTAGTGAGAAATCCCCATGAGGCCATGACTAATCCCAGATACCAGTATTGGGTACAGTCTAATTACACAGTGCAATCTTTGTTCTAGTGTGGAGTGCCAATGTTCTTATCCGTAATTTTTTTTCTGCAGGTCAGAAGTTTGGCGGTTATTGTCCTACGAAGCTGTTCAATCAAGATTTTGCTGAAATTGATGATATTACAGTAATTCGAGATGGTGACCATTTGTTTCTCATGGAGATTTGATTATGGAAGCTCAATATCATCAACTGCGTAGAGAGAAATGCATGATGTATGTAGGACTCAGCTTTGAAATAGGTGCCACTTCAAAATCTCAGCAAACAGGTATTAAGCAGCTTGGTGGGATCGTGAAGAAAATGCCGCCCAGGAGATAATTGGAGTTACAGTATTGGGGTAACTACTGATTTATTTCTGTTAGGGCTCTAAAGCACTTATTGGAATAGATGTACGGCAAAATATTGGAGATACAGATTTAACGTGGAAAAACTTTTGCGGGAAAAAACCACGGGAAACAATCCACTACAATACTTCCAAGATTACAAATACAAGGAGTTGGCTTATATAGCTAAAAAGTCCTAGTTGTAGACGATTTGGACTAACAACCTATTTAGATTTTTTTTTAGATAAAGGAAACAATCCGGCCTCTTCCCTCAAGGAAGAATACGGCCAATAATACAAACTCCAAAAGCACCGCGCAAACAACATCCGACAAAACACCAACCACACAAACAACATAGGATGACAAACAAGTACCAAAAGACAACAACAGGAGACCCTAGGCCTCAATTCTAAGACTCAATCTCCAACCAAATTCGGCAAATAATTCGAAAACTGTGGTCTCCAGCAGCTTGCAACCCCTTAATAGCCTCCCCTTCTCTTCCTCTTTAGACAGCGGAGACCAGCTTCTGATCCAATACATTCCCCTGAAGATTACCTGTACAAATGAGTTAAAAGAACTTCTGTTGAAAATCAAGTCGTTCCTATACAACCAAATAGACCAACACATGGCTGATGCACCTACTAGGATTTGGCCCTTAAGCTTAGAGCTAATACCCTTTAATTAAGAACCAAACATTATAGATACATTGCGAGGAGGAAGAATTCCACAAGTGATGAAAATGGTATTCCAAATAGATCTCGCCAAATGGCAATCAAAAAACAAATGCTGAATTGATTCATTAGAATTACAAAAGCAACATTTAATACTTCCTTGCCACTGTCTTTTAGCTAGATTATCTTTTGTTAGGATTACTCCAGACCATAAGTACCAAAGAAAGATTTTGATCTTCAAAGGAATATTTAACTTCCAAATGACACACTTCCTAGGAATTGCATTTTCCTGAATCAAGGCATTATACATGGACCGTACCGAAAAAATACCCTTTTTGCTAAGATCCCAATTAAACTTGTCCTTCTCCCGCGTTAAAATGACTTTAACAACTTTTGACACTAGTTCAAACCAAGTCGACAAGTTGAAACCTACCAAAGATCTGCGAAAAGAGACGTTTAGCGGAACTGATTGCAAAACATGAGCTACTGAGACATCTTTCTTTCTAACAATCCTATACAGATTAGGGTACATCTCCATAAGAGGCTTGGTACCGATCCAAAAATCCTCCCAAAATCTAGCGCATCTCCCATCCTCTACGAAAGGAACCCAAAGATAGGAATTGCTCTTTCACTTCCATCAAACCTGCCCAGAAAGAAGAATCACCAGCCTTCCTGGTTATTTGAGTTATGGATTTACTGTGCAAGTATTTCTTTTTAAGTAAGTCTTGCCATAGGCCTTCCTCACTTAACAATTTAAATAACCATTTACCTAACAAACACCTATTCTGCAATTCCAAATCTAAAATTCCCAAACCCCCCATACATTTAGGTTTATTGAGCACCGACCATCTTGCTAATCTATATTTCTTCTTGTGCTCATCACATTGCCAGAAGAATCTGGATCTATAATAATCCAGCTTTTTAATCACCCCTTTAGGAGCCTTAAAAAAAGATAACATAAACAAGGGTAAACTAGAAAGGACTGAATTAATCAATACCAATCTGCCCCCTACCGAAAGAAGCTTACCCTTCCAACTAGCAAGCTTCTTTTGAAATCTCTCCTCCACAGAAATCCACTCCCGATTGCTCAGCCTTTTGTGATGCATTGGAATACCTAAGTATCTAAATGGAAGAACCCCCTCTTTGCACCCAAAAAGTTTAACATAATCCTTCTTATGCGATTGAGCCTCACCAAAAAGGAATATTTCACTTTTATGAAAATTAATCTTAAGTCCTGACAACTGTTCAAAAACACTCAAGACTAACTTTAAATTCAAAGCTTCCTTTAAATCATGATCCAGAAAGAGAATCGTGTCATCCGCATACTGAAGGATCGATAGACCCCCCTCCACAAGATGCGGAATTAACCCTCTAAACTGGTTATTATCCTTAGCCCTGGCTATCAGGATAGATAACATGTCTCCTACCAGATTAAACAATAACGGAGAAAGAGGATCCCCCTGTCTCAAACCTTTCTTAGTCTGAAAGAAGCTCCCCACATCATCATTAACTTTGACATTCACACTTCCTTTACAAACAATACTTTCAATCCACTTACACCATATCTCAGAGAAACCCTTCATTCTAAGATATTGCTGGAGAAAATCCCATTTAACCTTGTCGTATGCTTTTTCAAAATCTAATTTTAGCACCACTCCATTGAGCTTTCTTCTTTTCAATTCATGCAAAGTCTCATGTAAGATGACGACTCCTTCCATAATGCTCCTTCCTGACATGAAGGCAGTTTGCGAAGGTCTTACTATAGACTGAGCTACAGATGCCACTCTATTAGCCATTACCTTGGTAAAAATCTTGAAGCTCACATTTAATAAACAAATAGGTCTATAATGCTGAATTTGTTTTACCTCTTTTAGCTTGGGTAACAATGTAATTGTTCCAAAGTTTAAGCTAAAAAGAGGTAGATTGCATTTGTGGAATTCATTAAACATGGCCATCAGATCATCTTTAATGAGTCCCCAAAATTCCTGATAAAACTCAGCAGGAAAACCATCTGGACCTGGAGCTTTATTATGTTTCATTTGAAAAATTGAATCTCTAACTTCTTTAGAAGTAAATTGAGCTTTAAGAATTTCATTTTCCTCACAAGACACCTGGGGAATATCCTCTCTTTGAGACTCAATCATGGAGAAAGTATTTCTCTCTGACGGTCCAAATAGAGTTTTGTAATAATTAGTAATGTACCTCTTAAGATTATCCTCTCCTTTGATAACCCCTTCCTCCTGCTCTAATTGGAATATCCTAGTCTTCCTATGTTTTCCACTAGCAACTAGATGGAAATACTTCGTATTTCTATCTCCCTGAAGAAGCCTCATAGACTTCGCTCTTTGATACCAATAAACTTCTTCCTCCCGAAGGAGAGAAGCTAGTCTCTGCTTCAGGCACTGCTTTAACTCCACCTCCTGAGGGCTAAGCACAACAGATTCTACCTTCTTGTCTAACTCATCTGTTCTCCTAATAAGCTCTCTTTTCTCCTTTCTATTAGATCCACTCACATTTTTAGCCCACCCTCTAAGAAATTGCCTCAATCTTCTAATCTTATTTTGCCATATGTCCAAAGCACCGGAACCTTTCGTCTTTTCTTTCCATACACTCGATACAAGTTTATGGAAATCTTTATGCAACAACCAACCAGTTTCGAAACGAAACAAGGGTTGCTTACCACCATGAGTACCAACCCCCGTGTTAAGTAATAACGGGGCATGATCCGAAATTTCTCGACTAAGAGCCACAACCGTCGATAAAGGAAATTTTTGCTCACATTCCGCACTCATCAAAATTCTGTCCAATTTTTCAAAAGTAGGAACCTTTAAAGAATTGGCCCAAGTAAATCTGCGACCTGACATCTGGATTTCCTTTAAGTTCAGACTATCAATTACCGCATTAAATAAAAAAGGCCATTTACCATTAAAGTTATCCTTATTCTTCTCGCTAGAGCTTCTAATGATGTTAAAATCACCACCAATTAGAAGGAGTAATGATTCTTTACTGCAAGACCGAACCAATTCAGTGAGAAAAGCCTCTTTGAACTTTGGTTGAGCAGCCCCGTAAACTGCTACCAAAATCCACTGAAAGCCATCCTCTTTACATCTCAAATGGAATTTAATATAAAAATCCCCTTCTTCAATGCTGCCTATATCAAAAAAATCTAAATTGACCCCCAGTGCCATTCCTCCAGACCTCCCATGAGGTGCCGACCAATGCCAAAGAAAATTCCTTCCCCCACACAAGTTACTAAGTGTATGGGCATGAAAATCCTTTTTCCCAGTCTCCAAAATAGCAATAAAGTCTAATTGTTGCTCTTTGGAAGTATCCGAAAGAAATCTAGATTTAGCCAAGTCACTCAGACCTCTGCTATTCCAAAAAATTCCTTTCATCTTAAACTATGATTAATGTTCCTGCCGAACCTATCCTTGCATCTGCTCTGCTTAGAGAACACGGTGCAAACCCTATTCTTCTTTTTTTTCTTTTATAGACAGTTCTGAAATCACGACTTAGGTGACAACTGTCATCATCACAAATTTCATCCATTACATCACCACATACTTTAGAAAGAGAAACAGCCAAACCGCCATCCTCCTGAGACTCACTATCACTATCACCCAGAACATGATTTTCATTCCTAACATCAGAAGATAAACAAGCTGCAGTTCTAGAAACGTCTAATTTGAAAAGATTATTGACCGCCATAACTGAATCTTCAAGAGAATTACCACAACAAACACCCAATTGCTTAATATTAGCTAATGCATCAGCCATAGGAATAGAAGATAAACTCAGCTCAAGATTAGTACCTTCATTGAAGTCTAGGTTCTTCATAGCCACCCTGCGCTCCGCTCGCAACAAAGAATGCTCAGCAGAAACCCCCGCCAGCCTCGGAGAAGCCCGGATCGGAGAAACCCCCGCCTCAGGAATTTCAGCCACCTCCTGCCGGCAAGCCAAGAATAGACCACTAGCGCCCTTGACAGAAGCCTGAGCTAAACCCACTTCAGTCGAAACATCCTGCCCCCCAGCCAAACTATCACCGCCCAACTGGACAGCTTTATTGCCATTATCCTGATCCTTGCTGTTCTGCTCAGTCCCACCCTCATCGCAAAGGCTCTGCTCCAGAGAGACGGAAGGCTTAGACTGCGCACACTTTATCTCTTCAGAAATGATTGAGCCACAGGCTCCATTCTTCTGAGATGAAATGTCATCCAGAACCCCTGCCATATTAACATTACTAGACATATTCAAGTCCAAACCGGAATTACCAGACAGACTATCCTTATTCCACAACCCTTCTTGAGACATATCCTCATTATCTTGCGCTAAAACTCTATCCGCGACTTCGCCCAACAGAGAGTCCACTGAAGAATCAATGATTTCCTTTGCTTTTCTTCTCAAAAAAAGTTCAAATTCTCTGTCAGACAAACCCTTTACAGCATCTAAAAATGATTTTTTGGCTCCTCCAGAATAACCCTCCTTACCATTCTCATCACCTGCAGCCGAACCACCAAACTTCCTGGACCTCTTTGGTTCCCTAGCTAAACCAGGATCCCCATCATCCATCACATGATCACCACTATCATCCTTCTTCTCTTCATCATCAGAGCTAGCTAAGTCGACCTCCACCTCCTCTCCATTCTCATCACAGCCAATTTTCTCCACCTCAAATTTAAGCTCAAAATAATGATCTCCGATTACCACATCAAGAAACGGCGGGATAAGTTTGGGATTTAAAACCGCTATAAAAATCCTCCCAAAATCATTCTTCCTTGTCATCTCCATGTCCACCGTTTGGGTAGAACCCAACATAGAACCCACAGCCCAAAGGTTAAGAAATTCCCTAAGCTTCTTCCTCATTCCAAATACTCTAACCCAGACTTTAGGTAAAAGGAAACCTTCCTCTTTTTCAAACCATTCCTTGAAAGTCAATCTAACACCAGGCTGAACACCTTCCAACTTCACATTAGCCCCCCCAAAAGCAATTGATCTCTGCAGATCAACCTTAGAGGGAAATTGTGTCACAAAACCCTGCTCCTGCTCCTTCAATTCCCATGCCCATTTGCTTGGAAACAACCTCTGCAACTGAGACACAATTTGCTCTCTAGACAAGACTTCTTCCACGTAAATGAGCGATTGCTTTTCCTTCTTTGCCTTAGGTAATGGAGGATGAGGGATATGGTAGAAACCTAAACCATGCACAGCATATCCAACAGCATGCGCCACAGGCCTTGGCTGTTTGAGAATAGGGCATCTATAATTTACATGATCTGTACTGTCACAAATAACGCAGTAGATATCGGATTTGCACACAGCCGCTACATGACCCTTTTGTGTACATCTCTGGCATCTTACACCACCTTTCTGCTCAGCCCCAAGCACCGACATACCATCTATACCCCCATCCACTTCCATACCAGATGGGCCATTAACCTCCTGACTCGACTTCTTCTGATCCAGACCCAATTTGTCTACACTCATACTTGTATTAGGAGCTGACTCCATCTGCTCCTTGTTACCAGAAGCCTGACCCTCAACAACCACCCTTTTACCAGAAGAATTCAGCTCCAACTTATTGACCACCCTTCCATTCTGACCTTGCCCATCCTGATAACCACCCTGATGACCAAGATGCCCATACGCACCCTGCCTAGGATAAACACCTCGCTGAACCCGACCACGCCAGGCGCCTCTGCCCTCAAGACCAAAACCTGAACCACCACCATAGCTGTTCACTCTACCTCCCCTCTGCCCCTGCCCAAAGCCAAAAAGCCTTCCCCTTCCTTGCCCAAACCTACCAGCGCCACCTCCACCCCTACTCCAACCCCCTCTCCTTGCAAAGAAAGGATTTCCATTTTCCATAGCCACCAAAGCACCTCTGTTCAAGTCAACACTAGAAGGCAGAAGGATGTTACCCGAGGAGCTCACACCACCAGAAGAAATGGAACGACACCAGGACACACTGGAGCACGGTTTGCCTGTATTGGCAAAAAGACTACCCAGCGCAGAAGAAAATCTAAATTTGCTTAAATGACCCAGATACGAGTGCCCCTGGATTGGCTTAGCCATTCCTGAAGTGGGCCCACACATTTGAACTGACGACAATGGTGGGAACTCCAAAGAGTCGTCCAGACGACTGCCCAATTCCTTTGAAGACGACGGCAAGCATTTACTGCTCTTGGCCATTGGGTAAGACAGTAAAAGATCACCAAATCTTTGCCCCACCTCTAGATTTTTAACCATGATGTCACCAAGGGCTCTAGGCTGAGAATACCGAGGTTTAGGCAAAGGACCCCGCCAAGGTTTGTTCTTGACAGCCCTCCTAGCAGCTACCGCCTCCACAACCCTTGAGGCCAAATCACTCGAGCAAGGAACCTGACAAGCACCCTTAACCACCGGACTAGAACTAGGAGGACCAAGCTCACCAACTAAAGAATCCTCAGCATGCCGCAAATCATCAAGAGAAAAGCCCTCTGCCAAAGCATCTTCCACGAAAGCTTCAATAGAGATTTCTGATCCATATACTTCCCTACTAGCACTAGAACTAATACCATCATCATCAATCAGAACACAAAATCTCGAACCCGCCTCTGGATCCCTCTTCCCAGCTAGTGGGGATAAGGAACCAGAATCACCGGGATCAGAGGTAAAATTTGGACAAAGACCTTCATGACCAAACAAGAAGTCCTCGCCAACCTCTGTCGAGACACATCTCAATGAAGAATCACCCTCAGGACGACAAAACATCTCCGCCTGCTATGCACCATAAGTGCACAACGAGCTAGACAAAACGTCGAACAGGTAGCGCGCGACACCAGCAACACCAACACTGAACCACCAAACCAACCCACTCGAACAATCAAAATACTTACCTCAACCCCCAGCACGCCGGAGAAGATCCCCCAGAACCGCCACACCCTGCCTCAAAATACTTACCTCAACCCCCAGCACGCCGGAGAAGATCCCCCAGAACCGCCACACCCTGCCGAGGAAGTCCAACACGTGCGCTGAGCGGAAAGCCCACCAGGAAGACCCAACGCAAGCCCCCGCCACCAGATCCCCGCCGCCAAGCCCCACCACAAACCACCGACACCGGAGAGACCCACCACGAGCCAGGCGCCGGCCAGAGAAGAGGCATACACCCGACGAGAACGCCGGGGGCACGAGCGCATGAGCGCACGAACGCCGGGGGCACGAGCGCACGTAGCTAACTAAAGAACCCCAGACTTTTTTACTTGAATGTGGTCTAGAGATAGTCTCAGGTCAACAACCTATTTAGATAGAACCAAAAGATATAGCAGTTAGAGATATTAAGTTATTTCCAATAAACCTTCCCTTAACTCAAAATCTATAATAAAATTGTTTCCGAAAAATCTTAAAGGGTAATAAAGCACATGAATACAAGTGCGTTAAAAACCCAAAGGACTACTGAACGAGGAAGACTGGAATAGTCAATTCAAACACTTGTAGTGCGAAAAATCACCAAGGGTATGAAAGATTGAAACAGCCTTATCTAAATGCTTCTAATGAAGCAAGTTTGAGTAAACCACCAGTAGATCGAAAGAAAGACTAAAACAGTTAATCCAAACACGCAGCTATAATAAAGCAGATGAAGAATCTAGGTCTTCAATGAATTCATAACCCCAATAAAGTCTGAGTCTATGCAACTGACTTTCTAAATCAAACACTCAATCATTAAATAGCATAATCCAAGATATCACCTGAGGCGCTAGGTAGATAGTGAATAATTCATAATATGGACTTTTGGAATGCTCCGTTTGGAACATAAAATTCAGTAAACTACTTACTAAAAATCCATAACATGGTTGAAACTGCTCCTGCAAAAATATCAAGATAAAGAAAAACTGTCATGCTGTCAATGGAGTATAAATTGCAGTAGACCCTTCATAGTATCTACGAAGAAACAAATTCCTCCTTACACTTCAATACTTCATCTGAGACTGACGGGTGGAAAATATGTTGATCTTGCAATCCAAACCTTTCACATTTGGGTGTGTTTGGTTCAAGACTAACGGGTGGAAAATATGTTGGTCTTGCAGAAACAATTAGGGGATTCCAACCAATCCTTTTAGGAGATTTAACGGCAAATTCATGTGAAGTTGAAGGGATGAGGTATAGATAAGATCAGTCAAATTTTTGTTTGGTTAGAGGGATGAGAGGTAGATGGGATGAGAGTTTGATGGTAAATAAGAGGAGAGTTCAAATAATACCTTTACTAAATCTTGAAAAGTTCCCGTGCTCTCCTCACTTTGAGTCGAGCCGGTCGCGCGAGTAGGTCTTTCGAAAAATTTGTAACTACGTATAGGTTCTTCCCACGTTTTTTAACGAAGAGGGCCTTTTGATTCAGAAAAATCACGAATCTTTCGTGAGAGGATCCTAAATAAATATAAAAAAATGTAGTGACGTTTGGATCATTCCGGGCTATTTTTCACGAGGAAGACCCGATTTAGCATGATCACGGATCCGGTTCAAAAAATCGCAGATCTTTCATGAGAGGATCCTGATCATTCCGTCTATTTTTCACGAGAAGTTCGATTTAGCACGATCGCGGATCCGGTTCAGAAAATCACAGATCTTTCGTGAGAGGACCCGGATCATTCCGTCTATTTTTCACGAGAAGGACCTTTTCGATTTAGCACGATCGCGGATCCTTCGTGAGAGAACCCCAGATAGATGTGAAAAAACGTGATTTCGTTTGTGTCCTTTCAGCCGTTTTACTCATTTTCTCGATGATTTAAAAAAATGCACCGTCAAAAAAAAAAGAAATTGTTTCTGCGAAAAAACAACACGCGCGGCATGTTACGCCGTGAAAACTATCCTAGTTTGATTGATGGGATGAAAGTTGGATGGCCTCATGGCCCTCATCCAGCCAACTTGGAGAAAATGGCCTCATCCAGCATCTTTAAAGAATATTTTTGAGAGTCGAATGCCCTTATTCACTCATCTATCCAACCAAACAGCTGGACGAATAAAAAAGATAGATAGAACCATCCTATCTACCTTTCATACACACCCTAACCTAGGGTTAACCAAACCGATTTAGCGTTGAAAATCAAAGTCCCGGTGGTACCAGTTTACCGCGAAAATCGTTAAAAACCGAAATCAGATGTTTTGAAAAAAAATCAAAAATTTTTTAAAAAAATAAAAAATCAATTGGTTTTCTCGAAAATCGACTAATGAGTTGAATTTCTTTGCAGCCGATTTTTTGAGTGATTTTTGTTTTTACCGATTTTCGACCGGTTTACGTGACATAATTTTTTTTCCAAATGTTTTGATTTTTAATTCAATCGGTTTATCGACCGGTTTAGAGTTTTGAACCGGCTCAAGGCGATCAGGTTTTTTATGGTTTCTAAGTCAGTTTTCCCAATAAAGTGAACCAGCCATAACCCCTCCGGACCGCCTCCAGTTGCGCGAAAGGAGCAACGGTGGCCAGCCATCGCGGCGTCGCGCAACACGTAAATATTTTAGGGAATCCCGAGGAGAAGATTTCCACCCAAAACAAACGCCCAACGGCGGCCCACGCACGCAGGTGGCGTTGGCATTTGGCATGGGGTGGGTGCGCTCGCGGAGTCCCCCCGTGCTGCAGTCCAAGCTGCTCTGCCTCTCCCTCCTCTACCTCCTCACCACCCTACCGCTCGCCCTCTACGTCTCCTTCTCCGACCCGGGCTCCTCGCGCTGCCTCCTCCGCCTTCCCTCCCGCTCCCCCGCGGCGGCGGCGGGGACGACGCTCTTCGAATACCCGCGCGGGTACGGCGAGCACAAGCACGCCCTCCCCACCCCGCGCGCGCTCTGCTCCTACCCCGCCGTCTTCTCAGGTCTCTCCACACGTGCATCCGCAAAGAATTGCACCGCCGAGAGACAGCTCTCGATCGTGGGCGCAGCTTTTCTTTCCTTCCTGTCGTTTCGTCAGATTGGATCGCTGTCGCTGTTTTGATGGATGATTCGTAGCAATCCGAATCTTCCGGGGCACCAGTTGTTGCGACACGTTTGATTACATGCACTGGATTTTCTTTCGGCTGCATGAATCGCCTGCCTCTTTTTTTTTCCTTCTTTTTCTTTACTTTTTTGATTGAAACCGATGTGATTAATATTCTGACCCAAAGAGTAACTGAGATTTTGTTCTTGGAGCAGACTATAAGACTGTCTTGGAAGAAATCAATGGCCTCTGCAGCAACCTCTCATCGTCTCCTGCATCCCCTGTTTTGCGGTACCAGAGTGGAAGGAGGGACTCGTTTGCTGGGAATTTGTCCGCCGAGGAACGGATGTCGTTCTTCAGTCACGCGGATAGTGCACTGGAAATTCCCTGCGGATTCTTCAAGGAGTTCCCCCTTAGACAAGTTGGTGAGTTCGTTGACCCAATACGCATTGAGATTTGTGCACCGGGACATGTTTATAGTCAGCACACATTGTAACGCAACGCAATTATATCTTTTTGAGTCATTATAATTCCTTAGGATGAACGCCAGACAAAAGTGCTTTTGTTTCGATATTTTATTTTGTGCACACATAAATCAAGTGCTTTGTGTGTTGTACAATCATCAAGAACACTATATGGCACTTTACTATTACCATTCTTTGCGGGTCCGAAAGCGTGCTTCTTTAACGTTGATGGTTTCAGACAGATTGGCCATGGAGAAGTGCAATGGCGTGGTGGTCGCCTCGGCGATCTTGAACGACCACGACAAGATCCGGCAGCCCAAGGGGCTCGGCTCCGAGACGCTCAACACGGCGTGCTTCTTCATGTTCATCGACGACCATACCCACAAGGTTCTCGCGAGCCACAAAATCCTCAAAGGCGAGCGCAGAGAGGCCAGCTCGGTCGGCGCATGGCGCGTGGTGAGGCTGGGCGGCGAGCAGCGGCTCCCCTACGAGAACCCAGCGATGAACGGCGTCGTCGTCAAGCACCTTCTCCACAGGCTGTTCCCGAATGCCAGGTTCAGCGTCTGGGTCGACGCCAAGATGCAGCTCACCGTTGACCCGCTGCTGCTGGTGCACTCGCTCCTCGTCGAGAAGGGCGTGGACATGGCGATCTCCAAGCACCCGTTCAACCTTCACACCATGGAGGAGGCGATCGCGACGGCACGGTGGCGCAAGTGGGGCGACGTGGAGGCCATCAGGGTGCAGATGGAGACGTACTGCAGGAACGGCCTGCAGCCATGGTCCCCTAGCAAGCTTCCATATCCATCAGGTATGTAATGGAGACAGAGACAGAACTACTTGCCTGCATTTGATTCTGATTTGTCGTTTGATCAACCAAAGAAACGGACAGTTTCTGACACCGAGATTTCAACAATGTCGATGGCATGAACAGAATCGAGTATCTAATAATGTCAAGGTTGATGACATATTCTACTGTGTCACAACCAGAACAGTTCATACGTTTAGAGATCGGAATGTGATATCATGAGCGCTGTACATATCTTGGCTTGGAATGATGCAGATGTGCCGGACACGGCAATCATCCTCAGGAGGCACGGCCTGGCTAGCGACCTCTTCTCCTGCCTGCTGTTCAACGAGCTGGAGGCGTTCAACCCGCGCGACCAGCTGGCCTTCGCCTACGTCCGGGACCTGATGAGCCCCAAGGTGAACATGAACATGTTCGAGGTCGAGGTGTTCGAGCACATCGCCGTCGAATACCGGCACAACCTGAAGCGTGACAACGGCGGGGGAGGAGGGAAGCAGCAGGGGATCACCAGGATGGCATCCTCACGAGACATCACCGGAAGCAGCTGCGAGAGATACCTTCTGAAGATGTGGGGGGAGCCTACTGAATAAGGTCTATGCAAATGCGGCATTTCATTTCTTTCTTTCCTTTGTTCTGAAGATTGCATTCTTGTAGATATACTGGAGGGAAAATTTTGGTAAACACAAGTACACAAATAGAAATCTTGGTAAATAATTATAAAGTGTAAAACAGATATGTCTTAATGAGTGCATTTAGGTCACCAGCACTGCAGCAACTTCACACTCAACTGCGTGGGCAGGACACAAAGATTCATCACAAGAATTGTCAAAACTCAACAAAAAGCTTTGGCTTAAGGCAATCAATCTGCTGACCCCTTGGCTAGCTCGTACTTGTTATTGAACTCTTTCCAGGCCTCCATGGCATTCTTGTACTTCTTCTCGATGTCATCGATGGTGGCCGTCTCCGGAGATAGCATGGTCTCCACTGCCATCATCATGTTGATGACAGCCTGAAGAAAGCATCATTAAGCGCAAGATTTACAGGTATCTAGAAAAAAAATGCTGAGTTGAGATATCGATCACATGAAGTAGTAAGAAGATAGAACATTACTAAGTGTAGGTAAGGCCTCGAGTCACGTTGGTATCGGCCAGTCAGTTGCTGGCAAATTTCTTTTGCCCTCTGCCATTCTCTCTACAAGGCAAAACAGAGTGCTCTAACACATCGCTTACAGAGCATGGTTTAGTATTGCTAAATGGGGTAGATAAGCAAGCTTAAAACACAAAAATGGAAGACGGAAGAAGTAAGAGCTCACCTGATTGATCAGTACGTCAGTGAGTAGCAAGCCGAGGTCGAGCTTTCTCTCGGAGTCACGCGACGCCGACCACTCCTTCTGCAGCAGGCTCGTCAGCTTTCCCCTGTCGCTGATGTGCTGCGCATGACAGAGATACGAGCTTGATAGATGGCGGCACACGTTCGTGATCAAGCTAAACTCACTACGTAGAGAGATGAGAATTGAACGGAGGAATTGACCAAGATGAGAGGGAGAGGGAGAGAGACCTCCTTGGTGACTTGCTCGAAGACGAGGTCCATCAGCGTGGCGTGGTCCCTGGGCGCGTCCTCGCGCCGGAACAGCGAGTCCGATAGCGCGTCCACGCTCGTCCGCATGGCCGACACCGCGTCGCCGCCCCGCACCGCTGAGGAGCGGATCCCGACGTCGGTGACGGCGTTGAGGGCGCAGACCGCGGCCGGTTGCAGGAGAGCGGGGCCGGCGCTCCCGCCCCGCGCTGCCCACGAGGCGCCCCCCAGGGCCAGCGCAAGCGCCACGCCAGCGCCCACCCTCAGAGCGGTCCGGGGCAGTGCCGCCGGTCCTCCCTTCGAAGGCGGCTTCGGCTCCGGCTCCGGCTCCGGCGCAGGCGCCTGGGCGCGCATGACATGAGCTCTCCAGTGGCGCGGCGGGGCACCGGCGCCGCGGCGGCAGGGGGCGGCCGGAGAGGCATATGCTCCGGTAACCGTGGCATGCAATGCGCAGAGCGAGGATTCCATGCGCTGATCGGATGGCTCAGCTGGGCTGCACTGCAGTCCGTAGTTAGTCGTCCGGTGATGACCGATCCAGATCGTGTTCCTTCGATATCTTGTCTCTTTTGCTTTTTATTCGGATGTTTGTACCATGTTTCCGCGCGCATGGCGCTTTACTCCTTTTGCTACCACAAGCAAGGCATCCAGTGCGCTGCGCCTTTAGTTTAAGTTATGATTAACGTAGGTTCTAACTTTTGTGGTTAAAATCATCCTCATTAGCTTCTTCAAGACTTCCGGTGGTATTGCTAGCTCAATAGGTATTAGGTAAAGCATATCGAAATGTTCAATATATGCTACCGTTCCCAAAATTGGGAGTTCTGCAAGCTTGATAAATCATAAAGGACTGCTTGCAATGTAGGAATTTTGCATAAAACTGTTTATGCCATTTATAAAGGGCTGCGGGAAGGCTGGACATGGACAACAGAATTGATCTTGGTCCATAATATGGAACGGCAATGATCTCTAAAGTGTCATACAGAGAACAAAATACACACGACTATCGCATGTAGAAGGTCATTGTATTGCATGTTTGCTTGAGACAACTGAGTAGATATGTTGATATATAGTCTGTAACTGTACAGATATGCTGATAGCTTACAACTGAACACGGGCTAAACTAGGCATCTCTGGTTATACAGCCCAGTTGGGAGATTTACTATTGCTGCACACAGAGCATATAAAAGGGCAAAGCACAGATGTACCCTTTAGTGGTGCTAGTCTGATCAGTGTTTATTGGCACGATGAGTTCATGACGAAATAATGTTGCGTCCAAGCTGCATTTTATGAACGGAAACAACATCAGATTACTCCTCTTACATGGTTTGATGAGGAAGAAAACTGAGTTTACATGCAAAAGAAAAGCTATTTGCATGATTTAGGAGTATCATGTAATCTCACAGATAATTAATAGATCATCAGATGATTAAACTGGAACACATTGAGACATTCTTATCAATGTTAAGAAAGGCATCCACAGCGATGATGTGTTGGTAGGCTACTTTGAAGTCAGGAGCAGGATGCAAACTTTGCTCGTGGGAAAAGGTTCCAAACGTGAGAAAGAGTTAGACATATATTAGAAATAAAAAATAGTTGTGCAACAGCTTAGGTTACCTAAACCCAGGATAGGTTCCTGTGCCATCATAATGGCAATCGTAACTTAACCGGTTGCCGCGTGTTAGCACCATTCGATCGACGAACAGCTCAGATCATTTGTTATAAGGGCAGCAACAATTTCTTCGTCGGCCCGAAAGCTGCTGTTTGCATAGGTGCCAACCTGCGGTCTATTCTGAAGCTCGTTTTGTGTATCAAAAATGTATAGCTGAGCACAGTGGCGGAGCCAGAAATTTTAAAGAAGGGGGCATGAGAATGAAGTGGCGGCGCAGACGAGCAGGTGCAGGCGCAGGCGCAGTGGTGTCTCCGACCGTCACCGCCTGATGCTTATTGTTAGCACTTAGCACACAGTACTCCACTGCCATGTGGATTAGACGAATAGTACTGTATCAAAGACCAAAAATGTTCAGAAAAATTGGACATCCTAGCAATTCTGTAGACCAATCACAAATTCACAATCACATGATCTGTACAACTTGTTGCCGGTAATTAAACTAATAATTAATCAATCGATAATTAGCAAAAGGCACGAATTGTTCATGGATATATGACATATACATATGCCTGTGAAAATGCGACGAACATGGAGAAAACTAGATAACATCTCAAGGGAAGGGACAAAGGTTCAGCGCACCACGCACGTCGTCGTAAACTGGCCTGATCGATCGGACTGTTTCTGCTAGAATAATCTAGTCGCCGTCTATCCTGAGAGAATAGGAGAACAACAAACTGAATAATCTAGTCGCGCAGCATGGAGAACGAACGGGAGAAGGCCGAAGGCGAGACGTTGGTTCGATCTTTGACTCGATGTTTCATTCGTAGCACGCGAGAAGACGAGAAGACGAGACGTCGGCCGTCGGACGTTTAGCCTTCTCAATGCCTGGGCATCCATCCAATGCATGATTTTCGATAGCGTCGAACATGAGCGAACCGTAGACCAAATAATACAATGCAAGCAAAAGTTTCTAGATTCATGGAGATATAGAACAGCATATAAGTTATCATGCTTGCATATCCATCATTTGAGTCTCCAACAATTATTCCAATAATTACATATCCGATTTGCCCTATGGACGAATATGCAAGCATACGTTTCATGCTTGTTTGAGTAAAGAAAAAGAAGGAACTTTGAGTTAATTGAAGAACTAAATGAATAAAAAAGTAGGATAGGGATTACTAGTATCCCTCGCTGTCTAATTATTTAGACACAATTTGCCTCTTTCTTAGTCCTATTTTTGACTGGATTTATGTCATGCCAATCCAACATAAACCTTTATTTTATTTACTTTTTATATCTAATTTGTTTTCTTACTATTGTATTTCCATTGACAAAGGTCTATTGAACATTTTATTGGCCAAAGGGGGGCCCAGGCCCCATCACGCCCCCCTTTGGCTCCGCCAATGACAGTGGCGGAGCCAGAAATTTCTAAAGGAGGGGGCCTGAGAATGAAGTGGCGGCTACAGACGAAAGCAAAGAAAAGCAGCGTAGTGGTGTCTCCGACCGTCACCGTCTGATGCTTATTGTTAGCACTTAGCACACAATACTCTACTGCCCTGTGGATTAGACGAATAGTACTGTATCAAAGACCAAAAATGTTCAGAAAAATTGGACATCCTAGCAATTCTGTAGACCAATCACAAATTCACAATCACATGATCTGTACAACTTGTTGCCGGTAATTAAACTAATAATTAATCAATCGATAATTAGCAAAAGGCACGAATTGTTCATGGATATATGACATATACATATGCCTGTGAAAATGCGACGAACATGGAGAAAACTAGATAACATCTCAAGGGAAGGGACAAAGGTTCAGCGCACCACGCACGCCGTCAGAACCGGCCGATCGATCGGATCAAGTTTCGCTAGAATAATCTAGTCGCCGTCTATCCTGAGAGAATAAGAGAACAGCAAACTGAATAATCTAGTCGCGCAGCATGGAGAACGAACGGGAGAAGGCCGAAGGCGAGACGTTGGTTCGATCTTTGACTCGATGTTTCATTCGTAGCACGCGAGAAGACGAGACGTCGGCCGTCGGACGTTTGGCCTTCTCAATGCATGGGCATCCATCCAATGCATGATTTTCGATAGCGTCGAACATGAGCGAACCGTAGACCAAATAATACAATGCAAGCAAAAGTTCCTAGATTCATGGAGATATAGAACAGCATATAAGTTATCATGCTTGCATATCTATCATTTGAGTCTCCAACAATTATTCCAATAATTACATATCCGATTTGCCCTATGGACGAATATGCAAGCATACGTTTCATGCTTGTTTGAGTAAAGATAAAGAAGGAACTTTGAGTTAATTGAAGAACTAAATGAATAAAAAAGTAGGACAGGGATTACTAGTTTCCCTCGCTGTCTAATTATTTAGACACAATTTGCCTCTTTCTTAGTCCTATTTTTGACTGGATTTATGTCATACCAATCCAACATAAGCCTTTATTTTATTTACTTTTTATATCTAATTTGTTTTCTTACTATTGTATTTCCATTGACAAAGGTCTATTGAACATTTTATTGACCAAAGACCATCACGCCCCCCTGGCTCCGCCAATAGCTGAGCATATTCTGGCCTTTTACCCTCTTTTGGCAAGAGGGATCCAACGCGATGGCGATGTTGTCCAATTATCTTGAAGATGTATGGCCTGCGACCATCATTGATAGAATCAATTACGCTGGCATCCATCGATGTGAAGGCAAAACATAGAATTGTAGCGCCTGATATTTTCAAAGAATAAGGAAAAAAACGGCAACTAAGGGAGTGGGTTTTGTACGATAAGTCCTTATCGAAAAAAAAATCTCAAATGGCCCAAACTACCCTATCATCGTCTTCACGTAGCGTTGGCCTAAAATTCTCCGGTGCCCTTTTGCAATGCTTGGACTGCAGTTTCTCTACGGCCTAACGCACATCCAAAGTCCAAACTATACCAACCTCAACCCCATCATCTCATGGACGGACCTTCAGCGATCGCCAGCTTTATTCCATGCCGCGAACAAAGATATTTCGTTCTTCTTCCACTCAAAAAACGTACTTACGTACAGAGAGATTGGTACCCCAAAAAAAAAAATCCAAATACGAACATCCAGAAGCACGAGCTTGTCACTCCTCTTATATTTCTGGACGACGAATCGCGTGTGACGCATGCCCGCCTCGCCATCCTTCTCTTCTCTGCACACCTGTGAAAAACCCCATCTATCCTGATCTTGTTTCCCACGTACCTGTCCACGAGAAACTCCAGCTTGTTCGGCTCATTTCACTCCAAACGCAATGAAATAACGGACCGGAACATCGGCAGCAGCCAGGCATGCGAAGGAAACCTGATCTTTTCCAGCGTCCTCGTATTTTTTTTTACAAATCAAGCCCTGTGAGGATATAATTATAAAATTAGTCTTCTTCCTGTTACAGAAATATAATAGGTAACACGTGTCACCTACCGTACTCGTGTACCAAGGCTAGCCAGGTGCTAAACACTATAGACATGGCAGCAAGGCGGCACCGACTCAAACAGCGGGTGCAGCACAAGTGATGTGGCAACGAGGTTTAGCGGTGTGGTAGCACAGTCAAAGCAGTAGGACATGCCACGGTGCTTGAGCACGACTCGATAGCACTATTCTGCTACCGTGGTCCTAGGCTTCTGTCCTTTAGCTGCGTTACATAGGTCAAAGCAGTAGGACATGCCACGGTGCTCGAGCACGACTCGATAGCACTATTCTGCTACCGTGGTCCTAGGCTTCTGTTCTTCAGCTGCGTTACATAGGTATAACAGATGGCACGTGTCACCTAACGGTATTTTTGTGGTTGAGAGATGTTTATTTTTATAATTATATTTGTAGAGATGAGATTTTTTTTTAAAAAAAAATGCGCGTGTGGCTAGGAAAGTAAGAACTTATGCGAAGGAAGCGGGTGACTTTGTTTTGTCTGCATCTCTTGAGATCACAATCTCCAGCAACCGGTTTCTGCAAGGACCACGAGGCCGCGATCCACAGAAGCGTGATGGGCCAGGAGCCACCGGGACGCTTGACCCCAAGCGAAGACTCCGACTCGCGCGTGCCCTCGCATGTAGTGGCGTGCTTTTCTAGAGTAGTAGCAGTCGTTGGACTTGAGAAATTTCTACAGCCCAGTCGGTATCCGGCGTCCTGTCCTGCCCATGACGCGAAATTGAGCCGTTTTCTCCGTGTCTTTCGGTCAGTCCCTCGAAAACGAAAACGGATTGGATAAATCTGAATCCGAGAAAAATATATAAATTAGAATACGAAAAGAGCAATATTCGTACCAAGGCTAGCCGGATACGAATTCGGGTTATTCGTGATACGGATATAGGACGAATATGTGATGGATTCGGATCAGAAACGGATAAAGATATACGGATAATACACGCATATATAGAATAATATATATTGAATTTAAACCATATGAGTACATGACTATAGTAATAAATTATATATCAATCAAACTCAACAAATGTCGTAGAAAGAATATGCTACTTAAGAATCAATAGAGCTAACTAATTGTTAATATAAATGGGCTGATATGGAAAAAATATAGTGAAAATGGGCAGGGTCTTGCTAACATCCGAATATCCGATCCGATATCCGAATAGAAAAAATCCGAATATCCGGATCCCGTCCCGGATTTACCGGATATTGGATGCTCTGGATCCGATCCCGAATCCGGATTCAAGTATTCGGATCCGGTCCCAGATCCGACCGGATAGTAAAATCCAGTCCCGGATTCAGTACCGACCGGATCCAGTCCCGAATCGGGCGGGAGATATTCGACCCGTTTTCATCCTTACCAGTAAGATCCTTTAGAACTACTCTTGCTCAAGTGTTGTCTCCTTCCTAGTTGTGTTCTTTGATCTCTCTTGCGATTGCAAGTTGGAATAAGTTCCTAACATCTATAGAAAGGTGTACACAAAGTTTCATGAGGTTTGAATCAACCGATCAAAAGTTACCTCGATTCTTGTTTTTGAAATCGTGCTAATTATACTGTTTACCCCGATTTTTCTATTCACCCAAAAGCACGAAAATTTGACTTAGTACTGGCCTAGCTAAGTCTTTCAGTTAACTCCTTTAGCTAAGTTGCTTCAAATGTTTGGAGGAGAAATTTTTGTTTGGCTCCTACTCACCTTACTCTAGTCTTTTTTTCAGTCAGGTACTGCATTTTATCGTGAGTTTTATGGGTAGTGTGATAGATGATTTGTTGAGCCAAAAGTTAAAAGATAGCAAGTGCAAACCAAGCATTTGAACATTTGTGGCGTTTTTTTCTATTTTATAGGTCACCTGCCTTTATCAAATTTTACACTAGATTAGTCCCCCTCTTCAGCCAATTTCTAGCTCCAAATATGATAATAATTGGAAATGCTTGTGTACGTAGTCCGATTGGTACATAGCGAAGTGGATTTATCTAAAGTTTCCATCTGTTTAGGCATGTGTTAAGAAGACACCCTCACTTGTGTGTATACGTCTTTCTAGTAATAAAAAAACAACTAGTGCACATCACTTATCCAATAAAAAAAGAAGAGAAAGAAAAAGCAAGCTACATCAGTTCAAACTTTGTAGCCATGCAAAAACAGCCATCCCAAAAACACTACACACGTGAGCTTTCAGTGAGAAAGCGTATCTGTGTGGGGTGAAAACGGATCGAATATGGTCAGATATTGTTCTTCTTGTATTTTGATATATATTTTTGTTTCCAGATTCGGAACCGGATACGGGCTAGCCGGATATGGATATGGATTCGGGTTATTCGGGATACGGATATGTGACGGATTTGGATCAGAAACGGATAATGCACGCATATATAGAGTAATATATATTGAATTAAAACATACGAGTACATGACTATAGTAACAAATTATATATCAATCAAACTCAACAAACGTCGTAGAAAGAATATACTACTTTAGAATCAATAGAACCAACTAATTGTTAATATAATCGGGATGATATGGAAAAAATATGATGAAAATGGACTGGGCCTTGCTGATATCCGAATAGGAAAAATTCGAATATCCGATCCGATGTCCAAATAAGAAAAATCCGGATATCCGAATAGAAAAAATCCAAATATTCAGATCATGTCCCGTATTTACCGAATATTGGATGCTTTGTATCCGATCCAGAATCTGGATTCAAGTATCCGGATCTGGTCCCGGATCCGACCAGATAGTAAAATCTGGTTGTTTTCATCCCTATATCTGTGTGCTTTGTAAGGCTTTTATGCCTTTGTCAAAATACCAGTATGTGTAGAGAATATATATATATGTGCGTGTGTGTCTATATATATATAGTTCTAAAAAATTATTAAAAAATTACCATAGGTAGGGAATGTTAGATTCTATAGCTCTAGAGAATTTGAATAACAAACTCAGTCGTATTTGAAAGATATGTAAATGATAAATTTACTATTCATCATTGATTAGCGCTTGTCAATTTTATATCTTTGAAATATGACTGAGTTTGGTATTCAAATAAGAGCTGTAGAAGCTCACATACCCTACGAATGGTAATTTTTTGATAATTTTTTAAAATATGTACATATAGTTTTCATAAATAAGAATTTAATTCTCTTTGTCAGATTTGCAGTAAAAATATTTGAAAAATTCTCAAAAACTATCACACGTCCAGAAGATGAGCTTGTATAATTTTGTAAAATTTGAAGATCAAACTTAATCGGATTTAGAGATATGAAAATAACAAAATGCCAACAGCAACATATACTATCTTTTACTGTAAAAAATAACATTTTACTATGAAAAATTACCACACGTAGGGAAGATGATATTTTACAACTCTGTAAAATTTGAAGACCAAATTCAATCATATTTGAGAGATATAAAAATAACAAAATACCAATTAGCAGCACATATTATCTTTTACTATCAAGAAAATAACATTTTACTGCCTATTACTTAATGCATTACTATACATATTTTACAGCAGTTTTATAGTGTAAAATTTAAGAAAATCATACGTACAAGTTTTTAAAAAATTTTAAAAAATTATCATATATAGGGTAGGTGAGTTTCTACAATCCTGTAAAATTTAAAGATCAAATTCAATAGCATTTGAAAGGTACAAAATTAACAAAGCAATAAACAATGAAAAACACTAGTCTATTGAATTTATCTTTTTCATATCTTTCATTTGATATTGATTTTGGCCTTAAATTTTTGTAGACTGTATAATATCACCTCTCCTATCTATAGTAATTTTTTGAGAATTTTTGAACATGTGTACTTATGGTTTTTATGAATAAGAATTTAGTTTTGCTTCGTGGACCTATAGTAAAATATTTGAAAAATTCTCAAAAAATTACCACACATAGAAGAGGAGAGCTTCTATAACCCTACAAAAATTGAAGGCCAGACTCAATTGAATTTGAGAGATATCAAAATAAAAATATGCCAAACAATAGCATATACTATCTTTTACTATCAAAAAAAAAATTTACTGTAAATAATTCTAAAATATTTATCACAAGTAGGGGAGGTAAGATTCTATAACCCTATAAAACTTGAAGACTAAATGCAATTGAATTTGAAAGAAATAAAAACAACAAAATACTAAACAGCAGCATATACTACCTTTTACTGTTTATTACTCAATGTGTTACTATATGTTATATACAACAGCTTTATGATGTAAAATTTATTAAAATCATATGTATAAGTTTTCAAAAAATCTTAAAAAATTACCATATATCTGGTAGGTGAGATTTTACAACCTTGCAAAATTTGAAGACCAAACTCAATCCCATTTGAATGATATAAAATTGACAAAGTACTAAACAGTGAAAAATCACTAGTCTACTGAATTTGTCTTTTTCATATCTTTCAGCTCATATTGATTTTGGTCTTCAAATGTTTTTAGTGTTGTATAATCTCACCTCTCCTATCTATATTAATGTTTTGAGAATTTTTAAAGATGCATACTTATGGTTTTCATGAATAAAAATTTAGTTATATTTGTCGGACCTGTAGTAAAATATTCAAAAAATTCTCAAAACATTACCACACATAGGGGAGGTGAACTTCTACAACCTTCCAAATGGGAAGACAAAAATAAATAGAATTTGAGAGATATCAAAATAATATAGTGCCAAACAACAACATACACTAACTTTAACTGTAAAAAAAATAACATTTTACTGTGAAAAAATCTAAAAAAATTACCACACGTAGAGGAGGTAAGATTATATAACTTTGTAAAATTTGAAGGCCAAACTCAATTGGATTTAAAAATATAAAAATGACAAAGTGTTAAATAACAGTATATACTATCTTTTACCATCAAGAATACTACATTTTACTGTCTATTACTCAATGTGTTACTATATAGTGTATACAACGGTCTTATGATAAAAAATTTATAAAAGTCATATATAAAGTTCTTAAAAAATTTTCAAAAATTATCATATGTAAGGTAGGTAAGCTTCTACAATCCTGCAAAATTTGAAGACCAAACTCAGTCGCATTTGAAAGATATGAAATTGACAAAGCAGTGAGCAGTGAAAAATCACTAGTCTAATGAATTTTTCTTTTTCATACCTTTTAGCTGATTTTGATTTTGGTCTTTAAATTTTACAGAGTTATATAATCTTACCTTACCTATCTATAGTAATTTTTGAAGATAATTTAGTTCTATTTGCCAGATCTATAGTAAAATATTTAAAAAATTCTTAAAAAATTACCACAAGAAAGGTGAGCTTCTACAACCTTGTAAAATTTAAAGACTAAACTCTACCAAATTTGAGAGATATGAAAAGAACAAAGTGCTAAACAACAACATATACTATCTTTTACTATAAAAAACATTTTATTGTGAAAAATCCTAAATTAATTACCATACTTAAGGAAGGTAAGATTCTACAATCTTGTAAAATTTAAAGACTAAACTTAATCGAATTTGAAAAATATGAAAATAATAAAGTACCAAACAACAACATATACTATCTTTTATTATCAAGAAAACTACATTTTATTGTTTGTTACTCAATGTGTTGCTATATATTGTATAGAGTAGCCTTATAATATAAAATTTATAAAACTTATATGTACAAGTTTATAAAAAATCTAAAAAAATACCATATGTAGGGTAGGTGAGTTTCTACAACGCTACAAAATTTTAAGACAGAACTCAATCTAATTTGAAATTTATCGCTAAATCTAAAAAAAAGAAATATTCATGTACAAATAAGAAGTAGCATTTATTAGTCATTTACTAGTTGGGTTTAGTACACTAGATAGACACACTAGTTTATTGATTGCTAATTAATGTCACGAAGTGGATTCAATTAGTATGAAAAACTGATTGGCACTTAAAATAAGCTATTCTACATGCAGATATAGAATAGTGTGTGTGTATAGTGGCATAAGTAGATTGTAAGTTGAGTGTACACGCTGTACCTAGGGTTGGATATCGAGCCAACTCGACTCGTTAAACTCGTTAAGATAACGAGCCAACTCGATTCGACTTGTTTTCTTAACGAGCTGAAAGCTTAACTCGGCTCGACTTGTTAAAAACCCGAATTAGCTTGTTAAGCTCGTTACGATGCTTGTCGGTGGAGAAAAGGAGCACAACGGCGGCAAAGGTAGGAAGCAAGGGCGAGGGTGGAGGCGCAGCCAAACCGGGAATTGGGGAATTGTGGATGTGAAATGGGGAAAAAGAATCAGGTCTGAAGGTTGAAGGAATAGGGTTAGGGTTACAAACTTACAGTGTTTTTTTTCCTGACTCGTTAAACTCGTTAGCTCGCTCGTTAAGATCGTTACCTTGATGTAACATCCTGAAAAGTAAAGTAATATAAAAGTAAATATTTTAAGTTTGGAAATATTTATTTCTGAGTTTCTTGGCATCATTGGTTTTTAATTGGATTTCCTTGGAATTTTATATTGTATGAAAATCCAACAAATGGAATTAAAGAATGAAAAAGAGAAAAAGGCAAAAATGTAAAAAGTAAAAACTTAGAAAATTGCCATGAGAACCCTGAGCATTCAATTAAATCATTTTAGTCAGCAAATTGAAATATTATGCATAAAGAAATGAAGAGACAAAATGAAAAGACAACTTTTAAATCAAATCAAGGCATTGTCAGAATTTATAAAATAATTTGGAGTCATAAATGGAGCTGAAAAATTTATCATGAAACCCTCAATGCAATTTATACCTTTGGTTAAAATATCATAAATTAATAATGTAATTTAGGACTTTTCCAAATTTAAAAATAGAAACTCTGAGAATAGGGAAATTGCAATGTCAGAATTTTTATAAAATAATGGAACCATATTTTGACCTGAAAATTTTATAGAAGCATTCTGAGGTCAAATACTTTTGAAAAACAAAATTTTAAAAATAATAGACTTCAATTGCTCCCAAGGAAAAATTCAAAATCATTTTTAAAAACTAGCTAACTTTAAGAAATTATTGTATGAAAACCAAAGTAGCGAATTGAGCGAAACCAAAGAAAATGGAAACTACATACTTTTGTCTCTCTACATAAAAATTTCTAGAAAATTCCGAAAGTGATAAAACTATTCTTTAATTAATTGAACTTGTGATCAAAAGAATCGGATGCATGTACAAAGAGTGTCAGCCATTATCTAGTCGCCACTGTAGCTGCGTCACTATTCTCGTTGCTTCTCTGACTGGTGGACCGAAGCCTGCAGCCCATTCCTATTTTCGCTAGCCTTCCCCGGTTGCTCCGACTGACATGAAGGTCCTCAGTTTCATTCAGTCCCAGTTGCAGCCACTCCATCCCTGTGCCATGTGGGTCCCCAGTCTAGATCCTTCCACCGATGTCAGAGCAAACCCAGGTCTTATGCCTTAGAATACCACGCCACAGCCAAAACGCCAGGACTTCATTCCCCATTTTCTTCCCTTGTGCCGAAACCTCCTGAAGCTCTTGTTCCTCCATTGCAGTGCAAGCAAGAAAAGGGGAGAGGTAGAAGATCAAGCCAATCAGTAAGCCATTCTCAAATTCTTCACAACCGTAGCGTCTCTGAGTATCACTGAGCCCATCTAGCTCCTTAATTTCAGTTCTTTCTCGCCGATCCGCTGTCGCCACGCGCCCCCTTCTTCCTCATGGCCGGTCACCGGTGGCGCGCTTCCACAGGCCGTCTCCGCTTCGATTGATTGGTAAATCGGGACCTGATGAGCTCATCGATGCTCAAGATTCCATCGATTCAACCGAGGCTCTGTCTTTCTTCTTCTCCAGTGAGCATCCGCCATGGCCGTCACCCCACCTCGTGGGCGACCTCCTCGGTGGCTCCTGGCCGAACTGACCGCAGCGATCTTGGATGCTCCTTGCCGTCTTGATCCTCCCGGTGCCGTCGCTTTCGCCGGAGCCTCGCCGGAATGCCTTCGCCATTCAACCCTAGAAGCTCCTCTGTTTTTCCTTTCCTGCGCAAGGGGGCCATGGAGCCTGGCGTCTCTAGTTGAAGAAGGCTAGGCCAGAAGACGTTTCCTCTGTTAGTAAAGCGCATTCTTGATTTGCATTCAAATTCCTGGCCGAAATACATTCAGTTATTAATAACTTGTGCAATTGTAGTCACAAACCAGTAAAATAAATTTATATATTTATCTAATATTAGGAAGATTATAGATATGCAAAAATATTAAAAGTTTGAACTGCAAAACAATTAGTTGGATTAAACCTTGATTTATAACCCTAACATGCTCTTCATATTAAACCTGTGGTCAATAAGTCATAAAACAATAAAATGAATTTTATATGATGCTAAGATCAGGATGAATTCAAATATACAAAAATATTCAATCCTTGAATCACAGAACAATCATTTAAATTTAAAGTGAGATGAACACACTAGTATGGACAATATTGCTCACATGAAGAATATAACTTATAAGATCATGAAATGAATGATTATGTGCTTCTGGAATTATGAGAAGCTCAGGCATGCAAAAACATATAGCTGTTGATCTGTGCTTAAGTTACTTATCTTGCAAACATTAGTAAGCCCTAATATGTCCATATATAAGAGTAGTGCTAATGTATGAATAGCTAGTTCCTGAATGCCTTGCATGATCATAATATAGTAAGAATCACTATTATAAGGTTATGATTAACACTTAACCACGTAGCTGAAGTATCAATACTTGTGTTGTCTAGATAGTCATAACTTTCATAAACTAAGTTCAAATTTGAAAAGACCAAATCCTATAACTTTGATGAATAATATCTTTCTTTGGTTAGGCAAAAATACTTCATATTAATACAAAGTTGAGCTAAGTATACATTAGGCCCTAATGAACATTTATATGAAAAGCATCTCGGATAAAAGCCAAATATCACAAAAACCACTTTAAAATACTCTTAAGATTATCCCCTACTTATGCCAGAAAAATGAGTCAATTGTTATGTATAGTGTAGTCGCAAGTTGAGATTTAATACGACCCAAAATAGTGTTACGCGATTAGTCTCTGAAGCCTTTTTGTCCACCCGTAGAATACCTCGTCTAAGTGCAAATTCTATGTAGAATAGCTCAAAAACGATGTCTAGGATATGTGCTTAAATTTTCTAAGAAAATATTCTATTTACAGCTCTTGGATCATGTAGTTTACGCTATGCAAAACCCTTAAACGATAAGAGTTCCGTACCTCTTTTGGCCGATTTCTTATAGCGTAAACTTTAGCATCCTATAAGCCTTTTCAAAGAACAGGTTTAATACCTCAACCAAACACTAAAAATTATAAAATGAGTTTAGAAACATTATTCAATGTATATACAACCTTGTTCTAAAGAAATAACGTTATTCCATAGTGTTTATCATAAAAATCTTAGTAGTTAAAAAACCTTAAAAATCATAATTTTAAGCTTTAGTATATGAACAAACGAACTCAAGATGAATAAAGAAATCTATGATTAAGGCGTTTACATCGCCAGAGTCTTCTTATAAACTGCTAATGTATAATCAATAACTTTGTTTTAGCAGATTAACATTTTCAAGTTGCTTTTCATGCGAAATCAACTGCAGTTAAACACTAATCATCACTATTCATTTATGCGTTCAACCAAGTGATTAATGTTTTAACTTTACTAATCTAACTAATTTTTGCATCTTGTATTCGAAGTTATATATATAAAATTCATAAATCAAGGTTGGATAATCTTCATAAGAGAGCCATGCCTTGCCCAACCTAAAAGTTATTAATAAATAGATGTTTAATCAACTAAAACGAAAAATGTTGAAATCATCTAATCCAACTCTAAGATATTCCTGTTTTCTGCAGTAATTCTTTATTTGGATTTATGTCTATCTTCTTTTGCCCCTTATTGAAGTTAGTTATTTGCCTTATTTCCGTTGATCGACGTGTAGATCTCGACGTCTCTATTCCGTCGTCGTCGCCTTCGTCAGCCGTAATCCTCTTCTTGCCGTAAACGGCAGATAAGCAAGGCAAGCATCCTTTGACCATATTGATCCCAGTATTTTATATTCCTTTTGTGCATCAAATTGTTTTATGCATGCGATTACTTTATGTAAAATTGCTATTTTGTGGATTGGTAGTTATACCTGTTGTCTCGTGAATCTCCTTTGATAATTGTGGACACGTGAACCTTGATAACCATAGATCGAGGATAGGCATTACTTAATGTCATCATGGGTATATGCGTTCATATTATTCATGCTTAGCCATGCTTTAGAATCAGTGATGTAGATGATCAGATTAAAATTGTTTCCTGAAAACATTAAAAATGGCACTGTTGGTTGCGGATAGTTTGATTAAAAACCCAAAATAAAGCTATGTTTTGATGCGGGCGATTATTGGCAATAGCCGGTTGTGCAAACAAGGAACTGCACGTAGTGTAGAGGGAGATTATTGCCCGTGTCGGATTAAGGACCGAACATCGTGTTGTATGATCCAAGAAAATCCGTACAAACCACAAGTGTTGGGATGGGGCAACCTTAAACCAATTAAGTTACCTAGTTTAACTTTGCATTTTGGAAGGCCGAAGTAGTGCGGGCTCTCCTTTTTAAGGTTTGCTCGACGGAGTGCCCACACCGAGGTATTGGGAGTCACACTTGCCAATACAACGGTGTACGCCATACTTGGGAAGTTCCAACATTTCTATGCTCTGAGTTCTTCTATCACAGTATGGGCTCAACGTCCCGTCGCTGGTGCAAAGTTAAATTAGGTAATGTAAAGGTTTTCGTCATGAACATTCTGACCACACGCTGAAAGTGCGTGAAACAAGCGGCAAAAAGAAAAGGTCATGACTTGTGGGAAAAGTTGTACACCTCTGCAGAGTTTAAATCTAATTGATTAGCCGTACCCGCGGTCATGGGTGTCTTGGCGAACTGATGCGAGTTAGAAGTTTTTATTATTTTCAAAAGGGTTGGTTCCATTTGTTTTGCATTTGTGCTTTATGTCAAAGGGCCGACATTGATGGATTTCAGGATATGGAATGTTCGTCGCTCACGTCATGGAGGACTGTGAGTGTTACTTATGTTTACTTATTTGCTATCAATCAAATGCTCTTATAAATTCCGTTTGTAAATAACTTGTTTTACAATTCAATTTCGCTTTATGCAAATTAACTGTAGTAGCCTTTCCTTTGAAATGGCCTGCATGTATTGTAGGTTTTGCTCAATCTTGCTGAGTACGTAAAGTACTCACCCTTGCTTAATTATTATGTAGGTGGTTTAGAATGCGAAGCTTCGAGGTTCATTTCATCGCAGGTTACGGGTTCTTCTTCGGCGTGTTCTATCTGGAGTTTATGCCTCGTCAGTTGCCTGCGGGTTCGGTTGGGCACACTACGAGATTTTGCCTCTTTGCTACTGCTTACTCTGAGTTGTAATAATTCTTCGTATTTATTTGTTTCCGCTTAATTAATATGTTGTGTGGTTGTGATTCCAATTGTTGAAATGTGCGTGCTAGCTACTGATCCAAGGACTAGTACTGCGAGCACATTAGATTTCCATTTTTGACATCCGTGATAAAAATAGGGGTCGTTACACTTGATGAGTTCAAAACCCAACTGACTCGACTCGTTAAGGAACGAATTCGAGTCAAGTCGAGTCGAGTTTCCGAGTACCCATTAAACTCACGAGTTTCGAATTTTTTTTCCACCCTAGCTGTACCCTTAAAAACACATACTTCCAAATCCATTCTACTACTAGTACGCCTTCTTTTCTTTCCGCAATAACTTCATACTAGGAAGTCGTGTAATGCAAATACAACAAGTCCAGCCGCAAGGCCCACAAGAACCAACGTCAGCGAGTCGCCAATTTTCGTGAAATGCTCGGCGTCACATAAAAAATTAAGATAGCGCATGCAACGGAATGGGACAAACACAAAAGAAAAACATCACACTCAACTGTCACTGGAGTACTGGACAATTCACACTCCCATATCTCCACGGCTGGAGCTGCAGCTGCAGCTGCAGGTCACCACATTCCCTCCTCCCCCTCCACACTAAAGCGTGTGGCGTGAGCAGTTAAGCTCCTAGCCATGGCGCCCGTGGGGACGCCGCAAGAACACTATGCGGGCAAGCCAGCGGCCGCGGCGAGGAGCTACTGGCGGTGGCACAAGGAGGACTTCTTCCCGGAGCCGTCGTTCGCGAGCTGGGGTGCGTACCGCTCGGCGCTGGCCGCGACCCCCGCCCGGCTCCGCGACCGCTTCGCCGGCCGCTCCACCGAGGCCACCGAGCTCGGAGCGCTGCGGCGCCGCAGCGAGAACGACATGCGCCGCTGCCTCACGTGGTGGGACCTGACGTGGTTCGGCTTCGGCTCCGTCATCGGCGCCGGCATCTTCGTGCTCACCGGCAAGGAGGCGCACGACAACGCCGGCCCTGCCATCGTGCTCTCCTACGTGGCCTCCGGCCTCTCCGCCATGCTGTCGGTGTTCTGCTACACGGAATTCGCCGTCGAGATCCCCGTGGCCGGCGGCTCCTTCGCGTACCTACGAGTCGAGCTCGGCGATGTGTCCGCCTTCATCGCCGCCGCGAACCTCATCCTCGAGAGCATCGTCGGCACGGCCTCGGTGGCGCGCGCCTGGACTTCGTACCTGGCGTCGCTCATCAACAAGCCGGAGAGCGCGCTGCGCATACACACGTCGCTCGCCGAGGGGTACAACGACCTGGACCCCATCGCGGTGGTGGTGATCGCGGTCACTTCGATCATGGCCATACTCAGCGCCAAGGGCACCTCCCGCGTCAACTGGGTCGCGTCCGCCGTTCACGTGCTCGTGATAGCGTTCATCATCGTGGCCGGGTTCCTCCACGCGAAGACGAGCAACCTGACCCCGTTCATGCCGCACGGTGTGCCGGGCGTGTTCCGGGCTGCGGCGATCGTGTACTTCGCGTACGGCGGGTTCGACAACATCGCGACGATGGCGGAGGAGACCAAGAACCCGTCGAGGGACATCCCGCTGGGGCTGCTGGGTTCCATGTCGGTGATCACGGTCATCTACTGCGTGATGGCGCTGGTGCTGAGCATGATGCAGCCGTACACGGCGATCGACCGTGGCGCGGCGTACTCGGTGGCGTTCAGCAGCGTGGGGATGCGGTGGGCGCAGTACGTGGTGGCGCTGGGCGCGCTCAAGGGGATGACGACGGTGCTGCTGGTGGGGGCGCTGGGGCAGGCGCGGTACACCACGCACATTGCGCGGAGCCACATCATCCCGCCGGTGTTCGCGCTCGTGCACCCCAGGACCGGCACGCCGGTGCACGCCACAGTGCTCATCGCCGTCTCCAGCGCCTGCATCGCGCTCTTCTCCAGCCTCGACGTGCTCGCCAGCCTGCTCTCCGTCAGCACGCTCTTCATCTTCATGATGATGGCCACCGCGCTCCTCGTCCGTCGGTACGTACGTACTCCCGCGACGCAAATGCAATTGTGACGACGGGGCAAAGAAACCAACAGGAAAGAGGGCTGTGTCGCATTGCAGGTACTACGTGCGGGGTGTGACGAGCCGGGCGCACACGAAGCGGCTCGCGGTGTTGCTGCTGGTGATCATCGGCTCGTCGATGGGCATCGCCGCGTACTGGGGCGTGGCGCCGGAGCGGTGGGAGGGGTACGTGGTGCTTGTGCCGGCGTGGGCGGCGGGGACTCTCGGCATCCAGTTGTTGGTGCCAGCGGCGCGGGCGCCCAAGGTGTGGGGCGTGCCGCTAGTGCCGTGGCTGCCCTCGCTCTCGATCGCGACGAACCTCTTCCTCATGGGCTCGCTCGGCGTGCAGGCCTTCGTTCGGTTCGGCGTCTGCACCGCCGTCATGCTGCTCTACTACGCGCTCGTCGGCCTGCACGCCACCTACGACGTCGCGCACGGCGCGTGCGGCGAGGAGGAGGATGTGGGTGACGCCGTCGCAGATGAGAAGGCGGCGGCGGCGGCGCCCGACGTGGAGAATGCTGGCGTGGGAGACGATGGTCGGGATCGATCGGACAGGGCTGATCTGCCACGACCTTGATCCCACAGCCTTGCGTAGTAGTATGTAGGCGATGTTGGGATTAATCTTGTCAACAGTTTATTTCTTTGTGTTTGCATGTAGTTAGTACTTAGTAACGAACGTGCATGTGTTCGCATTGTGAATTCATGGTGTAGAAAGTGGTCAAGCCTGTTACTTGGCCATATAAATTAAGTGATGCATCCTTTCTGTATTTAAGTCATTGCATTGAGTAAGAAAAGGGAGTAGAAAACCGACGCAAGTATTGAGGCGTCACAAAAAAAAAGTTCGTGCTTCGTCTTCCTATAGTGTTCAGAAGATCAACGACGGGAGCGTGCCGAAGGCGTCGGCGCACGAGGGCAGCATCACCCTCCCATATCCCATACTCACGAGAAGCAACTATGCAACTTGGGCTATGAAAAATAAAAGTGTTCATGCACGCTCAGAGCATGTGGAACGCAATTGTGGATGAGAAGGTAAACGAGAGGCAATATCAAATGGTGCTCGCAGCAATCTTTCTTGCGGTACCCGAAGACAGTGGCGGTACTGAGATTTCAATGGCCCGGAACGAGATTTAAAATAGGGCCCTTCTAATTAATAATAATAATAATAATAATAATAATAATACTACGGAATTGCTACAGTTCGGACGTCTGAATTTTTCGGACGCACTGCAACATTTTTTTTCTACGTATGTAATATTTTTTTGCCAATGCGTGCAACATTTTTCTTCGACAAACAATGAATTGCGGCACAGTAAACGGATATTGCAAGCGTTGAAAAATATGTTGCACGCGTCGGAAAAAAATATTTTAAGTGTTGAAAAAGAATGTTGCAATAGGCGTCCGATGAAATGAACAGTGTCGGATGTCTGAGCGCTAGTTCTTCCCATATATATAAGTGTTACCAATAAACACTCAAGGTGTATCCAAAAAAATTATTTATATTAAACAACAGGGTAAAGCAAAAAGTACATATTACAATATTACAGTATATACTGTTACATATACAATATACTAATACTAGTACATGTACAGAGGTGGGACCCTATAGTTTGAGGGGCCCAGAGCGACGGCCCCTCTCGCCCCCCTCCAGGGCCGGCACTGCCCGAAGACATGCTACTGCTCCTAGTGGAGAAGGAGACTGCAAAGGAGGCCTATGACACTCTGAAGACGATGCTTCTCGGTGCCGATCACGTCAAGGAGATGCATATACAAAACCTCAAAAGTGAGTTCGAAAACTTGTGTATGAGGGACACTGAATGGATCGACGACTTTGTGATGAGGTTGACATCAATTGTTAGCAAGATACGATGTCTAGGTGACAAGATGGAAGGGACCTATGTCGTGTGCAAATTTCTTCGTGCCATTCCTAAGAAATTTTCTCCAGTCGTCATCACAATTGAACAATTTGACGTTCCTAAGAAATATGTTGATCAAAGAGCTAGTCGGGCGCTTGAAAACACAGGAAAAGGGAGAGCGTCAATATGGCAGTGGTGACAGAGACGAGGAGCACTTGCTCCTGACGTGCGCAGGGTGGGAGACCTAATCGACAATCGTTGAAGTGTGAAGGTGGGGGCTCCTCCGATGGCTCTAGTAGGCGACGGCTGTCGGTATCGAAGAGTCGACAAGGCAAAAGTAAGGTATTTTAATTGTACTGATTATGGGCACTTTGTTTCAGAATGCCCTAAGCCTAATAAGAGAAAGCGGAGGCACATCTTGTTAAGGCAGATGCCGACGACAAACCGGCTCTGTTGTGAAACAAGATTAAGGGGAGGCTGATTTCAAGTACTACACATAGCACTGTGTTGAAAACGTGCAATTTGTACCACGATACAAAGAATCTTCGCAAGATTGTATAACGTAACGTACAACGCAAGTGTGACGCAAGAACTTTGTTTTTTCGCCCTCTTTCCAGATTGCACATAGTTCCAGTTTGTATCGTGATCTTATATGAGCACCCAACAATCCAACATATCAAGGATCGTGCCAAAAGGAAAAGGAAAACAAGGATTGTGCAACGAGTGTTTTTCACCAAGCAGCTCAAATCTCGCCTCTGCCTGACAGCCCATTGGCACTGGCAATTGGAGCGCATCTGGCCCGGCCAGTCCAGGACTCATGGGTTGCGCGTCTTGTTGGGCTTCTGTTTCTACGGTTGTTTATGGGCTGGAATGCTGTTGTATGCGCTGTGGCATGGCGACAGAAGGCTTTCTTTGATTCACGGATGGAGGAGAGCAATCTTGTTGGGTCAACATGGCGAGCACTCGCTCCACCAATTCAAAACTCAAAAAACATGAAAGCTTCCAGGGTGATTCCGCACTTTTCTTTTTATCAGTTGTACAAATATTAAAGTATAAATAAAAAGAAGATAGCAATTACTTATCTTTTTGTTTGCTTTAAAATTTATGAGGGTGTCTAGAGAGCATCTGAGTGTTTTTTTGCTAAAAAACACTCATATTTTGAGCCTTCAGATCTCGATCCAATTGATAGAATTAATTTGCCTTTTATCCTCACATTTAATTACTCCATATACAAAACAAAAAAAGAGTACTCACAAACAAAAAAAAAACACTTGAGTCACACTTAGTAATTCCTTTAAATCAATTATATACTAGTTTTACACAAATTAAATTATGTGGAAATGATGTGATAATTTGTAAAAAACATTTTTTTCTCTACATGATATTTTATATCAATTATACACTAGTTTTACACAAATTAAATTATGTAAAAAGTAACATGATAATTTGTAAAAAAAATAGAGGAACGAAACAAACTATAAAGAACACACCAAACAAAAACGTAGATTACAAAGTCAAATATTGACAAAGTCAAAATGATAAAACACGACGTGGATCGCAAAACAATATCTAATAGACAAAAAAATTAAGTTCTCACAAACAAAAAAACACTAATATCTAATAGATAAAAAAATTGAGTGCCCTCAAACAAAAAAACACTCAAGTGCAATTTAGCAATTCCCAAAATTTATACAATTTGTATCGGAGAGAAAAGCATTGAAACACTGCTTAAGATTCCTCTCAAAAAGAAGGATAGAAAACAAACAATGAAACTAGGGGTGAAAACAAGACAGGAAATATCCGTCCGATCCGATCTCGAATCCGTTTAAAATCCGTACCGATGCTATTCGTATCCGTATCCGAAAAATTCGATGTAATATGGGTTAGGATATGGGAAGAGCAATATCCGATCCGTATCCGAAAAATCTCATGTAATATGGGTTAGGATATGAGAAGAGCAATATCCGACCCGATATCCGGTAAATATCCGACCCGATATCCGGATAAAATCAGTTATTCTTCCATTAATTTGGTTCATTATTGGATAGATAGAATAGTTGTTTAACTGGCACTAAAAAACACTACTTTGTTATTAAGCGTGAATTTCAACAAATCTATCAACAAACAAATAGAGTGATGACATAATGCTTTTACCTAAATTAATTTGTTCAACTTATTTGATAAACTTCTTTTCTATTCAAATTACTGGAATTAATTGAGTCACTAAATTGCATCTCTAACTATGCTACTATCCTACGTTGAAATAATTATGACTTGAAGCTAATGTTGTAAGATTAATACTTCATTCGTTCTTTTACGTACACAATTATGTACTATACTACTATCCGATTATGATATCCGATCCTGACCCGAATCCGTCAAGTATCCGCTCCGTATCTGAATCCCGAATAATCCGAATTCGTATCCGTATCCGGGACATCCGTATCCGACTCCAAATCCCGAAAAAAAATATGGGTTACGATACGGGATGAGCAATATCCACCCGTATCCGATCCGGTTTCACCCCTAAATGAAACAGACATGAAAGATGTGCATCACCAGTAGTTAGCATGCATTCTGTGACTTAACCCACAGACACCACGATTCCACGAGTATCATAGCCTCTTAGAAGGAGTTGCCACGTCAGCTGAGAGAGGCTAGCTAGAAATTACCAAATCAACTGGGAGGTCGAGATTTGCAAATATGTGCACCTCTTATTTGTTGGGTCTAAATGAGATCGGGCATATTCACTAGACGTAGATATTATACTTCTCTGCATAACGAATCTTTTTTTAAGATAAAGGAAGCTTTTATTGATTTCAAGAAATAACATTACATCGAGGAGATACAAGCTTTTGAAATAACTCTCGGCCTCTGCTTATCAAGAAGCACACAGCCAAAAAACTTAAAAAAAGAAAAAGACGCACACACTCTAAGAACTATCAATCCTAAGCCTGGACCGCCATCCAGACGCTCAGGAGAAGAAATCCATAGCCACTTGCACCAATTGTCGCATAGCACATGCACTGAATAGCTCGCAAATCCGCCTGCGATCTGACCCAAGCACGCATCCAATGAGACATAGCAAAGATAACTCGCAAAGGGATGTGTTTGATTTCGTTCAAAGACCACATCATTCCTATGTAACTAAAGAGACCAACACAATGTGGCAGCCCCTAAAAGCACACTATTTTTAAGGTCCTTCTCAAAAGAAACAAGCCAATTCCCAAACATATTGGACGCACTCACAGGTCTGTCAATGCCAAAAGCAAGATACAGAAAATCCCAAACCATACGAGCAAAACGACAATGAAAGAACAAATGCCTAATTGTCTTCATTTCATGACAAAAGCAACATGTTTTACTCTCTTGCCAATTACGTTTTGCCAAATTATCCTTCGTTAGAAGAACCCCTCTTCTAAGAAACCACAGAAATACTTTGATTTTTAATAGAGCTTTTAACTTCCATAAACGCAAATTTAAATTTGGAACAGGACGTGTAATCGACGCCAAGTAGTGAGATTTCACTGTGAATAGTCCAGATTGACACAGACGCCAACGAAATTCATCATATATTATCTTTAAGAAGCTGTGAAAGCTTACTTTCTTACGCCGGCGACCAAATTAATTTGTATCCGTAACGATCGAGGATGGATATATATACCATGTGGGCAGTGAATAGCAGTTCAATTAAGTAGGAGTAATTGAGTAGTGTCGCTCCCAAGCACGTCACAACACTGTGTATACAGGTGCATTGAATGATTCCATCCTTTATACCGCAAGAAATTGGGCGTCAACCAGGTGAGCCACCTGTCAATTGCGCATTTTGTCCTTTATACCGCAAGAAATTGGGCGTCAACCAGGTGAGCCACCTGTCAATTGCGCATTTTGCGAAAAACCCCCTCAACGTTTTCGAAATTACGGATAGGTCCCTGTGGAATTTTCTGTGAGACAAAGATATTTTTTTTTCTTCGCGTTTGGGTCCCTGGCGCGGTATTTTACGAAAAAGCCTCCCGTTAGTTTCAAATCGCGAACAAGCCCTTTTCTAATTTTTCAGGATAGCGAACAGGTCCAAAAAAATAACAAACAGGTCCCTACTTCTTACGTTCAGGTCCTTTCTCCGTTTTTCGCGGAAAAAATGTTTTCGTCGCCGAAAAAACCCGGAAAAAATGTTTTCGCCACAAAAAAAACACAGATTCGTCGAAGGTTTATAGCAGCTTATGGATTTGCCAACGGGTCATAACCGCGGTTTTTTAAAAATGTAGATTAGTCCGAAGATTTATAGCGACCCATAAATTCGTCGGCGGGTCCTAACGACCCATTTTTTTTAGCAAACACAAAAAAATAAAAAACGAAAAAAACCAGATTCGGTGAAGGTTTATAGCGGTTCGTGGATTCGCCCGCGGGTCCGAGCAGCCTTTTAAAAAAGGAAATACATAAAAAAAATCCGCACTTTTCTTTTAAAAAACAAAAAAAACGTAGATTCGTAATATCCCATGAATTCGCCAGCGAGTCCTACCGACCCATTTTATTTAAAAAATGCGGAAATCGAAAATTCGACAAATTTTATCAGACAACGGGTTGTAACCGCGGTTTTCTAAAAAAAACGTAGATTCCTTGAAGGTTTATAGCTGACGACCTATTTTTTTAAACAAATATGAAAACCGAAAATACGTCCCTCATGGATTTGCCGACGGGTCATATCGACTCTTCAGAACGGCGCAGCGTAGCGCGCTATTATTGCTAGTTATCCTGATGTTGATACACATGGCATTGCCTGACACTGGAGTGGTATATTAATTCCTTGCTACCATGCACATATTATCATTTATTTGTAGTGCTTATAAATTTGAGTTAATGGTGATCGTCCGTTCTCCTCCTCTCAGCGGACGCCATGCTCTCTCTTTGTTAACTCTGGTACTTATTTTCTTGAATTGAGAGAAACAAGCACGGGAGGAGACTACGGCTCTGTTTGGTCGCTAGCCCACGAAACGCAGGATCTTGTATTGCTTTGCTTCCAACAGTTGGCGTGGGCAGCAGTGCAAAAGTTGCCAGCGCGTTAGCAATTTCGTGGGCAGCAGTGCAAAAGTTGCCAGCGCGTTAGAAATCTCTCGCCAAAGTTTGGAAGGGTTGTTGTTTTCAGCATGCTTGCATGCATGACGTATCATCTGCTGGTGTGCATATATTATTATCCGTGGGACACCATAATGTCAAGGGAGCATTACGATATTTGTACTTGCAACATAAGTCTTCGTATTGATTGGGTATCTTTTACCAACACTAGCATATATGGATTGGGTTGAGGACGGCGGCTATTCTTATCACTGTCATATTTGCTCGATTCCATTGCTGGGGCCTATGGCGAAAACGGGAGAGAGTACTGCCTTCACGCAACATGCGTGCCTAGTGGCCCAAGATGATCACTTAGAAGACAAGAGAAAATAACTAGAAAAAAAAAAAGACGAGAGAAATAATACACGCCGGAGGCTTCTGAACTTGCACGTAACGGTGGCCCTGTGCCATGTTGGTGCACAAACTTTAATTAAAATCGCCTTGGCGGGTGCTTAATTAAACTTCATCGGTGCGTCATTCTGATCACTATGTACGAGTAATTGTTGGATCTGCAAGTTCGTTCAAGTGGCGAGAAAACGCAGTAGGCACAGCAAATATCCGGCCAATACACACAGTAGGCAAAGTTAGCCGAATACACACAGTAAACACAGTAGGCACGTATATATGGAGTTAATTTCATGGTCATTTTGGCAGGTGCTTTCAACGTACCATCGGAATTGAAGTGGCCCACGGCGATGGCAGATGGTGGTCGACCCGGGCAGTAGTTTGAACAGCAGATCGGTCGATGGCAACGGCGGGAAGTTGACGCTCATGTCGATGGATGGAGAGAGAGAGAGAGAGAGAGAGAGAGAGAGAGGTGATCATGCAAGCTCAGATCGGCTGGGCGCGCGGCCAGGTTCACGGAGCGCTGGCAAAGTGCCGCGAGGACGTACCAATCCGCACGGTGCAAGTGGGGCGGTACGACTGGCCGGACAGCGTCCGGCGCCTCTCCCTTCAGTTTCTCCGGCCGTCTATCAATCGATGAATCAATCACTCGATCAGTCTGATCAAGAGGCCAAGCAATCCGTGCATCCACTGATGCACACCTTGATCTATCTTGTCATGCCGGACATGGACACTGGAAGTACTTCATGTGACGGGTGCATCATGCAGGTTTACATTACCGAACCGTACTTGGAAATTCCTCCCCCTCACGGTATCGAGTTTCGTCAAAAATTAGTATGAAATGAACGAATTGTAAAGTTAAACTTTTAAACTTGATAGTCAAATAGTGGTGAGATAAATCGAAAACCGACTGATTTTACTAATTATTTACCGATTTTCAGCTAGTTTACGTTGAAAATCGGAACACTCAACGAAAATTAGCGAAAATTAGAAAAACGATTCAAGAAAAATTGGAAAAAGTTGCAGAAAACGTTGAATATTCAAGTAAAAATAATGTGAGAACTCAAAACATTGACCTCTTATACTAAAGCTCTATATTGTGATGATATGATAAAAGGTTGAGGCATTTTAGGACAATCAAGAATATTCGATGAATAATTAGCACTATAAGGAAAATAATTATTAACGATGTGAGTTATAGTCATTAAAAGTCACTAACAACCACATAATTATGGTTGTTAGCTGTCGTTAAAGGCTCCACAGTTAATTATGAAGAAACAACGACCACATTTCTAGTATTAATAATCACTTTTTGGTTACTGCTCTGCTTGATATTGTTGAGTATTAACAACCATTTTGTAGTGTTAATAATAACTGATTCTTTTATCATATCTGGTACCACATTATATTAAAAAATAGTCCTGTTATTTTATCTCCATTCATTTCTTAGAAACAAAGACATAATTCCGATTCCGTAAAAACATCCCGATGAATACCATGAACCAAAAATTATATTATTACATCTGAAATGTACAATTAGAACGTATATGTATCCATATACATGAAAGTTTTCTTTCTTTCCCTTTTTTATTATCTATGTTCGGCTTTGCTCTAAACGTCTCACAAACTCAGTTTTTCAAAAAAATTCATGTCAGATGTCAAAAAGTTATTAATACTAATTTTAGAAAACTTTTGAGAATTTTTTTCCATTTTCTGATTTTTTTAAATTTAAATTTTATTTTAATTAGTTTATCGATCGGTTCTGTTTATCGAACCAGAGTAATATGGTCGAAAATCATGATTTTTAACTGATACTCAATGATATTGCCACCATGTATGCGTCTAGAGGTGGGTACTCGGGCTGGGCTTTTTGGGCTGGTCCAAGGCATAGCGGGCATGGCACTATTCGAAGCCCGGCACGACATTATAGCACGGACCGTGCTAGGCCCGAGAATCAGGCACGATGGGCGACACGGCCCGGCACGACACTGTAGCACAGGCCGTATCGAGCCCGATGACCGAGGGCATGAGGAAGAAGCTCAGTGTGAAGGTCACTGACCCACAGAGCATGAGTGTTATAGACATACCTAACAGCATGAATGCCACCCCCTGCCGCCGACACCTGAGAGAGACGAGTTAGCTCTCTCTCTCTCACCCGTCTGTCTCAATTTCTCCCTCGCTCATCCATCTCTCTCAATCTCGATTGTTTCTCTTCCTCACTCTCTCGTTGCCCTCTATCTCCCTCATGTTTAGCACATCCCCCTTATTTTAAGAATAAATAAATTTTAGTTCTTTTTTTCATAATATTTGTGTCTACTGTCTTAACTCCATGTGTCTCTGGTTCTTTACCTCTCGTGACAATAGTGCAAATGGGCTGGGCCTAGGCCAGCACGGCACAAAGTAGACACGAAGCGCAAATAAGTCGTGCTTGGGCTCACCATAGGTGAGTCAGGCCGGCCCGGCATGGCATGACGGGTACGACAGGCCATTGTGGTTCAACACGGTTCAGGCATGAAGCACGTCGCCCACCCCTATATGCGTCTGCGATCGAGTCGTAGACTTGTAGTTAGTTTGAATCAGCACGTAACTGGACTAAGAATCTGTTTGTTTTAGCTTTAGATTCTTCAAAAGTTGATTCTACATTGTGGTTGTAAAGAAACTAATTCTCCAAAAGCTAGAATCCAAAAGCACATATGAAGTGAATTGTGGATTCTAGTGTATATTGGTGAACTGGATTGTGAGAATCGAATTCTAAAATCTATGTGTTTGATTTTTATTATACTTTTAAGATCAGAATCTAAAATCAAAGGTAAAAACAGCTAGCTTTGGTACCCTTTTGCATACTGTGCCTAGGTGCCTACACTGATCTGTAGACTATAGCTACATTGTCTCGTTCGTACAGGGTGCTGACGTTCTTTCTGATGAGATGGATCATGGATGGCCCCTCGTACGTCATGCATGTGCATATTATATATATATATATCTATCTATCAACAAAGTTATGAAAAAAATTTGAATCTATATCTGATGTCCGTTATTCTACTTTTATATTCTTATGATATTGAGTACTCGATTGTCAGTAATTCAACCACAAACATATAACATCTACATCCAAAAAAGCAAGAACGATTTCACTATATGCGTCTCAATCGTTTCGAGGTAACTGAAGCCCATCACGCACCATGTAATATATTAACGGTTTAGATCGAGAGCCTCCAATTCCAAAGAAGGCTACAGATCGATTCTCGATCTTTCGAACAACTACATATTCTCTTCGGGACATCGATACTACTAGGTGTATCAACGCAGCTGTAGCTCCAATTATTATCTAATTAACACATTGTTAAAACAATAATTGACCACAAACTATCAACATTCAAAATGCAAGAACGAAATAATTTTGAGCTGAATACATGGGTGGAGTCCCAATCACCATGAACGAACTGAAAACCAAGTAAATCTCTAGACATTTCTTGTCGCCAAAGGGTACTATACTAAGGCTCTGTTTGATAGAGCTCTAGATCTCAACTCTACCTCAGATCTGGAGTTTGTAGGCTAAAGTAAACAGAATTAAGTTTATAATTTTAGTCTATAATGTAAACAAGATTACCCTCCTAAACACTCTTAATTAATGTACCTACAGTTTTAGCTCCATAAATTTTTGAAGCTAGGAATGCCTTACTCCACCAACTCCACGGACTTTTACGCGTTTTTTTAATTCATCTGTTCCAAATAAGGTCTAAACTCATATGTTGTTTTTTGCACACGGTGATTAGCTGGCTTGAAAAATACCTTTGAGCTATACAATTCTTATTTCTGAGTCCCAGATCGACATACCCACCGTCAAGTTGGTAGTAAACGACCAGCAGAGCGTAGGCTGTAGTATAGACTGCAATCAAACTCATCCTGCTCGATTAGAACAATCCATTTAAGCACGTGATGGAGTATTGCAGCTGTTGCTGGCGCTTATTGCTAGCTCACCAATGATAATCCATGGGCATCACAAGAAAACGAGGCGTTTTCTAACTTGTCTCTACAATCATGGGTTCTATAGCGTAGATGCATTTTTTCTTAGACACTTTGACAGTAATCGATATATCCTAAAATTTTGTACTCTAGAGATGGTTTTGTGAGGACACGTGGAATTTTATCTCGTAAAGACGCTCTCTAATTCGGCTACAGATTTTATTGTGTAAAGACATTTTTTGAGATGTTTTTGTAGTGTTTTTTAGGTGATTGGTATGTGTTAAAAAATGGAATAAGTCCATATAAGGTATCTACTATCAAGTTGGCCCGATTTGGACTCTGTACTATAAAAACAGGGTTTTACCCTCTATACTTGTAATACCAAATCAAATCCCTCATACGGCCTTGCAAGGTGATTTTAGTTATGAGACTTCTTAGTTTTAGAGAGCTAGGGAGCCACGACAGTGGCTTAGAGACAGCTTTGCTAGCGGCGAGGATGACGATGCTTGGGAATGGATCAAGTGGCTACGAATGGTGGTGGTTCGACAGGAGGTGGGTGGTGCCCATGGTGACACCGTTGCTACAAATTATGGTGGCAAGCGTGGAACCGCATCGTACTCTCCAAGCTTAGAGTCCTGCGAGACAAGATCCTACACTGTTGTCAGTGTACTTTGCACCGAGATACCCTCTCCGCCGTAGAAGTAATAGGCCCAAGAAGCGGCCTGGCCCAACTTGGTGCCACAGCCGCGTGGCCCCGGTGAGCGATTAGGCGGCGGCCCATCTGGCGCCCTAGCGAGCGGCCGGCGATCACGCCACCTTGCGGGCGAGGAGCCCGCATGGCCTCTGGCGAGCGAGCCAGCGATCATGCTTTCGCGCGGCGGCGTTTCCACGAACGCCTGGCGGGCAGCCGGGCGATCACGCCCTGCCCACCGGGCGAGGAGCCCGCATGGCCCCCTGGCGAGCAGCCGGGCGATCACGCCCTACTCGCCAGGCGAGCGGCCCGCGCGGGTGTCGGTTTATGAGGCGGCCTGGTGAGTGGGCGGGCATCTGGGCCCCCCTCGTCAGGCCACGGAGGCAACCAAAAGAATGAGAGGAAGGCTTCGCCTCGAAGTTTCCCTCCTCTGACACCTCGTGTCAGGGTCATTAATTATGAAGGGTTCTACTATCGACACGACGACGGCACGTCCCTCTGACACCTCTTACCAAACCCGTCGCAGGAGCGTCATATCCCGGGTGGACCAGGCGAAGCCACTCACCGACATTAAATGAGGTTTGAAGGACAATGCCACGAGGCGTGCGTAATAAATGAGTCGTGGGTCGACGTGGAAGTTGGAATGATGAGTGTAGTTAATGTGTTGTAGATAAGTATGACGTCTCCTTCTCCCCTGCCCAGGCCAACCCGTCTATATAAGGGCACCTCGGTGCATAGGAGAAGGGGGCCGGAAGGAGGAAGAAAGACCGAGAGATAGAGAGATTGAAAGGAAAAGAGAGAAGTCATTGTAATCCCCTTCACATTTCTTCAACAAAGAGCGAGCAGGACGTAGGGCCATTACCCGAACTGAGGGCCTGAACCTGGGTACATCATCGTGTCCATCGGTTGGTTGATTCCCGGAACCCATCGTGAGAGACATTAGGGTTTCTAGCCACGAAGATGCCTTCTACTGAACCATATCTTCCGTTTAGGGTGTAGTCAACCCCGCTCATTGACGGGATCTTGTCAGGCGGAATACGCCGACAACTGTCATCAAGAAATCGAAAGCGTCAGCTGCAGTCATGTCGGTGCAATCGGCTACTTCGTCCTCTGCCATGTCAAATTTGGCTAGGCCGAGGGAGTTCGCCGTCACTGCGTGTGCCAAGGCTCCTCTACTATTGTAGGCAAGAAATTGAAGGCATCAAACGTAGCCATATAATCACAACCGACTGATTCATCCCCCACTCAGTTGGATCTCACAAGCCCGAGGGAGTTCGTCCCCACCGCAAGCATTAGGCATCGGTGAGGAGGTTGGTGTTGTTCTCATAGGGAAGGATGCGATGGCCGACGTGTCGTTGGTTGGCGGTGATGGTGCTGATGCTAGCGACCGTACCCGCGTTCGGGAACATCGACTATAGAGAGGTGGCGAGGAGGATCTGGCCCTCGTGGCAAGGCAGTAGGTGGCGGTCACTACTGTAGAAAAGGGTTATATTAGACTCTCTAGTATTGAGTTTTTATTAAAACCGTCAGTTATAACAATGGTGGTCATTACAGAATAAAAACCGTCAGCGATAGCTACCTTATCACTAGCGATCTATTACTAAAACCTTGAGTGATATTAATTCATACCATTGACGGTTTTTGTGTAATATGAATTGATACCACTAACAGTTTTTATTTAAAACCATCTGTGATGTGACCTGCCATATATATATAATACAGAGATCCGCTCCACTTAGTGTTTTTAGGGTTTCGTGATATAACTTTGAGGTGGCTACAGTTGTGAGGCAATTTGGTGAAAGCAGACCATTGATTTGGAAGAGTGATTGTAGATCCATTTGTTTTTTTGGTGATCTAAGGTTAGTAATTGGTTCTATTTGCATTATATTTAAGATTTAGCTTAGTAAAGAGGGAATTGAATATTGTTTAGATCTAGCTTGTAGATCCATTTGTTTCTTGGTGATCTAAGGTTAGTAATTGCTTTTAATTGCATTATATTCAATATCTAACTTGGCAAAGAGATAATTGAATGTTGTTTAGACTCAGCTTGTAGATCCAGTTGTTCTTTGTGATCTAAGGTAGTAATTGGTTATAATTTCATATATTGAAAATGTAGCTAGCTTGGTAAAGGGAGAATTGAAGATGCTTGGTTTAGATAGATCTAGCTAGCTTGGTACAGAGAGAAGATTTTATGGATCTAACATGGTTTATGATTTATAATAGGGTTTAGCTAGTTAATTTGTACTCTAATTTAAGAATGTGTGTATATGCATTCCTTGTGGGAAGGGCTAAATGGTATGAGACTTTTTTTGTCATGCCTTATAGTCTATCATCATGAAGGGCTAAGTTGTATAAGACTTTTTTGTCTAATCAACACCCATACATGATACCATTATTTGTATGTGCAAATATAATTCAACTTGTTTGTAGCATCTTGCTTGTGAAAAAGCAGTTCAACTACAAGATCACTATGTATTATAGGCCATAAAATAAAGAGAGGTGCTTTTATGCATCTCCCCTCGATAGAAGTTGCATAAATGTTGAAGCAAGTGAAAGGGTTCTCATATATAAAAATGGAGCCACCTAACTAGCTCTAAATTAATTAATCCATTTGAAACAAAAAAACTTGTGTTGATTTATATAACTAGCTCATGTGTTAATATAACTGACTAGAAAGCTTATTACTGTCGAGAATCAGTTGTGAAATAGGAGAGATCTTGAAGCAAGATTTGCTTTTGGCTAGTTCACATCAGAGACAGTTTTATACTAAAATCGTCTTTGATCAAACAATATCAGAGGCGGTTCTAGAACCATCTCTGATGAAAACAATATCAGAGATATTCTAGTATAGAACCGTATGTGATATATTAAATCAAAAATGGTTCTATACTAGAACCGTCTCTGATAAAGGCCCCTTATAACTCCTCTCGGCACAATCTAACTCCTCTCGGCACAATCCAACCGCAACCAACCCAGCCTCCCTCGAATCCCCCTAACCCTAGCCCCCAGTGACCTCCCACGACGACCTCCTCGTGTGTCGACCCTGCTCCACCTTCTCCTCGGCTCCTCCCCGCGTCGTTGTCTTTGCCACCTCTGGATTTGCCTCCTCCTCCCTATGCCATTGGCTTTGCCAACTCCGAAGCCGCAGCCTCCTCCCCATGCCATCGATTTCACCCCAGTTCAGAGCTGCCTCCTCCCTGCCTACTCCCTTCGTCGTTTGGCTTCTCCACCTCCCCAATGGCCCTACTCCACCTCCTCCCCCTGATCCGGTACCGCATCCTACCCCAGGTCCCCAACTCCCCCAGGTCCATCGCTACCTCCTCCCCCAGATGGCCTACTTCATTAGTATGTTTTACTCCTCATTTCTGCATTGATGATTGTTGGCTGATTGGGATGGTACGTTAAAATGAGAGGTTCATTTTCTTCTACAAGTACAATGTTGGATTGTGCTTTGAGATGTTAAAATGAGAGGTAGCTGTTGTTAGGTCACCAGTTGATTGATAATGTAGGTTAATGTTGTGGTCATACATAAGGAAAACGAACTACTCGTAGAAAGAAAGCATCTAACCTCTCAATGCCTCAAGAGTATAAATGACATGATTTTTTTGCGGCACATGGATTTGAGTAATAAATCAAAGGATGATTTGTTAAGTATATATAGGCCTCCCTAGAAGCACCATACATCTGTTGTTAAAATAGTAATAAAAAAGAGTACCATTTTCACATATACCACTAAAATGAAACCAAAGGTTTTGCGACACATATATACTCTTTGTAATCCATTCTTAAATAGCTTTCTAAAAATGAGCATTAATTGTAAACAAGCCTTTAAGAAAAGACCAGAACACATACTACACACATTTGATGAGCTATCTATTCAAGCATATAGTGCAAAATAGAAATCTTTTATTCATTCATACATGAATCCATTTATACATGAATAAGACACATGCTATTAGCAGTTAGCAGTATGGTCACAAACTAGTCTCCGTGATTTTTAACATCGGAGCATGGTCATGAACTAGTCTCCATGATATTTAACATCGCAGCATTTTCAACACCCTAGATAGCCCCATATTCGGGAAGCTAGTTATTTTATATTTCTTTCTAAGTATAATCAATTTCATGTCCATACTCCATACTGTTGTGCAAATGGGCTAAACTTGACGATTGGGCTAGAGAGATTAATTGTGCAAAGGGGCTAGACATTATTATCTTTGGGACCTTGCTTGTAGGTGGCATTGTTTGATGAAGATTGGGCACTAGGGAGACAATTTGTGACAACATTTCAATTTTCAGCTATCATATACTTGATTAAATTAATTGTCTACTTTAGTTGAATACTTATATATTCTGGATCAAATTTCTTACTATTTATACTTGGTCTTTAGATAAATTGTTAGCTTACTTTGGTACCTATCCCTGTTATTGTTTCCATGCTGTCATCGGCTATCTAGTTCTTTTATGCTGTTTTTGTCATCTAATCCCACTGTATATCCTGTAAACTTTCGTAAGCTTTGATTCTAATATATAAATTTGGGTCTAAAGCTCTCAATTGATTAGGTTTCATTAACTGTCAGGTAACGAAAATTGTCATTTCAAATAAGTGGTAAGGTTGTCACAAATTTGTCTATGATCTTGTGCCTAGTGATGAGGATGCCTTTGAACTAAGGCAGCCCGACATCTAAGAATAATCAATTAAATTAACTTGAGCTTTTTTTAATTGCTAGTCATATTAGATATCTAATTATGAGCCTTTATGCTTTCATGTTAATCAATATCATGTTTAAGTATCTATGTGTGTATACATATGTGTATGTAAATAGCAATACAATTTAATGTTAGGAAATACTCCTGAACGCATGGTCCGTGGCATGCTTGGACGTGCGGATCCAAACGTGATCAAATGTGAGGTCTCGATGAGTTCCTGATACTCAGACAACAAGTTTCTTTTATTGTTCTTCTTACTTTATTCTTTTCATCGTTGTCTTAATGTTTGTTTATAGGTTAGACGCAGATTGAGTGGGTAGTCTCGAGGAGGTTTGAGTGCTCAAACACTTAGTTTATTTTCCTTATTCTTCTTCTTTTATCATTAGATAGATATTTCTGAAATAAAGTGGCGAAAGAGTGGAGCGATGTAATCTTTTTCCTTGTTCTAAAGAATAAAGAAATATCTATCTAAGTGTAGCACATCCTTTTGTATTGAAATGTTGATGGATTCTAAGGTAAAATCCATTTATTTCCACAGCTTATAATAAAAGTTGTCATCTCGTTTGATTTATTTCCACTCCATCATCATCCCTAAATGAGAATATGATAAGTAACCTATTTTTACTCCGATCTTGCACAGGACCAAAGTGACAATCGGTTGCCCATTATATTCTCATTTGAGAATGACATAAAGTGAAAGATAAATCAGATCATGACACCTTTTAGCATGAACAGTGCAAAGAAATGCATTTTATGCTCCTTAGAATCCTTCATCTCCTTTCTTATTGTATTGTTGATTTACTAACTGGCCAGATTTTTTAATACCTAACACAATCTAATTAAAAAGAAAATGATGTCCCCTCATTCCTCGTTGTCGGAAGGATGTGATGAAAGGCCCACAAATGATGTGACTCACGGTCCAAGAGGAGCAAATAAAAGGCCCACAGACCAATATACCATCATGACGATCAATTCGTAGGATGGGGCCCCTACCGAACCGAGGAAGGTAGTGATAGCATTTCAGATATTATGCGAGATAGTTAAACAGGAATGAGTACCTATCATCCATCTGGCCTGAAAGTTGCTAACCGACAAGGAGCGCAACATCCTGCTAACAGAAATTTTTGCATCGGTCGAGATCCCCAAAGACTCCCTACACCTAGTGCGACAGTATGCACTACTAGTGGCGCAAAAGGTGTGGAAGAATTTCAAGAGCACGCTTGTCATAGACTACATCAAGAAGGACAGGAAACAGAGTAAAACCCTATGCGACAGGAGCAAAGGTCTCCTCAAAGTTAAGAACCTCAAACTAAGTAAAATCCTATGCAACTAGTCTAGCCTTGTTCTTAATGCAATCCCATTCTCACACTATTTGTTTTTGAACACTGACTTGGTCCCAATAATATTATGACTAGATGGGGGCTTGACAAGCTGCCATACCTTATTCCTCTCAAAGTTCTCAAATTCCTCATGCATAGCATTAATCCAAGATACATCGGATAATGCATAAGAGACATCATTCGACTCAAAGGAAGCAACAAAGACAAAGTGGAGGCAAAAAAGGGACATGCTTGATTTTGAGCTCATGAATCACTTAAACAGACCGTCAATGATCTAATCAGGTGGATGACATCTCTTAATATGGTGGGGAGGTCCAGAAGCAGAAGTAGACTCTATCTCATGAGCAGAAGAGGTAGGATCAGAGCTACTTGCTGCAGGAGAGTCTGAAGAAAAGGGTTAGTCTCCCTGAGGTGCAAAGATGGAAACAGGAGGCACTTCAGGTATAGAGGGGACTGGATCAAGTGGAATGCTGGCATCTCCATCATCCTCTACGAAGATAGTCTCAGACAGGGAAGAAGAGCCTGATATGTCGGGTCTAGATCCTAGACTAGCCTCATCAAAGGTCACCTCCTAGGTCTTTATGATCCTAATCACCTCACAACTCTAGACCCTATAGCTACGAGAAGAAGTCGAGTAACTTAGAAAAATACTATTAGAAGAATGAGAGTCGAACTTATCTAAATTCCCAGACTTCAAAACGAAACGCTTACAACCAAACACACGAAATGAGAAGCACTGAGCTTTCACCCATACTTCAACTCATAAGAAGTGCAGTGCAAATGTGTTCTCAAGAATACTCGATTAGACATATGATAAGTAGTAGCTATAGCATCAGCCCAAAACTTTCTAAAAGTACTCGACTCATCTAGCATCATCTTGACCATCTCAATCAAGGTTCTATTCTTTCTTTTCACTATGCCATTTTGCTGAGGGATGTATGGAGAGGAGAACTAATTCTCTAAGCCTAACTCCCCACAGAAGCTCGTAAGGCACCATAAAGCTCAATAGAAAACCTACGAACCAAACCCCTCAAATGGGTAAAAGACTCATCTTTCGAAGCCATGAAAAATACCCAAGAATACCTCAAAAATTATTGACAATGACAAGAACATACCACTTCCCACCTGCTGACTACAATCTAGGCGCTGGACAAACGGTGTTCATATGTAAAAACTATCCTGGTGTATCAGTCATCACAACAGTGATTAGAGAATGAGAAGTAGCAACCATCTTGCCATGTCGGCAAGGAGAGAAAATTAAGTCTGTGACAGTCTTGAGTTTGGAAAAACCACGAATGAGATTATGGTTGCTAACTCAGGTCAAATGATCGAAGCCAATGTGATCAAGTCTCCTATGCCAGAAGGAGAGATCACAGGACTCAGAAGCAATCAAACAATGATTATAACTCCAAGAGAAGGAAGTAAAACATCAAGAGCAGTTTACCCAAAGAATCAATTGAATAAGCGGCGTCTGAACAAAGACCTTACCTCAAACAACAATGATCAGCTTCCAAAAATCTGTTATTTTGCACCCTCATCACAACCTAAGAGATACTAAGACCAAGATCCTCAAACTCAATCATCACTTGTTTGCCCCTCCAACAACACCAATGATCGGCTATTTGGTACTCAAAACTGGAAAGCCAATATTACCTACTTCCACTATGGTAAATCAGGACATTACACCAACTGTTGCCCAAAGAAAAACCAACAAGTCCCTAGATTTGCACTTGCTCCAACTCAAGGCATCGAGCATGGCATACTTGACGCGATGCTAGGTACATCCCTTATGAATCCAACTTCTACTAGTACTTAAAATTAATTTTAAATCATTTTGTCTATTTAGGTCTACTTAAAATTAACCATCTGTCTGTAACATTCCAAAATTTTCAAAATAATAAAAATAAAAAATTAAAATTTGAAAATAAAATTTAATAAAAACTTTGAATTAAAATAATGAGTATGATTCAAAATATTATTGAAAAGAATAAAAGCCTATAACAATAAAATAGATAAAATTTTTATATAAACTTAGGAAGCCTCCAGTGACACTATTATAAATTTAAAAATTCACATCAAATAATAAAATATGAAAAGAAAGGTATTCAATGAACCTTGACTAATAATAGTGAGAGTGTTAGAATTTAATAAAAATAATATTACATTATTTTGACTTAAAATTTTTATATAATCCTATTGATGTAGAAATACATCAACAATAAAAATATGAGAAATTAATAACAAGGTTTAATATATTTAAAAATTAAATTATAGAAAGGCTAAAAATCTAAGAATTAGAATGTCGAATTTTATTAAATTAAATACAAAATATTTAGAGTTAAATTTTTACTTAAGAACTCTATAGCTAAAATAAACTCTTACAAAAAGTTTCACAAATTTTTGATGAGATATAAGCTCTAGAAAATCTAAAGATAGAAAACTGAAATGTGTGCTTAGTACCTTGTCAAAATTTTTATGAATTCTGTACAGAGTATTTTGATCTGAAATTTCTATAGTATGAAGATAATTATATAAAAATCACTCAAAAAAATTATCAAATAATTTCAGACCATATGGCTATCTGATTCATTGAACTTGATCCGGTTCAGCCACGATAAAATCCTTCAGAGACCCATCTCTTCTCACTTGAGTGTGGGGTCTGTTCCCTGTGCGAGGCTACCCATCAGCGTAACCACCAGGTCATCTTCCTCCTTCGCTCGCTAAAGTCCTGGAGCCGAGCTTCATGCCTGTAGCTTGCATCACCCACAAACTCCAGCACATTGATCCTTGCCACGCCGCCACCTCTCCGCATCTCCCGCTGAGCAGCCATACCCTGCCGTTCGATCACGCATTCACTGTCTCTGCCGTAGCCATACTTCTCCTTGTGCAGACGCCGATTCTCCTCGCTGAGTTCTAGACTAAGTTAGGCTCATCTGGTCCTCCCCTTCGCCTATAAATAGCACCCCGAAGTCGCAAGGAGTTGCACTCCATTTCCCCTCATCAGCCATTGTCTAGCTCTAACCGAAGCACTATAATTTCATCCTCTAGCCGCCATTGCCAGGGGCATCAAAGCTCGGGCAAAAACAAAATTTAGATGAAATAATCAACCAAAACCAAATTGTTTTAAACTACACCATCAGTAACCCACAACAATCAAAACCCCTCAAAAATCTTTGAAACATCTCACCTAGAAACCCCCTGCCGCCGACATGCTGCTTCATCCCGGCCCCCCAACAATAGCAAGGTAAGCCGGTAAGTCTTTGACGCTAAGAACCTACAAAATGGAATGAACATGACTCCCTAGTACTCACCTTGTTAGCCATTTGAGTCGAACCGCATTCTTCTTCTTCCTCGATGAATCGCCATGGCCGCCGTTACAAGCTTCTGGTGGTGGCATTGCTCCAGCCATCACCGACCAAGGTGTGACCATCCCTACGTATGCACTACCGAGGAGGTGCACCCCCACCCACCGGCCAGTCAGCTCTGGCTCAACCTCGCCGGTGGTAAACCTCGCATTGATTCCCTTACGTTCAGTCTCTAACCAATGGGCCCCTCTTGTCAGCCAGTTCCACTCACAGCCATCTCTTCTCACTGATCGAAGGGGTCCACTCGTCAGCTGGCCAAACTCAAATGAAATGCGGGAAAAACAGAAGTACGCTTTCAAAGTCTAGAAAAATGCATTTCTGTATTTCTCCTAATTACGGAACCGAGCCAACTTCATTTGTTTATAACTTTCACATTTTTAATCCAAATAAGATGAAACAAAACTCTAAATTCATCTAAAAACAAGTAATTCCAGAATATGCAAAAATATTTTGAAAAAGAGCACTGAATGAATTTGAAATTCAAATCTAAAAAAAGGCCTAAATATATGCTATACATAAAAATTTTGCAAATGAACTGAAAATTGAATGAAACCAATTTTATTGGAATCCTCAGACTTCCAGCAACTCAAATATATAAAAATATTTGAATTTCATATGTGTTTGAATCATTTTTTAATAAAGGTTAATTGCAATACTATAAATATTCGAAAACACATAGTTTATGCAATAAAATCCAAAATGAGTAACATTGATTCCTATATGTTGGTATGGCAGTATGATACCTGAGTATGCTAAAATACTTAAAAAATAATCTTGACTTGAATTGTTTCATGAATAAGAATGAGACCCTGGTGTAAAAGAAATAGATATGTATATGTATAAATATTGAACAACTAGTAGTAATATCTATACACGTGTACTTAGGTAGAATGGATCATGAAACTGAGTTACTTTACTGCAACAAAATAATTAAGAAATGAACTTGAGCTGGAATAAGCCTTATGAATGAAATATGACCCAAATGTAAATGTATGTGCATATGTATAATAACTAAGGGTAGTATAGATAGAGACATACAATCCAGAATGAACATGAAGCTGATCTATTAACTATTGGAATGTTTTGAATAACAGTAACAATAGTTTGCATATGCAAAAACATTTCATGCTTATTTATTTTTAGATTAAGTTTATCGTAAGTCATGGATGTTAGGCTCACATGATAATATGTCCCAATAATTCAAATAGATGTTAGTACAGGAAATAATAATTCCTGAATGCCCTGAATGATCAGACTTCTTAATACATCAACAATCGTGATGAAAGATCATAATTAGTATTTAACCTCTTGGTTAAAGTATGCTTCTATATGATATTAGTGAACTTAAGGATTTAAATATACCTGTAAAATGTCATTGGAATCAGGTAGAGTTAATCCTAAAATATCCATGAAGTCAAGCTCATGATAGTCGGCAAAAAGAACTAATTTGGATTGATTCCATAAAGGACTTCACTCTTCGTGTGCATATAAAATATCGTGGCCAAAATCAAACTGATGCAAAATTAGTTTTAAAACACTACTAGAATCATACCCTACTAATGCTAGAAAAAAGAATTAATAATCATATTTAGTGTAGTCACAAACTTAAAACGAAATCTGATTCTTTTTAACATCAACTTTGTGACCATTTAAGCCCTTTTGGCAGCTCATAAAACAACTCGTCTAAATGCAAGTTTAGTGAAGAACAACTCAAAAATGCTCTCCAAAATATAGACTACCTTACTCTGAAGAAATAATCTTATTTCATCATTCTCTGCATATAAATTCTGTCAGCCAAATAACCCTAAGTATGATGATCTCTAAAATCCGTAATACAAGTAACAAACTAAGAAATCAATAACTAAGTTATTTGTATCACCAGAACCTCCTTAAATACCACAAATATATAATCAATAATCTAACCTAACAGAGCTAACATATTTCAAAACTAATTCTTATACAAAGTCAAATAAGGATTAAGCACCATTCATACATGACATCCAACACAATGACTAATTCTATTAATCTAAATATTTTTTGCATCTTGAATTTGAAGTTATAACTATAAAAATACATAATTTTAGCCTCTTAAATTCATAATATAAGAGTAGATAATTGATAAAGGAAACAATATCATTGCTAGATGTCGGATCCCGGATTTCCAAATCCGACCCCTCTGAGTATAACCGTGCTAGTCCAGGAAAAGCTAGCACACTCAGCGAACACAGTGATGATAACATAGACATATCACAAAGTAAACAACAGTAATTAAGCAAAAGAGAATAGCATTGTAAACACCTTATTACAAGTAACAAGCCTTATGGCTTAAGTTGGTAAGTAGCGGCGAAAATTAAACAGTAGCAACAAAAAGAGCCAATCCATTTGCCCACAGGCAATCGACTGGGGAGCGCACCCTAGTAGTCCGGATCGTCTTCATCGAATCCACAGGCAAAGAAATCATAGTCACCTTCAGCTTCAGGATACTCCTCTGGGGAAAATTTGATGTTGCAAGGGTGAGTACACACCGTACTCCGCAAATCTTGGAAACTTAATGCATGATAACTATATGCAAGGCTTAACAATGGAAGGCATAATATGGTTCATTTGCGTAAAGCATAATTTAACTTGAAATAACAATAATAATTTCATAAAGCGGTATTTGACAAAATGTAAATAACATAATAATTTAATTTGATGTATAACAATTTAATGGGTTCCAACCACCCGATTGGCTCCAACCGCCAAACCAAAACCCGCGAGTTCCAACCACTCACGGTTTTCCAAAACCATTTTCATTTTAAAACCAAAACCAGAAAATCTACAATGTGCTAGCGTACCTCGCCTGCCCATGACCGTGGGCACGGCTACTCAAGTAGTTTTAACTCTGCAGAGATTGTACACTTTACCCACAAGACGTGATCTTCCCTTATTGCCAAGCTATTAACACACTTCCTTTGGTGTGTCGGCAGAGAGATCATGACAAGGCCTTTACAATGTACGACGCCGCTACCAACTTCGCCCGCTAAGGTTTCACCGCTGTTAGGGTTACATCCACCCAGTACAGAAGCCCCCTCTTGCGCCTTGCAAGTGTCTACCCGACACCCCATTCAACCCAATGGCGAAGCCAATAACGACATGCACAAATTACTTAGCCAGGTCGTACTCATATAGACTTGTGGTTGTACGGTAAAGCTCGGTCCAAGGTAACACACGCCTCGGTCCATAATTGACTAGGGCGGAACAAACACTAAACCAGATCTTGTGCATCCCGCACCCACCAAACAACCATCCGCCCCGGTCTAAACCATTTTCATTTTATTTCCATTTAATAATACCAGCAATACCAATTGCCATAATTTCACAATTAATTTTGAACAATAATTGAAAGAATTTCCATAATGGTAAGGTACCGAAGTATTTAAGCAAGACTAAGCCATTCTACCGTCCCATACCAAATCATTAATTATCATCATTACAGTACTTAATATTTTCCTAAGGTGTCAAGGTTGTCACAATTAATGTCAAAGAGGGCATAACCAAAATTGGAATTTAGCTAAGCATTAAAATTTCGTTTAAAGTACTTTACTCAAAATGATAGCATGCATAATTTAAAACAAAATATATTTTCATGAAATTTAGGATCAATATGTTCAAGGAAGACTTGCCTTCAACTCCTCCCGCTGGTGCTACCTCCGCTGGATGCTCCGCTTGCACTTCAACTGCGTCGTCTACACGTAAAACGAGAACAAAATAAATAAAATAAATTCAAATAAAATCTAAAAATCAAAATAAGGGTACTGGCAGATAGAGCATGATTTTAGATGAATTTGGAAATTTGAATCATTCGAATCGGAGTTCGAACGGAGGTGAACGGGCTCTCGGAAGTTCCTCGGGGAAGAAAATCAGAAAATTGCTAGGGGCAACATGTGTCGGCTTCGGATTGGTTGGGTTAGGATTTTTTGGAAAAACAGAAAAATAAAAAGACATCTTGCTGACTCCTGGGACCCACGAGTCAGCAACTCGGTCCATGGTGAACCAAGTTCACCGAGGGTTCCACGGGCGCTGTGACTGGTCACGCTGACGTGGCAGCCACGCGGGATTTAGGGCGGACATGGCGGCGACGTGGCGCACACGTGGCTGGCACGCGGCGCTAGGCGGCGCTGACATGGCGCGGACACGGCGACTAGGCGATGCTGACGAGGACGGCCACGCGGGAGGTTAGGGCCTACGTGGCGTCTACGCGGCGGACACGGGGCGACACGTGGAGGGTGACAAGGCGGCTTACCAGGCGTGACGCGGCTCAGATCTGAGCATTGGATGGTGATCCGACGGTGATGGAGTGGTGGCGCGGCGGTGAAGACGTGGCTCGATCCGGGACGTAGGAGAACGATCGGACGGTGGAGATTGAAGGGAGGAGTTCGACGGCGAGACGGCGGCGGGGACGCGCCGGATGTGAGGAAGACGAAGCCGATTCGGCGCAAACTGCGACGAGACACGCTCAGATCTGGAGCAAAAGAAAGAGGGTGACGCGGGGAATTCAGCGGTACCAAAAGATGCGGCGGAGGCTCACCGGCGGCAGAACGCCTTCGACACGACGACGAACTTCGGCGAGGTCGTGCGGCCACTCGGCGGCGCCTCCGGTGGAATGGGTAGGGCCAGTGGGTGCGGCGCGAGGTGGCAAACCTATGGAGTTGCGCGGCGCTAGGTCTTATAGCCTCGGGAGGCGAGAAAACGACACGAAAGTCGAGGGCGGCGCGCGCGGCTAGGGTTACGGGCGGCGGCGCGGCTCGGGCGACGTGGCTCCATCGTGTCCGTGCGGTGAAGATCCGGCGGTGGAAACACGGAATGAGCGACGGCTGTTAGATCAAAATCCAACGGTGGAGAAAAAGGGTGAGTTAGGGTTAGGGTTTTGCGGTGCGGGCGGGGTTCGGCCGTTCGATTGACATCCGACGGCCAAGAAACGGCGCGGTTTAGGGTTCGCACGGAAACGGTGGATTGGGCCAGAACGGCGCGAGGAAAGAGCGGGCCGAGGGAAAAATAGGAGATGGGCCGGCGAAAAGAGAATAGGAACGGGCTGAGCGGAGGAACAGTGATTTCGGCCCAAGCGGAGGAGAGAGAAAGGAAAAAGATTTCCGAATTAAGAAATTCCAGAAAAACCAAATAAATAGCAGATAAATTCAGAAAAACCTCCAAAAATACAAAAAAATTCCATGAAGCACAAGAAACCCAATAAAAACAATAAATAATTAAATTGAAGTATGGTTTAATCAAATTAAATCCTTTTGAATTTTGAAAATTCAATTTAAGCTGGAATTAATTCGAATAAATTGCAACTGGTTCGGATTTTGAAATTCGAGCACAAAGAAACTCAAAAACTGGAATGTTACACTAGACCTAAGAGTTGCTAACAATATATATAATCGACTGAAACACAAGAACCCGATATCATGCAACCCTTATCCACACTTGTTTTATCTAGTAAGTCTTTATTTGATTTTGCGTCTGCCTTCTTTTTTCTCTTATTAAAGTTTATTATTTGCCATATTTCCGTTGAAACGACGTGTAGAAATCGACACCACTAATCCCGTCGTCGACACCGCCAGCTACAACCACGACTTCATCGTAAACAACGATCAGCAAAGCAAGCACCCCTTTGATCATATTGATCTCATTTTTTAATTTTCATTTTTTATCAAATTATTTCATGCATGTGCTTATTTTCAGTAAATTAGCTATTTTGTGGTACTAGTAGATATACCTGTTATCTCCTGAAACTTTCTTGATAAGTATGGACACACAAACCTTGATAACAATAGAATAGGGTTAGACAGTACATAATGTCAACATGGGTATATGCGATTCCATATTAATCATTCTTAGCCATGCTTTATTAGTGACGAATTAAATGATCATATTAAACTATTTCTTGAACATTTGGAAAGGCTAGATATGATATTGTGGGTTGTTAGTATTTTAGCTAAAAACCCAAAATAAAACTATGGTTTTGATGCGGTCAATTATTGACAATAGCCGGTTGTGCAAGGGGTAGACTTGTATATAGTGTAGGGGGAGATTATTGCTCGTGTTGGATTAAGGACCGAGCTATGGGTTGCTTACAAGCTAAGAAACATGCACAATCATAAGTGCTGGTATAGGACAGCCTTAACCTATTAAGTTGCTTAGGTCTGACTTTACACATTGGTAGGTGGGAGATCGTACAAGCACTCCTTTTTAGATTTGCTTGTAAGGGGCTTCCACACCTCGATGTGTGTAAATGCATGTCGATACGACGGTATACACCTTGTTATGGGAAGAAACCATTATTACAGTGTTGGAATGCCTATGTTATTGATCTAAATATAGGGGTAGACTGTTATACTTTACTCATTCATATTTCTTCTACCATAGCAAGGGTTTCATGTCACCGGGTTGATGCAAAGTTAGGTCTAGGTAATGCAAGTTTATGTTATGATCTCCTTGCCGACACACCAAAAGAAGTGTGTCAACTAGCCTGGCAAAAGAGGTTGATCATTTTTTGTGGGTAAAACTGTGCACCTCTACAGACGTTTCATTATTTCTAAAAAGGTATATTTTGAAAAGCTTACCCTACAGATGATTCAATACTAAACCGTGTGTTGGCAAGTATTTGTATCAGCTGTCATGCCATGTGTTGGTAAGAACTAGATATATGTCATGTGATAGCAATTGGACATCTCTAAGCTCACGTCATGGAGGACTATGAGTTATTACTTATCATTACTTATTTCTTATCAGTCGAACTTGCTCTTACAAATTCTGTTTGCAAATGACAACTTGATTTACAAATTCAATATTGCTTTATGCAAATTAACTGTAGAAGCCATCTTCGATTTAACCTGCATTATTACATTTCCAAATACTACCTTAAGTCTTACTGAGTACGAAAATACTCACCCTTGCTTATTCGTTGATTTAGATGAAGATAGCGATCTTCCAGATGACACGTTCCTTGACGCAGGTTGCAGGGACATTATTTGTGAGTTTTTCTAAGGTTTATGCCTTGTCAGTTGCCTGAGGGTTGGATGGGCACACTACAAGACTTTGTTTCTTTTGTCACTACACACATAGACATATATATATACTCTAAATTGTATGAATATATTGTGTAATTAGCTTCCACATAAATAATATGATGTATGGTTTTGATTCTAATTGTTGTAAATATGTGTACTAGTCACTGATCATGGGGCTAGTATTGTATGCACATGAGGTTCTTGTTTTTGCATTTTATGCAAAAATAGGGGTTGTTACAGTCATGACCACTCAGGATAGGTTCATGATCACTTAGGACTAAGCCAAGACCTTTCAAACCAAATTGCACATAACAAAGCAAGCTCATATCAAACTCAAACCCAAGCACACAGCCTCAAACACAGTCAATTATTCATCACAAATATGGATAAACCACCATATGGTCTCTCAACTCCTCAAAAGTTTAGAGTGATTTTAAGTTCATTCCGGCCTACTTTTAGTTACAAAAGGATTATCTTGTGTGTGTGTATATATCTTCGAAAATTAACTTGTGGCATCTGTTAATTGTCACTTGCTGAGCATCTAAACCAGTCAGCACAATGAGACCTGTATAGAAAAAGGAGACAACAACAGTCAATGCAATAGCAAACTAGCAATAGCATCTAGAGTAGGGATAGCAATCGAGCATGGTGTACATAGATAGTGCTCATCTATACCCATGCCCACCAGCTAATTCCTTGCCCATGGGCATGCCCATGAAGGGCAACGAATAGAGAACCTTGCCCATACCTGTTTACCCACCATTACCAATCAAAAATTGCAAATATGAGCTAACACAAATCACAAGAATGAGATCAAGATTTGGGAAAGATAATGGGTGAAAAATGAACCTCGGGGTTAGGGGCTTGGGGCCAGCCTCTTCCCGTGTCGTTGTCTATCGGTCTCCCCAACTCACCAGGCTGGCTAGAGCAGCCTGTGGTGACTCTAGGCGTCAAGTGACGACCAGCTATCGGGCTTACAGGCGGCAATGTTGAGCCAGTGGTGAGGAGAGGGTGGGATTGCGAGAGATTAGGGATTTGGGGGCTTGAGGCCGATTTGTGGATTTGAGGGATTGGAGAAGTTGCTGGAGAGTGATATTGTTAGAACCTGGGGGGAACGGCTGTTGGGATGGCCGATTGAGAGTTGGGCAAAGAACAAGGCCCGTACTCGCCTCTATGAGGGTATTTGCTCGTGGGCATGCGGGTAATTGAGTATAATTGACATTCATGGTCTAGAGCTAGTGCTTGTTTGACTTAGGCTCTATTTAACATAGCTGTAGCTTTTATGAAAAAAATAATTTTTGACTGGGCTACATGGCTGAAAAGCTGCACGGCTAAGCTGAAGGTTTGGTGTTTGGCAGTCTGGCTCTTATGTGTGAGGGCTACGAGTCAGGAATGAGGGTGAGAGGGGTGGGGTTTGGGATTTTAAACTTGGCAGGAGAAGGTAATTTTCTTTAACTCTAGTAGCAAAGTTAGAACTCCAACCATCGAAACTATGGAAAGCTACTCCAGGCCAGCTTTTGGCTTTCACATTCTCCTAATACAAATTGACTGCTAGCTTTTGATTTCTAGCTGCGAAGAAACCAGCTGTTTAAAATAGCTTTTAGCTTCCAAAGAGAAAAAACCAAAGCTGGAACCGTGCCAAACATGACATTAGTTTTCTATCTGAGCTTTGCATACCTTAATTACAATAATCCAATCCCACGTCTTTTCATATTACCTTAATTAATCGATCATATCCTTTTCGATTAAGTTGCTGTCAAAATCTAAGGTGATGACGAGCTGGTGTGCGAGGTGACAGCTTGTGTGGAAGAGGGTCGGAGGTGGAGCCGCCCACAAGGTACGTTTTTTTGCGAAAAATCCCTCCAAGAATTCCAAGATAGCGAACAGGTCCTTTCACCGGTTATTTTGCAAAAAGGACCCCGTAGTTCTGCAAATTCAACTCGGACGTCGATTCTTTAAACCCGAAAGATTTAAAATTATGTTTAGGTCCGATAAATATTTAAAATTACATTTAGATCCTTCTACGTTTTTGTAACAAAAAAAACTCCGGAGTGAAATTTGTGCGGCACGGCGTAGCGCGCTATACTATCTAGTATTACAAATAAAGAACACAATGGTCAACGGACTTAAAATCCTCCAAAATGAAAATGAGAGATTTACAACAAAAGCGTAAATCTTTTTATTTCAGGACAGAAAAATGTTTTAAAGAAAGGAATTATATAGAGGACCGTTGCGTGATTCAAATCCTATAGATAATTTACCATCTAGGTATATTTGCAACAAATAAGAACTTTAAAAATTCCTATGAATTCCACTGTATTGAGGTCCATAGTATAAAACCTCGGAAGAAAACAAACCGTGGAACCTCATATGAATTTCCCTTCACTGTGTTCAAACCAGATTGATGACGCGGCCGTGCGTATTTTAGGTTAAGCATACTATTCTTTTCTTTCCCTTCGAGCATCGCAAGTTTCGTCGAAAAATCACCATTCCAACGCAAGAAAGATCTATTGCAGAACGTGGCCCTTGATTGTCGGGTAATGAAAGGAAGGTGAGTGTGTTCTGCTAAACTTAGATCGCCAGCACACTGATCAAGATGATTCCTGGAACATTTGTCAGCCTCCTCTTTCTTAAGGCCCCATTTAGAACACAGGTTTCCTATACGATGGATATGAAATTATGAAGTTTCCTATGAAACTCCCTCATTGCAAGGATAGCATAAATGTCCGGCTTCTATTTCTTGTGCTTGGTTGAAATTTTGCAGCAAGAACAGCTCAGCTGTGCTCCTTGTTCTTACAATATCAATTCTATTTTTGAAAAAGGAAATGCTTTTGACTACATTAACTTTGCGGGGGCTCTAATAAGCACACTCATCAAATGGTGCTACAAATTATATTTTCTAGCTTTTTGTTTTTTGGAAAATTATGGCAGGATGCACACCGCATGTCCGCATCCACTGGCCATCTTTTTTTTAGCTACTATTTTTACCCTCAGGCCTTAGCAACTCACAAATTGTTGCTTCATATAGTTATTTTTGGAGTTTCTTTGGCGTAGCCAAGACTCACCACGACTATCTTACTGCGCTTTTATAAAGCATATTACTACCACTACAAATAAGCTAATTTGCTACAAGTAAATTTTTACAAAACTGCATATTTATTGTCATATGTGTCAATAAACTTCAGATTTTAGCAACTATTTTATAGAACTACATATTTAAGGTCTAGATGTATCGCAATTTGCAAAGCTCTGGATTTTCAAAATCTCGTTGCATAGAGCTGCCTCTCTGACACACTGGGCCCACCTAGCCTGCCCCTGTTGGATGCCGCACAGGGGTTGCAAAGCCCATCTACCCATTATATTAGCCCTATAACACGTCTGCATACCAATATGGGGGGCCGGGACACCATGCCCATGTGGCACCCGACTTGATGAGTTCTACTTGTAGCAAAAGCCCTTCTTTGTGAAGAGATCACTCAAGATTGAAAATAACCCACGCTCAACTGCCCAGGCCATTCCAAGTTAAGGCCATTATCAAGCTAGGCCTCTCCCCAATCGGAAACAGAATAAATATGGGTAGCATGTAAGACGTCATCACTTACGTATACACCACTAATACGCATACACAATTAAAACAACATACAGTAGACGTGAGCGTCGTGGCACGGTCTCTTCGTGCTTCGTGTCTGAACCAAGTCAGGCCACGACGGCTCATCGTACACGTCGTGCCGGCCCTGCCCGGCTTGCCTTTGGCGAGTCTACGCACGTCACATTTGCGTTTTGTGTCTGCTTTGTGCTATGCCGACCCAAGCCTAGCCCATTTGCACTATTGCGATGAGAGGAAAGGAATCGGAGATGCAAAGAGCTGAGATAGTGGACACAAATAGCAAGGAAAAAACGAACTAAATTTTATTCATTCTTGAAAATATACAGAGTGACATTTGCAGTGCTTACGTGAGTACATGATATTCCTTAGTACAAAGATTTCTATATTGCAAGAAGCTGTTTTGTCTCACCTAGGGGTGAAAACGGGTCGGATATGGTCGGGTAGTAGGTCATTCTGTATCCTACCCTAATTATTTTTTTGGATACGGGTACGGGTAGTGAAAAATCAGGTAGGATACGGATACGGATACCGGGTATTTACGAACGGGTAAAAAACGGACACCGGATATTATACGGTTGGATACAATACTGATAACGGGTACTTAGTTGAAAATTTCAGATTGGCATAAAAACTAGGACACCAACAGAAGGCCCATTCCGTACATGACTAAAAGCTCCCATTTAGATACAAACCTTGCACATTATGTCTACAACTCTTGTATGGTCCAAACGAAGTGCAAGCACATTGAGAAGATCGTTGATAAGATCATATATAGTGCTCTTGCAGATAGAACTATAGAAGTGCACTGCCTTGTAATATAGCTCAACATGAGAGAAATATGTTCATTAAAGCGATAAGATAACTACCATCCTCTTAAAACTGATGCTAAATTCAACATTCATTCAAAACTAAAAAGAAAACTAATTTTCATCAAATTCTTAGCAATATATAACTATATATCAAAATAATAAACCACACCACGAGCCCCAACAATGCCAGACTTCCTGGTGTGAAAACGCCAGCATCCTCAAATTTTGCCACTTCCTGATCAATAGACCACAACCGCACTTCAATCGAATAGATCTTGCCTGTCAAAATTATCCTCAACCATAAAAATTCAACAGGACAAATTTGATCTGTAACTACTACATCACTGCTTTGTTAAACTACTGCAACATGCAACAACTTCTTAGAACTATCTAGTTATAGAATCTCCTAAAATAGTAATCAGAATACACTAATTCCAAGCTACTGAGCTCGAGCACCAAGCTTGTGAACAAAAACATAGATTTCACTATTTGCCTTGTCAAGTTTTAGCAGACCCTGCCTTACTCAAACAAATTTCTAGCTTTCGTATCAGTATACCAACCAAAGCGTAGGATTTACCATTCCTTAGCCTAAGCTTCAACATACAGCGAGTCAGTAATTCCCAGCCAGTCCAAATAAGTTTCAAACTTTAACACCAACTTCCCACGATCTACATTTGAATAGATCACGACCAGAGTGACAGTACAGCAAGCCTGACACTCATATTATTTGCCGGGTACACTCCCGGGTACCTGTATCCACCCAAGATCCTCGGGTATTTACCGGGTAGTGTTCACTCTGAATCCGACCCGAATCCGACGCTCAGCTATCTGGATACTATCCGTATCTGACCTGAGAAAAAAATACCCGTATTCGTATCCGAAAAAACAGGTAAAAACACTATCCGTATTCGATACCCGCCAGGTAATACCTGACCCATTTTCACCCCTATTCTCACCCATCTCTCTCAATCTCTCTAAGCACTCTCAGCTCTCTCTCACCCCATCTCTCTCAATCTCTCTCAACTCTGTCTCTCGCCCATTGATCCCTCACTCAGCTCTCCGTCTCTCTTGTCTGTCTCTCTCAATCTCTCGCATATCTATCTCATTCTCTCTCTTGCTCATCTCTCTCAACTCTCTCAGTTCTCTCTCGCTCATCACTCTCTCAATCCCTCTCAGCGATGAGCAAGCGAGGTGGTGAAAGGAGTGGAGAGAGTGAGGAGTGCCGTTGGCTGAGGAGAGAATGAGAGAGAACAATGAGCGAGCAAGCAACAAGAGGAGCGGAGAGAGCTAGGCATGGTGCTAATCGGGGGGAGAGAGAGAGACGGATTGAGAGAATGAGGGTCAGCGGTGAAGCTAGAATCAAAACAGAGGGTAGGCTCAAAACCTCAAAGGATCAATGTCAACTCGATGAAATGATATACTGATATTAACTCAATGCAATACCTCGGATCAGCAATAATTTTATTTTGATTAAATTATAGTCGAAGTCTCTTTATTGAGTTATGCTTCCATCGGTTGGAGTACCACTTCGATTGTTTGCTAAATAATTATGCAAAGTTTGTTTCTCCATATTGAAAATCTACAAATAAATACGAGTGTACAAATATACAACTATATTATATACTAAAGTGCAATAAAATACTAAAGTGTGATATTGTTAATTTCTTCTTATTAATAAAGTGAAGCACTGGATGAGCACCACTTGAATATTGTTAAGTTCTTCATATTATATATTAAGGTGCAATATAATTAAAGAGAAAACAAGAAATCCCACTAGAACCTAAAACGAAATTAAATTCACTTTTGAGATCTAATTCAAATCCGACTGGCTTTAATGGCTGTCTTTTGGGCCTCTTCAGTTCACGGGTGCGCAAATGAGGCTTAGAGGCTGGCTGGCTCGGGTGGGGCGCTGGACACGGGCAAGCGGCACGACGAGTTGCTGGCACCCCACGCGAGCAAGGCAGACAGTGGCCTCGCTGGCCACAGGCGAATCAGGCGGAGGTAGCCGTGGAGGCCGGTGGCGCGGAGGCATGCTGACTGAGGTAGAAGGCGGGTAGCTGTCAGAGAGCCGAGTTGAGCCGGGTCGGCAGGCTGTGGCGCCCGGAGTAGAGGCTCGGAGAGCAAAGGCAAAGGGCCAGCCAAGGCAGGGACACTCGATGGGCAGAGGCCGAAGGGTGCGCCATTGATTGGACCGAACCGAAGCAGGGCGTTGGTGGGCAAGGCAGGAGCGGGAGGCAAGGCAGCGAGGCACGGCATGGTGCGGGCGAGGGAGACGAGGCAGCACGATGGTGCACACGGGAGGTGAAGTGGCGGGCATGGCAGTGGGCGCGGCGACGGCTCGACGATGCCAAGAACACGGCGTGGCACAAGTAACCCCCACGTGGCCCGCTCCTCTCCCCTACCTCCCTATTGGGCAGTGCCGTCGTGTCGGCACGGACCCCGCACAAACAGTCATACCGGGTCGTGCCATCCATCGCGTTCGGTTTCCAGGCCCAGCACGGCTCACTTTGTACCGGGCCGAGCTTTGGGTCAGGTCATTGCCGCTGTACCTTGGGCCGCCCAAAAAAGCTCTGCCCGATGCCCACCTCTAATATATACCTAGATGGATCTGCCTAGGGCCTTCTCCCAACCATCAGATTGGATCTCCAACGGTTAGGATTAACCTGCACAGATGCTAATCTACAGTGGTAACTGGCAAACAACAACCATCAACAGTGCTACAGCACAAGCGTCGATCCAGCCATTGATGCTCGATCAAACGGCCCAAGTAAATGGATTGCAACTGCACAGCACAGTGGAGCGTGTGGTGTATTCAGGCTGTGCTTTGCTGCACCAGCTCAACTTCCGGTGCAGTTCGCTCTCGCTTTCCCCTGGCCTATATATGGAGGAGAGCTCGCCCCGTACCAATGAACTCGAAAAGCTCTCGCGCTTACTTACATCTTTGCTCTGCTTTTCCTCTGCTTCCTGTGCCCAAGAACCAGCCATGGTGATCCTAGCCAAGGGCGAGCTCGAGCAGATAACCCTCCCCGAGGTGCAGCCGCCGCTCGCCGACGTGCGGGAGGTCGACCTGTCCGCCTCGGGCCCCGGTCGCGCGGCGGCGGCGCGCGCGCTGGTGGCGGCGTGCGAGGAGCAGGGATTCTTCAGGGTGACGGGCCACGGCGTGGCACCGGAGCTCGTGCGCGCCGTGGAGGCCGCGGCTGCAGAGTTCTTTGCGCTGCCGCAGGCCGAGAAGGAGGCCGCCGCGGGGCAGCCACTCGGGTACGCGAGCAAGCGGATCGGCAGCGAAGGCGACCTCGGGTGGATCGAGTACCTCCTGCTCTGCGTCACCTCCGCCGGCGCCGTGCCCGTCGCCTACTCCTCCTCGGCATTACCGTGCGCGGCCGCGGCCGCCGCCTTGTCATCGTCGCCTTCCTGCCCCTTACGGTGAGCTCTTTTCAAAGACAGTATTGTGCTCTACGTGCCGGCGCGCGCGTGCGGGGTTAACTCGCGAGAAAGATTTGGAGTAAAAAAGAAAACGTGCGTGTGTAAAGGCCAGCCGATAAATCTATTGGAAACGTTTGTGTCAACAGTAGCCTGAGCCTAGAGTGAGCTCAGCTACAGACGCTCGTTTGAACGGTCCGAGCGCATGCTGTTATAAAACGGGAGCTTATGGGAGCCTTGGGAGGTAGGGCCTGGCCTTGTTGCACACACACACACACAAACCAAATATCATATTCCAGCAGTATAGTCGTAGTGTTGATTGATCCCATGTTTGATATGTAATTTTGTTCAATGTTGAAGTATTAGCTTTTCTAACCCTTGCAATTTTTCTTATTTTGCAAATATAGCTCACGTGCTAATGTAATTGCATAGCCCCTTCGTGGCCGCGGAAACACCGTTAGGTGCATATGTTATCTGTCGTAAATCCTATACTGTGGTACGGGATGAAGGCTATTTTTGTAATTGCGTTCGTATAAGGGCCAGATCGAGAGAGAGAGAGAGAGAGAGGCGACTTTGTTAGCTCCTCCTAGCATTGGATACCTTAACCTGACCGTTAGCTGTTGCGCTAGCTTTTGCCTTGGCATGGATCTGTCACCTAGGGGATAATTAATTACCTGGCTTGATCACTCGTTGCACACTGAAAATTAGAGATGCAAGTCAACAAGCTATAGTAACTTTTTTAAAAGAAAGTCAATAAAGCTACTAGCAAACCCCTTAGCGTGAAAAAAAATATATTAAAAATCTGAAAAAACTACTCCCTCTACTAAGTTTATAGATGTATTTTTTTATGATCTTATCCATAAATATATGGCGTATTTTATATTCCAATTTAAACATTAGTATGATGTTTCCTTTATACTCATAATAAATATCCGGATTTAATTACTTGATATTCTATATATGTAAGCATTAAATATAGAGCTTAGAGATAATAAGTAGGGTGGTTTAGTAATTTTTAATTTCTCAATGTTTATATGATAATAGAAAATACGGTAGTCTTTAAATCTAGACAGAGTGAGTAAAAAATTCCGTGGATAAGATTGCCCGTCGTGGCAGTGTGTAGCTTCGCTATTTCTCGCGGCCGGCGTACGTCGGAGGGGGCTCCGTCTGCCGCTGATCCCTTCCAAACCCAACCACGCCCCTCCCTCCCTCCCTCTTTTCTCAAGTCATCGGTCACCATTTGACTCACGTGCGGTTTGAGCTCGTACGCTGCATTCGGTCGTGTGTCCGACGTTGTTTGCATGGTCTATCTACCTCGACGCGCCGCCCATTAGTTGCGTGCCTTCCTGCCTGTCCGGCGACGTGCACGCCGCGCGTCGTTCAATGGAAATGGAGCAATACTACTCCGCTACAATTAACGCCCATCCACCACCTATCGCGCCCCCGTCACGATCCACGTCTTGACATCGTCCAAAGCCCAAACTAAAGCCGAATTTACCCTGGTTTTGTTTGTCCCTCTCCTTAATTAAGTTGGGGTGCAAATCGATCGACTGATTAGCTAGTTAATGCAGGGATCTTTTGGACGAGTACACGGCGGCGGTGCGGCGGACGGCGTGTGGCGTGCTGGAGCTGATGGCGGAGGGGCTGGGCGTCGGCCCGCGGGACGCGCTCGCGCGGCTGGTGGCTCACGCGGACAGCGACTCCATGCTCCGGGTGAACCACTACCCGCCGCGCCCCGAGCTGCATCAGGGCGCCGGCGCGCGCGGGCCGAACCTGACGGGGTTCGGCGAGCACACCGACCCGCAGATCATCTCGGTGCTCCGGTCCAACGGCACGTCCGGGCTGGAGATCTCGCTGCGCGACGGCGCCTGGGCGTCCGTGCCGCCCGACGGGGACGCCTTCTTCGTCAACGTCGGCGACACCCTGCAGGTACGTACGCGCGCGTCACGAAAAGACGTCGAGAAAAAAATGTTTGGCCACTTTTACTCTGTGTGTCATGTCGAATCTCCGGGCGTCCTAAACCCGAGCAAATCTCAGTCAGTGATCAAGGCCCGATCTCGAAAGCTCTTTCGGTCTGTACATCAAAATAGAGCAGCAGCGCAAGGATATGTGTGCATGCGTGCCTATAATTAGCAGGCACGATCATGCATGCACAGGCCCAGCCTGCACGTGAAAACACTGCAACACATGCGCGCTACAGCAATGTTGATAACGATCAGGAGATGATGATGATGCACAAGCTTGCCTTGTCATAAAGAAGGCCAAGTAAATTGCATACTGGCACAACACATGCTTCTAGTACCATAATCTGTACCACTGCTATACTGTGCTAGCTACATGTATACATGCATCAGCAGGGTATATGTATGTTTACTGGGTCGTGTGGTTGTGTGCGCAGGTGCTGACGAACGGGAGGTTCAGGAGTGTGAGGCATAGAGTGGTGGTGAACAGCGAGAGGTCCAGGGTGTCCATGATCTTCTTCGGCGGCCCGCCGCCCAGCGAGAGGCTGGCGCCTCTGCCGCCGCTGCTGGGGGACAGCGGCCGGAGCAGGTACAGGGAGTTCACCTGGAAGGAGTACAAGAGCAGCGTCTACAGGGGCAGGCTCGCGGACGACAGGCTCTGCCGCTTTGAGAACTAGCAATCTAGCTAGCTAGCAGTCTGACTTCTGCCTATAGATTTGCAGGTTGCATGCATGGTAGCTACTAAGTTTGTAACTTCATGTTATTAGCCATGATCAGGCTGGCTTGTGGTGTGCCAATATATATGTATGTGTGTGTGTATATATATATATGTCTATGTATGTGTGATGTATAGCTTGGAGCAAAAAATCGTCTAAATTATTGAACGCTTAAGATGCGGGTTACCGGCCAAGAGATCTTGGACCGTTCATGTGAAGCTACAACTTACAAGACATGCAGACAAGGGCCTGTAGGGAATAGACACGGCCCCTGGAAGGGATTTACCTCAATGATCTATCTTTTTCCCCAGCAAACAGTTTGTGTTTAATGAACATCACAGAGTCGTTGTGCTGTTAGAGCCGACTGCAGAGGATGCAAATCTTCTGATGGGGGCCATGGGGCACAGGAAGAGATTGAAGAAATCTCATCTCATGTTTCTCCTGGGTCAAACCTGGTCATCCAACGCTAGCCTGTACGAATGGTTCTTGCAGCACTAGCACTTGCAACTCTGACAGGACAAAAGGCTCCAAGGGAGAAGCTAGCCGCTACTGTGACCTACAGCACTTCCCCGCCGGGAAAGGGCAACCTTTGCACGAAACTGACAGTGATATGCGGTACGTACACCTGCCTGCACAGCTCCGACACAAAAGTAGTGAAACACATCACAATGAATTAAAAATAAATAGAGAGGTTTTTAAAATAATAATTTACAAAAAATTGCAGAAATAATATGCCGAAACCAAAACTGATAGGATACGCATCTGTCGCCATTTAAAATGACGACTGCGTCCTTATCGCCATTCTAATTAGCGAAAGATTCTTGTCGCCGTTTCAAATGGCGATAGAGAGGCAGTTTGTTTTTTAAAAAAATAGTAATTAGCAAGGAAATACAAGATGTGGGAATTGTTAGTATATATGGAAATCGTGGTTTTTTGTCCTATACCATGCTATAATAAAATTACGGAAATAATCTGTCTGTAGAGGAATTTATATAGGATGCAATAGAGAAGGACATAGGCAAGGTTCGAAAAAAGATTGAAAAAATTCAGAGTAGTTTTGTTGCCCGATAGTGGAATGTGTTGTGGGCATAATAACATGAAGTAACATTTAATGTTGGAATAAACGGAACGAATGATAACATAGCATTTTATAATAAAGGCGGGGAGTACATGCATATACAGTTTGGATGGATGCTGATGTTGCCATTACTAGTTGTACGGTATAAATGGCGATACAGGGGAACTACGAATGTAAACTATGTGTAAGATACATATAGGCCTTTTGAAATTGGAAATAGGAGTAGATGGATGCCGCGTCCTCGGCAGAGGCTGTTAGATTTCAAATGTGTAACCGTACAACACACACATGGATTGTTGATCATCTGGGCAGCGTAGATGTGGCTGGCTATTATGGTAGTGGCAAGTAGCTTAGGTTCCCGCAGCAGCAATAGGTGAGGTAGTCGCTATCGTGGTGGACCACCTCTTCGTTGTTCCTCTCTCTAATCCTTTGATGCCGGAGGTCATCATTCTGCTCGTTGAGCTCGATGTTCCGTCTGCGGAGCGCTTCGTTGCTCCCCTCCGCCTGTAGTAGCTGTTGCATTTCTTAGAGGCGTATAGGAGGGTATGGATGTCCGTATCCAGGAAGTTGGGGTTGTAGCCACGAGACCATGTCTGCCCTGGCTACCCCTCGTACAACACTCGAAAAATGACCTAGTTCCACGCCTTGTGCACCCATGTGCAGAACCCCTCCTCTGTAGTGTATTTAAATTGTACTCGTTCATTCATACCTGTCAACATTTCATCAAATTCTTATTATGTGCACCCTGTAATGCTATCATGTCAACCAATACGTACTACACTTCATGAATTCTAAACCTAACCACACCACTATGCCTTTGTACAATGACGAGCTACTCTACACTATATCAAGCAAGTGCCAGAAACATCCATAAATTTAATTTTTGAAGTACATACTACACCATATAAGTTCCACAATTTTTCATGTCAAATCTGATCCTTCCTAAGCCATACAAACACCACTACAAATCTAAAAATATGTACATATCTACATAATTATTACTACTTTGCACAACTAAATGGCTACAAATCTAATTAGTTTGGTCGCTAACCTACCATGTCTTTGAAACATAATTCAAGGATAAAAATGTACCTCCATAATTGGTGAGAACTTCTTCCTCCTCCCCTTCTTCCTCCTCTTCTGCTTTTCCCCTTCTCCTCTCCTCTTTCCCCACTTCTTTCTTCTCTTCCCCTCTTCCCTTTCTTTCTTTTGATTTTTCGGTCGCTTGGAAGATCTGCAGCGCCGTGCGAGCTTATACCCTCCCCTCTGTAGGTCGGACCATTGGCGACAGGTCTCTGTCACCATTTCAATTGGCGATAGAGACAGTGCCTCCATTTGAAATGGCAATGGATGGGTATTTCTACCAATTTTGGTTTTGACATATTATTTCTAAATATATTTTTTAAAATTTATTATTTAAAAAATTCATAAATAGAGGCTGGTGTTTGACTCTTAGGAAAATGATATTATGTCAATGCAAATCTGATCGATTATATTTGCAGATATCTCATGTTCTTTGTGCAGCAGGATTTTTCATCTGGATGTGTTTCTACGCATCATTATTTGAAAGTTACACAAATATCAAAGTATGAATGAAGAATAGATGTGATTACTTCATTTTTTTTCTTGCTTTATAATTTATGCAACTTGTATTAGAAGAATGATACATAAAAACACAGCTCTTTTTGGGAATTTTTTAACAAAATACTAAAGTTCCTAAAAAAAATCCCCTACCCAAGTAGGCCCTTAGAAAGCTTTTGATAAGGATTTCTATAATTCTTTTTCAGAGTTTACTTTTTTAAAAGGAGATACTTTACGGATTTGACGTGATAAAGACTGATGAAAAACATACATCCTGATCAAACTATGCCTACAGATTCAACTTTCAACGCCCTATTATCTCTAGGTAACCCATCCCTAATCCTCATTGGGTCAGCATGCTTGGAGTTCCTCTATCCCATCTCATAATTTTAGACAGTTATATGCCTCCAAAAGGATCTTATTGCATACTTGATCATAAATAGCTGTTGTTTTAGACATTGGTATAGTCTTTGAAATATAGTTTTGATCATTAATTTTTATAATAATTTATTTTTATAAAACCTAATAAAATTATAATATTATGAAAGTATTTTTGAGACAAAATCTATACATACGTTTCTTGTACCCAATTTAAATATTCAAAAATATATTGAAATTTTAACTATAGCTATACGCAAAATGATAATATTTGTTGATGGAGGGAGTACTTATTTCTGCCTAATCACTTTTGGTGTATCCTACTGATCTCCATTATCACGTATTCACGTCTACCATGCTCAAACCATCCCGTTCAAGAAGATGGGTGTCGTGCTGGGCCGGGCCAGCTCGGCACGGGCTCATCGTGCTTCTGGCCGGGCTGGCCCGACTCGCCTTCGACGAGCTCAGGTACAGTCCATTTACGCTTTGTGCCTGTTTTATGCCGTGCCGGTCCAGGTCCGACCCATTTATACTATTGCTATGAGAGAAAATGACCACGGATTAATTTCTTTCTTTATCTATTTAGGACTTCCTTTTTTCCGGTCGAAACAAAATCCTATTATGTTTAATCTTCTCGATTTCCTTGATTCGGTTACTCCTTCCAGTCATATGCATACAGCCATGCATTTACTCCTTGATTTGCTCACCCACACATACAATGCAAGCGCGCATGGGCTGTTTCAGGCCGTGCTGGGCCGGGCCGCCCATCGTGCCCGATTGGCAGGCGGCCCAGACAACCACGCCGTTCTGACCTAGCCCCTTTATAACAGTTTCGTGCTGGACCATAGGTCAGGCTAAACTGAGCGTGCCTCGTGCCGAATTAAAATGGTCCGATCTATTGCCCACCTCTAACTTAATAGGAATACATATCATACCCCTACTATAATGGCAAAAGTTGCCGTCCTCTCGATCGTTTGAGCCGGCCGGCTGGCTCAGCTCAAATTTTTTTTCGCGTTTTGGTCCTTTTATAAATTACGAATAGGCCCTTCGTGATTTTTTGTAAAGGGAAGATATTTTTCCCTAAAATCACGTTTGGATCCCTCATGCGCTATTTTACGGAAAAAAAAACTCATGTTAAATTCAAATCGTGAACAAGCTATTTTCTAATTTTTCAGGATAGCGGCCAGGTCCAAAAACGTAACAAATAGGTCTTTGCTCCTTACGTTTAGGTTCTTTCTCCGTTTTTCCCGGGAAAAAATGTTTTCGTCGCCAGAAATATTTGTGCAGCTCTATCTCTATATTTTTTTTCCATCTCGATTTCCCATCTTGATCTCCGATATTTTTTAGAACATGTATTATTACTCGGTGAACGCGTAGAGTGTTAGACTCGACAAAAGAAGGTTGTCATCTCTAGTAATTTTTCAACCTTTTCCCTCTAGATAGATACCGAAAAAAAGTATTGACATTTGGATCATTCCGACTGTTTTGCACGAAAAGGACCTTTCGATTTAGTGCAAACGCATATTCACTTTTGTTTTTTCAACCGTTTCGCACGTTTTCTCGATGATTTTTAAAAAAACGCCGACGGAAAAAAACCGAATTTTTTCTCGCGAAAAAAAAACAACGCACGCGACGTATCCTAATATATATATATATATACTCGATTGACGATGCCACTGTGCAAGACATGGAGTCTATATAAAAAACGAGCTAGATTAGGCAAGGTTTGACAGCTAGCCGAGGAGACCGATGGCACCATCATACCTGGCCTTTGTGCAGCACAAATGACAGCCATCGACTGTTCAAGACGTACTGAATCATAGGCATATGCAGCCCGCTGGAAAAAGAAGCTAGGTAGGGTCCTGTGTCTTTCAATGATCGATCGATCATTGCCAAAGTGCCAGTACAACGCCATGCATGCAAGTGCGCAGTGCATTGCGATCGATGCAGAGAGATCTAGCTCATCGCCCGGCCATCCATCTTACTGTTAACCTCATGTTTCCTGCGTTGCGGATGAGCTCCACCTATCTTTTATGATGACATGCGCATGTCAACTCGAAAAGATTTGGGAAAATTTCAACTGAGAAAATTTCTACTTGAGAGGAAAAATCAAATCGCAGACTTTCCATTAGGAAAATTTTATCCGGAGAATTTCAAATCAGAAAAATTTCAAGTGAGGAAAATTTAGAACGGAAAATTTCAATAACTTTATGTTCGAAAACCGTCAATTCAAAAATTTTTGGTTCAAATAAATTTATTTTTGAAAAGTTTCAATTTGAAAAAACTTTCGGCTCGAAAAGTTTCGACTATGAAACTTTCCATTTGAAATGTTTCTGCTAAAAGAAATCGGTTTGAAAAGTTTTGACTATAAAATTTCAAGTTGCAAATTTCAACTAAGAAATTTTCAAATTCGTCCAAAAATTCAACTCAAAAATTTAAACTCAAATAAAAAAATTCAACTCACAAAAAATCTACTCGATTTGGAGGCAGTTTAACGCATTGAGATGCTGTGGAGAAAGCCCTTGCGCCCAGGAATGAAAACACTGGTCTGGGTGTTCTTCCTCTGCTACGCGCGACACCTGTCGCATGAAGAAGCCCTTGCGCTACTAGCGTAGCTACGGACGACCATAAATCAGGGTCTATTTGGTAAAGCTTCAGATTCCAGTTTCACCTGAGATCTGAAACTTGTAGACTAAAATAAAGTGAATTAAGTTTATATTTTTGGTCTAAAATGTAAATAAGATGATTCATCTAAACACTCTTAATATACTTCCAGCTCCAGCTCCACAGATCTATTGGAGCTAGAAATACCTAACTCCACCAGATCCACGAATCTGGAAGGATTGGAGCCCTACCGAACACACCCTCCGTCTTTTCCGTAGTTATTTTCCAATCCATTAATGACTGTGCCATGCATGCAGCGATACAGTACCTGAGTACCTCGCAGCCATGATAGCTGCATATATGCCTCGTACGTGTGATCGATCGTGTGCCGGACCCCCTCGATCGGCCGTGGTGAGGCGCTTGTTCGTTCGTCGTGAGAGACAGCGTCCTTGACGAGTGATCATACGGCCGGCCGGCCGGCTCCGTCGTTCGATCGATGCATGCATGCATGGTCCCGGCCGGCCGGCCGGCGCGGCGACGGTGCATGTGGTGCCCTTGTGGTTTCGTGGTGGTGCCTTTTTTGGGTGGGGCTCGCGTGCTTGCATGCTTCGCGCGCTAGCTAGCTTTGATAGTGCGTGCTGTTTGTGGTCTGGTCAAATTTGCTGGCCTGGATGTGACTTGCTGCCTCAAGGGCACCATGTACGTGCGGTGGGACGAACAAGATCGGTTGACTAGGGCACGAACGTGGTAGTACTAATTAACAAGTAACAACTGCCATGCATACATACGCATCTATGGCTGCCTTCGTTTTGACGGCAAATTGTTACTTCCTCCGTCGCTCTCAACAAGTGTCAGTTCTAGCTTTTAAATTTTATTTTTTTAATGCATGTTACCTTACGGTGAGATAACTTTTAACCGTTTTTCTTTTACATATCCCTACCATTCGTTATTCATAATATTATTTATTATTGTGGAATACTCACGTCATCCGAAAGTAATAAGTGAGCTAATGAAAGATGGCGATTTAATCATTTCTACATGTGCCTTGGTTGAAGTGCAAAATGCTAAAACATCATCTATTTACAAATAGCTATGGAGCAGCTTAATAATTTTCATTGCTGTAGTTGGCAAATTAATCCACATATATACTATATATTAAAGCGGAGAAGATTGCCGGTATTTGAGGTGATCCACGTGTCAGTCCTTGCGATTAGGCCCTCCGGAAAATTAGAAATTACGTTTAGGTCTTTTTGATGGTTTTTTAATAAAATATACCCGAAAAAATATCAAAATTATGTTTAGGTCCCTCCGCAGTATACATTTAGGTCCTCCTGATGTTTTTTAGCGAAACGGAACCCGGAAAAAATAAATTACTTTATGTCCTTCTACAATTAAAAAAACACAGATTCGTCGAAAATTTATAGCAACCCATAGATTCGCCAACAGGTCGTAACCGCGATTTTCTAAAAAAAGCGCAGATTCGTCGAAGATTTATAGCAGCCCATAGATCCACCGACAGGTCCTAACGATCTAATTTTTTAACAAATACAAAAACCGAAAATACGACCAAATTTCTCGAAATACGTAAAAAACAGCCACGGTTTTATAAAAAAACACAGATTCGTCAAAGGTCTACAGTAGCCCATAGATTCGCCGACCGGTCCTAGCCGCGGTTTTCTAAAAAAAACACAGATTCGTCGAAGATTTATAACAGCCCATGGATTCGCCGACGGGTTCTATCGCCTCATTTTTTAAAAATATATGAAAACCGAAAATACGACCAAATTTCTCAATTTTTTCACGTTGCATCATCGTGCGCGACGCAGCGTAGCGCATTATTCTAACTAGCCAGGGTTTTCTAAAAAAACACAAATTCGTCGAAGGTTTATAGTATCACATAGGTTCGCCGACGGGTCCTAACGCAAAAAATAAAAATACAGACAAGATTACATTTATATCCCTCTGCGGATTTCTCCCAAAAACAAAAAAAAACAAATTCACCGACGATTTATAGCGGTCCCAGGTTCGCCGACGGGTTCTAGCGACCTTCTTTTTTTTAAAAAAAACAAGAAGATCGGAATTATGCAAAAAAACAAAAATACATTTGCTTTCTCCCAAAAATAGGAACCGTAGATTCGCAGATGGTTTATAATAGTCCACAGATTCATCGATGGCTTCTAGCGATCTATTTAAAAAAAAAAGAAACACAATAAACTGGAATTACACCGCAAAAAAACAAAAATATGTTTGCTTTCTCCCAAAAATGGGAACCGCAGATTCGCAGACGGTTTATAACAGTCCACAGATTCGCCGATGGGTCCTAACGACCTATTTTTAAAAAAGAAACACAGTAAACTAGAATTACGCCAAAAAATGAAAATATATTTAGGTCCCTCTGCGTTTTTCTTTAAAAAAAACACAGATTCACCGACGGCTATAGCAATCCAAAGATTCGCCGATAGTTTCTAGCAATCTATTTTTTTAAAAAAAAAGAAAATCAAAATTACGCGGGAATTAAGCAAAAAAAAACGAGAATAGGTTTACATACCTCTATGTTTTTCTTTAAAAAACACAGATTCACCGACGGCTCTTAGCAATCCAATGATTTGCCGACGGCTTTTAGCAGACCATTTTTTTAAAAAACCAAGAAAACGGAGGTTACCTCTTTTTTACAGAAATATCCGGCGAACAAAATTTCGCGCGAAACAACATTGCGACCGAATTTCCCGAATTTCACACTACACGTAATGCGCACTACGAAATTTCGCACGACGCGGTGTAGCGCGTGGTACTGGCTAGTTATAATCTAATGGAGTAGTTAACAGCGGCATTTAGAGACTTATGCCTATGACCATTCAAGTTTTATCCGCAACAATATAATGCTGATTTAGTAGGACGTCGAAATTTAAAATAATGCTGCTTTATTTCTCTGCTTTTATCAGATAACTTTACTCTGAACCTAGCCTTGTTATTGTGTGACAATAGTAAGCAATAATCGTGTGACGTGACATGCATGATCGATGCATCTTTTTTTCCCACTTAATTAATTCAGGGACTGTTTGAAAGTGACAACCTTTATTTCTTTTTGGTCATTTGGGTTGGCTATTGTCAACTAGTTAATCAAACATCTCTGTTTGATTGATACATTAAGAGAGATGCATCTGGCTAATGGTGACCTGGATCGAACTTCTTAGTCTTCACAACGCACTTGGTCGCCATCAGTTGCTTCACTAACATGACCATTGGTATTGTGCACATCCTATAGAGTATATATAAATAAGCCATGTGAATCTTATGGTCATATTTTTCGTAGTATGTAGTACACTTCGGAAGGTCCAAATGTTGCTGGTTTTCAGTAGGAGAAATGAAGCAAGGGAAAGAGGGAAATGGTCAATTGGATGTAATTAAGCATGTCAAATCAAAGGGTGCTTTACAGTCATTGGTTTCTTATCAACTTTTGGGTTCTTTTGATTCAATCTTTAAGATTTCTTTCCATCAAAGGTCCATAAATAGTGCTATCAGTAGCACACGGTCTTCTGATGTCTAGTTCTTTGCAAATCCGTGGTCTTGTCCACAACTTTATGGCACTTGTTACTACCAAAATAATGCCAATAATATTTTGAAAAAGAGGGACAATAACCAAGTGCTTTTCATTTAATCTGAAGAAGATTAATCCATTAAATTATTAAAACAAAGGAAAAAAAAGTACCATATTTGCTCTAAAGGGCTATAAATTACCACGTTATTCAAACTACGCTGTCGATTATGCTGCTAAAGAGATGTAGGTATGAGATCTTTTACAAATGTATGAGGAATATAATTGTATTTCCATCATAAATATGAGTTGTATAACGAGTACAATTCTATGTGTACTGTTTGGCTTAAAAAAGAAGAAGCATATGTTTAGATATAAACACATGTAATTACACCGAAAATTTGGTTAGTTTATACAAATTCAAGAGTTTTTGTATGAATTCTAGTAATGCTATATTCCACCCGATACCACCTAGCTGAGCCTACTTCTGCCCACAAGATTCTGAAGTCTTTAAAGTAAGGCAAGGACGACCAAACAGTGTTGAGAATCTCAATCTGAGTGATATGTAAGTTTGTAACAACGTATGAGTAGAGGACTTGACTCGGGAACCTTTATCCCACACAGAGATGAAAACGGTCTGAATATTTTCCATCTCATTCGGATCCAAATCTAGTTAGGATCGGATTTGAGAAGGGATTTTGACGAGGGTTAAAAACTTATTATTTATTTGAGCCTTCAATTATTGGTGACTATACATTGTTAATGGGTCTGCAATACATAAAACTCATAATATATAGAACAAAACTCATCCTTATTCGAATGGTTAGATCTCCTACCAGTTAAGTCAGGATGGTCAAAACTTTACTTCACATTGGTCATCGCCGACCAGTGAAATAGTCACTCTAACCAGTGAACTGATCGGGAACAAGTGGTTACCCCCGCAAATGTCTCCATGCGGAGACTTATCTAGCTGGTATACATAATCATCCGAAAGTTATCTCTGGAAAAGGCACCATTTGGCGAGAAGATACTGTTTAGCGTGAAGACACCTCTCGGCTACACGACTCCCTTTTGGGAACAACTAACGTCTCTTCAACCAAGATAAATAAGAAGCCGATCCACACTGTTAAGGACATATGGAATCTAATCTAATTAGGCAGTGCATAGAAGATCTAATTTAGAATAGACATTCTAAAAGCATCTATTCTGTAATCCATATACTCTGTAAGAGCCGCTTGACTAATAAGGAAGCAATCCCATTCTCCTCATCTTGTTTACTAGGATCACACGATTATATTTTTGTAAGTTCGATTAAGGGACCTCAGGTTTTGAACATCGATAATTGGCGCTAGAAAGAGGGCTTCCAGTGATCAATACAAAGAAATTTTCTACAATGGATTAGGAAAATTGGTTCAATCTCGCCGATTATGCTGATCTTACCGCAGATGATTACCCAATGGAAGAGGAATGTAAGTGTGATTTCTATTCTGAATATATTTTTGAAGCAGAATTAGCAAAAATCGAGGCAGAGGTTGAAACGGAGGAACAATCATCTAAAGTGCCAAAAGGTGAAACTTTCATCACTCCTCTGGCAAATTCGGGGGAAGATACCCATGATGCATGTTCCATGAAAATTGATAATGAATATGCGTCAAAAGGTAGTAATAATCTCCTGAAAAGTTCAATCTCAGAAGATTGTCTCCATGGCATGGATTATACCTCATAATTATATAAAGATGGAGGATTGACGCCTTCTGTCTACTCTGGTTTCTATGCTTGTGCGGTTACTAGTGAGATAGAGGAGCAGCGAGTAGAACGTGAAGAATGTAAAGCTCAGGAAGAAGCCAAAAAACCGCTCAAAATTAATATGAGCGACGCATGATAGAAAAATAAAAATCTATTGATAGGCCAAACGCTTGAACCACAAGGATAAACCAAGCACCTTGCAAAGATTTGAAGTATCTGGAGGACAGCCTCGTCAAGCCATTCCCATTACACCACCACCTCTGAAGGTGGCAGTAAGGGACTTAAACTTTGCTCCAAGTGGTTCACAGGAGGCTACTCCTGTTGAGAGGATTCTATCGAAGGTTAGTGATCGACAACACACTTATATTCGGGTACCTTCAAGATATGCAGGATCAAGTATGCAATCAAGAACACGCGATGTAGACAGGTTCGGGCCTCATCGTCGAGTAATACCCTACTCTTGTGTCGGTGATGATTGAGATCAATGAAGAGATTACAGATCAATAGGGGTATCCCTGATTACAAGGAAGAACTACGAATCTGGGGGGTGACTAAGCTATGGCTTGTGGATAATCTCAGATGAAAACTTGCGCTCTATGCTGGTTTGCTATGGGTTGCAATTGGCTCCTCTTGGCTTGTTCTGGCTTCCAATTGGCTTGTTCTGGATGACGTCCTCCCTGGTTCTTATATAGCGGGCTAGAGTATCGAATCGTAGTCGATGAGGAGTCATTCTGCCGTTATGATCCCCGTATCCTACCTGAACTTCCATAACTGTCGGGTGTGTTCGAGTAGGTCTTCTCGTATCAGGAGTATGATCAGAGCTTTCTCTGCATGAAGATATCCTTTTCACATATACCTTATCCTGCTGGTTCGGGCTAGAGATATGCAAAATATCTTAGTACCGATAAAGATGTATATAGTGTGATTTCTGACTTTACAGCGCATGCCCATATCCCATATTTAGATATTCAATAGTAGCCCCCGAACATCGCTCAGCAGAGGATCCGCTTGAGTGCTTGGTCGATTACTGCCAAACTCGGTTTGGTCGAGTAATGCCTCGCCTGCCCTGGTCGAGCACTTCGAGCAAGTTAGTAATCTCTAAGTATCGAGTAGGTTAAGCGGGGTCGAGCGCCCTGCTACAAGCCTAGCTCGAATGCTTAGGGTAGCCTTACACTGCTTGGTGTTGGCCAGTCAATCTGACTCTGAGTGGAGTTGGAACTGTCGTCAGAAATTCTGAATGTTGAGCAGTTGGAGCATTTATTGCTTACGTCGCGGTGAATACAGTGCCAGCATTCCACTTTTTTTGGCAATCGATGTGCCGTTCGGCGGGAAACGAACCACTGTGTCTGGACACCTTTTAGCTTAGAAATCTTCGGATTTGGAACTGTAGCTTTTCCATACCTTCGTCCCCAGCTTTCCTCTCGAAGCCTCTGTCTTATTTCTTTGAGCCCTTGCATCTCTACACCTTGAGAAATTTCCACTTCCTTAGTTTGTGCCAATGGCTTCTGGTTCCTCTGCCAACCCAAACCCTACCATGCAGTCGAAAAAGGAGGCTACGGCAATGCCTGTCGAGGGGCTAGCCTTTAGCGACGGGACCTATCGACAAGTGTGGCAGACATCCAATACGACGGAGAAGTGTCTCGCGAGAGCTGGAAAAGGGTGGCCTCATCCCTCCTCGACGTTCTTCCATAGGAGGCCTTCTGTCGGTGAGGACTATCTGACTCCTAAAGATGAGGATGACCTTGTAGTTTTTGAATCTTTCTTTTGCTGCGGCCTTAGCTTTCCCCCTTCTGCTTTTCTGTTGGCCATTTTGGACTTCTACGGAATCCAACTTTTTCACCTGAGTCCCAATTCCATTACAATGCTCAGTGTCTTTGCTCATCTCTGTGAGGCCTTTATGGGTATCAAGCCTAGCCTCAATCTGTTTCGCCACTTCTATCATCTGAAGAGGTCGGCCAAAAATGATGTCGTTGGGGGCACTGGCTTCCATCTCCGCAACAATGCTGCCAGTGTGTATATTCTCATGCCGGTGACTTCTTCTTGGCAATCGGACTGGAAGAAGCGGTGGTTCTATATCACCTCGCCGGACACGGTTAACTTTCCTTTGTCTTATCAGCCTTCTTTCCCTGTTTCTACCAACCTCTGGACGATTCCCTCCATCGACGGCGTGGAACGTGCACTGCATTGAGAAGATCGAGGAGATGAGGAAGAGGGGTCTCTCCGGGTGGCATGTCGCTCGAGACTTATTGACGCGGTAATCAAGTCCACTGAAATACCGAGGTCATCTGGCCTGGGAGTACTCTGGGGTCGATGACGCGACCAGAGACAGCTCCGAAGGTAAATGATACTGACCTCTTTTATTGTTCTTTCTCTTTGCCATGACTGGTGGCTGACGGACCACTTTACTGACTAACAGTTTTGTCAGATACGAACATTTCTACTCGATTGAGAAAAATCTTCCATGGGTCATATCCTGGCCCCTTACGCGTAGAGTCTTACTCTCTAGCCAATCCTCAACTGGAGGTATGACCGAGTACTTACCATTGCTGCCGTACCAAGGCATACATCATGGCTTAACTCTTTTTACCCTTTCAGGAAGTTGAGCGCGACGAGCACAGTGAGCTACTCGAGGGAGCGACTATCCTGGATGATGAGCCAGCTCGAGACGGCGGGCATGCATCGGGCTCAGCTCTCATTGGTGTCGGGTTGTCCACGGAGGACGCGGCGCTTGTCATAGCTCCTAGTGAGAGGCGGCAGATTCTGCTCGATCGGGGAGGTCGATGTCGTCGTCGCCCCAGCCATCATCAAAGCGTCGTCGAGTGTCATCTCCGAGGGCTTCTGACCAGGTGACATTCAATCGATCGCTCGGATGCTTCGAGATCACAACTGACGTGATTCGACAGCTCTTGGAGGAACAGTGAGATACTTAGGTTGCAGACGTGCAAAGTCTGGTGGCTGCTCCACAGGTGTCTCCCCAAGAAGATCCTCCATCGACAGGGATAGTTGAAGAGGTGGAGTGACTAATCAATTACCTTACTTGTAACCCGAGTCACTGCTAATATTAGTCTTGTGTGAACGGGCTGCTGCTCCGGTTATCGACTCACTGGTGCCACCGCTCCGACCAGCTGGGCTGATCAAGATGGCAGCCACCGGGGCCAAGCTGGCTCTGTAGAAAACATCTGGCTCGCAAGAAGGCGTACGGGTGAAGTGGAAATCCACGAGGTAGGGTTTACCTATTCAGTTACTCTCCTACGCCTCTATCTCCTCTGAAAGACGTCACATGGGAGCCTCTTGCAGGAAGGGCGCATCCAGCAACATGGCCGAGGGAGCTACTACTGGCTCCTTGTGGCCGCCAAGCCTGATCGACCCGGCTCCGGCTAGCACCTCGCCCTCCCCGAATATGGTTGTAGCTACCCTGGACAGCTCCTTGCCTCCAACGAACATGGCAGCATCCACATCGGATGATGCCCTGCCTTCATCGAGCATAGGCGTGATCATTCCGGCCTTTGAGACATCAGTCGCGGCCACGACTTCACTTCATCCACCTCCTCCAGTGCCCCTCGAATACTGGTCGATCCTGGAGCCGGATCTACAGGTACGTACGCGAACATGCTTAGCCACTCTTTGGCTTTGGGCCTGTTTTTTCTCCTGCTGCCCTCTTAGCTTCTTTTGAATTCCGTCTAGCAGAGTGCTTCGGATACCCTACGGTGCGTTAAAGCATTCTGTGAGCAAGCCAAGCAGCAAAATGCACGACTCGTAGCTTCCTAACAACAAATCACTCGGATGAAAGATGCCGAGCCGACGCAGAGGTAAAGGAGTTGAGGAGTGCTCTAGCTGAGTCTAAGGTGAGGGAGCAGAAGCTGACAGCGGAAGCGGAGACACTAAAAGCTAGGAACTCTTCACTGGACGCCACGTCCACCAAGACCAAGATCGACCTGGCCAAGGCAGAGGTGGACTTGAAGATGGTCGAGAGAGAGAAGGCTGCAGCAGGCATAGCGTTAGCCACTCTGTAGTCGAGGACTCTCCACCACATGACCACCTCGGCTCATCTTGCATCGTCATCCCTGCTTGGCATGATCAATTCCCATTATCCGAACCTGAACCTTGCGTGCCTGGAGGATGGTTTTGCCTGCGAGGATGGCAAAATCACCGACATTATCAAGTCCTTCAGAGATCAGGCCGAGAGGTTCATGGATGGATTGGAACTATCCCTTGATAGCGAGCTTGAGCGAAGCCCTTAAGCTCCTTGTATTGACGCTACAATCTTTTTTGATAAAACTGCTAACTGTCCTGCTTGTCCATGCGTGTCTTGCCATATGGTTCCTTGTCGATAAAACAAAAGAGACATGAGTGGATGCAGATCCGACTAGCACTTGTAGGCCTACACTCACACTTTGACTGTTCCTGCACACACGACTTAAGAGAAATTGTTAAACTCCTAAGCCCCCGAGCTTGCACCCGAAGAGGCTGTGCATAACCTTCGTGCCATGTAGACAACATTAAGAACTACATGATTTTTTGCCAGCCTTTATCGACCGTATGGCTTAGACTACGTAGCGAACTTAAGCTTTATCGAACAGCGTATGTAGAACTGACTAGAGGCCTCGTCTCCCGCTGGCCGCTGAGCGTTAAATGTCTGACTATATGGTGCTCGTTTGCACATAGGATAGAATTGCTCGTCATCGGGTTCAAGCATGGACGCACTTTGGCTTCGTTCGCTGACCGGTTAAGCGTGAAGTCGAGTAAATACGAACAAAGGAATTTGCATTTATTTAAATTCATAATAATAATTCTCGCCTACAGTGTGCTCCGCTTGATAGCCATATCGACCAGGGGAAAACTGACAAAGGGCAAAAATTTAGACAAGGTATCAAATTAACTGTGTACCGTGTATTGAGTTACCTATAGCCCTCGACTCTCTATTCGATGAGACTATCGGGTGGGGAGTAGAGTATAGCCAACGTCATGCTACAATTATGCTCTCGACCTCTACTCGATAGCTAGATCGAGGTGTCAGCGGAGCGTTAGTCTTGCGCATCTATCATTACTCCTGGTCCCTTACTCGATGAGTGTCTCGAATCGTGGACGGGGCTTAGCAGAGGTGAGAGCTTGAATAATGCCAATCTTCGACCTCTTACTCGATAGTTGGTTGCAATAGGTAGACATGAATGTCTTCAAAAAACAACCCTTGGCCATACGCCTCGGTGGCCGACCCCCGGGCGTACTTGGTGGAGTTTCATGCTTAGCGGGAACATGACGTGGCCCACAACTTCCTTCTCGATTACACCATCGAGGAGGCAGTTGGGCGTAAGTGTCACGTCCAGCATCCTTTGGTTGTACGCACCGAGTGCACAAGCCCCCGAGCGCACTGATAAGGCTTAGCACTGCTTTAATTACTCACAATTGCTGCAGCTGTCACGTTTTTTGGTCTTTGCATGGCCCATCATCACTTGGCGTCTCTTCGTCTTCCGCATTTATGCGAGGATATAAAGGAACGCCTCATAAACCAAAACCGACGCGGACTCCCATTGGTTCGCGACGTCTAGCCTGACTCACTCCTCGGCCTATAAATAGGCGGGAGTTCGCGGTTACTTGGCATTGCCTTCTTCTTGCTTTGGCCTTGTAACATATTTATCTTTTTTCAAGACATCTTCATGGCCTCCTCACCGCCTCCTTCTCCCTCTTTAGAGATCCTCGAGGGGCCTCCTACTCGAGAGGTTTCCCTTGGGATTTCTCCTGCTCCTCCTGCCACGGGGCCCTCGCTGCCCACCATCATTGTCCTTTCCGAGGACAGGGATGATGAGATCGATTGGGACGCAGTCGAGAAGGAGGTTTGGCCCGAGGAGGATGAGGAGGAGAAGATCGACTGGACAGCCATCGAGAGGGAGGTGTGGCCCAAAGAAGATGAGGAGGTGACGAGCAGGCTGCGCGTCGCTTCCCCACAAGACCATGCAGCTTCTGCTTCCTCTGCGAGGGTCGCTGCCTCCTCCAACACCAGAGGAGAAAGAGGTGAGGTCGCCGGTGCTAGCGGCGGAGGTGAAGCTCAATACAGCTTCATCAGTCCGGCGCTTGCTCGCCCTTCAGTCCATCACAATGGTGGCCGCGAGCATTTGGTGGCACAGGGGGTGGGTCTGTTCCCACCAACCAGTCGACGCCCGCTCGCCTCCTCTTCCAACCCACACCAGCGAGGCCGTCGACCCATTCCGGGGACCATCAGCTGCTTGCCCATGAGCGAGGAAAAGAAGAGGTGAGACACCTTCGATGGCAAGTAGCTGTAGGGTGCCTTAGAGAGTTTTGTCTGTAAAATATAATTGGAACATTTTGTTAGTACTGTAAATAAAACGACATTTACTTACCTGGTGTTTTTTGTTCTGTTTGATCTTTGTCTATGCGACGTTTTTCTTTCTTTCACGTACGGAATTTCCTTAGCTAATCGATGTTCCATAAGTTCTCAAGTATCACACCGTCTGCTGTAGATAGCCACACCGATTCTGACCGAGTAGCCTCGACTACAACATAGGGACCTTCCCACTTGGGCGATAATTTGTTGCGATTATCTTGCTTCTGTACCTTTCATGGTACTAAGTCTCCAACATCAAGTTCTCTTCCTTGGATTTTTGCGTTGTGGTATCTTCGCAAGGCCTGTTGATACTTGGCTGCTCGAATGGATGCTCGATCTCTGTACTCTTCGAGTAGATTTATGTCACTTGCTCATTCTTGTTCTTGTTCCTTTTCAGAGTAGTTCTCCACTCGAGGTGATTTGAATGTTAATTTAGTCGGAAGCACTGCTTCTGCTTCGTAGACCAAGAAAAATGGAGTCTCACCGGTGGCTCGACTAGTTGAGGTTCGAATGGCCCATAGCACCGAGGGAAATTTTTTTGCCCATCGAGTCGAGTAAGCTTTTAGCCTATCGAATACGCGGGTCTTAATTCCCTATGAGATCATGCCATTAGCGTGCCCGACCTAACTGTTACTCTGAGGATGAGCAACAAAAGTGAAGCAGAGTTTGATTCCCAGTTCTTCACAGAAGACTGTAAAACACTTCTTTTGAACTGGCTATTGTTATCGGTAATTACTCGATTCGGGATGCCAAATCAAGTAACAATGCTCCTCATGAATGTCTTGGCTGCCTCTGAGGTGATGTTCCTGACGGGTTCGATCTCGATCCACTTGGTGAACATGTCAATTGCCATGAACAGGAATTTATAACCTCCTTGGGCTCTCAGGAACGGACCCAAGATGTCCAAACCCCAAACGGAGAAGGGCCAAGACAGAGGAATAGTTTGTAGGGCTTGGGCTGGTTGGGTGGTTTGCTTATCAGAGAATTGGCGACTTCAGACTTTTTTCACCAAATTTCATAAGTGTCCTGAAGGGCAGTTGGCTAGTAGAACCCTTGCCGATAAACTTTTCCAACTAGAGTGTGGTAGGACGCATGGTTGCCACAGATGCCTCCATGAACATCGAGCAATATTTTATTGCCCTCTTCCTGAGTGATGTACTTCATCAAGATTCCGTTACTCCCTTTCCGATAGAGCTTGCCATCTACCAATGCGTATAGTTTGGACTTACGTGCAATTTTCTCGACTGAGGCATCATTGTCAGGGATCTCTCGACCTTTGAGATAGGCCCGAAATGATGTCATCCAGGTTGACTCGCATTCAAGTAGTGCAGCTTCCGTGTCTACAAGTTCGACCTCGCTGACTCAACCAGATTGCTGGTCGAGTTGGGCAGCATCTGCTTCTCGCGCAGAGACAGATGGTTTGTGGAGTTTCTCAACGAAGACTCCCAAGGGTGCAGGTGAACGGAATAAACCGAGCCTGGCAAGTTCGTCGGCCATAGCGTTATCACTTTGCCGGATGTACCTTCCCTCGAGGCCTTCGAACTTGTGCTTCAGCTTGCGGACCTCGTTCAAGTATGCTGCCATGTTGTCATCTAAGCACAGGTATTCTTTCTGACTTGGTTTACGACTAGCTGTGAGTCCCCTTTCATGAATAATCACCTGATTTCTAGTGCAGCGGCTATCCAAAGCCCGTTGACCAGTCCCTCGTATTTTGCAACGTTATTCGAAGCTTAGAAATCGAGTTGTATGACATATTTAAGTTTCTCACCTATCGGGGATTTAAGCACGATGCTAGCCCCTGAGCCTTGAAGCGTGAGCGAGCCATCGAAGAACATCATCCAGTGATCATCAGGGATCCTAGCTTCTTTTTCCTCGACGTGGGTCCATTCCGCGATGAAGTCCGCCAGAACTCCTGATTTGACGTTGGCTCTTGGTGCAAAATCGACTTTGAACTCATTGAGCTCGACCGCCTAGTGCGCGATTCGCCCTGTTGCTTCTCGGTTGCGCAATACATCTTTGAGCGAATACGTGGTCATCACCATAATCTTGTGCGCCTAGAAGTAGTGCCGCAACTTTCAGAAAGTCATCAAGATGGCGTATATCATCTTCTGTATCTGAGGATATCGCAATTTGGCACCATGCAGGACTTCGCTCACGTAATACACCTGCTTCTGGATCTTGGCCTTTTTTTCGAGGCAATCCCGTTCGACCACCAGGACCGTGCTTACTATTTGGGGGTAGCTGCAATGTAAAGAAAGAGCTCCTCTTTTTCGTTAGGTGAAACCAAAATTTATAGAGATGATAAATACCTTTTTAGATCTTGAAAGGCTTCTTTGGCCTCCTTGGTCCACTCGAAGTTGTCGTGCTTCTTGAGCAACTTGAAGAAAGATAGGCCTTACTCGCCCATCCGAGACATGAATCGACTAAGGGAAGCAATGCATCTTGTAAGCTTTTGTACCCCTCTTAGCGTTCGTGGAGGGCACATCTGGTTTACCGCCTCGTTCTTGTGTGGGTTGGCCTCGATGCCTCAACTAGACACTAGGAAACCGAAAAGCTTGCCGAACGAGATGCCGAACGTGCACTTCTCGAGGTTAAGCATCATTCAATACTTCCTGAGGTTGTCGAATGTTTCGCCGAGGTCGTCGATTAGAGTGCCTCTGGTTTTCGATTTTACTACGATGTTGTCAACGTACGCTTCTACATTACGCCTAATTTGGGACTTCAAGCAGTTTTGAATACAAATAATGATAATTCTATGGCAAATAAGATTTCAAACCAAAAGGCATTTTTACATAGCAGAATACACCGAACGGAGTAAAGGTGGTTTTCTTTTCGTCCTTCACGGACATGCTGATTTGGTGATACCCCGAATAGACATCTAGAAAACTTAGCAATTCACAACCTACGGTGGAGTCCACTATCTGGTCTATGCGAGGGAGAGGGAAAGGGTCCTTAGGACACGCCTTATTGAGGTCGGTGTAGTCGACGCACATCCGCCACTTGCCGTGGCCTTCTTTACAAGGACCGGGTTTGCCAGCCAGGTTGGGTGACAGACCTCTCGGATGAAGCCAGCTTTCAGGAGTTTGCCGACCTCCTCTTGTATGGCTTGCTTTCGATCCTTTGTGAATCTATGCTGCTTCTGCACCACGGGCTTGGCGCTTGGTTCCACAGCCAATCGATGCTCGATCACCTCCTTGGGGACTCCGGGCATGTCGGACGGTTGCCATGCAAACACATCGTGGTTTGCCCGAAGGAAAGTGACAAGCACGAGTTCCTATTTGGGGTCGAGGTCGATGCCTACCTTGACCATCTTGGATGGCTCCGTGGGTCGAGAGGGATCGCCCTGATGTCTCCACTGGTCTTCTTGCCCTTCTTATCGTCGTCGACTTGGTTGTCTACGGCACTGTTAGATGAGGAAGCCTGATCATTATCTCCGGATTTCTAACGCTTAGCTCTCTCGTCGCTGGCGCTGGCTGTCGATCTACCGAGATGCTCAGCCATCTCCAAGCTTTTCTTATCGCACCTGACCGCCGCGCGTTGGTCTCCCTTGATTGTGAGGACTCCCTTTGGTGCCGGCATCTTGACTGTCTAGTATGCGTAATGCACCATCGCCCTAAATTTGGCTAGCATTGGGCGGCCTTGGATCACATTGTATGCGGTCTCGAAATCCGCTACGTCAAAGAGGATCTTCTCAGTACGAAAATTATCCAGCGCGCCGAATGTGACTGGCAGCTCGATCTGGCCCAGTGGGGTCAATAATGAGTGCGAAGTTATGCCATGAAACGGCTCGGCTCCGGCTTTTATCTCGGTCCGGGGAATTCCCATGTTATCTAGTGTCTTCGCGAAGATGAGGTTCAGCGAGCTTCCTCCATCGACTAAGGTTCGGGCAACCTTGACGTTCACGATGGTGGGCTCGACCACCATAGGGTATTGACCTGGATGTGGGACCGTGGTCGGGTGATCTGACTGGTCGAAGGTGATCGGTCCTCTGACCATCTAAGAAATTGGGGCAGAGATGGCCTCTCTCTCGACTGCCTTATATTGTCTCTTGGACTCGTACGTGGCAAACCTCCGAAGATGTGTGCTAGCTTATGCTCAGCTCCCTGATATTCGGGCTTGTCGTCCTCGAGCTTGTCTTTAGCTTGCTCGATGCTGTGTTCGGCGAGAGCGGCCTTGAGCTTTTCCTAGACCTTCTTGCTGATCACTTGGCACTCCTCAAAGTCGTGCTTGTTCGAGTGATGGACGGGGCAGTATTTGTTTCCCCCACGGCTTCGGCCTTTGTTGTCGTCTAGATTGCACGTTTTTTCTCTTTCGACTGTAGCTACGGTGGAGTCACCCTTGCGCTTCTCCTCGCGGCTCTTGTTCCTCTTAGCCCCTTGCTTGGACGACTCGGGCTTGTCGCTACCAAGCTTTGGGGCGTCAAGGTGGTCTCGGGCTTCGGCACGGATGGCGTACTTATCCGCCAGCTTGAAGAGTTTCTTAGTGGTTCTGATCTTTCGGGTGGCGAGTTTGCCCTTCAGATCTCCATCCTTAACCCCATTCTAGAAGGCAACGATCACTGTCTCATCCGAGATGTCGGGGATCTGGTTCTGTTTGTTGCTGAATCATCGAATGAAGCTACGCATCGACTCTCCTGGCTTCTGGACTAGCCGATGCAAGTCATTGCGTGTTCCAGAGCGTTCATGCGTGCCCTGAAAATTGACAATAAACTGGGCCCGCAACTCAGCCCATGATGATATGGATTAAGGTGGGAGGTTGAGTAGCCAGGACCTGGCTGCCCCATCGAGAGTGGTGAGCAGATAGTTGGCCATTACCTTCTCGATGCCTTCGGCTGCTCTCATAACTGTAGTATAGATTTACAGCCATTCAACAGGGTTAATTTTCCCTGAGTACTTCTTGACCGGACCAGGCTTGAACTTGTCCGGCCATCTGACCGCATGCAGTGCTGGGGTGAATGCCTTGCACCCCTCATCAATGTCTTTCGGGGTTATCTGGCGTTGTCCTCTGCGCGCATCTTGCCAAGGGGGAACCTGTGTCGCTGTGAGCGAGCGGTCCTTCGTGGGCGAAGATTCGCCCCAGCGTGCATGTCGCACTGGAGATTGACCTCTCAAGGACGTGGACTCATTGTCCCACCAGTCGCGGTCTTCACGATCTCGCTCTCCCCGATATCCTTGGCAGGGGTTCAAACGAACCGTTCTAGAGTTGTGATGGCCAGAATTAGCCACCGCTGATCGTGCTACCCGATGACTATCATGAGACGGTCCTGGTAGATGGCTCTGGGCGCGTTGTCGATTTGGCTGCCCGAACCTCGAGTTGCCTGCTCGAGCAATCTGAGCTTGTGCTGCATCGAGTAGCGTCTTCATCTGGTCGAACATTGGCGTCATAGGGTTGGTCGGGTCCAACGGTGGGAGAGACTTCAATAGCATGTGAGCACATTGGACGTTAGCCTCAGGGGTACTGAAGATGTTGCCGGAGTGGCTCTGGCGGGATGCTGCTGCTAAAACACGGCCAGGTGCACCATTGTGGTCGTGCTGCCAAAAAGTCTATTGCCCTTGGAAACCTGGCACCTACGGATGAGGTGTCGTTGGATTGTCAAGGTTGAGATGCTTTGACAATTTGGTCGTGATCCCTACAGCGGCTGCGGCTGTTGGATCACGGCGATGGTCCGCCATGCCAGGAGTGACGTCATCCACGGTTGCATGCACTATGGCGGCTGCCGCCCCCTGATCTCAAGGTGTGCAAGGTGGGACGCGGTCCTCCTGGTGTGGAGTACATGGACCCCGGGTATTCGCATGGCAGGCCGTGAGGAACACCCAAGAGGGGATGGGCCGAGCCGACTGCGTAAAGATGGGTATCACCTGGACTGCTACCTACGTGCTCAACAAGGAAACTCTAAAGATAGTAACCAACCTTGATTAAGTAGGATATGATGGTAATCCTGGTTGTTGCCATATTCAACAGATAAGGATAGAGATAGAATTTTCATCTTGTAACCAATCGGGGATCTTCCTTGTAACCGTCCCCCTACTATATAAAGGAGGGGACGGGGAACCTCATTCAAGACATTCCACACACGATCTCACGATCAATCGAACCCATAATCATACACATAATCCCAGAGCATAGGACTAGGGTATTATCTCCTCCGCGAGAGCCCGAACCTGTATAATTCCTGAGTCTTGTGCTACCGTTGAGTTTGGATCCAGCGCCTAGCCCTATATTCATTATTCCCGACAATAAACGTCGACATTTGGCACGCTAGGTAGGGGTTGTGCTAAGATCAATCTTGTCAAGCTCGATGGCCGTCGTCAACGGAGTTGCTGTCACATTCGTTCCTACCCAGGCTTTTCACTTCGGGAGCTTGGACTTCATCGCCGACAATCTCGGTAAGCTTGCTTTCTCGGACTCGGACCAGATCCAATTTGGGAGAGATCCCATTGCTCCTTCATCTGGATTACCGCTCGAGTTAGGGAATGTCACGGCCATCTGCCCACGAGTAGTAAGCCGGGGGCTTTCTCTCCGATTCAGATACGGTAAGGATCCGATCAAGGATGGATCCCAGGTGGTGGGCGTCATTAGCAGTGCCCCGCTCAGATTTGGAGATCAGCTTGATCTATCTCCTTTCTGCTCCTCTGACTCGAAAGCTGAGTTAGAGAGCAGTGTAGGAAGTTGCCAGGGTTTCGGCGACATCTATATGATCGAAGACCCGTGGACTGAGGCCCAGCACCAAAAGGATGCAGAAGAAGCCACGGAGGCAGATCACCTTCGTTGTGAGGCCCAGGAGGCGTGCGCGAAGTCTCTTCAAGCCCGAGTTCGCAATGTCAATGAGGACATTCTGCAGGCAAAAATAGGGTTCTAAGCTGTCTTTCATACGCCACAGCAGAACATTGTGGCCTCCAAGACACTCCTCGACACCTTGGGACTAATGTTCGGGCCCAACAGCCCAGCTGCCCTGATCGTGGCTCAAGTTAAGGCCATGGTGATGGCGGCAGCGATTCAGTACAACCAGGAAGATCCAGCAGAGAAGACGCACTCCCGTGCTCGCACAGCCACTCAGACTGCCAGTAGTCATACCACCCGTAGTCGGTCCAGGTGCAGTCGGCATGAGCTTCATCGTGGCGAGGATGCCCACCAGAGTATCAACCGCGACCTCAGCTTGGACCTTAACGTTAGGCGGCGTGAGTGGGAAGATGATGAACGTCGCTGGCGTGAAGACGACTACGAGCGTTTTGGCATCGACCATGATGACCGGGATAACCGCAACGATCGGCGTGGCAACTGCGACGATCGCAAGGATCACCGCCCCTGTGGCCGACGTGACGACAACGACCGTCAAGTTAGAACTCCGCCACGTTGGTCTCCGCCATGGCATCATCACGGATCCATTGATGGGGTCCGCGCATTCACCGCTCGTCTTCGCCGAGTGATGTGGCCCGAAGGTTTCAACCCTAAAGGCATTGTCAAGTTCGATGGGGAAAGGGACCCAAAGGCTTGGCTGTAGGAGTATGCCCTTGCAGTCAAGGCGGTCGGAGGCGACCACAATGTGATGGCGAATTACTTGCCGGTCACGCTCACCCCATTGGCTCAGGCTTGGCTCACGGGACTTCCAAAAAATTCTATAGATTTTTGGGAAGATCTTTGTGAGCAATTCATTACTAACTTCCAAGGCACCTACGAGAGGCCTGAAACTCCGTGGGACTTGTACCAGCTTCATCAGAAGAAGAATGAGTCTCTTCGGGAGTTTATCCAGTGCTTCATGCAGAAGAAGAACATGATTCGGGATGTCTTAGAAGCAGTCGTCATAGCAGCTTTCCAGAAGGGAGTCAGCGATGCCGACTTGATTAAGAAGATGTCCCGGAAGCCGCCAACTACTGTGAAGGAGATGTTCGCTTTAGCGGACCGCTACACCACGGCCTCGAATGCCCTGGCCGAGTGCCAAGATGATCGTCCGCGGCAAAAGGACATGAAAGACCACGCTGAGTCCTCCAAGCAGAAGGACAAGAAGCGGAAGGGTGAGGAGCTGGTCGCGGTAGCTGAGCGCGATCGGCCCCGAGCGCTGCGGACAGATGATATGACAAGGTGATGGATGCGATCTATCCTTTCCATCCTAAAGGGAAGCATGCAGCTAAAGATTGCTTCACCTTGAGAAGGTTCGCCCGAGAAAGCAATAAGTGACCGGACTAGGATAAAGGTGAGGTAGACAAGAAGCAGGACCCCCTTGAAGGTGATGAAGGTGACTACCAGACAACCGAGCACGAGCTCAACTACATATTCGGGGGCTCGGCTGCATATGAGTCAGGAAGGAGACATCCCAGCTAGGAAGCAGGCCAAGTCAGGTATGAAGCCTGACGAGAGAGTCAAGAAGGTGATACTTGACCCATCCAACTCGACCCAGTCGGCTTTGATTGGGATAGGGCTTGATCACAAATAGGAAGACGCGCTCGTCACCTTTCTTCGGGCAAACCAGGATATTTTTACTTAGAAGCCATCTAATATGCCTGGTGTCCCTAGGGATGTGATCAAGCACTCTCTCAATGTTGATGAGAAGGCGAAGCCTATCTAGCAGCAGCTCTGGCGGTTCGCGCAAGATCGCCGTGACGCTATTAGGGAGGAGACCACTAAACTTTTAGCTGCTGGTTTTATTAAAGAAGTATATCATACCGACTGGTTAGCGAACCCAGTTCTTGTTCGCAAAAAAAATAAAAGTTGTCGCATGGGTGTTGATTATACCGATCTCAATAAGGCATGCCCAAAGGATCCATTCGGGTTGCCTCGCATCGATCAGGTGGTGGATTCAATTGCCGGGTGTAACCTCTTGAGTTTTCTAGATGCCTACTCGGGGTATCACTAGATCAGATTGAAAGAGGAAGACTGCATCAAAACCACGTTCATCACCTCGTTCGGGGCTTTCTGCTATGTCACAATGCCATTCGGGTTGAAAAACGCTGGCGCAACCTATCAGCGCGCGATACAGTGGTGTTTTCACACTCAACTCGGACGCAACGTGGAAGCATACGTGGACGATGTCATTGTCAAAACTCATGTAAAAGAGGACCGCATCTCTGATTTGGCCGAGGCATTTGAAGCCTGAGGGCCTACAAGATTAAGCTCAACCCCGAGAAGTGTGTCTTCGGAGTCCCTTCGGGAATGTTACTCGGATTTATCGTGTCTCATCGCGGTATCGAGGCAAACCTGGAGAAGATTAGTGCCATCATGAAAATGAAACCCCCAACTTGCCAGAAGAACATCCAGAAGCTCACAGGATACATGGTGGCACTCCTGAAGAAGCAAGGTAACTTTCAATAGACTCCTGAGGCACAGTAAGCTTTTGAGGAGCTCAAGACATTCCTGATCACTCCTCCGGTACTGGTTTCACCGATGCCCGAGGAACCCCTTTTGCTTTACATAGCGGCAACGACTCATGTAGTCAATGCTGCAATTGATGTGGAGCGAAAAGAGGCAGGACACCTGCAGAAGGTTCAACGCCTAGTTTATTTCATCAGCGAGGTACTGGGCGAGTCCAAGGTGCGGTACCCTCAAGTACAAAAGCTATTGTATGCCGTACTGCTTACCTCTCGCAAGCTTAAGCACTATTTCCAAGAACATTTGATTTTGGTGGTTACTTCTTTTCTGATTGGAGACATACTCCACAATCGGGAAGCTACTGGGAGAATCATGAAGTGGGCAGTCGAGCTCGGAGCCTTTGAAATCTCCTTCAAGCCACGAACTGCCATCAAGTCTTAAATACTCGCTGACTTCACCGTCGAGTAGGTAGAATTGTAGAATCCCACAGCTGTTTAGGAGCTCGTGTACTAGACAATGTACTTCGATGGTTCCCTCATACTCAGCGGCGCGGGGGCTGGTGTAGTGCTCATCTCTCTGACAGGGGAACGCCTGAAATATGTTCTTCAAATTCACTTCCCGGCATCAAACAATGCTACCGAGTACGAGGCACTCATCCACAGGCTCTGTATCGCCATATCGCTCGGTATCTGATGATTGACAGTTCGCGGGGACTCGCAGCTGGTTATCAACCAAGTGCAGAAGGATTGGTCGTGCATCGGAGACAATATGACTGCGTATTGCCAGGAAGTACGCAAACTGAAGGACAAATTAGATGGGTTGGAGCTCATTTATGTGCTCCATCGAGATAATAAAGCAGCGGACGAGCTCGCAAGATTAGGGTCCAGTCGGGCAACAGTTCTGGCTGGCGTATTTGTCGAAGAACTTCATAAACCCACGATAAGCCGATAGCAGGAGTCGGGCAAGTTAGAGGAAAAGGTGGTCGAGGCGGAAGTTTTGGTTATCAACCCTGATTGGACAACTCCCTGTCTGGATTATCTGTTGAAGGACAAGCTTCCTGAAGGTTGCGTGTAAGCAGAGCGCATTACACGCCGAAGCAAAAGCTATGTGGTGGTCGGAGAGGAGCTTTTTCGGAAGAGTGCCTCCAAAGTTCTAAGGCGGTGCATATCAGAGTTAGAAGGGAAGAGTCTTCTCAGAGAAATCCACTCAGGAATTTGTGGACATCATGCAGCGTCAAGTACCCTAGTTGGAAAGGCCTATCGTCAAGGTTTCTTATGGCCGATTGTCGTAATGAATCTGTAAGACATCGTCGCACATGCAAAGGTTGTCGGCTTTTCTCGGCAGATTCACGTCTTGGCAGGCGAGCCGCTGACGCTCCAATTACCTAGCCATTTGCAATCTGGGGGCTCGACATGGTTGGACCCCTGAAGAAGGCTCAAGGTGGTTGCACTCATCTCTTCGTCGCCATCGACAAATTCACGAAGTGAATAGAGGCCAAGCCAATCGCCACGATCACAACGGCCAAGGCTAGAGAATTCTTTCAGAAAATTGTGGTCAGATTTGGCGTACCGAATAGGATTATCACCGATAATGGCACTCAATTTAGAGGCGGAGAATTTCAAGATTAGTGCGATGAGCTCGGCATTAAAATCTATTTTGCTTCCATGGGTCATTCCCGAAGCAATGGGCAGGTCGAACGGGCCAATGGCATGGTGCTACAAGGATTAAAAGCAAGGATATTTGAACGTCTCAAACCATATGCTACGCGATGGGTCAAAGAATTGCCTTCAATGCTCTCGGGGCTGAGAACTACCCCCAGCAGGGCAACTGGACATTCATCTTTTTTACTGGTGTATGGTTCAGAGGTGGTCTTACCTACCGAGTTGGAATTCGGATCCCCGCAGGTTCGGAACTACAAAGAAGCCGAGTTCGAGGAAAACCGGCTAGAATATCTTGACCAACTGGAGGAGGCCAGGGACGTCGCTGTAATCCAGTCGGCTAAATACCTTTAGGGCTTGCGTCACTATCATGATCGAAACATTCGAGGCCGCGCTTTCTCTAAAGGAGATCTAGTTCTAAGAAAGAATCAGAAAATCGAGCATAAACTCTCCCCAAGTTGGGAAGGCTCTTACATCGTTGATGAAGTGACGCGCCCGGGGGCTTACAGACTCAAGCGTGAAGACGGCGTGGTTGTCAGCAACACATGGAACATAGAGCAGCTACGTCGCATTTACACTTAAATCTTGTACTCAATCATGTTATTATGAATAAAGTTTTTCTTGACTTGCTACTTAGTTGATTCTCAACTAAGCAGTAAGTCGGGGGCTACACCTAACAGTGTTGCGCATGCGCAGACCTTCTTCTGAGTTGTTTCTGCTTCTTTTTCTTAATGATTGCGACTGCGTCTGAGTGCGCTAACTCCGAGTAGTGAAACTCTGACCCCATGAACGGCAAACTCTAGTCACTCAAAGCGCGTGCCTGGGAGAAAGAGCCATGAGCCGACTCCCGACACCCAATGGCTAGACTAGTCGGGCAGAGTGCTTAAACGAAAAGAGATAAACCACTTGGACGAATTCAAAAGTTAGTAAGGAAAAAAGAGTAGGTAGCATTAAAATTATATATATAAGATCAAACATTGTGTCCGAGCGAATATGTTTTTTACATCGTCTAAATTTTACATATATATGATTCTAAGGCAGCTAAACCTAGGCGCGGCGTGCGCGGCCTAATGCCTCGACGATGGTGTTAGCGACCTTGGCGATGGCCGGGACAGCCTCGGTCAGGGGGGCGACGGTGGCAACGTCGTGGGTGGTGGCCTCCTGCTCAGCGACCTCAACCAGAGCAAGGTCGTAATCGGCACAAAGCTCGATGAGGAAATCCTCTTCGTCAGTAGGCGTCGCCGGTGCATCATCCCCGAAGTCTAAGACCAGCTCCGCTGCTGGAGGCGGAGGCGGAGCTACTTCATCGGCAGACGCAGTGGAGCGAGAAGGAGATGCCATTGGAGATTTCCAAAAGAAATCGAAGACTACTGGAGAAACAAAGATTTGGAAGCGGGTGATCACTCTTGTGGCGGTGACGCCCTTATATAGCTAGAGCAAAGAGGTCAAAACGGCTCTGAAGGCGTGCTGGCATGGGAATCTGAAACGGTCCCAAAGATGTGCTGGCGCGGGAAGCCGAAGTGACCTCGAAGACGTGCTGGCATGGGAAACCGAACCGGACACCAACAGTGCGAAAGCCTTAATTCAAAAAAGATCTCTTGGGACGCGACAAGGCATTTAGGCTAAAAATTAATTCCTTGAGAAGTGAAGTAATTACAGCCAAGATTTACATGTGCATTACACAGGACTCAAGTCAAGGTTTTCTACTAAAGTGGAGGACGTGTCCTTAACTTCATAAAAAAGGGCGGCAACTTGATCATCATTGACGGTGCAGGCGAAGTCCTCCTTGACAGCCTCAAGATCCACTCGGGGATAGAAGGACTTCACCATTGCCAAAGCCTAGCTAGCGCTCGTGGTCGCCGTCTCCTGTATGTGGGTCCTAAGCTTCTCGGACCCCTCTGTCAGCCACAAGATGGCCTCATTCTCGTTGCTCGGTCCAGCCTCTCCAGGGCACAAGAACTTCACCATTACCTTAGAGGCTTCGCGGTGCTTGGTTCCATGGACTTGACCCTCTTGCTAAGAACGCAAAACTATGCATGCGCCTTTTTCTTATATTCTGCAAGCAAGTCGGATCATCACCAAAGGTGTTATAATTGTGATAAAGGTAAAGCCGAGTGAGGAAACAAACCTTCCAGTTCCCACCCCAGCTTCTTCGAGTTGGTCCGAGCCTGGAACTCAGAGTCCTTCAGCGCCCTGAGCTTCTCTTGAGACACTTTGAGTTCCTCCTAGAGACCCGTGATTGTTAAGTCCCGGGCTGAAGCAAGGGAAAAGAGTTAGAAGACAAGCAATCAAAATTCTGCAACAAGACGATTGAGGAAACACTTACATCGAAGGGAGCCCACCAGGTTCAATTTCTCCTCTTCCAAGGTCTGAACTTGGGCCAAGAGCTTTTGCAGCTCAGTTTTGCCCTCATTCCTGACCCGCTCGAGCTCAGCCCTGCTCTCGGTAGGGACCCGCTCCAGGTCGGCTTCGTACTCCCGCTGCAGCTTGATCTTCGTAAGTACTTCCTGGAGAATTGCATCCCTTTTCTCAGAACGGTCTCCCAGGACCTAAAGATTACAAGAAGAAGATTAATGAAGACATGGCACTTACGGCGGGCAAAGAGAAGGAAGGGGCCAATAACTCACCTGGACCAGTCGGGTGCACTCGAGGGAATGCTCATAGAGCTCCCTCCTCACCTTCTCCTCATCCTTATCGCCAAAAGCCTCCCATTCATCCTCCTCATTGTGAAATACGATTCGCAGCGGAGGCCGGGGACTAGGGGGAGGTCACAGGGGTTCTCGAAGAATTTCCTCCACCAGAGGTGAGGAGCAGGTGGCGAGCTCTGGGGCCATCGGCCTTGTGGCTGGCTCAGGCAGGGTGCGCGGTGGCGACGAAGGTGTCTTCGATTCGAGAGCCTCCTTGACGTCCCCGGGTTTGGATCCTGCAGTTGGCAAGGCCGTCTTGGCCTGATCTGGAGTCGCCTTGGCATCCCCGGGTACAGAGGCAATCGGCAAGGCAGTCTCGCCCTAATCTAGAGCTGCCTCAGTGGTCCCAGGTGCGGTGGCAGTCGGTGAGGCCATCCTTGCCAGATCTGCAGCACCCTTGTGCCTGGCTTCCTAGGGTGTCTTAGTCGGCGCATCCCTAGGAACATCGTCTGATGGCATTCTGTTAAAAGAAAAATTCAAGACGCAATCCCGCAGAGCAAGAGCAAGAGTCGATAGGAAGAGTAACCTGTCGGACTTCTTTATCCTCACCCCGGGCACCTTTCGAGTGGCCGAATTACTCGAAGAGGGACCCGGTTTGGTGCTGAACTTTGGAGGTGGAGATGTCGGCTGTGCTGGGTGTTGGGCCGTGGGTTCCCGAATCGTTGGGTCCCCAGTCGGACAAGGAGGTCCCTGAGACCCCTCAGCTGCCGGCTTCTTCCCTTTTTCGGCACTCAACTCCCCAAGATCGTCAGGTCCTTTCCGAGTGGCTGAGCCACTCGGGGAGGCACCCGGCTTCGTGCTGGGCTTTGGAGGCGGAGACGTCGGCCCCACCATGGGCCCCAGACGGGCGTGGAGGCCTCGGAGTCTCCTCAGCCATTGGCCTCTTCCTCTTTTTGGCACCCGGCTCCTCAGTTGAAGGGTTGGCAGGCCATTTCCGCTCGGTGCTCTTATGTTGGGGGATGTTGGGGAGGGGAGCGTCAGAAAAGAAAGCAGCTCGATCCTGTAAACAGGTGACAAATGAGGAATCAGGCAATAACCACTCAAAAGTTAATGATCAGACATTAGTGGATAAAAATGCTTACCTCAGGAGGAGGACGCATCACAGCGAAGGTCTTCGGGCATCCCTGGTTGGAGATATAGGTGCCCAGGGCAAAGAAGTCGCTCAGCCGATTGGCTAGCACCTCTTTTGGGGTCTTCTCGGGCACCTCTCGAGTAGGGTCGCTGCGCCCACTATATTAGAATCCTAGGTGGACTTGCTCCTTGAGGGGTTGCATTCGGCGAGTGACAAAGTTGGAGGCGATTTCGATTCCAGTCAGGCCCCTCTCCTTCAGATCATCGATTAAGTCCGGGACTTCCTTAACACGGTGCATTTTATTATCTGAGGGAGTCGAAGCCCAAGTAGTAGAAAATTTGGGTGGAAGCCTAGTAAAAGGAGGAGGAAAAGGATATCATGCAGTTGAAAGCCAGCACCCCAACCGCCTTAGGGGCATTCTTGTTCAGGTAAGGCTTGAGAAGAAAGAGGTGGTGGAAAAGATTGAAATGCGGGCGAATGCCAAGGTATGCCTCGTAGAGATGAACAAAGACAGAAATTTGAAGAATGGAGTTGGGGTTCAGATTAACCAGCTCAATATCGTAAAAGTGAAGAAAACTATGAAAGAAGCGCTACCAGGAAGGCTGAATCCGCGCTGAAAAAATATTCAAAAACCACAATCTCCTCGGTCGGGGGGTGGGAAAGGGCTCACCCTTGGCCGGGCGCGTGCAGAGCAACTCCAGTGCCGGAAGAACTCCGGTGGCGACCATCTCCTCCAGGCGCCTATCCGTCGTCACTGAAATCTTTGGTCAAGGGTGGCACGGGCATCCTGGGAGGAGGAAGGAGACATCTTCGGAAGGGATTAGCGGCGGAGCAAGGTTTCGAGTGCAGCGGCGGTTAACCCTAGCGGTGGAGTCATGGCGAAAATGCCAAAATTTAAAAGATGAAGGGGCGAGTGTGTGCAATGCGGAGAAAGACTCTATGCTCGCACCACGCCTTGTATTTATAAGAAGTAATGCTGAATTTCGCTCTGAGCGGGAAAGGAGTTTCGGCTTCCATATTTTGTCTGGGGTTGACCGAGGCTACACCTCATGATGGGCCACCAGCTGTGAGCCACAATTGTCGTGCACATGTGCTCTTAGGCCTAATCTAGTTTGGGACACGGTATGCCCCATGATGGGTTGATCGCCAATAACCGTAGCAAACAGGGTTTGGGTACCTTCCAAACCAAATTAAAATATCTTCTCGTAATATGCCTCATGTTGGGTCAATTGCTGGTTACCACACAAGTCGAAACCTGATATTACGAGTCGATTCAGAACAAGGATTCCGAGGGTATGCCCCATGACAGGCTGCCAGTTGTACACAGTGTCAGACGGGTACAGATACCACTCGGACAATACATGGTACACCCCATGATGGGTCGATAGCTATACACCGTGATAATTGGGCACAAGTACCTCTCGATTAAAGCCAACCTAAACAAGGGTATGCCCCAAGATGGGCTGACTGCCAGTTTCCCAATAATTGGTTGGGTACCACTTGAAAAATTTAAGCGTGGAGCTCTATTGAGTCCTTCACGATCTCTTTGCCAGTAGCATGGCACTCGGCATGGAAAAGAAAACCAGTCGGGAAGCTGCGCCAAGACCTGGAAGCATCCGACATGAAGCATGACTCGGTTGGGATGTGACCAGGAAGACAGCAACTCGATCGCAAAGAACTCGGGGACTACTGTGGAGTACATGGACCCCGGGTATCCGCATGGCAGGCCGTGAGAAACACCCAAGAGGGGATGGACCGAGCCGACTGCCTAAAGACGGGTATCACCTGGACTGCTACCTACGTGCACAACAAGGAAACCCTGAAAATAGTAACCAACCTTGATTAGGTAGGATATGATGGTAATCCTGTTTGTTGCCATATTCGGCAGATAAGGATAGAGATAGAATCTTCACCTTGTAACCAATCGGGGATCTTCCTTTTAACCGTCCCCCCTGCTATATAAAGGAGGGGACGGGGAGCCTCATTCAAGACATTCCACACACGATCTCACGATCATCTAACCCACAATCATACACATAATCCAAGAGCACAGGACTAGGGTATTATCTCCTCCACGAGAGCCCGAACCTGTATAATTCCTGAGTCTTGTGCTACCATCGAGTTTGGATCCACCGCCTAGCCCCATATTCTTTATTGCCGATAATAAACATCGACACCTGCCTTGTTCTGGCTTCCAATTGGCTTGTTCTGGATGATGTTCTCCCTGGTCCTTATATAGCGGGCTGGAGTATCGAATCGTAGTCGATGAGGAGTCCTTCTGCCGTTATGATCCCCGTATTGTACTTGAACTCCCATAATCGTCAGGTGTGTTCGAGTAGGTCTTCTCGTATCATGAGTATGATCGGAGCTTTCCCTTCATGAAGATATCCTTTCCACGTATACCTTATCCCGCTGGTTCAGGGCAGAGATATGCAAAATATCCTGGTACCGATAAAGATGTATATGGTGTGATTTCTGACTTTACGGCGCATGCCTATATCCCATATTTGGATATTCGATAGATTCATATTTTATCAAATGCAATTCTTAATCATCCAACGAAAGGAGAAGATGTGCTTAATGCAACAATCAAAAGATCCCTTGCTGTTGATTTACAAGAGGTGGCAAATAAAGTACAAGTTAGGTCTTTATCCATAAGGTCTCAGACCAATTCCTGCATGGAGGGATCTTAGTCTGGATGGTGTCAGTAAGGCATTAGCCACCAATGGAGAGAAGAGCCATGTCGGAGAAGAGTTTTGGAACGCCTCATCCTAGGCCAAGTTTCTAATCGTGGTCGACGATGACCTCGTTTTCTTGAATATATGGACCAAGTTTCTAACATACGATCACATTCTGGTTTTTATAAAGGACGCAAAGTTTTCTCTCCTAGGCTTAGAAATGTCACATGGCCCAAAAAGTTCAAGCCAGATTCTTTGGAGAGTTTTGATGGAACTCAAAATCTATCAAAATTCTTACAAGTTTATATCGTCGCCATCTAGGCTATTAGAGGTGATGAAAAGGTAATGGCCAACTACCTCTCCATTGTCTTAAAAGGATCAACACGAACTTAACTGTTCAATCAGCCGAAGGTTCTATGTTCAGTTGAAAAAATTTGTGCCAAGCGATTTTAAATAATTTTAAGCCTAGTAAAGAGGATGATTTACATCATCTTCAACAAACTTCTGGTAAAAATTTACATCAGTTCATTAAAAGGTTTGTAGATGATTCTGTAAGTCATGCATTTAAACAGGCTATTTGTTATAAATGATTTATAGAGGATCTTAATATTCATCCACATTCTACCATACCAAAGTTATTCAATATGGCAGATCGATATTCGGATGCTCATGAGACCATTGAATGGAATCGTACGGTCGATAAGGGCCATATTTTGCTGCAACCTAGCATGTGAGGGTCAGAAGACAAGAAGTCTAAGAAGATCTTTAAATCTGAACATTGTAAGGGGGAGGAATAAGAAAAAGAACAAAAAAAGACCCAACAAGAAATCGTAGGCATCTCGGAACAACCTACGTATTCTAAGGGGAAGACACCTTGAAAGAAAGTGGCTAGTCATCAGGACAACCATGCTATTTCTAGAAAACCTGGTACAACCAGTGGCAATGGTCGTTTGTGCCCATTGCACAAACCGTCATGGCATGACCTGTGAAATTACCATACTTGGCAAAAATGCATTGAAGATTTCTACTCTGGTAAGAGTTCTATGCCTACCTTACCAGAAGGGCAGAGCAATAAGGATGCAGATGACGATGAAGACATGGGCTATTGGAAGGCCATAATCGAGTCAATGTCATATTCGGAGGATCATCTGCATGTGCTTCAAAGAGGCAGTTCAAGACTACAGGGAGGGAAGTCAACAGGATTGACAACCGGACAGGAAAGCCTGAATATCCCAGATGGTTGGACGTTGCTCTCACCTTCAATAAGTAGGATTGTCCAAAAGGTATGTCGATACCTAGAAAACTTCCATTAGTAGTTTCTCCTACAATTAGTAATTGCAAAGTTGGAAGAGTTTTGATCCATGTAGGAAGTTCTTAGGATTTACTTTTTATTCATACCTTGGATGAAATGAAAATTTCTCATTCTAAGATTAGACCTATTACAAACCTATTTTTTGGGATTGTGCCTGATTCGTTAATAACTCCAATAGGATATATAGTATTACTTATCACCTTTGCAAATGCTGACAATTTCAGAACGAAGTTAATTTCATTTGAAGTTATTGATTTTGAATCAACATACAATGCCATTTTGGGTAGGCCTTCACCAACAAAATTTATGGCAGCTACTTATCACGCCTACCAGAGCATAAAGATACCTGGCCCAAAGTGTGTGATAGTGTACAAGGTAATCATGTTATTGTAATTAATTGTGATCGCAAATTACTTAAGATTATTGATCAATTACCATTAAGTGATACTAATTATGCAGGAAAGTCTTATAAGTCTAACAAGACAGAAAATCTGAAGATAACTCCTCACCCAATGAACAAACAGGAGAAGTTTCCATTGATCCTGCCAACCAGTCGAAGACCGTTCGGATAGGATCATCAATGGATGACAAAAAGAAAGACGCGCTCATTGCTTTCCTCCGGGCTAATGCAGATATGTTTGTATGAAAACCATCTGATATACCTGGAGTCCCAAGGGAAGTAATCGAGTGTAGTCAAGAAATGTTGAGCGTTCTCCGAGTTAGAGTATGTGCAACTAACTGCACAAAGATCGCTCAAGATCTTTGTGAAACAACCAAAACACTCTAAAGAATCGAGATGGCGATCAGAGGGGGGTGAATGATCCCAAAATAATTTTTTTCCCACTCAAAACAATTCAACCAACATCCTCACATCAAAAAGGCAAAGCGAAGAAAGAGAAAATTCCAAATTTCTCAGCCACGAGCGGGCACTTCCACTAACCAGGCCCAGGACTACCAGATGAATAGTACCCCAGCACTACCAGGTACTGTAGTGCGTTAGTGCCAAACTACTGTAGCTACAATAAAAACATCCCGGTGAACTGTAAAAATCATCTCAACTCAAAAGGAAAATTGATGAATCTTTTCATTGGTTGATCCAAACCTTATGAAACATTGTGGACACCTTTCTATGGATGTTTAGAACCGATTCCAACCTTCGATTGCAAGAATCGACGCTAAAGTTTTGACCTTTTTCAAATTTACGGAAGGGTGCACAAGAACAGGTTCAAGAACAAAAACTTGGCTCTCAGCTAGCTCGTGGGTTCTTAATGATCAACATAATTCTAGATGGTTTTCCACATATCATAGCAAGTTAGAACACAAGACAAGAACACCCAAAAACCCAATCTTCTAAGATTAATCCTCTCAAGTACAAATATTGGTTTCTTGTAAGACACAAGATTTGCCAAGATGATCGAGATATAGTTTGAAGAAGACTCATCCATCAATAACTCATCCTAGGCATAAGATCCATAAGCATTTAGAAGGAGGGGAGGCAAATCAAAATGTGCGGAAAGTAAATTGCAAGAATGTAAATTGTGGAATTTAAAGACATAATGTAAATATGGAAAGTACATTCAGAATTGAGAGAAAATTATATTTCTATTTCTAGAAGAGAGGTTTACAAAGCCTCACAAATAAGTGGGCAAAACTCAAAGGAACACAAAAACCTCACAATCTTCAAGAGATGGAAGGCTACCCCTCTATTTATACTACTCTTGAGTCACCCTCCACCCTTGAATGAGTTTCCTCTACCCTAAGGATCACCATCAAGGGGTAGGATTGCCTCACTCACTCATACATGGGCTAACCCAAAACCCACAACCATAACGGGTTTTGTACGCTTCTCAAAGCAAACTAACTAGACCCGCTACTCTATCACTTAGATCACGATCCAATGGCCCTTCTTGATTCGAGCAGCTCCTAGCTAGCATCTCATCCATTCCTTGTCTTGTAGATTCACAGCGACTCCGTCTCTGATCATCTTCTAGCGATTCTCGATCGTCTAGACCTTTGACGCACCCCGCCTAATCCTAATCATCCTTCTCCTCACAATGACCTAGCACCATTGTCCTGTAACTATAAAAACAAGGAAACACATCACATAGCATTGCCCAAAATGATATGCAATAAATCTCACACAATTCCAAAATTCAAAACTCAAATTCGCTCAATAGACCGGCACTATTGCTTCTTGGGGTCAGTAGTGCCGCTCGGCTGGCACTACCGCCCCAGCATGGCCGGTAGTGTTGTTCCCCTGAAGTCGCAGTGAATCCCCTCTTTAGAAAATAATTACTACTCCCCAGGCTAGTTGTGCCACCCCTGGCTGGCAGTACCACCCTCTTGAGGTCTGTAGTGCCGCCCTGGCAAACACAACTCAAATTATTTTATTTTGAAAATCTAATTCAAAACAAACTCAAATTCAAGCACAACATGCTAAAACACAGTCAATTACTCATTACCATCAAGGATTGACCTCCACATAGTCTTTCACACTGATCAAGGGTCTCATTAACGTGTTGTTCAAATTTATTATAGTCACGATTATATTGAACCTGTTTCACCGTCTTGATCTGGGTGGTGCCCTCATGGTAAGCATCGAGGGTCACCCAGATCTGGTGAGCAGATCATAGCTGAGAGACCCTGTCGTACTCACTATGACTAAGGCCCTGTATGAGGATATTCCTTGCTTTAGCATTTGCCTCAACGACAGTTATATTGCCGGTCGTGACGTTCTCATCGGTAGGAACCTTATACGGGAGCTTCACCTTCTACCAAATCAAAAAATCCTGGGTAGTGATGTACGACTTCATTCTCGATTTTCAAAAAGAAAAATCAACTCCAGAAAAACTCAGAAGCTTGGTGAAATACTTGTCCATCGTCATAGTTCTTGAGACCGGTCAAGATCCATAAAAGAGTAAAATCAGGCTCTGATACCAATTGAAGGACCGAAATGGTGATCAAAGGGGGGTGAATGATCCCAACTAAATTTCCCCATTTAAAGGAAGCCCAGCCAAGACTCCTACTGAAACACTAATGCACAGAAGAGCAAAATCTTGATCTTGGACATGCTTGCGGGTTTAATGAGCAAGGTGATCTTAGATAATCTCCCACTTGTCACACAAGCAAGAATACAAGAACCTCAAATGCGATCCACAAAGAAAGAGCAAAATGATTAAGTTCTTGCAAAAGATTGCCTAGATGATGAGGATATGATCTAAAGAAAATTTATCTATCAATTATATATCCTTGGTATAAGAAGCACAAGCAAGTAGAAGGAGGGAAGGCAAATCCAACTTGTGAGAATGTAAATTGCAAGAAATTAAATTGCGGAATTTAAAAAGCAAGTAGAAGGAGAGGAGGCAAATCCAACTTGCGAGTATGTAAATTACAAGAAATTAAATTGTAGAATTTAAAGTGAAGAATTTAAATACTGAATTTAAGACATAATGTAAAGGCTAAAATTAAATTCAGAATTGTAAGGAAGTAAAATTTTATTTCTTTGGAGGAATGTTTACAAAGTCTCACAACAACAAGGTGGGCAAATCTCAAAGGAGCACACAAAACCTTCAAGAGGGGAGAGCTACCCCCTTTATTTATACTACTCCTGAGTCATTCTCCACTCTTGGATGAGTTCAACTTGGCCCCCAAGTAACCTCACCAAGGGTTGAGATTGAGTCATCCTCCACCCTTGGATGAGTTCTACTTGGCCCTTAAGAAACCTCATCAAGGGTTGAGATTTACTCAAGCTAACTTGACCACTACTTTATCCTCTAAACTACAATCCAACGGCTCTCCTTGATTCGAGCAGCCCCAAGTCAGCATCTCACCATTCCCTTGTCTTCTATGCTCACAACAATTCCATCTCTGGTCATCCTCCGGTGATCCCCGATCGTCTGGACCTCTGGTGCACCACGCCTTGTTTCGGTCATCCTCCGCCTTACCTTAACCTAGCACCATCGTCTTGCAACCATTAAAAACAAGGAAACCCATCACATAGCAATGTCCAAAATGATATACAATAATTATCCAACTGCTAAAAATAAATCAGATTCCTAACTCAAAAATACTCATCACCAACATGGGCAGACCTCCACATGGTCTTTTAGAAGGTCTCTTCACTATAGTATTAGTTACACGACTAGAATCTGTTTGACTTACTATGGAAGATAGAAAAATTCTATCAAATACTTGAAACATCCAACATCTTCGTAGGTTTTTGTGTAAATAAATTTATTTTTACATATTTCATTTACATAAAGTATCTTTTTAGTGTGTGGTATATCAAGACGTTTCTATTCTAATAACCCTCTGAGAATTCACAAAATCTAAATCTATCCGACCTCTCTATACACAACGTACAAGGTTACTAGTCGGATTGTGAGATAATATCTAATAGAGACTTTTCTTGTAAGCCAGACCTTACTGCATTAAAACTCATTAGTATGACCTTATCGCCAATCTGCTATTGGTTAATATGAAGTACTATGTGAAAGGAATAGGTTGTTAATCTTATAACTATTTGTATTCCGAACACAATGCTAGTCAGTACACAAACAGTTGGGGGCTAGTGATATACTCAGAAAAATTTGTACACAAAAGACATAAGATAGAATATAGCACAAAAAGAGATCTTTTCATGTACGTCTCAACGGTTCTTTTCATGTACGTCTCAATGGCAGAAGCTACTTTTACACATTTTCTATTAATCTCCTATTGAGTAGTTAGCTTCAGGTCAGGCGCCAGTTTCTCCAATTCAACCGTGTCTTTGTAAAAGTGCCTCAACTTGACAAAGAGGGTATCTACTTAGATAGAGATGGAAGCTTGGAGTGCTATCTTGATGGTTTGTGCCATTGTGGGAATTGGCTTTGAATGATCGTCAACTGGTCGTTCACCCTTGCGACCAAATTATCAACAGATCGATTAAGAGTATTAAGTTTCACTTCTTTCCCCTTTAAATCTATGACGATTTTCTAAATTTGTTCAAAAATAAAGTTCAGAGTAGTTTTCCTAACTCTCTGAACTGTGGCCAAGTCTTTTGCAAAGAGCTTTATTTGGTCAGTCAGATTATCTATCTCATTCTTCATCACTGACTTTTGCTCTTCGGATTCCATTCTCTTTTCTTCCCATTCGGAAAGTATAGATTCTCTGGCCTTTATTCTATCCTTTAATTCTATAAAAGGTTGAATTAAAAGTTGTTTTTAATTTTCTTAAATAATAATGAATAAAAGATAGGTCAAGATGAAGTTTTTACCTTGCTATTTCATACTTCTTTGCCTAAAGAGTAATCTTTTACTCCTTAGAGAGCCTTTCAACCTTATCTTCATTTCTCTTAAAGGCTTTATGGAGTCTAGCAGTCTTATCTTCATGATATCTGACCTTATTAGTAGCTTCAACAAGGTTAAAGTTATAACCCTTGGCAGTGTTTTGAGCCACCAAAAGTAGCATTTTGAGCTCTGTTATTTGTTTTTCCAATCTGTTCCCAAACAGGTTAGTTAGAATAAAAACCTTTAAATAAATAAAAAGAAGAGGTCATTCTTTGTTGTTAACTTTTTGTTTTTCTACTTCAGCTTTAGCCAAAGTCTTTGCCTACCGACCTAGCAGGTCAAATAGTTCTTGTAAATGCTGTAAAAAAGCAAAATAGCAAATGAATCAAAATAACCATTCCTATATATTCCTTAAAAGAAAAGAGAATTAGACGAATACCTTTGCTCGCAAGACGTTAAAAATTTGCTTGAAGTCCCCATGATAAGGGTGATTGGAGGAAGGTACCCATGGCAAAACCAGTGGATTAACGATGTCGATAGTTATTACCTTTTATAGGCACTACTTCCATCTCTTCTTCATTGGTCGGAATGACCATAGTCTCTTTCGCTGCAGCATGGAGGTCTTCAATCTCCCTACTAGCAGATATCTCTCTAATAGTGATGTTCATCCCGACCACCTTAGTCATCATCGCAGGAGAAGGACCAACCTCCTTCGTAGTCAATGGAACTTGACCAACCAATGATTCACCACTAGCAATCAAGGGATTTTTGCCTTCGATGTTGTGTGGATTTACTTGCCCACTGGTCGAAGCATCTTGAGTATCCTTTGTTTGTAGTAAGGCTTGTTCCACACTGGTCGTTGCCAATGTGACCAGTGGGTTGGCCTCAGCACTAATCTGGAAAACCACATCTTGATCCACAAAAGAATCAGGAGCAATTTCCTAGGGACTAAAAATAAACAACAAAAAGCCCTCTTAAATTCTAAAGACAAGTACTCAAAAATAAAAAAAAGAAGTGAGAATTACATACTTGCAATGAAGTCCTAAGTCTTTTTCCCAAGATATTAGAGAAAGTGATGATGCCTCAGCACCTAGATCAGGAGTCTTCCGATTCCTCCATATAATCAGAGGAACATTATCCTCTGAATCCTCACTTTCACCTTGGACAAAGGGAATGTCGGAAGATGTCTATATGGACGATCCCAATTGTGGTTAAACCATTTTTTGTAGTGCACCTAGGATGAGGTCCTCGTTTGCGTTCCCACAATAAATGTGAACCTCTTATCTTGTGTTTGGGACCAAATGTGAGCATGCTTAGAGCATGTAGCGCCTAACGGTACCAGGGCTAGACTAGTACTGGTCGGATTAGCACCAGGCCCAACGGTGGTCAGGTCCACCGTCTTCATCTTCTTGGTCGGCGGAGCTAAGGTCGAGACCTTATATTGGTCTACGGCTCACTTCCAACCATACATATAAGAAATAAGTTCAATTGTCAACATAAAAAACAATTAGTAGAGAGTAACCATACAAATTTCTTGGTACTTACCATGATGCATTCATTAATGAACTCATCAGTTTGCCCGATTAGGCTAGATGGCTGCCTGTCTAAAGTAGGTAGGTTGGACCCGTCAAAACAAACACGCAGCATATATATGATTTTTGACCAGGTATCTTCGACAGTCAGAATTGACGGGAGAAAATACCTATATACGTTAGTAAAATCTTCTAATAAAGAAAGAAAGAGGTTGGTAATTGATAGTTTCTTTACCTCCAAGTTTATCCTTAGTCAGATCATGGTTGCCTTCCTTCTCCAGGCAAATCTAAACCGCCTCTTCAGGGGGCTCACCTTGTGGTACAGAAAATCAAAGACAATCTTCTATTCTGTCAAGCCTCCCTTCACCAACTTGGTAATGATTGACAACGTCATTATCCTCGTCGGTATGGACCAGCAAATCTTTCTCCCTCTTCACTTCAGTCCTTGTCCATATAGGGTCGGCTTCCCACTAATCGGAGATGTTACCCCTAGAATTTTTGAGTAAAACCACTCCCTTCGATAATCACACCTTGTATCCTTGGTTAGAAGTAGGGGATGTTGTGAAGCCATTTTATCTTAGAGCTTAAAATAAGCACTTTGAAAAAGATCTTGACTTTTACTATTCCTAGTGTACTGATAGAAGTAACGGAAAAGACAAACTAGGGGAGGAATGCCAAGGAAAGATTCGTATAGATGCAAGAAAACACTATAATTAGAAATTTGAGGAAAGATGATGCAATTCAATCTCATAGTGATTTAGCATATTGGCCAAGAACTCACTCTCAGAAAGGTGAAATCCTAACCTCACCAAGGCAGTGAAAATGACGAGACACCCCTCTTGAGGCACTAGCTTCGTATCCTCCCCACCAGGATCCCATCGCAGCATTTCACAGGGAGGGATTAAACCTTGATCTTTGAGTTCCTTAATTCTTCTCTCAGTAAGGATCGATTTATACATGACCATCAGGTTGGGGAAGAAGAAAAGGATTGAAGATAAGAACTCAGAGGTCGCAAAGGGCTAACGAAATTGTTTCTATGCTCAAAAGACAGCAAAGTGTAAAAAAAATAAAAGAGGATTTACCCTCCTTATATTGCCTAACCTATATGTGTTAGTTTTTGACAGTGCTTTAGTTTCCAAGAAAAGATGAAAACTGCCTTTTTAATAAATGATAACTGACACCGGATTGATTTTCTCAAACTTCCTTTTAAATCTTCAAGCTTTTCACCTCCTTTTCTTGATCATACTCTCCATCACATCTGATGAAAGAAAAAGGAAGGACGGAAGATGAAAAGCATGAAGAGCCAAGTGAAAGTTTCAAAAATATAGTTCAAAGAAATTGAAGATGTTATCCTCAAAACTTCTTTTAGATATTTTAGCTTTTCACCCTCATCCTTGATCATACTTTTCATTGTAATTGGTGAGAGAAGAAAAAAAGATTGGATGATGAAAAGCTAAAACAACTAAAAGTAGTCTGAAAATAATCCTTTCTTGATTCAGAAGGAGGCTTTCATTCCCTTTATATACTCATTGCAAATTAAAGACAATTAGCACCAGTTCAGTTACCGAGAGAAGTGCAAAGATTTTTTTATTAGCACTTGAACCGGTCAAATAATTGGCATCTAAACCTATAAGGTTACAGAAGACGAAAAGCCTTGAGTAATAAACTCTTATTTCTTAAGGCCTAGGGGCTAGCTGACAAGGGTTAAAAACTTGTTACTTATTTACACCCATAATTATTCGTGATTGTACTATGTTAATAGGCCTTCAATATATCAAGCCTATAATATATAGAACAAGTCCCATCCTTATCCAAACGATTAGGTCTCTAACTAGTTCAGTCAAGATTGTCAAAACTTTGCTTCACACTGATCATCACCGACCAATGAAATAGTCACACCGACCAGTGAACTGTTGGGGACAAGCAGTTATCCCCACACATGTCTCTGTGCAGAGACTTATTTGGCAGGTATACATAACCACCTGGAAGTTATTTCTGGAAAAGGCGTCTTTTAGTGAGAATGAGAAGACACCGTTTGGCATGAAGACACCTCTTGGCTACATGACGCTTTTTTGGAGAACAACTGCCGTCTCTCCAACCAAGATAAATAGGGAGGCCAATTCACACTGTTAAGGACATCTGGAATATAATCTAATTAGGCAGTGCATAGAAGATTTGATTTAGAATAGAGATTCTGAAAGCATCCATTCTGTAATCTGTATACGCTGTAAGAGCCGTTTGATTAATAAAGAAGCAATCCCCATTCTCCTCATCTTGTTTACTAAGAGCACATGATCATATTTTTGTAAGTTCGATTAAGGGACCCCAAGTCTTGAACAAAGACATATTTGACTATCCGGCCGGATCTAGGACCACATCTAGATACTTAAATCTAGATTCAGGATCAGATTCGGAACAATCAATATTCGGTAAATACATGATGGGATCCAGGTATCGGATTTTTTTCAACTCGAATATCAGATTTTTTTTCAATTCGGATATGGATTTTTTTCACTTCGGATGATTTTTTAATTTGAATATCGTATTTTTTTTCAAATTGGATATCGGATTTTGTAATAAAGCGCTAACTCATTTATTACATATTTATCATGATAGCCCATTTATCTTGACAATTAGTTGGTTCTATTGATCCTTAGGTAGCATTTTCTTTCTATAATGTCTATTGGGTTTAGTTGATATATACTCCCTCCGGTCACAAATAGTTGTCATTTTGGACATCGATACGATCTCCAAAACATAACTTTGACCGCTAATTTCTATTATAATATATTTCTAAAACCTAATAAAATTATAATATTATGAAAGTATTTTTTGAGACAAATCTACATGTATGATTTTCATGTATCCAATTTAAATATTTAAAAGATATTATCGGTCAAAGTTTTGAAAGTTTGGCTACATCTATATCCAAAACAATAACTATTTGTGACCGGAAGGAGTAACTTGCTATTATGGTCATGACTTCACTAACTATCCTTCACTCCAGATGTTCAATGTCATCAGACTAGCCATCTACCCTTGGGTTCTGTACCTCTATATATGTGTACATTAATCATATATCTTTGTTCGTTTTCGGTCCGAATCCGTTACGTATCCGTCCGTGTCTGTATTTCACATAATCTAGATTCGTATCCATATCTGGCTAGCCCATATCCGATTCCAAATTTAGGAAAAAAATATATGTTAGGATACAAAAAAAATTAGTATCCGCCCGTCTTTAACACGTTTTAACCCCTAGTCCCACCCGAACAAATTTAAGCCCTCCTAAACTCCAAGTTCTAGCTGAAAAGGCCCAACCCAAAAAAAATTATTTACTTTAATTTACCTTGAGTAATCAATTGTAGAAGGCCCGATTGAGCTGGGTAGGATTACTTCAGCAGAAAATGGTCCTTGGTCCTCTTGGATGCATGGAGCCATGGAGTGGTTCTTATTCTAAGTCTATGTAATGTCTGATAAAAGTTTGAAAAGTTGGGGGGGGGGGGGGAATGGAAGGCCTATCCATATGGACTTGGTATCAGCACAGTATGATCATGAGTTATGACATTTTTCATGTACATTTTTCATCTCACCAAATCTAGTCATTCGATATCACAGAAATGGATTTTAGCTCTCTAAAATAAATCCATGAAAAGGAATACGTTATTACTACCATTCATTTCATGGGCTTTGTTTCCATTATTCCTTCTAGAGTGCTTATATGTTCTCCACAGTGTCAAATATGGGCCTACATTTAGCCCAAAGCATGGGCATTTATCCCTGCGATACATATCTCATTATCTTTGGATATAACACATAGCTAAATAAACTAGAATATAAGGCAAGACCCACACACCCATGTTATTTCCCATCCTCATCAACACAACTCCATCCTTATCACTCCTCCCTTGCTCCATCTAAACTTCCCCTTTCTAGATTGAGATGGTGGTCGCAACTAATACCGATCTTGAAATGAAACCAGTGCAACCTCTCAGCCCTAAAACAAAAGTGGCAATGACAATTGGCGAGTGATGATGGCTCCAAGTCACACCCTATATTGGGACGAATCTCGGCATCAATCTCAATCCAAAACAACGGTGATCAATACCAACAAGCAATGATCTCGAGATGAATCCCGATGACAACATAAGGTGATATACACAGAGATGTGTGGTGGCGGCCAACCAAAGTGAGTAGCGACGGCAACTCCACCCTTTGCATGCCATGAGACAAGTATTGCCCTCTTTTTTCGATGGCACTGGCCTCAAACCTAGGCCATAATTGCAAGCCAAGTGATGCTTCCGTTCGGGCTTCAATATGAAATCAAAGCCCATCCCCACTCTGGCTCATTCTACCAACATTGGAGTTCATCTATGCTGATACTGAGATCACAAATAGGTTGTCGAATCAAAACAGGAGAAGAGGCCGAATAGCTGGCTCTAACTGTGCTCATCAAACACATGTTGCTTGAGTGTTTGGTGAATCAATCGCAGTCCCATGCTCCCTGCAACCAAAGTGCAACCCTCCCCCACCGCTGTGGACGGAGATAAGGTGATGTCCTGTGTTTAAACAGTCCCTATGGGACCATCTGATCCAAAATCGATTGTCCAGATCAAATGTAGATTTTTTACTGTGTGAAACTATTCATAATACTATACCAAAACACTGTTTATCAAATTTTTAGCTGATCCTAACCATCCATAGTATTGATCGCATGGCCTGAGACTATAGAAACTTAAGTCCCCATAGCAACTTTAGGGAACCCTATCGTACCCTTGGGAAATTTTGGCTGTTTCAGAGAACGTATTTACGAGAATAGCTATCGCTATGCCGGAATAGCAAAAGAGAAAAACTAACCAACGGTATACCGTTGCAACGGTATAGGATGAAACTTACCCGTGAAACATGAAACTTTGGTTGAAACTTATCTGTGAAACTCGAAAACCTGATGAAACTTACCCGTGAAACATCATGAAACTTACCCGCGAAACCTAGCACTGAAACTTACCCGTGAAACTAATGAAACATGCTATACCGTTGCAACGGTATACCGTTGGGTAGTTGCTCTCGTAGCAAAAATAGCCCTGCGTCGCGGATCGGAGGTGCTGCAGGAAGCGGGGCCACGAGCGGGAGGCGTTGTAGTAGGCTAAGCAGCGGACGGGAGGCGCTACAGAGGCTATGCAGCGGACGGGAGCCGCTGCATGCACATGCAGCGGGCTGAAGGAGCTACATGCGTGGGCCCCGACGTGTGAACGGAGAATCTCGCATGTGGGCAGCGCTGCAAAGGCGTTCGGAATTTTCCCGACGATAGAGGAATCTCGCGCATCATCCGCTCCTTTTTCTCATGAGCGAAGACACGCGTTATTTGACCTAGATCGGGCCCGGCTGGTGTTTGCACACGTCGGCACAGCAAAATCGGCCCTGGATTAAATGCTACAGAAGTCACGTATATTTTTGTGTCGCATTGATATACCCCGTCCGTGTACTAAAAGCACCGACCGAATTTTAGTTCTTCTGCGTAAACCCATTCCCTCGCTATAAATGAAGACTCGCATCAGGCAGTGGGCAAGGCAAACAAATCAGAGGTAGAGCAAGGGAGTTTGGGAGGTGTTGAGGGAGCTGTAAAAACCGAGAGCTCGAAGAGGAGAGATGGGAGAAAAACAGGGATGTGAAAAATTAGTGGGAACAGAAAATTTGAAATTGGAATTCTAGAGAAATTTAGTCGGTGTTCATAGTTTGGTGAATTTTTCAGTAAGTTAACATTTTTTTCAATTATTTCATTCAATATTCATATTTTGCAAGTATTCTTTAGGAAGGTTTTTTGGCACGTTGCTCAGGCTTTAGTGATCTTCGGTTCAGCTTCAAGAAGGTTAGTTAGAAATCTTCAGGAATATTAGTATATTATTTTTGTAATATTAGTGTAATTAGTAGAATATTAGTACAAGAGTGTTACATAAAAGCACTGCATTAGTACAACGAGCAGTAGATGAATTGATGGTAATTGTTTAAATGAAATGACAGTAGTAGTGTAATGAGTGGTATGTAGCATGAGGTATAATTGGTGTAATATTAATGCAAGTAGTAGTATGTGAATTGATCATGTTGATTTACTGAGTACTTCCTAAAATGAGGGTAGAATGCGTAAAAAATGGTGTGTACGTAGTGTAATTTAAGTGTAAATAATTGTAGATGAAATAACGGTATTAGTACACATATGATATGATATAATTAGTAGCATGTAAAATGATAGCAATACTATAATCTATGCGTAAATTTAATAATGTTATAGTAATATTACGACAATATTTATGTGAGTACTACAGTATTAGTATAATTGGAAGGACATGAATTAACAGTATTAGTACATGATGTAGTACATAAAATAACAATATTAATACAACAAGTTGGACATGAAATGACAGCAACACTACAAAGAATAGTGCACGAATTAATGATACAAGGCGTAAGTAATAGTAACAATTGGTGTGATGGTAGACAAAGGCAGCCATTGCTAGGTGCTCGATCAGGACACTCTACTAGTAGGGCAACGCTTCCCTTCGAAGAGTGCCATCTAGTATGCAATTGCGAGATATGCAGTTAACATCAGCCGCATGTACTGGGTGTACAGGTTCAACTCGGATATGTACATTGTGAAGTGCCTGGATCCTAAGTATCTCGGTAAGATCCGTGCACAGAAATTCAAGGGCACGAGTTTGGGCTTCAGGATAACCATCCAGACGGATCACACCTGTGTCCTCGATGAGCCATTGAAGAAGCACAGAAATGTGATGTCCTCATATTTGGCCAGCCTGGTTTCTCACTTGGTCACGGCGGACGTGACCGTTTCACTGAAACTACTGATGGCTAATTGTAACATCCCAAAAATTTGCTTAATCTGAATTTTTGGAGTTATTGGATTTTTGTGAATTTTTGGGATTTATTTGGATTTATTTGAATTTAATTTTGAATTAATATTTCTCTCGAATAATTAAATAATAGAAAAGTATTTACCAAAAATAAATAAAAATATTTTATTTAGGTTCTAAATACCATGAAATATTTTCTAGAATTTTTTGAGTATTTTATGGCTCTAAATAATTAATTCGATTTTCTGAAATTATTTTAATTAAGAAAACATTAGTTATTCAGGTGAACAGTGTTGGGCCGAACCCAACACTGTACACATCGGATCCGCCTGGCGTTAGAAACCCTAAACCGTTTGACTTCCCACCGTGCGATCGCAAGCGGGTGGCTGTGATGGAGCCACGTCGCGGTTGCGCGGGAGCCGTTGGATCATGGTTGCTTGGACGCACCGGATGGCACCACGTCACGGGGAAATCAACCATCGGCTGCCGCCATTAACACCGGTGGGGAGCAGTAGCATTTACTTCCTTGCGTGCGAAACGAAGCGTCGCCGTACACTATGAAATAGCGCGTTGGACGCAGCTCTCCGTTCCGCACCCGTTGTACTCTCGCCCGTGCACTGTCTCGCCCCGTAGCACCTGTTAGAGCTCGCCAGAGTTGAGTTCCCATGCCACCTCAGTTCTAGTACATTTCCGCTGCCGTCCGAGCCCCTCCGCCGCACCAAAGCCCGCATTGGAGTTCCCGTGCCGAGCCACACCCGTTGGGATATATCTCACTGTCGGAGATGCCTGAAGCCGCCGTCGCCCGAAGTCTTCTTCTCCAAGCCCGGTGACGGCTAGCCCACGCCTTCGCCTTCAACAACTTCAAAAGCTCCAAAGACCGTCCGATCCGGATCCAAAGTTAAGTCTTTGCCACGCAACCCTTCTCCGTAGAAATCAGGGCAGCATAAGATTAGATCATAGCCGTAGAATCTTCATTGCACAGCTGTGGTTTCGACGTATGGACAGAATGTTGGTTCTCCACGTGCTCTCTTATTAGGGTTAGCCACGGTAGATCTGGACCGTTCGATCGAGTTTGTGCGGCACGGATGCACCCACGTGTCCTCTGTAGAGTCTAGCCACGTCGGCGGAAGCTGTGCGGTCAAGTAGATTCAATGTAGACCGTGGAGTTTTGAGCTAGCGGTTGGGATTCCTCCGTTCGGTGCTCCATTGGGAGGTCGCCGCGTGGCCGCTCGGGAGTCCAGCCGGCGCCGTTGACCGGCCAATGGATTCAAATCCAACGGGCGGGAGCTTTACACCACGTGGGCCGGTAGCTGCGTGCCAAGTGTCAGCCGGGAAGCGGGCGTCGCCGCTGTATCGTGTTCGGGTGACGTCACCGTGACGTCACGAGTGGGTCCCGCCTGTCAGTGTAAGAGCTGTAGGGCTGACGTCACCATGACATCACTATGGGGGGTCCACGGGTCAGTGGTACTGTTCGGTGGACTGAGTCCACCGTGAACCTGAACCATACCGTGAGCTTGGTCCATGAACCAGTGCCGACGTGGCTAGCTCTGGTGCTGCCACGTGTCAGTCGTAGGAATTAACTGGATTTTCCAGTAGGAAAATAAATACATTAATTCGGGTTTTTCTTTTATTTAAAATTCAAAACTTGTAATCGCTATAACTTTTGCGTTTTAACTCCGATTTGGGTGATTCCAGTTCCTAAAAATTTGTAAAAATGTGAAATATTTATTGATGAATTTTATTTTATTTTTAAAGTTGGTATTGATATCTGTTTAGTGTATTTGTTGTATGTATCCTTATTCCAATTAGACTCCGAGTTGCTGGAAGCTGTCGGGGAAGATTTTGGAGAACCATCGCAAGTTCCAGATCAGGATCAACTACTTTTCAAAGGCAAGTCATGCTTTGACCATGTTGCTCCTAGATTTTAAAAATGTAATTCGATTTAAAGTATGCATGCTATGTTAATTAAAAATGACACTGATTATATTGGGTAAGGTAGGTAATACGCCTATACTGTTTATGCCACCTCATTAATAATACCTGTTTGTCCTGAAATCCTTGTCACCCTAAGATATTAAATTGAGTTGGTTGCTATTATGATGCCAACACGGGAGGCTAGACCGTGAGTAGATGCTTAGTTGCTTGTATGCGCCGAATGACTTTCAAAATGCAAAAGAACATTGACCAAGTAATTATGGAACGTATTTCAGTATATTGTGATGATGTCATGTGATGGATTTGGAGTGTAGTAACCTGTGTGGTTCTACATATACAATGAAGTGAGCATCGGATGTGTTGTATAATGGTGAACCGGGATGGAAAATGATTTGGACCGGGGCAAGTGGCAAGATGGCTTCATGCCAGATGGGCCTGTGTGGCAACGGGATGAATTGAGTAATGTGAGGGCTGCGTGCCGGGATCTATGAGAAGGATATCTTGCCCTGGACGGTTAAGGACTTCACCTTGCGAGCCTTTGAACTGAGTCACTCGTACAACCACATGTCTGGTATGGGACAGACCTAGTTTAGTAGGGTTCTAATATCTTTTCTTTGACACCTCGGGGCGGCAGTTATACAATGGTGTAACTATGTGGGGGAGCGTACCTATGATACGGCTTGGTACCCATCCAACAGTATTCGCTTGTTCTAAACTTCAGCTCTGTGTGAGGGAAGTGTTAGGAAGGCCATACTGGGGAGGTTCATAGGTTTAGATGTTAGTTTCTGAAAAGCTGTGTTACGATCAATCACCTGTGTGGTGAGCGACTGTATCTTGTGGGTAAAGTGTACAGCCTCTGCAGAGTGTGTGTGTAAAATCTATTCGAATAGTCGTGTCCACGGTAATGGACACCGCTCGGGAATTACAGTCAAGGGTTAGATTTTTGAAATAAAATATGGGATTATTGGCTGTGTGCCAAAGGCAAGTAAATTGAACTTAGGGCTGTGTGCCAAGCATTTGGAAAAAAATTGAGAAATTAATTATTATAGTAATGGTTTTACTGCTTTTAATCTAATTAAGATTATCTGTTAAAAGAAATGCTGCTTCATGCAAAATAACCACTTAAGCCTTTCCTTTGGAATAAGCCATGCATGTAGTAATAGAACTGAATTTGTGCATGACTTGTTAAGTATGTTGTATACTCACCCTTGCTTCAACAAAACCTCAGAAGAAGAAGCTACGTCAGCTTGGGAGGAAGAATTCAACGAAGGTCCAGAGAATTAGGGTTGAGCCTCGTCAGTTGCCTGTGGCAATACGAGGGGTTCATTGACTTACTTTTGCTTCCGCTATCGAACTTGTTATACTTTTGTTATTTATAGCCCTGCGTGGCGAAACTTTGTAAGGAGACCATAAGGTCGTGCAACAGTTTATTACTACTATTGTTGTTAAGTACTTTATCATTATTCCGCTGTGTATGATTGTGGTACTTTAACCCTGTTTAGCCTGTGTGCACTAGCGTGATCCTGAACTAGTGCAGAATACACAGAGGGTCCGGATTTATAGATTCGGGTCCCGACACTAACGTGGTTAACATGGTGGGATATCCTGTAAGCTATGGTAAAGTGTGGCAAGTGAAGAAGAAAGTCATAGAGATGATGTACAGCTCATACAAAGAGGCTTACAACCTTGTTCCACGGATGCTTCACCAGATTGCTGAAGTAAATTAGGGAACCTACATCAACAAGATGGACAGACCCCACCCCACGAAGGGTCCAAGCTGTTTCAACCTAGACCGTGTGTTCTGGGCGTTTGGACCTACCATGCAAGGCTTCAAGTACTGCCGGCCAGTGCTGACTATGGACAACATGTTTCTGTCTGGCAAGTACAAGGGCACCATACTAATAGCAGTCACCGTAGACGCCAATGACCAACTACTCCTGGTGGCCTATGCGATCGTCGAAAGTGAGAACATGAAGAGGTGGTTGTGGTTTCTAGCAAATGTCAAGCAGACAGTTGTCTAGGACCGCCCGAACGTGTGCCTAATCATAGACAGGCATGCTGGGTTAATGTCCGCCATCAGCACTATGCAAGGAGGTACACAACCACCATACCAGTGGAATGATGTTATCAATCGATGGTGCATGAGGCATCTTACCGTGAAAATGCATAGGCGATTCCACAGCAAGGAAATCATGAAGACATTCAGGAGGCTCTACTTGCATAACCAGAGGTCAAAGTTTGAGGCAATATGAAGAGTGCTGGATGAGAAAACATCCAGGCACACGACAAAGCCAGCAAAGGGCCAGATCAATAACATCTCACAGTGGGTGCAATTATATACTCTAGAGCTGGAGAAGTGGTCCCTACTCTATGGCACTGACGGTGTAAGGTACGACATAATGATGACCAACATGTTGGAGGTTTACAATGGTGTTCTGAAGGGGGTCTGATCCCTCCCAATCAGTGCCATCGTAGATGAGACCTGGAATAGAACCATTGGGTATTTTGTGAACAAATGAATGCATGCTAGGAGGCACCTGGATGAGGGGAAGCAGTTCTCCGAACGTATGCATGCATACATGGAGAAGAAAATAGAGAAGACTCGGTCGCACGTTGCGCACACCATGGATGGAGTTAGACGGAAGTTTGAAGTACGTCTATAGGAGAAGTTCATCAATGGCCATTATAGGGGCTACCATAAATAAGTGTGCACAATACGCAATGTAGCGACATGCACATGCAACAAGCCGAAACTGCTGCACAAACCGTGCTCCCATGTATATGCGGTGTGTGCGGTTCTCTATCAGCCATCCGCACCCTACATCTCTAAGTACATCAGCACTGCCCATCTGTTCAGGACATGGAGTTCAGAGTTCAACTACTACGGTATGGACATGCATTAGAGGGAGTTATGGTAGGGCCAAGTGACTTGGTTTTAAAATGACAGTCTGAAGAGGACTGGGCGTGGACAGTGGCAGTGCCAACGAATCTGTAACGACATAGATGCAAGTCAACACGGAGATGCACCAGCTCCACGGAAGTGCCGATTGTGCAGGGGAGTGGGACATACAGTGAAGAACTGCTCAAATAGGGCAGGCTCTTCTAACTGTCCATAAGAATCTCGAACAATATACTTTGACGTGTGATTGCAGTAGCAACATGTAATGTCACGTTGTGTAATGTCATGTTATGTAATATCATGTATCTTCATGTTATGTACTGTCATGTTATATGGTTTGGTGTTATTTGATAATCTAACTCTTCGTTCCAACATTTTTTTTGTCTTCTTGCAGGATATGGCCAGACAGGCACAGACTCTGCTTGACCCATCCTATGATGGCAAGTATCGTAGCAGGGCCCGGTTGACGGGGGACGGTCCACGACCGTTCGTTCTCTGGGGTTTGAAGGACCACTGGCCCTTGAACACGAGGTACGTCCCTTTTCTACAGTGGGCATGTCTGTTGTCGTTGGCATGAATGATAGACATCAGGCGTTGCTTCTCTTTGGATGGGGCTCTACTGTCCACGCTAGTCGATCGTTGGAAGTCGGAGACCCGCATGTTCCACTTCTGCTAGTGGGAGTCTAGGAGATGACCGTCACCCTGTAGGACGTTACCCTCATTACCGGTTTGCCTATCAGGGGCAGGCCGATAGTTCCACCACCGAAGTGGCCTAATTAGAGGGTCAGGTTACAACACAGGTTTGATCATCCGATCCCAGAGAACAGTCGAGGGGTTCCACAGTCCTGGCTTCGTCGCTATGTGCGATGTCCTCCTGATGCGCTAGAGTATGTAGTGAGGAGTCACCTTGTGGCGTACCTACTATTTTTATTCGGCTGGGTATTGTTCCCTTCTACGTAGGGAGACTGCATGTACCTGAGCTTCATCCACATCATTAAGGCATTGGCTAACGCCGAGCTGGATGACATGCCACAGTTTAGTTTTGGATTAGCGGTGCCCTGTGCAACATACAAGGGATTGTGCATAGCATGCCTGAAGACAACAGGAGATGAGCCCGTGCTTGTAGTGTGATACTCTCTCCTTCAGATATAGTCCTAAGAGCACTTTCCTGTCGAGTGGTTGTACTTCAAGGAGCCTATTCACCCTTATTCCTTGGAGGCTCCTTTCTACGGTGATGGTGGGGACTCGGTTGATGGGCCTACCATGGGCACGCGGTGGACGGCCAGCCATTTGGGATGGGTTAAGGAGAGGCCTCATCGAGTCTACGCAAAGTTTCATAACTATTTTGAGACTCTACACGAAGATGATATCATATGGCAACCATGGACAACGCATTTCTTGCTGACTATGGCGCCGCATGAATCGTTAGAGCAATGCGCCCAGGATGTGCACTACTGTCTGATGACATGTCACCTGGTGTTCTGTCACATGGTTGAGCCGCATTGCCCAGGCCGAGTGATGTGCGAGTTTGGACTTCATCAGCACATCGAAAAAGAATGAGGAACAACGAAATTTGAATTTTTTGTCAAAAAAGTAATTAACAAATAATTTTGTGAAATATTACATGAATTATCACTCACAAATATGATTTTTTTTGAATTTATTGAACACTGGTTTGAACTAAGTTACGCGGCCATTTCTACAATTTCATTAGGATGTTAGCCATTTTCGGGAAAAAAAACTAAGTTTAGAGGGCTACTAGAGTAAATTCTCTAAACCAAAAAAAGTGTTAAAAAACTAGCCGAATCCAGCAGTGGGAGGCCAATGGATTTTTCCAAAAAATGCCGTTGGATTTTTCACTCGCGAAAAAAATTAAAAACTAAATTATTCAGCGCTCTCAATCCATAGAATAGAATAAAAATAATAAAATATTATCCAGCTCTTCAATCTGCTAGAAATAAATAAAAAAATTCTAGCGGACATTGCCGGCTGCAAAAAAAGGCATCTGGTTCGCTGAATTTGCACTGTGTTGGGGCCATACTCACAAATTCCGATCACTAGTGGCCACTTTCCGAAAAAATGCGAAGCAACCGGCTACAATAGTAAAAAATTCATTTCAAATGCCGACAGATAGTATATTCCTAATTTTTTAAATCGATATTACATTTCTGTAATTTTTTATTACAATAATATAATCATAAAATTCCCAACAGTGCCGAAGCGCCTCTGCATTAAAATAAAATTATCAAAAAGTATTACAAAAATGTTAAAAAAATATCCAGCAGTGTTGGGGAGCGTTGCACCGCCGCGCAGTGCTCACAGGCCACTGCAAAGGTAGTGCAACGCTCCCAGCCCTCTGCACTACACTTGCAGCACTTTGGCGATCTTTGCAACAGGACGGTGTAGCTCTCCCAACCACAAGAATCACTGTAGCTCCCGAAGACAAGGAGACGGATGTGTTAGAGCAGGGTTAAAATTTTCAGTGAAATTCAGCGAAATTTTGGATTTCGGGACAAGGCGAAATCTGAAGTACCGGCCGAATTTAATTTTTTTTAAAAAAAATTCAATTTGCTTTAGTAATTTCAGAAATTTTAGGTTTTGAAACTGAATTTTGATGTTTTAGGGTCAGATTTGACCGGAATTAGTCCAATAACCCTTAAAAAAGTCATCTTACATGAAAATTTGTTGAAAAACTAATTTTTTGAGACATTTTAAAATTTGGGTAGAAACACTGTCAGATTTTTAAAAAATTGTACAAGCTTGATAATGATTGATAATGATCTAAAAATGTATGGTACCATCTTTAGTAGTGTAGGATCATACAGAAATTTTTTCAAAATAATCGAACTTCATTTGTTATCTTTGAAAAATCAAAAACAAAATGGACATAATTGGGACAGTAAACTTGTTAGATTTTTCTAAATTTTCTTGAGTGTGATCATGATCTAAAATTTTTATCACAAATTAATAATTGCCTCAGTATCATTCTATAAAATTTTCAAAAAAATTAATTTTTTTTTGTTTGGTATAAAATCTATAAATCCGTTGAACTTTATTTGTTATACTATATTGCAAAAACCAAAAGAGAAAGAACATAAATGCTACTGTACCTTGTAAGAATTTAATAAATTTACCGGAGCGTGATCATGATTCAAATTTTTTATGATATCTTAAACACTTCCTTATCACTCTTTTGTAAAATTTTCACAAATTTTAAACCTTCTTTTATCGCTAAAGCAAATATATGTATTGATTATCAGGTTTCTATCAGGACGTTGCACTGTCAGAATTTTTGGAACATCTTCAAGCATGATAATCATATGAAACTTTTATAAAAATATTAGCGATATATTAGGACCTTCCACAAAATTTTTAAAATTTTCCAACATGGTTTAGACTATTTTTCATTCCATTCAAATTTGCCGGTAAGGCTTTTATCAGGATAGTAGCACTGTCCAAATTTTTAAAAATTCTTGAATCTTGGTCACCATCCGAAAATTTTATGGAAATATTAGTGATTCATCAGCATCATGCACAAAAAAAATCAAAATTTTCTAACATCATTTGTACCATTTTTCGTCCGGTTCAAACTTGCTAGTTAACGTTTCATCTGGATAGTACCAATATTTGAATTTTTAAAAATTTTACAGATCTGATAATCACCTAAAAATTTTAAGAGGATATCTCTAATATGTTAGGAACCTTCAAAAAAAAATTTAAATTTTTTTGATCAGTGCAATTTCGCCGAAATTTCAAAAAATTTGGCTAAAATTTCGGATTTTTGGCCGAAATTTTGGAAATTTCGGTAGCAAGAAAACCGAATTTGAATTTTTCTTTTTGAATTTTGAATAGATTTTATTCGAAATGCTTTCGACCATGGGCAAAATTTTGTTCAAAATAAAATTTTGTTCCTTGCGTCAGAGGGCCATAATCGCAAATGCGACTCAACAAAGGCTATTTTTGCATTGCAATAATAATTTTTAAAGGAGCTAAAACAATAAAAAAGTTCACCCCCGTGCCTCTGTTCACGGGCCCACCGGTGGGCCCACGCTGAGGGAGGTTGCTGCCGCGGCTGAGACAGCACGGCTCGAACTCGAAGTCACTTTCCCCACCCCACCCACGCCATATCTCCAGCCTTCAAAGAATCGGCCGCTGCGGCCATGTAGTCCTGCCTCCGCTCACCACCCCCATCTTCCCCATGATCTCCCTGACAGGTGGGCCAGGCGTTTCGGGGCCTACCTTTCAGTGGGTGCATTTGACTCGCCACTCGCGTGGAAAGCGGCTCGCTCTCTCCAGCTGATACACGATTGCGCCCTGGACACGACAAAGTGATCTCCGTGGCCCCGCGTGTGTCGTGGCACCCTGCCACTGACGTGTGGTCCCGCGTCAAGCGGGGTCAGGGATGGCAAGTGAGGAAATGCGCATCGCCCAAAAGTACGGCCGCGTCAGGGGAACAAGAAAGGGCCTGTCCGGCCTCGGCCGCCACGTCGCGCGCGTCTATCCTGAGTCACCGCGACTGGTCCCCACGTATCGGATGACCCCACGTGTCAGTGCAGCGTATCACGGAGCGTAAAATTGTTCCGGGGTAGGTTCCTGGAAGGTGGCCCATGGTACGCTCTCCCTTCCAATTATTAAAGACCCAGCTGCACTCTGGACCCGCGAAAAAAAGAAGACTCCAGTAAAAAAAGAAAAGAAAGTCTTTTGCGAAGCCGAGAGGGCGGAGAAGAGAAAGTGAGGGAGGTGACAGTCGTAGAGGGATAGAGACGAAGGGAGGAAGCACGAAACCCTAATCACGAGAGAGCCCGCCTCCCCGATCACCCCGGGCGTGAGTTCTCTAACCACTCCCCATCTCCGATCGCAACTGACCCAGTTCGATCTTCAATCCGCCTAGGCCTTCCGGCCGTCGCAATGTGGGGGTTTTCCGTGCGGTTGTTTTGGGCAATCACGCGGGATTTTTCGGTGTTTTAGTTGGTTTCAGTGCAGGGGTTAGTGTTTCGGGTTGCATGAGGTGGGATTGTTCTAGAGCTTTGGTTTTGGCGAAGGTTTTGGTGAGAGATTTCTGGGATTTTTGGGCGGGTTGGGGCGATTGCTCGTGGGGTTTTGATCGCGATGAAATGTAGCATGTTTGCCCGGCGGTTTTTGATCGGTTATGTCATTGTTTGGAGTATAATCGGCGGTCGCCTTTAGTGGGAACGTACTGCGTGTTTAGGTTTCTATGATGTTAATCTTTTATGGTTTTGCTTTACCTGCAATTTGATGTCTCCCGGAGAAAGATTGCTTAAATTTTTTGGGGGGTTTTGGCATTTTGGGGGTTGGGTTTTAGTGGGAATGATCACGGGGAGCCTGTGTTGTGCCCTTTCACGCTAGGGTTTTGATGCCGACTGATGGCGATCTGCTTAATTTTTTATGTACTAGATTAGTTCGTTTATCATTTTTAAACTTGTATTGTTGTCTGGATAAGTGAGCATTTTATATTTTAGAATTCCGCTTTAGGTGTAGTTTTGCTGCATGCACCTCGCGGAATTGTGGATTTGCGTGTAGACCCCTGAGTTGTGGGAAGAGATTAGCTTGGTGCGGTGTGTGCGGAATTTTCTGGGTGATTCTGTATTTTTTGAATCTGATGAGTTGTGGAGGGGAGAGCGAAGTAATAGGCGGCACTCTTGGTTGAATTCTCTATAGTCTGTACCAAGCATGCTTTCTATCAAGATGCATGATGATTACATAGCTTGGTCCGTCTTTACTTTGGGCGTCTGGAGTTTAGAAATTGCAATAAAGTGGGCTTGTGCCGCTATTGACAGTTCTTTCAACAATTGTTCTGTTATCAGCTGGAAGAGACACAGATGTCTAGTAGAATTCCTTGTAAGGCACACTGTAAGCATTTGTTCATCTTTTCGGTCTGTGAAGAAGTTTTGTAAAGATAACATATTGCAAGATTATGATTGTGTTGAGTTTAGACTTTTGACAGATTGACGTGTTGGTTCTTACTACAACTGCTTGTGCTTGCTAACCCCCCTATGTTCTAGACTAGATATTTGTGTGAATAACAAAACATGCCATGCAATATACAGGCAAGTAATAAGCAAATAACACAGGAATTCATATTCAAGTGAGCCAACAGGGTTCAGGAGTCAGGACGTAGTTTGTTCTTGGGTCTGTACTCGATTATTCAGGAAGCTTCCATTTCAAAACGTTGAATGTACCTAATTGTGGTAGAACAGACTATGCTCATAGGACATACCAAGTAGAATCATATTTAAAAATTAGCATGCATTTTACTGTTTGTGAGTTTGTATTAGCTAAAGATTTGCAGGCTCTGAGTGTGAAAGAAATTTAAAATTTCAAAATGTTTAGTTTGTGATTATGAAAGTGCTGAGATGACTATTGCGTATCATCCGTTGAGTTAAAAAGATCTTGTATATTCTTTTTCAGCTTTTATTAGATTTGATTCTGGGGCATGGTTTGAACAAATTTTTGTACACCTTAATTACGTGCAGCTCTGAAGGCTTCATGGAAAGATATCTTGTTATGATCCATACGGATGGAAAATTACACTCTTGTTGGGAAACTAAATAGTTCATTGCCATATCTAAGACATGCTATGCATTTTAATTACTGTTTCGGTATAGTTATGTGCTTTTAGTTTGTTTGATTAAATTGCATACTTCCAATGATTCTATATATGGGATCCTCATCTGGTTAATTACCAAACTTCACATTTAGAATTTTTGGAAGTTGATTTTTGCTTGAGAATTTTGTTGTATCAATGCCCACAAGGTTTACTAGGCTTTATTTTACAGAAATAAGCTTGTCCTATTTTTTCCATGATTTTTTCCCAATATTTAGAATACAAGCAAATGCTTTCACTTGTAGGACACTGGTCATTCTGTGTGGACTATGCAAAAATTTTAGTTTGGGTTCTCGTCCAATCTGTGGAGGAATTGAGTTGAATTGTTGGAAGAATGGGAAAAATGCCTTACTGTTTAACTGGTTTCTGCATTCTTATATCACACAACTTTTAACATTTTTTCTGGGACTAGTATCTTACATCAGCATATTGCTTTAACTTGATACTAATTTTTTTGTATTTTTGATAAGATTTGTTAGCCTTGTAACATTATGAGAGATGCATATTACTATATATTTTTCATATTGTGTTACTTTAATTGGTCATAGGGTTACTCTAATTGGTCATAGGGTTACTCTTTTTCCTTTTTCAGTTTTCCTGTTGCTTTAATTATTGGGTGGAGCCACCATGAGCATCCAAGCTAAAGAGAAATGTCCACTTTGTTTGGAGACAATGGATTTGACAGATAAACAACTGAAGCCCTGTAAATGTGGATATGAGGTGAAAAATCCATTGCTTAAGCATCATGTTTGAGTTCATCTGGTGTGCTACTTTTCTTTCCTGGATGTCCTTTAGTTTGACCTATTAAATACCTTCTAATACCGCAAGAGGCATATGTTGTTCTTGAAAGGCCAAGGAAAGTTAATGTTGGTGTCATTTAGTAAAAAAAAAATTAGTGCAGCTTGTTTCAGAATTGTAATATAAATAGTAGCGATGTTTAATAAACAGTAAACATCAATCAAGGCATTGAAAGTTTTTCCAGTTTCTTTCAGATAATGAGGCTGGTAGGTTCGATACCCAAACCAGTGTCTCAACATTTCCTGTGTATGTTATTTAGTAAGAAGTCCTTAGTAACTGTCATGAGATGAATGCTGCAACCAGCATGAAATATATGTGTTGCATCCGCTCTTTGATGCCCACATAATGCCATTATCGATTGCAATAGGTTTCAGATAGTTATTTTCCCTCTTAGTTCTTTTGTTTTGGTAAATTAAATCCTCGTTCTTTATCTTGCCTTATGCATTCGTTGTACTTCTAGTATTACAGATTTCATAAAATATGCATGTTATGAATAACTCAAATCATGTCTTTTCTTGTGGGCCTTATGTATCAACAAAGTTGGCATATTTATAATCAATTATTTTTTGGTAGATTTGTCTTTGGTGTTGGCATCATATAATGGAAATGGATCAGAAGGATGAATGTGGCGGGAGGTGCCCTGGATGTCGTTCTATCTACAATAAGGATAGGATCTTGGGGACAGGCATCAGCAAGCAAATGCATGTCCTTTATGACATTATTATCACTAAAATGCTCTGTTCTCTTATCCTATTTTCCCCATCCGCTTCTCCCTCCTTTATCCCATTTATGTTTCTCAAAATTCCAATTTAGAATGCTTCTTAGCTTAATAATGCCACAATTATTGCGTGACATCAGTTTTTTTTTCAATTGCAGATTAGAGGAACTTTGTGCTAACAAATCGAACTTGCAAAAAGAACAAACCAAGTCCCAAACTCAAAAATCAGAAAAAAACCAGTTGAGAGTGGCTGAAGAACCAATAGATCCAAATAGTGTTCGTGTGATTCAGAGGAAGCTTGTTTATATTATTGGGATGCCTACTGAATTCGCTAGTGACAAGGTAATGTTTTGCACTAGTACTCTATACATCTGTTTTGATGCATATGAAAAAAAAGTGCTAACTGTGCACTCTTCATACAGGTGCTAAGACAGAACAATTTTCTTGGACAATATGGGAAAATAGAGAACATTATTATCGACAATATTGGAGCCAACCAACAGATTCCTGACTCTGGCCGTGTGTAAGTTTTTGGTTATAGAAAGTGCAAATGAAAAATATACTCCTTTAGCAGCGGAAACAAGTCAAACAAGAACCACTTTTTAAATAGATAGCATTTGTGGCCATTGGATCAGATCTAGGCAGATATCAGCCACTAAAAGCCGCTGATACGTTTTCAAGGAGTGCCTGAAATATTCGACTTTCACCCACATGCCTTCCACCTTCTAGTGACCTGGGCAATCCACTTTCATGCATGCCACTGAAATACAGCAGATAATGCAGTTCCGGTTGTCCTATTTTAATGGTAGTTCCTACTAGATTCATTATTTCCCAAGCAGGCCAGCAGCATTTATTCCTAGCAAACTGAATGGTTTGTGTTACATTTGTGTTGATATGTTCGTTGTTTTGAGTAATTCTTTGCTTGTGTTCCATAGATATGTTACATTTTCAAGGGAAGAGGAAGCTGTCCGGTGCATAGAGGCTGTTAATGGTTACATCTTGGATGGTAGACCTCTAAAGTAAGTTTTGTCACAAAATATATTCAGTTTGCTCTGTGTTTTGTGTGGTCTATGCCTTACCTTTTATATGGTGATCATGTAGAGCAACCTTTGGTGTTACGAGATATTGTCATGTATGGTTAAGCAATAAGGTGTGTATTACATATTAAACCCTTACCTTCACTTGCCTGCAACTGTTGACTTCTTTCTTTTCTGTTAAATTTGGTTTGAGTTCTGGCACAGGTTTGCCGAAAGCCAAATTGTTCATATGTGCATCAGAAAGCCCCAGCAGAAGATATTTGTACCAAAGATGATGTTGCCGTGTTCTGTGCAAGGTACATATTGGTACTGCCTAATTTAAATATACCTGTGGAACTTAATTTATTCCATAAGCATTTGTCAATCTTTTTTTCCCCATGTTTGATGCTAATTAGTGGTGAAAACATCCTGACTAAATATATCAACATTCATTCATTGGGTATCTGAAGATGCTGATGTCCTACGTGATGCTGTATTGTTTTTAATTGCACATGCAAATGTTCACTTGAAATGTCCCTGATATCACAGGAGCTGTACATTTCTTGGGTGTTCAAAAGAGGCAGATATTAAAATTAAATTAAATTTAGATCATTGAGCCTCTCATATGTGAGTCCAGCGCAAACTAATGCAGAGCAGCAGAGGGAAGCACATTTTGAGTCATATTCCATCACCTTTATAACTTTAGTCATTTCTTGATACCCTCTCTAATGGTCCCTCTCTGTATTTTCTCATCAGTTACTACCAGCACATATATTGAAGAAAGTAGTGTTTTTTAATCATTAAATATCATATCATTTTTTCCAGCCAAAATGTTCAATTTCTAGATCCTCTTTTATTTTATGCATAGCTAGATTTTACTAATTCGTATTATGGCCTTGTGCACTCTGGGGCCAACTGAATGTATGTGTAGCTAAAGATGACCAGTTGAGCTAGTGGAGGATTGACTATCGTACCCTTTCTTCGTGAAATCAGACATAGAAAAGTTGTGTTGCCCTTACTGTTCCTGATGCACCAGTTAGCATGTGTACTATACTTCTAATCAAAAGTTTGCTAATTTTTGAAAAGCCATTTACTGACCTGCCAGTTCTTGAGGTTATTGGAAGTTGGTCTTTTGCTGGTTAGGAGGAAGTGATTTCCTGCTTCCAATTATAGCGTATACATTTCCCCTTCTATTTTGGTTGCACCTACAACTTGTGCAAAGGTGTACTAAGATCATGCTATCCATGTTTAGCTGCTAGTCCCGTACTTATTATCAGCCATGGTGACTTTTGTCAAAAATTGTTATTATTCAATCAGTCTTCAGCTATATCTTCTTTTACTTTGTCTGAAATTAGTATTATCCAATCAATCTTCAGCTGTATTTTCTTTTACTTTGTTATTGATGTTTAGTGTTGTTGCAGCTTTGCTTGGACCATTTACAAGTTATAACGTTATCTTAGTTAAATTAAGTTTTGTAGCTTACTTATGCCCCATAACAGCGTTTTATTTTGTTCAAAAAGCACAATGCTCAGCATTTTTTTTTTACTTTCTTTTCGGAGATAAGGCTTCAGCATTTGCTCGGAATAGATACGAAGGGTCTCCAACAGCGTTCAGGGAGTACTTTACCTTCTCCAGGTGACTGCAATTCAAGAACTACCATTTGTAGTGGAAACTCGAAAGACATAGTAAGAACTTAATTTTGTCTAAATTAATGTATTTTGTGTCTATGCTTGTAAATACTACCATTTTATAGTTACACCGAAACGGAAAAATCTGGTTTAGTATACATGGATTGCTGGTCCATCATTGTATTAACTGTGAGTTCTTGCATGTGAAGTCTAGCATCAATGATGGTAGAGTACCACCCAATGTTGGCAACAAGAATCCTGGTACACTGCCAGCTGCAACTCCACGGTAATTGTTTTCGTTTGTTGGGGCCTGATCCTGCTGTGTTGTAACCTTTAATGATGGTCATCCTATGATTCTTGTCAGGGAGTCAAGTGTTTCTTCTGGCAATTCGTCATCTATTGTAAATGCAAGTCTTCATCAACAGAATAACGATGAGAGCATACTTAGTAATCAGCAAAAATTTTCTGCCTCCAGATCTCAAGAATTACCACCACTTGGACCAACGGACTGCCCCAAGGAGCAGTTGGCTTCCAATGAAGATAAATCCCAAGCATCTGGGCAGTTAGGAAATTGCATTTCAAATTCCAAGCAAATGACCTCAGAAGGAAATGGAACAGTTGACACTTCATTGAGAAAACCACAGTATGTTAATGTAGTTTCACAAGGATCAATTATATCAGGTCGCCAGTTTACTGTCCTGACCAAGCGGGTTGCTTCTACCGATATTAGCTCTAAAGCAACTGGAAAAGAAGGTAATGTGAGTTCAAATTCCGAAAATGCTACTTGGGCAAAAAATGAGCACAGTGATAGCATTACAATTCGTAGATGCCAGAATGTAAAGATAGTTTCCCAGAGACTAGATGGACCTTCTCATAAGCTAACTAATCAGTTGGCGTCATCACTTGTTAAATCTCATGCTGGAGCAGAGGAAAAGAATGCATGCTCAGATATCAGTGATGAGCCAGTCCAAGGAAAACATATGCAGCTTGCCGAGAGCACTGCATCGCACAATTCAAGTGCATTGCTGAGTTTGAGTGGCAGTCCTACTACGCTCAGTAATCTATCAGCATCTGATGTCAAATCTCAGATATCAGTTGGGCCAGATGAGCTTTCAGATTCACACAGAAAGTTAGCATCTGAAAGTCAATCACAGCTCTTAAATCAACAAAAAGTTGCCGTTTCTAATACAGACATAGCAAGTGCGAGTGACTGCTGTAGCATTCTTAAAAATCAAGTGCTGTCCACTGATGGTAAACATCAAACTTCAGCAAAAGGAGGGGATCACAGCTTGTACAACAGTGAGATGGCTCTGTCAAGAGATCAAATTTCTTCTCAGCATGCAGAAGGCGTTCTGTTACCAAGACCAGTCAGTGTACTATCATCCACTGATATAGCTACCAAGGATAGCAAAGTAAGAAAAAGACAAGTTTGTCCTCCTGGATTTAAGGAGCTTCACCACTCTTCTGACTCAAGCAAGTCTGTATCAGTGAGCTCCTCAACTTGTTCTGCACTACGCTCAACATCTGATGCCCTGGTACAAGATTCCTGCTGTGTTACAGACCTACCAGACATCATTAGCTGGGTCTCAGAGTGCCTGGAAGATGGAGATACCAAAGAAGGTAATAATGTGAGCGTATCTTCCACACTCAGTTCCACTAATACCACCTGGAGATGCACACAGTTCCCTGGCTCCTGTTTGTCTGGTGCATCAAATCAATTGCTATTATCGCCCTACCCTGGTCGCTTGTTTCAGTGCATGGGTGGGGTTGAAAATACCATGAGAAACTGCCGCTCATTTCCGCCCACAATTAGTACACCAAATCAGAAGTCTGAATATTGGAATGGAAGCGCCAATAGCTACATGTCCACTGGGGGATATAATGCATTCTGCCAAAACTCAACATCAGGCATGAAAGCTGGTATGGTGGGCACATTGCTTCAACAGCCGTCTCCACCAAGTCTTTACAATGATTGGACTAATGGAAACGCAGATTCAAGCTTGAAGAGTTCACAGGTTGACTTTTCATACCCCATGTACAGCCTGTTTGGGTGAAGGCTGCCTTGCAACACCTAACAACAGAGTTGTACGAGTAGCATGCATACCTGTGGTGGATGGTGGCGATTGGTGCTGAGAATGCTTTGTGTTTGTGCTGAAGCTTGTAAAGATCAAACATGGAGCTCCATGTAAATAACTGCTGGGTGACCGCTTTAATGAACATTTGTGAATAACCATGTTCGTTCTGTAGAGTGCTCCAATGCTGTTAAATGTGGACCCCCCCCCCCCCCCCCTCTCTCTCTCCCTCCCTCCTGCCGTTGTGTTTGATCGATTATGACTGTATGTCTGTTGCCGCATTATTTGCTTGGTTGCTCAAAATGATTATAGCAGAATGCATAACGCAGAGGGGAAAGCTTATGGTTTGTTTGGCGTGATTTTGTCCAAATAAACTGTGTCCACAACTACATGTACAACTATCTGATAGCATACGTTAAGCCAATCACAGAAATATCCATCGTTTTGCACCATCTTTGAAGCCTGGACTATCAAAATCACAGAAATCGTCATTTCTGTCAAGCAGCTGCATGCTAGCAAATTCTAACCTCCAATCTCCACGTCTCCCTAACGCAGTCATCAATGGGATTCATCTGAGCAATCTTGGCGTCCGTGCAGGGACCAAAATAGATCCAGTCCTCCAACGTGCACATCCGATCAGCACTGATCGTCGGCACAGATGAGGCCTTCATGGCTGATGCTGCGTTCTCCACAAGCCATTTTGTCGAAGTCTTCGCAGCGCCCATGATGTGATTCGTGATGTGGATGCACAATCCCACGATGCTCACAGTGAAAGCAACGAACTTCCCCAAAAACTAACAGTAAAATGTACCATCACCTCATCAGCTCTAAGCCTCTAACGTAAAAAGGAAGAAAAGCTTTTATATTAATACTGGCAAGTGGCAAGACTACCATGTCAGCAACTGGCCTAAAATTTATGCAATAATGATGTGGCATCCCTTGACTACATCAAACAGTAGTAAATATCGTCGATCTTTACATGACTCTTGTTATTGTTTCTCATAAAGAGGACAGAGAAAGGACAAGTAATTCTAATTGACCAGATAATCTCATTTTTTTCTTTCCTTCTTTTCATTTGCATAGATTATAGAGTCTTCCGGATTCACAGCATCTTAGCTAGGGCCTAGGGGTATGATATTTCAGGGGGCTGTCGATAAAGAAAGTTTTTATTAATCTTAGTAAATTACATCAAGGCAATACTTCTACCTCAAAACGCACTACTCCTCAAGAGGAAAATACGATGAGAAATCTAGATGAGAAGCTGAGGACATACTAGCATCTATCGAGGAACCTAATATAGGGAAGCACAAGGATGACCTTTCTCATCTTCTTCACCATTGCTACATTCACCGAAGAACAGTAAAGTTGATATGAGAAAAGCCAGATTTATCGAACTTCTTCTTAAACTGACCACTCCTGGTGCCTTTAGTCACCTCTGGATTCACACCACAAATAACATGAAGCTCATATAGTTCCGGCATATAGCAGGAGCAAATCAGTAAACGGACATACGAAGCAACTAACAGTAAATTAACTAGTTAGTACTTAGTACAAGGTAGTAACTAGCAGCAACTGATAAACGACAGAAAATTAAGCAAATGAAGTCACTGACCCCATTTTCCTGAGCATAATTGTTCAATGTTAATTGACTATATGCCATAAAGTTAGTGGACACTTGATAATATACCACATAGTTGAATGACGCCAATAAAATGCTACAAAGTTAGATCGAAACTAGATAATTTGCCACATTTGCCACTTTCCACCATTTTCTTTTTTTTCTGGTTTTTCTCCCACGGCAAATGACTCAAATGCCCCTCTATGTTTTTTTTTCCCTATCCTTCCCTCTTCCCAAGCTATTATTGGCTTGGCCTCGCTTTGCCTGGACGCGCAGGAGAGCAGGGTGGCATGAGCTGCGTGGAGGAGAATAGGAGATCCAGACGAGGATGGGCTGGACCAGCCGTCGCGCCGCCTACTGAGAGGGGAATGGGGAAGGATAGGAAAACCAGGGAGGGGCATTTGAGTCATTTCACACGGGAGAAAATCAGAAAAGAAAAGAAAATAGTGAAAAGTGGCAAATGTGGCAAATCATCTGGTTTCTATCCAACTTTATGACATTTTATCAGTGTCGTTCAACTATGTGGCGTATTATCAAGTGTCCACCCCAATTTTTTCTAAATATGTGAGATGGATGGATCTTTGCTGGTTTTTTTTTTTTGAAGGAGCAGCAAGAGAATTGCTGCGTAATTTACTAAGAAGAAGGAAAGCAGATATGGGTCCTGTTTTTTATGGAAAAAACCGGACCCGTGAAAAAACCTCACAAACCAGCAACGCTACCCGAAGAGCACCACTACACCAACTATTCCAAAGAAGACACCTAAGCAAACCACAAAAGAAATGAACGAAAAAAGGAAAAAGGAACCACTGATAACGAGCGCCGCAAACGACAGGCTAATCCGCCTGTTTCGATGAGAAAGCAAAATCTCTGTTAAGCACTGCATCCTTGATCGCTGTGGCCACTTGCTCCGGCGATCTCGCGGTCTCTTGGAAAATGCGTTGGTTTCTCTCAAGCCAAAGGTTCCACCAGAAGTAAATTAGGAGACCGTCGAAATCCCTTCTTCTTGTTTTATCAAATTGGGCTCTCATCCTTGTCCACCACTTGTATATTGTTCCGTTGTGGTTTATGTGCCGACATGGATCCAGCTTGCCCCATCCTACGAGAAGGCTCCATACCTGCCTAGCGAAAGAGCAGTCTTTGCAGATATGATCTGATGTTTCCTGCGCCGTGTTGCAAAGACTGCACGTGGCATTGCACGGCCACCCCTTCTTCAGAAGGTTGTCCGCTGTTAAAATTTTGTTGTGGATCAACGTCCATGCGAAAAATCGACATTTAGGTTCAGCTTTCGCCTTCCATATTGGGTCAAACTTCATCCTGCCGTAAACATTTTGGAATTGCACCATGTATGCACTTTTTGTTGTGTATTGTCCATCAGCCGTCCAGCGCCAAAGTATTTGGTCTTCCCTGCTCTCATCTCTACTGATTCGACGTATTGCTTCGAAGAGCGCTACAAACTCCCTGATTTCATTCTCTGAGTTCCCCGGTCTGCAGAATCGATCCAGTAATTGTTTTGCAGGGCACGGTGTACTGTGACGTTTTTCCTTTTCGCTATCTGGAAAAGGCTCGGGGCAATGTGGATTGGTGCTTTCCCCTCAATCCAACTTGATCTCCAAAAATCGGCCAGTTTACCATTTCCCACCGTAACAACCGTTGAAGCATTGAAGAGAGTGATATCAGTTTTGTCACATGGCAGGTCTAACCCCGTCCAGGCCCGCTCATTATTCTTCCATCTAAACCATAGCCACCGCAGTCTCAGCGCCCGGCCGAAACGCTCCAGGTCTGTGATACCAAGACCCCCTTTGTTTTTAGGTAGACAGGTGACCGTCCACTTGATCAAGCAGTGTCCCCCGCTACAATTTGCCGGATCTCTTCCTCTCCAAAGAAAACCACGTCTAATTTTATCGATGCATCGAATTAGCCACTTTTGTGTTGGGAAGACCGTCATATGATATATCGGTTGAGATGTTAAGACCGACTTAACAAGTGTCTCCTTCCGCCGCCGAGAGAAGTTTCCTTTCCAACACGCTAGCTCATTACTTATTTTATGAATCAAGGGTTGAATTTCAATCCTTCTCAACTGCTCTAAAGTGTAATGGTAGGCGAGGTACTTCCTGGAAAGGTCGCTAGTTTCGGGAAAGACATTTAACAATTCTTGCAACAGTCATCTGGCATCCGACAGATAAATTTCTGTTTTGTTGATGTTGATCTTTAGTCCAGAGCACCTTCCAAAAATGTCCAGAATTCGGCTAAGGGCAGTGAGTTCATCACGGTCTGCATTAAGAAATATTCCAGCGTCATCTGCGTAGAGAGAGCATCGCAGTCTAGCAGCTGTGGGAAGTATCGGTGTGAAAATTCCGCTGTTCGCTGCTAACTCAATCATCCTCTGAAGCGGGTCGATTGCCAGGATGAAAAGAAGGGGAGATAAAGGATCCCCCTGTCGAACCCCGCGCGCGTGTTTTATTGTGAGTGTGGGTTGTCCGTTGATCAAGATCTTTGAAGATGAGGTCCGTAGAATTGCGGTGACCCACTCTCGCCAAGTAAGACCAAAGCCTAAAGCCTGCAGTACTTCAAGGAGATAAGCCCAGTTTAGCGAATCGAAGGCTTTTGAGATATCCAGCTTGATGAATAGGGCCGACTTTCTGTCTATGTGCAGTTGGCGGATTACTCTTTGGACATATAAGAAATTATCATGGATGCATCTCTTCTTTATGAAGGCATTCTGAGAGACTGATACCAATTCATCTAGCTTGGGCGCAAGCCTGTTTGCCAGGATTTTGGTGACAATTTTCATGAAACTATTTATAAGGTGATTGGCACGAAACATTCGATCTATCCGCATTCTCGGTTTTTGGCGGAGGACTATATGTGCTTCATTTAGTCTCTGTGAAGATTTTCATGACGGAGATTAAAGAAGTCTCTAATTGCTTGCACCAAATCGGTTTTGATGATGTGGAGACATGTTTTGTAAAAAAGACCAATAAATCCATCCGGTCCTGGTGCTTTCTAGGTTGGTAATTCCTGAATGATACTGGTCACTTCATCTTCAGTTATATGGGTCTGTAGATCACTGAGATTTGTCGCAGTGTAACCCAAGAAGTCCCAATTGAGAGCTTTGTCCCTAGTCCCATGTTCACCCAATACCCTTGTGAAGTATTGGAAAGCTTCATTTAGTTTGTCCTGTTGCCGAAACATCGTTCTGCCCTCGCTTTGTAGGACACGGATCAGGTTTCTCCGCCTCCTTGAGCTAGCAATTAGATGGAAAAAATGAGTGTTGGAGTCTCCCAATTTGATTTTTGTTATTCTGGAATATTGTCTCGCTCTGGATTTCTGAATTGCTGCGAGGCCGAGCAATCTATCTTTGAGACATTTCCATGAGATCAAGTTCGATTTGCGTTAATCTAACGCTCTTTCTTGCAAGCATTCAAGAATGGTGGCGTTACTTGTATGAGAGCCGTTTGAATAGCTATGTTCAAAACGTTTTCTCCTCCAAATCTTTAGCGCTTTAGCAGTTCTGTTCATTTTGACGTGAAACCTTAGCATGGAGTCCGAAGAGTGAACCGGATGTGCCCAGGCTTGAGCCACTGTTTCCTAGAAACCCGGCATGGAGGCCCAGCAAGCTTCAAATCGGAATCCTCTAAAGAACTGAAAGTTCATATTTGTTTGCATGAGTAGGGGGCAGTGATCCGATGTCATTGTTGCCATTACAGTCAGGTCCGCATTTGGGTAATGCTCATGCCATTCCGTTGTTGCGAAGAATCTGTCAATTCTTGTCATTGTGGGTTGCTCTTGTTCATTTGTCCATGTGAATCTTCGTCCATGGAGGTCTAGCTCTAGAAGTTGTAGTGTATTAATGGTGTGGTTGAAACGTTGCATCATTCTTCTATTAATCGAGCCTCTGCTTTTCTCCCTCGCTTGTCTGATGAGGTTGAAATCCCCCACAATGAGCCAGCTTGCCATTACCATTTCACGCAGAGCTTCTAACTCATTTAAAAACTTCGCTTATCTTCATCCGATTGCGGTCCATAGACCCGGTGATGTCCCATCTTTGAAGCATCGAGCGAAGATAATAGTTGCGATAAGAGTATTTGGAGTGGTTCGAGGGTTGTGAAGGTCATAAAGATCCTCCAAAGCGCGATGAGAATACCACTAGAGGTCCCGTTGGAAGGAATATAGGCAGTCTGGTTAGCGAGTCTCGCTCCCAGAGTTTCATTCAGCAAACCTGTAGACCAGTTAGCAATTTTTGTCTCTTGAAGGCATATAATCATAGCACCGGAAGACAGGATGAGTTGTTTGATGCTTCCCTTTTGGCTGGGTTATTTAACCCTCTAACGTTCCAAGAGAGGATGATACAGTTTGATTGCATACAGGACCGGCTGCTCCACTTTAGACATTCGCTGTGTCATCGAGAGGTACATGACCGGAGAAAAAGTACCATGCATTAAATGAAGTCCATGTGCGGTGGCAATGGTGTGAATTTCTTGGCACCTAGGCGATTGTCCCGATCGATTCGAACCAGATAACGCCACAATTGCATAAGTGCATCAATGCATAACCAACAGTTAGCTCCATTTTAACAAACGCCTGGCATCGAGAGGGAAAGTAAACAGCGGATAGATACCATGCAGTCTGAAGCATACAAGGACTTGCTGACATGAAGCCTTGAGCACCCAGGTGACTACTGGATGAAGATCTTCGGTACAAAGGCTTTCTGGCCTGATCTAACCCGCACGAGTTAACACAACAACAACTACGAAACCATGGCTGGAGGGCCCACATCCAGACGGCACTACTAAGTTTAATAGAAGCATACAGTGATAATAGTAACCAAACATCCTCATGAGATAACTTAACCCGGTGCACAGACCGACTACTAGGAGAATGCGACAACCCATTTTGCAACATGGGAAGAAAAAGCATCTCCTTCCTCCAGTGGAGTTTGACTTCTGCTCAGGCGCTTGGACCCCCCGTCCGCTCCATCAGCTTCCCTTTGTTCAGTTTCTTGATGCCTTTCTGCTTCGGGATGCCCTGGTTCACCAATTGAAGTATCGCTTCGATCTTCTCCTTACTCAGTGGTTTCTCGAAGAGGCTAGCTAGCTGCTGAAAACATTCATCCTGAGAAAGAACATCGGTTAGTCGTTGTTGTTATTGTGGTGGGGACAAGCCTCTAAGCTTTGATGCTAGAAGTTCTTGAGCTAGCTGCACTGTTCCTTGCCACTCCCTAGTCTTGCTTTGGTTCTTGTTGCTATTCTTGCACTTTTTCTTGGTGTAAAGGATTTATCAATCGAACTTTGTTTTTCAGCATTTGCGGGTTGTAAGTTGTTAAGGCATGGTGGTGTTTGAATGATGGGTTTATGTCGTGTTGTGTGAAACAAAGAAGGACAAATTCTTCTAGCCCCAGATGGTTGTTTTCTTGGGTTGTTGATTTTTCTGTTGGTGCTTCGGTGTTGCTTCGTGGGATGTTCTAGGCGTGCCTTTGGGAGTTATGTGATCCACTTCAGAGATGGATCACGGGGCATGGAGCAAAACTCAGAGGTTAGCAAATCGACTTCCTTTTGCTTAAGTAAAGGGATGTTTGGGCAGTCAGAGGTTTGGATCCAAAGATGGAGGCCGCAAGTAATGCATTGTTGTCCTTTGTGCGAGCTTGGGATTGAAGTGGACTATTAATTTGATGATGTTTTGCTCCAGAGAGGAATTATTCAGACCAACTCCCGATTTCTGACCTAGCACAGGTTCTTGCTGATTAATGTTCTGGACTATCTGAGAGTAATACAGGGGGGCTTTCTTTGGACTTGTTGTTTTGTGAATTGTCGGACAGAGCCCAGTATGCAGACTCGGGGTATGGTTTTCAGGAGGAGCATTGTCGGACAGAGGCCCGATTTCAGACTGACTAGTCCCACCACCCGGTTGAGTGCGGATTGGGGATTGTGACGTCAAGCTGAATAGATGCACATCTGAGGTAGGAGGATGTGAATCTCTGTGGTGCTCATGAGTAGAGTCTTCAATTAAATCATTGTGCTCTTGAGTAGAGTCTTCAATTAAATCATTGTGCTCATGAATAGAGTCTACAGTTAAATCGTTGTGCACGTGACTAGTATTATCATTACCGCTAATAAGGAGATGAGACTTGTGATGCTCATGAGTAGAAACTTCAGTTAAATCAATGTGCGCGAGAGTAGCATTTCCAGCATCGCTAATAAACGGTTGAGACCGAGGCCACTGAGAGCAAGAGGGAGAAGCGATATGATCCCATACCTGCACTCCCGAGTGAGAGTGCTTGACTGGAGGAGGCCCCAACTCTTCATCGACCACTGGAGATGGATGAACTTCCCCTGCCCTTCGAAGAATCTTCATGTGCGGCTGAACTGGAGGCTCTGCAAACGTCACCTTCTTGCCGTTTGACTGCATTCCCGGCCCCCTTGTCAGCTTGGTGACGATCTTCAGATCCCTTGACGCCTCCTGGATCTTGGGTAGGAAATGACGGAAACGCCGGGAAGCCGACCCAGCGATACCCCGCCAGGAGGCACTGTGACGGTCCTCTTCACCCCCTCTGCATCTAGCATCACGGGCCCAACTTGAAGATGAGGTCCAGAGAATTGCGGCGACCCACTCGCCAAGTAAGACCAAAGCCTAAAGCCTGCAGTACTTCAAGGAGATAAGCCCAGTTTAGCGAATCGAAGGCTTTTGAGATATCCAGCTTGATGAATAGGGCCGACTTTCTGTCTATGTGCAGTTGGCGGATTACTCTTTGGACATATAAGAAATTATCATGGATGCATCTCTTCTTTATGAAGGCATTCTGAGAGACTGATACCAATTCATCTAGCTTGGGCGCAAGCCTGTTTGCCAGGATTTTGGTGACAATTTTCATGAAACTATTTATAAGGCTGATTGGCCTGAAACATTCCAGTCTATCCGCATTCTCAGTTTTTGGCAGGAGGACTATATGTGCTTCATTTAGTCTGTGAAGATTTTCATGACGGAGATTAAAGAAGTCTCTAATTGCTTGCACCAAATCGGTTTTGATGATGTGGAGACATGTTTTGTAAAAAAGACCAATAAATCCATCCGGTCCTGGTGCTTTCTAGGTTGGTAGTTCCTGAATGATACTGGTCACTTCATCTTCAGTTATATGGGTCTGTAGATCACTAAGATTTGTCGCAGTGTAACCCAAGAAGTCCCAATTGAGAGCTTTGTCCCTAGTCCCATGTTCACCCAATACCCTTGTGAAGTATTGGAAAGCTTCATTTAGTTTGTCCTGTTGCCGAAACATCGTTCGCCCTCGCTTTGTAGGACACGGATCAGGTTTCTCCGCCTCCTTGAGCTAGCAATTAGATGGAAAAAATGAGTGTTGGAGTCTCCCAATTTGATTTTTGTTATTCTGGAATATTGTCTCGCTCTGGATTTCTGAATTGCTGCGAGGCCGAGCAATCTATCTTTGAGACATTTCCGCAGATCAAGTTCGATTTGCGTTAACGAACGTCTTTCTTGCAAGCATTCAAGAATGGTGAGCGTTACTTGTATGAGAGCCGTTTGAATAGCTATGTTCGAAAACGTTTTTCTCCTCCAAATCTTTAGCGCTTTAGCAGTTCTGTTCATTTTGACGTGAAACCTTAGCATGGAGTCCGAAGAGTGAACCGGATGTGCCCAGGCTTGAGCCACTGTTTCCTAGAAACCCGGCATGGAGGCCCAGCAAGCTTCAAATCGGAATCCTCTAAAGAACTGAAAGTTCATATTTGTTTGCATGAGTAGGGGGCAGTGATCCGATGTCATTGTTGCCATTACAGTCAGGTCCGCATTTGGGTAATGCTCATGCCATTCCGTTGTTGCGAAGAATCACAATTCTTGTCATTGTGGGTCGCTCTTGTTCATTTGTCCATGTGAATCTTCGTCCATGGAGGTCTAGCTCTAGAAGTTGTAGTGTATTAATGGTGTGGTTGAAACGTTGCATCATTCTTCTATTAATCGAGCCTCTGCTTTTCTCCCTCGCTTGTCTGATGAGGTTGAAATCCCCCACAATGAGCCAGCTTGCCATTACCATTTCACGCAGAGCTTCTAACTCATTTAAAAAACTTCGCTTATCTTCATCCGATTGCGGTCCATAGACCCCGGTGATGTCCCATGCTGAAGCATCAGAGCGAGAGATAATAGTTGCAGTAAGAGTATTTGGAGTGGTTCGAGGGTTGTGAAGGTCATAAAGATCCTCCGAAACTGCCAGTAGAATACCACTAGAGGTCCCGTTGGAAGGAATATAGGCAGTCTGGTTAGCGAGTCTCGCTCCCAGAGTTTCATTCAAAGAAACTCAGAGACCAGCTTAGCAATTTTGTCTCTTGAAGGCATATAATCATAGCACCGGAAGACAGGATGAGTTGTTTGATGCTTCCCTTTTGGCTGGGTTATTTAACCCTCTAACGTTCCAAGAGAGGATGATACAGTTTGATTGCATACAGGACCGGCCGCTCCACTTTAGACATTCGTCTGTCGCTGAGAGGGTACATGACCAGAGAAAAAGTACCATGCATTCGTAAGTCCATGTGCAGCTGGCAATGGTGTGAATTTCTTCGGCACCTAGGCCAGTTGTCCTGATCCAGTTCGAACCAGATAACGCCACAATTGCATAAGTGCATCAATGCATAACCAACAGTTAGCTCCATTTTAACAAACGCTTGGCATCGAGAGGGAAAGTAAACAGCGGATAGATACCATGCAGTCTGAAGCATACAAGGACTTGCTGACATGAAGCCTTGAGCACCCAGGTGACTACTGGATGAAGATCTTCTTGCAGACAAAGGCTTTCTGGCCTGATCTAACCCGCACGAGTTAACACAACAACAACTACGAAACCATGGTCGGAGGGCCCACATCCGCACGGCACTACTAAGTTTAATAGAAGCATACAAAGGATAATAGTAACCAAACATCCTCATGAGATAACTTAACCCGGTGCATGCATCGACTACTAGGAGAATGCGACAACCCATTTTGCAACATGGGAAGAAAAAGCATCTCCTTCCTCCGTGGAGTTTGACTTACGCCAGCGCTTGGACCCCGTCCGCTCCATCGCCTTCCCTTTGTTCGGTTTCTTGATGCCTTTCGCTTCGGGATGCCTGGTTCACCAATTGAAGTATCGCCGATCTTCTCCTTACTCTGGTTTCTCAAGAGGCTAGCTAGTCTGAAAACATTCATCCCGAGAAAGAACATCGCTTAGTTGTTGTTGTTATACTGGTGGGGACAAGCCTCTAAGCTTTGATGCTAGAAGTTCTTGAGCTAGCTGCACTGTTCCTTGCCACTCCCTAGTCTTGCTTTGGTTCTTGTTGCTATTCTTGCACTTTTTCTTGGTGTAAAGGATTTATCAATCGAACTTTGTTTTTCAGCATTTGCGGGTTGTAAGTTGTTAAGGCATGGTGGTGTTTGAATGATGGGTTTGTCTGTGTTGTGTGAAACAGCAAGGACAAATTCTTCTAGCCCCAGATGGTTGTTTTCTTGGGTTGTTGATTTTTCTGTTGGTGCTTCTGGTGTTGCTTCTGTGGGATGTTCTAGCTGTGCACTGGGAGTTATGTGATCCACTTCAGGAGATGGATCACCAGGCATGGAGCAAAACTCCGAGAGGTTAGCAAATGCAGCTTCCTTTTGCTTAAGTAAAGGGATGTTTGGGCAGGCTGTAGGTTTCGGATCCAGCATGGAGGCCGCAAGTAATGCATTGTTGTCACTGTGCGAGCTTGGGATTGGAAGTGGACTATTAATTTCAGTGATGTTTTGCTCCAGAGAGGAATTATTCAGACCAACTCCCGATTTCTGACCTAGCACAGGTTCTTGCTGATTAATGTTCTGGACTATCTGAGAGTAATACAGGGGGGCTTTCTTTGGACTTGTTGTTTTGTGAATTGTCGGACAGAGCCCAGTATGCAGACTCGGGGTATGGTTTTCAGGAGGAGCATTGTCGGACAGAGGCCCGATTTCAGACTGACTAGTCCCACCACCCGGTTGAGTGCGGATTGGGGATTGTGACGCTGTTGAATAGATGCACATCCGAGGTAGGAGGATGTGAATCTGGGTGCTCATGAGTAGAGTCTTCAATTAAATCATTGTGCTCTTGAGTAGAGTCTTCAATTAAATCATTGTGCTCATGAATAGAGTCTACAGTTAAATCGTTGTGCACGTGACTAGTATTATCATTACCGCTAATAAGGAGATGAGACTTGTGATGCTCATGAGTAGAAACTTCAGTTAAATCAATGTGCGCGAGAGTAGCATTTCCAGCATCGCTAATAAACGGTTGAGACCGAGGCCACTGAGAGCAAGAGGGAGAAGCGATATGATCCCATACCTGCACTCCCGAGTGAGAGTGCTTGACTGGAGGAGGCCCCAACTCTTCATCGACCACCGGAGATGGATGAACTTCCCGCCTTCAAGAATCTTCATGTGCTTGGTGAACGGAGGCTCGCAACGTCACCTTCTTGCCGTTTGACTGCATTCCCGGCCCCCTTGTCAGCTTGGTGACGATCTTCAGATCCCTTGACGCCTCCTGGATCTTGGGTAGGAAATGACGGAAACGCCGGGAAGCCGACCCAGCGATACCCCGCCAGGAGGCACTGTGACGGTCCTCTTCACCCCCTCTGCATCTAGCATCACGGGCCCAACTTGACAAACTGTGGAATCTGCGAGATCTGCGATGGCGGGCGTCGCGGTCACGGCTGCGGTCGTCGTCTTCGTCGTCATGTCGGCGGCGATGTCCATATTCTCTGACTTCATCTTGTTCTGCTCTGCCCCTTCTTTCCCCGACCTCGTCCGGAGTGCCGTAAGACCACACAAATTCACGGCGTTGCTTTCTGTTGGGGGGACCTCCGAAGCCACCTCGCCCCCGTAGAAAGGACAGATCTTCGACAACCTCCAAATGGTTGCGCAAGGTGAATACCGCCGCGCTTGAGATCGCTTGGTTCATTGAGAGTATTTCCACCGCAGAGCGGATGTTGGTTGGGGGAAGCTCTCTGTCGGGCTCAATGACAATGAGGGCGACCTCCTTCGGGATTTCATTCGGGTCCGAGCACCACGCCCAGAGGTCGAAGGAGCGAGTACGCTCACGGCGCCTGGTACGTTCTTGCACATAGTGGATGGCGCAGGTACTTCCCAAAACCTTTGCCACCACATCTTCGCACCAACAGTGCACTGGGACGCCTTCTACTCTAACTTTGACGTGGTATTCAAAGTTAACATTTGAGGCGACGGTTTCTCGGTCCATGCCGCTGTTGAATTGGCGGCCATGAGGGCACCACCGCTGATCGACCACCTCCTCCTTATCGATGGGTCGGAGAAGACGACGAGGAACTGCTCGGGGAAATGCTTGAGAAGTTGGAAGTCGCCGTGGCCGAGGTTGAAACGGTCTCGAAGCATGTCTCCCACCATGAAAGATTCGACATCGTGGCTATTCCCGTCGAACCAGCAAACGGCCGCCCGATCGATGAGTTCATCGCGTCTTCGCTTGATGGCTCCCGTGGCAGAGACCGCACAGTACGCCTTTACAGGCCTGGCCCTTGGATCTCCTGGGTACCTGGCCATGGGATGAACAGCTTGCACAACTTGACTGTAGGTTCTGGAGTTGGGGATATGAGGTTTGTAGTGGTTGAAGGTTGAGGGCGATCTGAGATGATCTCTTGGTCTGTGCCCTTCATATTTTGAAGGTCGAGCACCAGCCTCCCTTCTCAGGCATTCATGAGCCTTATGCCCCGAACAGAAGCATTTCCAGCACTTAACCGGGGCGCTGCAGAACCCAGCGATATGTTCTGGTGAAAAGCAGTTAAAACATTTACCGCTGAGCTTCTGTTTGAAGAAAGCAAATCCGGCCTTGTGGAATGGTTGCGCTGTGCTCTCCGCGCGTGATGAATGGTTCTGACTTCTCCGCCACCAATGTCTGGGCAAAACACGATTCCGGCCATCTGCGTCTTCCTTTAGCAAACCGGACTTCCATGAGCTTCTTTCTTGGAGATGCCAGCTACTCTTCCCTCTCTGTTCGGCCTGCTTGGATTGGGTATGTGCAGCTTGTTGCCCCGACTCTTCCTGGTATCCCGCAGTCCTGGAAAGGCTTGAGCTCAGGCGCCGAGAACCCGAAGCCTCTTGATGGATCTCCTCTTGAGGCTCCTTCCCCTTGCTAGTGGCTGGCATCCAAGATTTCAGAATCTTCCCCGCAGATTTCAAACTTGAATGCTGCCTTGCACCCTGGCCATCAATGCCGACATCTTGTAGTAGTTGGGAGTTGATGAGCCTTGACTTCGTGTTCTCAGACGTCGAGTGCCCTAACGCCATAGCGCCTACGAGCTGTAGGTGCCTGGACGAACCAGCCTGCTCTGCCATGGAGAGATCTTTTGCTTGAACTGCCATCTGAGCCACCACATTAACCACTCGATTCGAATCTGCATTTCTTGAGCCCACCGCGCCTCTTTGCTCGGTTGAACCCGTCAAAGCTTGGTCTTCAAACACATTGACGGGCGATTTCTTCTGCGGAGCATGACCGGGGAGTGGATCTGGTTGCGATTTTGTCGATTTGATGGGCGATTTCTCTGGATCTGGCTCGGATCTATGTGGGGGAGGGAGGGGCGACGAGTTTGGGAGGGGGAGCGGGTGCGTCGGGTCTCTCATCTCTCTTGTCCTAAAGTGTCCCGATCTTTGCTGGTTTTCACATAGGATCACTGAACCTGAGGCTACCTGGTTCAATTGCTCAGCCTGCTGCTCTGACTTGGCAGGGGAAGAGGATTTGTGTGACAAGAGACATGGTGAGACGCTCAACGCCGCGGCAGGAGTGCGTGCGACCAGCGAGCAACAACGGCGACTCGGCTGACTCCGTGTGCAGCGACGAGTCCACGACGAACTTCGGCGGTCGTAAGGCCAACCAATGAGCAACAACGGCGACTTACCGACTCCAGTGTGCGTGACGAGTCCACGCGAACTTCGCAGCAAGTCAGGTCGGGTGCCACGACTCCGCCGCCGCATCCCTGTAGGAGTCGCGGAGGGTGGTGTCGCACGTGGCGTGGCCATGCTGTTCTACCATCTTGATGGCCAGCCAGGCGTCGTCGCTGCTCACGAGAAGGTACCAGACGGCGTCGTGGTCTGCGAAGGATCGGAAGAGGGCGCGGAGGAAGGCGAGGAGACCGTAGCAGCACTCAAATGCGCATTAGTTTTTTTAGATCGACAGGACATCTAGACAGATGCCCCAATTCTATTACTGAAACTGAAAAACCCATTGTTTAGACAAACCGTTACGTGAAACTGAAAAACCCATTGTTTAGACAAACCGTTACGCAACGTCGCTCCCAACAACATTCAACCCGAAACCTCAAACATCGAGACCACCTCTGACCAACCAACTGAAGATAACACACAATGATAGAAACAAAAAGACCTCAACTAACAGCCATTCCAGCCGCCAGCCAGAAAACAAAATTTAACACCTCTCTTTGTGACTTCAAATCTCCCGATCCCCTAACCATCAACCAGGGAACTGATATATAGACCGCGAATTTTCCGCTCCTGGATGCTACTCTCATCCTGGGATCCATCCTTCATCAGCTTTGTATCTTTAGAAGCTAAGTCCCCAACTCTAACATGAGAGGCGCTCGAAACTTGAACTCCAGCCACCTGCAAAATTGATCCATCTTGTTCATCATATCTTCTGTATACAAAGGCCTCCAGTCTCTCAGCGAAACAAGCATCCTTCTTCAAATTGTTTTCACACTTATCCAACACTGGCAACGAAAAATCAAGTTATTTCTGACATTCCATAAGCTCCAAAAGACAGTAGCACAAATTGTATTCAAAGCAGCATTTTTCTTATTACTAATCCAATAACGAGCCACAGATTCATAGTTATAACTAATATTTAACTCAAAGAACTTGCTAATCAAGTTCCAAGCGTTTTTTGCAATAACACAATCAAAGAAAAGATGCCGAACCGATTCTGGATCATCACAAAAGCAACAACAATAGCCCTTGTTCAAACCTCTTTTCAGCAGGTTATCTTTGGTCATAATTTTGTTATGAGAGATAAGCCAAAGGAAAAAATGAATTTTAGGAGGAACACATAAACTCCACACCGCCGGTATAAACACTGGCAACACACCTCTAAAATTTATGATAGCATATAAAGACTTAACCGAGTAAACTCCATTGCTGTTATACTGCCAGACTAAAACATCATCATCATCATTAAGATTCAACGTATTCGCCACTTCAACCAACTCAAACCAACGGATCATCATATCATCACTAAAAGTTCTACGAAAAGAACACTTAACAATATTACCATCCCAAATTTCAGCAATGGTAGCACTTTTTTCATTAACTAAAACATAAAGATCCCAAAATTGAACGGTCAAACACGAATTACCGAACCATATATCCTCCCAAAATGCGCATCAGTGGCTAGTTGCAGATATGTCCACCTCGAAGCCGAGCTCGGAATCTTGGCCGTGCACGGCGGGTAACGTGGCATCGAACCAGACGGCGTTGAGGATGTTGCAGGAGACGGGTTTACGGTGTCTGAGTGACTTAGGACTAGAAGGTGGTCACGAGAAGGTGGATACTGTCTGAGGAGCAGCAACTTTAGAGGCTGCATGTATCGAGATGTCACGTTCGTCTCCTCCTCCTTAAGCCAGAGTCTTTCTGCTCTTCTTCTTGATCCTATCATGGAGCCATGAGCCGGCGAGCTGCAGAGGTTGCCATGGGTCGGTGAGCTCCGCGGTCCTCGGCGGTCGTGTGAGCAACTTGTGGAGGCGCTTGGCTGTTTGCGCGGGAGAGGTGGTGACGTTCCTACTACGCCACAAGAAACTTGGAGATCTTGTCGAGCCGAGATGCCAACGACAAGCTTGGGGTGCCTAGCAGACGCTGCGGCGCAGCACAGGCCGTTGTCGGGAGGTAGCGGAAGTGGCAGGTGAGAAAGGTGATGAGGCCCTCGAGTGGCCATCCATGCCTTGTCCGGCCAAGCAAGAAGAGGTTGAAGACGCCGCTTGTTGTCGGCAGTGGGCGGCCGAGAAGGGGGTGGGCAGGCCGCCTACGGCCCCCAAAGTTATGGGGCCCTAGGTATGCAACTACACCATAGGCTTTTGGCCTAGTCACGAGCAAACGTATGCTAAGTTGATCTGATGAGGGTTCAGGCAAGAAACGAATCGTCCGACTGAAAAATGTTACACTAAATTTGCAGACACTTTCTCTCATGATGGTTCAGCTGATGTTGAGATACATGATCTTATTTCTAAATTAAAGATTATGAAATTCACTTTGCCAAATGGCACATTGTCTGCTACGGAGATTTTCGAGCATGTCAGAGATGTGGATTATTATCCTAATGTCTCCATTGCTTATCGAACTTTATTTACTGTGCCTGTGACTGTTGCATCAGCTGAAAGAAGCTTTTCAAAATTGAAAGTGTTGAAGAACTATTTGAGATCAACAATGACTCAAGAAAGTTTAAATGATTTGGTGACTTTATGCATCGAGAAAAAGTTATTGGACGAGATTGATATCAATAGTATAATCGATGACTTTGTATCACAAAATGTTAGAAGAAATTTTTTAAGATGATGTCAAACGCCAAGTAAGTGTTTATGATTACAATTTACATTTGTCATTTCATAAACTTTAAATTGTTCTATAGAAGTATTTTTGTGCATCGAATATTAATTTCTTCAATGACGTATATATATATATATATATATATATATATATATATATATATATATATATATATATATATATATATATATATATATATATATATATATATATATCATATATATACACACACACTGCATACCAACTAAAAAAGTCAAAAATTCTGAAAAAATTGTAGATGTACTTCATAGATTACTCTACCTATGTGTAAATTAGGTTCAAATTATTATGTATCAAGAGTTATAAAAAAAATTTGACAAGTTTAAATTCTTTAAACTTGTCGAATTTTCTTTTTGTAACTCTCGATATATAATGAATTTGATCTTGAAACTTTATACATAAGTAGAGTAATCTATAAAGTACATCTACAATTTTTTCAAAATTTTTATGACTTTTTAGTTGGTGCACGTGTGTACATGTGAGGGTCTGTGCACAGATACGTTATCTCTATATATATATATATATATATATATATATATATATATATATATATATATATATATATATATATAATATCTTTTACTCCCGGGAGTAGTTACTCCCACCTCTGAAATACCATATAAACGAACCTGGAATACTTCTTTATCACTTTAGGTACACTCATACACTAATTATAAGATACTCCAATGTGAGGTATATGAAAAAAATTGTAAGGGAGTCCATAATTTTTAGTGTATTTTGCAAATATCTTTATATATGCACATACAAAGGAGTATGTCCAAAAAAATGTGCATACCACCTGTGAAAAATGTACATACCATTTAGATTATCTTATATACTCGTATACTACGCGTATATACCCTCTGTCGCACGAGATACCCCATACGTTATGAGATACAGTATAAGGAGTAATTACTCTCGGGAGTAGAAAAGAGGCTTCCACATATATGAGAGGAGGTGGAAGGGGCCTCCATATAAGTTTTCGCCCTGGGACCCCAAAATGCTAGGACCGGCCCTGGTTGTCGGTGTCGGTGATGATCTTGGAAAATATCGCAACCCTCGTCGGCACTTGCGAGTCCTCCTCATCGCCATTGCCGTCGCCGTCTGGCCTGGGCAGCATTGAGGGGGAGTAGGAGACGGTGTTGGCGACGATGTTGGAGACAAGGCTGAGGACGCCGAAGCAAACGCCGGCGGCAAGGAGGAGCGAGGCCAGCGAGGGGACATCCTCCACCAGCAGCAATTCGAGCGCTACCCTGTAGAAGCCATCGATGCGACCGAGCAGGGCTCATATATCTTACTAGGTTGAGTTGCGCGCGATGCCGTGCCGCGAGGAAAAATCTGGCACGAGTTTTTTGTAAATTGAATTTGCGGAACCACGTGTCTCTTTTTTCAAAATAACTAGCGGAAGAATCTATTTACGATTCCAATTTTTTTTTTTAAATCTTCTGGGTCGAAAGAATCGGTTTTTTTTGCAAAATAATCGGTGGAAAGACCCCCGCCGGCGAATCTATGGGACCGCTATAAACCTTCGACGAATCCGTTTTTTTAGAAAACCACGTGGAGGGACCTAAACGTCATCTCGAATTTTTTCGAGTCTAGTCTACAAAAAAATCGACGAAAGGACCTAAACGCGATTTCCAATTCAACTATAAACTCTCGACGAATCTGTGTTTTTTTCGAAAACCGCGTGTAGGGACCTAAACATAATTTTGATATTTTTCGGGTCTATTTTACTTAAAAAAACTACCGAAAGGATCTAAACGTGATTTTCAATTTTTTTAAAAAGACCTAAACACGATTTTTGGATTTTTGAGAAACCTCCCCGAGGAGGCGACAGGTGGCCCCTAGAAGCGCCAATCTCAGACTCTATTATATAGAGTATATTCCACGGTCTCCTCGGTGACCGGAGCTGAACCACACCTGCCTTCTCTGATGCGGCGACGATGCTTGCGGACCGTCATGGATCGCGGCGCGACGGACTAACGTACGGGCACAACCGCACAATCGGAACAACGGACATGGAAAAAAATATAGTACAGGTTTTGCACTCGGAACAGTCGTAGGGCCCTTTGCAACGTTGGAATGCACATGAGAAAATCTGGGTTGACCCAATTCCATTTTCCAGCCAACAAGGGGATGAATTGGGCTGGGCCGACTTGTCAGCCCATAAGGTTGTTATTAAAATTTAAACGAACATTAGCAGCTGGCTGAAGCTGAACTACATTTATCAATACCATACCGGTACTTACCGGTATAGTCTTTATGTACCATTTTGTCAACTAAATTAGTACAAAGTAGCCCTATATATCTTGTCGGTCTCGATACCAGCCAATACTGTTCGTACTGGCTCAATATCAGCCATACCGGTTTTGATACTGATCAATATCGGTCATACTGATTTCAATACCATACAATACCAGTCATGCCTACGGAAAATTGATAATATCGTATATTGAACTATATGCATTATTTACTAATAATATTATAAGTCAAATTTGGTGTATATCTAATTAAATATGTGTATACGTATAAATATATATATTATTATGTTAAACTCGAAACGGTATGTCAGTATGGATGTACCCAAACATACCATTTCAAGAACCAAATCGGCGTAGCCTCTGGTACAGTATTAACAAGTATGAACTGAACTCATGTCTATTGCTTAAAAAAAAAAGAAAAGAAAAGACTAAACTCATCTCTTTCCATCAAAAAGAAAGAAAGAAAGACAGGAGAACTGAACTCATCTCCTATCTCTCTCGCTTTTTCTACACCATGTTCCTTATCGATCAACGATGATGATATTGAGATGTAATTTATTCCTCCCTAGCTGAGCAAAGAATGGCAGCCATTGCTTACAGGACAAGATCCTCTAAAGGGGCACCAGCAAACTCCTTAACTAGAAAGTAAAGTGGTGCTTGGCTTTAATCACTCTGAATGCCTCTAGATTCTCTTTGTTGGTCAACTACGCCATGGCTCTGAATTATGGCCTTTCTGCAGTTAGTTGCTTGCAGAAGAGAGCAAACGGTTGGCAATAATAGTACTACTGTTCTTTCATTGAAATGTAATGACAAGCTTTTTTCCCCCATCAAGGGAGCAATGTACTAGAATAGTAGAATGGATGGAGTAATGAGTTAGTATCAAATTCCACTATTAATTTGAGAGCTGTTCATTTGACAGGCAAATAACGATGTTGTTGGGTCAGTTATTTAAGGGAAAGGGTTACTATCCTGCTGCTGTTAAATCTGTAACCAAGTTCCTCCATTAGAAGATAAGAACAAGCTAGGTGTTGCGTATCATAACCCTGCACTGAAAATTCGAGCATTTGTAGTCTTGTGCTGAAAATTGGGGAAAATTGAGATCTCGTACTATAATCGGTCCTGATCCAAGTCGATGTACTAGACAGTAGACCGGGACTTATGCAAGAGTCTTTGACACAGACATGGACTATCTGTTCAGCTCCAAGTGCAAATCCAGTCTTCATTTTTTTTAACAGTAAAGCCTTATAAATCAAGGAAACTATGGCGAGGTCAAGGCGGCCATGCTTCTGATGTAAACAAGTAAACAACATTCCAGGAACATATGGGACTACTTTATGTTATGTCAATTTGCATATATTTCTCTACAAAACTCTCTCCCTCTGCTTGGATGCACCCATGCTGTTTTGTGATGTAAGCCACCAAGATTAGAGGCTTCATACTCAAAGTTGTTGCCTTCTTCCAAAGGAACTCTATTTTTTTACTGGTAAGGGCATGTACGGTGGTATAGACGGTGGTTGTTTGTAATACATCTCCATGTTATCCATAGATAGTACTAAAGACAACTCATACAATAGATTGTCTATATAGATGTCTGTAATAATCTCTTATATAATTAATAGACTATCTGAACAATGGTATACAAAGTATAAAGCTGTCTATAAGACCATCTGTTAAAGAATAAACATCATATTTAAAGAATAAACATCATATTTCTCTCTCCTCATTCTCTCTCTGCCACATCATTCAAAATCTTATGTGACATACTCTTATAGACAGTATACATGTACCATTATACACGCCCTAAGGAGTCGATCGTGTAATTTCACGCTTGTACACTTTTGAATCAAGAGTGAACCAACACCCGGGTAAGGGCAACCAATTTCGTAACCAAAATTTATAACTGCACCTAATCCTCCCCAACCAATATTTACTTTTCCCCACCTCAGCTTCTCCCTTGCTCTGGCCAACGGTGGCGCGGGGCCTTTCATAACACCCTCTCCCCTCAATCTCCTCAGTCCAATTTCCCATATTTATGCGCCAGCGTTCGAGGGCAGCTGTCATCGCTGCTGCTGAGCTCAGGTTGGTGGTGATGAGTGCCAGGGATGGCACGGCTGGTGGTGAAGATTCAGGAGGACCAGCATTGCGGCTGTCGTCACATCCTCCTGCCCATATCTAGGGTGGATCCGACCGAGCTGTGTCTGTGTTGCTTCTCGTGACTGCCATATTTGACTAGATCCGCCCTCCTCCTTGCCAGATCCGATCGGCGCAGTTGTACAGGAGGTGCTGACGGGGTTGTGCAAGCTCCGTGGTCTATATATAGGCGCGATGAGGTAGGTGTTCTTCCTAGCGGTGAGGTCATGGTCGTCAAAGTCAACTGGCAGTGGTAGCGGTGGCAAGGGCATGACAGTTTGGTGGGCGCTTCGTGCTCGGGTGGCGGAGTGTGGTAAAGCTGCTGTAGGAGGCAGCATCGGGTTGTGGTGCTCAAGGATCTTACCAGAGGTCGGCCTCGTTCGCGGCGATCGTACCAGAATTCGAGCGACACTCACTCCAACGCACAGAGCAGGCCATCCGCACTGTCATCGGCAGCAAGCTCGAGGAGGCTGGCAAGAGGCCGGTGTAGGAGTTGACTGTATTGACAGTGAGGTGGATGCTGGCTGGTCAGTGTGGCGCTGCATGCTGGTTGGTGCTCTGGTCGGCCTTGGCAGGGGCATGAGTGGTGCACTGGTCAGTGGAGAGTCTTGGTGGTGTGGTTGTGCACAATGTTGTTGTCGACCTCGTCTATACATGCCATGGGGGCACGACGGCAGCGGTTGAAGGGCTCCAATAGGGGTCTAGTCGTGTTGGTGTAGTAGCTGGTTTAGGGAGTCTCCAAGGTTGTTGGTGCTCCCTGTATTGGGTGGGCGATCGGTACTATCGTATTTTTCTCTCCAAAGGCTACTGTATTCTCTCTTTTTATAACATGAATGACAAAGTTCCTACCCTTAGTTTCAAAAAAAAACCGCACCTAAATTTTCGCGTTGTTTGGTAGAGCAAAATTTAGCCGAAACCTAACAAATCATGATCTCTACCTATTAAAAAAAACAAATCGTGAGCTCCGCATTTGCTTTGGATTTAACGGAGTTGTCGCTTGGCACTATCCATCCCAGCTGATCTTTGTTTAACCCTAGCTGGTTGATTTGTCCCCCAATGTCAGGGCATTCGGGCACTCCAATTAGAGACACCAAATACATTGTCAATTCAGTAAAAAAAAATACTTTCTTAGGTCATAAATAGTTATCGTTTTGAACATTGACGGTCTCTAAAACACATCTTTGATCACTAATTTCTATTATACTATATTTATAAAACCTAATTAAATTATAATATTATGAAAGTACTTTTCGAGTCAAATACTCAAATCTACGTGCATGATATTCATGTATCCAATTTAAATATTTTGAAAGATATTGTAATCAAAATTTCAAAATTTTGATTGTACATATATAAAAAGACAATTATTTGTAACAAAGGAAGTTGTACCATGTTACGCTTGTGAAAGGAAGGGCCCAAGAATTGGTCCCATTCCGTCCAACTGTCCAAGTCTCCAAGATGGGCGCAAGCCAGCGATTTTGACCGTCTTAATTTCCCCTAGTTTGTACCCTAATCCCTGATTACCATGCATCATCCTTAATTCTTCTTGAAGGGTACATGTGTTCCAAGCCTGAGCCAGTTTTGGTTTAAGGGCCTGTTTGTTTCAGCTTTTGATTCTGGATTCTGGTCCCAAAAGGTAATCAAAACAAAATAATTGATTCTAGAATCCGATTCTCAGAATCCGGTCCACCCATATACACTAGAATCCACAATCCACTTCATATGTGCTTTTGGATTCTAACTTTTGGAGAATCAGCTCTACAACCACAATCCAGAATCAGTTTTTAGAGAATCCATAGCCGAAACAAACAGGCCCTAACAAAATTTTCACAAGACTAGAGAGAGAGTGAGGTATAATCATCTAACTAAACATTCTCATTGGCCCTTAAATAGTGCTCTCAATATAGAAGTATATCAGTACTTGTTGTCACTTTTCTGTCGGTAGCTTTCTACTCTTCCCGAAAATGCGACCCTGGATACTAGCACAGAATTGCAAGACGGATTCAACTAGAAAACACCAAAAGCGCCATGACTCAATCCACCACGGCTGCTTCAAACTTTAAACCGTATTTCTGGAAGTCATCAAACTTTATTGAACTGAAAAAACAAGCTTTATTTCGAGCTGATCTGTCAGAACCAACGGGTACTATTTGCTCTGAACTGTAGCTACATTACTGGATGTCTTATTATGGTTGCTCGTGAGTACACTTCAGATTAGACAATTAGGAGTACCTTTTTTTTTTACGCGTCCAATAGCTGTTCTTGTTTTGTTTAGCTTGTGCATGGTTGCTTGTGTGTACACATCAGATTAGATTTGTATCTAATATTCCATGCTTTGTTTCAGTTGGTTTTCGATGGACTAATACAAGAAGATATGTCTTTACTCAAGAGCAAGAATTCTTTCCTGCTAGTGTGTACCTGCATTTTATGGCTTGAATTATTCCAACGAGTTAAGGATCAAGCAAGCTAAGAAGAAAAATACAATGTTCACGTTCTTACCTGGAAAATACGAAAAAAAAGCTAAGAGAACAGATCAAAGCTAAGAGAACAGATCAAAGCCTGTCAATCTTCCTACGTACCTTGCATTGCTCGAGAAAATTATTTTCAATTTAGATTTCGAATAGTGGAAAAGGAAGGGAAAGAAAAAAGAGAAACGGAACAATAATTTTCTCACAGGGCTGTGAGCTAACGACCTCTGATCAGAGAGCGCACGGACTGGACATGGTTTCATAGCCTAGATCCAGCTGAATACCTGTAATTTTAGGGTGCACAACTTAAAGCAAAAATCTTGGTAAAGACAACACTAACATATTCTCATCCTTTTTCTGGTTCTAAAAGAAGATTCATCCTTGTATGGCTACATCTTAATTTGGTATTTATTGATTTTATTCGGTATAAACCATCTATACAAAACAAAAGGTCAAATGATTCTAACCTCATAATATTTTTCACTCTACTTTCCGTGTTTGGCAACCAAGAGAACAGGGAACTAATGATTTGCCACAGCCAAAATTTTTTTGCAAAAATGGCAGTTCATATTTGACATTCGATAGTTTAGGGCCTGGTTCAAGGGCAAAAGGTGCATGGGGATGGAGTGATCTATCTTTTTTTCACCTATTCCATTGTTTGGTTCGATGAATCGAGTGAGTGAGGGCAGCCAAGAAACGAGAATATTTATCGAAAATGGTGGTTGAGGCCATCCAACGAAATTGGCCGGATGAGGCTATTCAACTCTCATCCCGCCAACTAAATATGAATTCTCATCCATCCAACCAAACAAAAATTTGCATCATCACATCTACCAACCAAATATAAACTTAGATAGCTTCGTCCATACCAGGTAGATGTCCCTATCCTTTTCACCCTTTGCGTTTGAACCAAACGGACTCTTAGTGACACATGGGTAGGGCTAGAACAAAAGCTCATTGGTAGGACTCGTTTGTTCGGTTCAAAATTGTTCCGATCATACTCGTTTATTGATTAAACATTGAAACAAGTCAATTTCGAATGAAATTGGATTTTGCTCTAAGTCGGCTCGGCTTGTTAGCTCGATTCTAAAAGTACTTCCAAATTATAAATAAAATGATATTAAATCAATATGTTTTAATTTAAAAAAACATGAAAATGAGGTAACTCGATTCCCACCGCCTACACGTGGGTGTTAGGTCATAGCTCCCAGCAATACAATGCGTGCCAAGTCCTAAGTCTACCTCTTTAGAGAGAGATTCTTAATTTTGCACTCCTGTTTGAAACACCTGAGTATCGCCAAATTCACACGGTAATTAGACTGGCATTAAGTCTCAACGAGAAATCAGGTACTGCTAGCTAACAGTATAGCTTCTCGACTGTAGCCCTAAAACCTAATCAACCTTGAGCGCTCCACCATGGCTGCCCAAGCCTTATTTGGGTCATGCTCGGACCTCAACATAGGTTGAAGATCCGGAGCCTTGCCCACTTGGAGTGCTCCGTCATAGCTGCCAAGGACGTGCCTATGGGAATGGGACCCTGCGACAGATAGAGGATTGGGGAAAAGTCAGAAATGATAGAGACAGACGATGGACAGATATCAGCAGAAATTAATATACATGGTGAAACCCGTGTGCAGGGTTAACATTATTGATTTCACTTTGAAATTTGTTTCCGGTTGGTACCGATTTTCGTTGATAATCGATTAAAATGTTAAAAATCGAAGGATTTCGAATCAAACTTTTTAAAGAAAAAATTTAAAAATATCAATTATATTCAGCGATGATCGATCGAACAAGTGAACTTATTTGGCGGCCAATTTTTTTGAGCGATTTTTGTCGATTTTCATTGATAATGGCTTGATATTTACTGATTTTCGATCTGTTTATGAAGGATATTTTTTTTTCAAATTTTTTTTGAATTGGTCTGATTTATTGAGTGATTTCTGATTTTATGCTGACTCAGTAAGATTGACAATTATGATAAGAGCGATTACCGTCGATAAGTCGAACCCCGCCCGTGTGAGCTTTTTTCATGGGTTACCTGCCTCTAGTGTCATAGTTCGTATTCATGTAAGCGCATCCACCGGCTTCATGAGCGTAGGGCATTGCCCTGCACGAAACGGCAGAAGACTTGCTGAGAAATGTTCATTTTTTCTAATCAAATGAGTGATATTTTTTTCCTTGCAAATGTAATTTTAAGAATAACTTTATCCTTGTCTGTGAAAACGTCACTTTCCACACTCATGCATTGTAGAAGAAGCTACGGTGACTTGCCAAGCATGGAAGGTGACACGTGACATCTTCCGATGCTTTTATAGTCAGGAATAAGGTTATTTTTATAATTCCTTTGTAAGGAGATTAAATTTGCATAAAGAAATTGCTATAGATCAGAAAATTGACGATTTCACTTGCCGATATCTGTACCACTGTGTAAACCATATCTACGCAGAAAAAATGCTCCTCTTTGTTAAAAGTAACATGCTCCTCTTTTTTAAAATACCAAAATTTATATTAAGATAAATTAAACCTTATTAAATTTTGATATCTTCAATCGTTAAAACCTTGTAAAGTAAAACCCACTCGCGAGTCGCGACTAATCGACGCCATTAGCGAGAGCACAAGGGCAGCAGTACCACGCATCACACGCTAACCATCCCCTCCTCCTCAGCCGCCGCTCCAGAGCCCAGAGCCGCCAGATGGCCTCGCTTCTGTAGAATCCATCGCGAGAAACCCACCAATCCGGCCGCGATTTGACCCAAGATTGGTAGCCCCATTCGTCTGGTTTGGGGTGACTTTGCGGATGGCGGCGGTGGCGGAGGGCTCACCCGCGGCGGCGGCGGCGGTGAAGGAGGCGGAGTACCAGACGGGCGTGCAGAAGCTGGTGGACCTGCTGTCCAAGCTGAACCCGGCCGCCAAGGAGTTCTTCCCCTCCTCCTCCTCGGCGGCGGCGGCATCGTCGCCGTCCAAGAAAGCGCTGTCGGCGGACGCGCCGGTGTTCGACTACTACTCTATCGGAGGCTGGAATGGGGGGAGCAAGGACTTCGGCGCCGACGCCTCATATGTTGGGAACCAGCAGCGCAGGGTATATAATTCTGCAAGACTCTGTGTTCTTGAGATGTTGAGAGGCTTGGATCGGTGCTGTGGTTGTGCCTGTGTGTAGGATTTGATTACTTTTTTCATCGGTTGTGAGTTAAAGATTGAATTTTTTTCCCCTTTTGTGTTGGATTGCGTAATCGGTTGGTAGTCTCCGTGGTGCCGTGGTTGGCGTTCTTTGATGAAGGGTTTGCCCTTTTTTTATTTTGAAGGTTTAATTTATGCGATGCCACTTCAAAATCACAACCAGTGCACTATGCGAACATCTCTTTGTTAGTAAGCTGTGGTTTTTTTTTTTTTGGGCTTAGATCGTTGGTTTATTTGCTTAATATTCGGGGATTTGGATCGTATTGATTCGGTTTGTTTTGGGTGAAGTATCCCATTCTTGTGAAATGTTCTGTCGCTTATTTTCTCTATTTCTGTACATGATCACATAATTCTACGTTAAGCTGGATCTTGTTCTACAAGAAGTAGCTGTCATAGTAATAATCGTGGATGAATAAACATACCATTGCAATTCAGATATATATAAATTCGAAATTACATTGTACCATAACATTTCTTTGTAACTGTAATTCCCAAATTAAAGGAAAAGAATACAGGATGGGAATATAATTTGACGAGTGTTTCTCCCCTCAGAGGAGTGGATTCATCAGTCATGGAAGGAGGAGGATGAATGAGAGGGCAAGGCGTGCAGACCGGGAGGACAGCATTCGTCGAACCGTTTATGTCTCTGATATCGATCACACTGTGAGTAATTGATGATTGTCTTAGTATGCATAGTTATATTCTAGAGTAGTTGTTAAATCTAATGATGCTGACCATCTGTTAGGTGACAGAGGAGAGACTTGCTGATATATTTGCTACTTGTGGGCAAGTAAGTTACTTTAAGTTGAAGGATTGAGTTGTACTGGTATTAAAAAGCTAGGAAACAATACAATGATATATTACACTGTTTTTCTGCTAGCACAGATCGGTTAGGCACTTACGACTACTAGGTTGGATACTTGGGTGTTCGTAATTGGGGTTATTTACTGTTTTATTCCATCAATGTGGTCTGTCTCTTTTCAATTCTGTATATTACATGTATTTTCTTTGGTTATTAAAAGTCAAAACGGCCAAAAGAAAGTGAAAAGAAAAATAGTTACTTTTGAGCATTTTGTGGCTTGCTTTTTATAGTGTATTCTGTAATGCAGTTCTTTGTATCATCAGATGGACTACTGGAGATTTCCAAATCTGTGAAACCTAATTTTCCTTCTGTCCTGAAGGTTGTCGATTGCAGAATCTGTGGTGATCCCCACTCTGTTCTGAGGTTTGCATTCATTGAGTTCTCTGATGAAGGTATTATATTATCACATGCTACACATATGCCTTTTTGCTGTAGTCAATTGATTGTTTGATGTGTGGTATGTTTCATATAGAGGGCGCAAGAGCTGCACTTAATCTTGGTGGCACAATGCTTGGTTTCTACCCTGTTAGAGTTTTACCTTCAAAGACAGCTATCTTACCTGTGAATCCAAAGTTTCTTCCTAGGGTAAGTTAGTCTTGCATCTGTTGTTTCACCTTCTGCCACCACACCTATTCTACTAATCCACAATACTAATACTAATATCGTATTCTGCCTTGCCCATAGACGGAGGATGAGAAGGAAATGGTCATACGAACTGTTTATTGTACAAATATAGATAAGAAGGTGTGCGTCTCCTTTATACGTCGTCATGTTTATTGTTCATCATTTTTTTTTTCATCCTCTTATTCTTTATATTTTGAGGCCCTTGATCTATGGCTGCAAACTATTCAACATAGGGAAATCAAATTAGATGCTTTGTGACACCCTTCTCCTTGTTCTGCCTGCAGGTTACTCAATTAGATGTAAAGAGTTACTTTGAAGATCTTTGTGGTGAGGTGTGCTATGGGCTCTGCAATTGGGAAAATCCAATCATCCTATTGCATAGATATTAAATAAATATCCCATCTGCTGCATATCTTTTTGTTGTTCTAATTGTTGCCTGCTAAAATGGGTTATCTTTGCAGGTCTCTCGTTTGAGACTTCTAGGCGATAATGTACATTCTACAAGGATTGCTTTTGTTGAGTTTGTCCATGTAAGATCTGAGGGCCTTTTTACATAGCCTAACTTTTAATTAATTCTTTTTTAATGATTTTACCATTGGCTTAGCAGCTATTGCTTGAAATTAGTAGCTCGTGATATTTGCTAACCAAGCGATTGTGCATGAAGAATGTCTGTAGTTTGTTCATTTTGCATCTCCTGAAAGTTGGCATCCATTTGACATTTGTAATGAGCTACTCCCAAATGATTGTTGCCATCTGAGAGTGTGAATTAAAACATGAGTCACTGTTCCAAACATTGACATTGACTGCTTCCTTCGAAGTTAGAACCAAGATGCCTTTTTGATACTGTCTCAAAGGCTCCAACAGATACTTCTTTAGCAGCATCATGCCATTCTAAACATCATTTGCTTTACACTGAGCACAAAGGACTATACAATATACTGTCAGTTTTTAATTTATAAGCGAGTGAACCTAGGCCCATGGTTCTTTCATAACCTAAACTTTGCTTATCCAGAAGCAGGAGCCAAGCTTGCCCGAGGCTTACATATCAATAATCTAGCAGTGGCTTTCTTGTTGGTCCATATTGGCATAATCTAGCAGTGGCTTTCCATAGTGACTTAGCTTTGTGCCACCCCTGTTACTAGTAAGCTTTTGCCATTTCTGTATTTCTGCTAAATTGAGCACTCCACGTGTTGTGCAGAAGCCTTTGTGTTACATAGGATTGAACTGGACATGTTTTGGAATCACTTGATGATGCCATCAAGTTCCATTGAGTTATAAATGATTCAAAATTACTGCGCCTTCCCCTTGACGCCCGCATAACAGCATAAGCATGTAGGATTATCATATACTTGCACTAGTGATTAATGACAATAAGTATGCTTCTAATTTCCAATCTTGCAGCGTTCCTTGTTTTTTGTTACTACTTGTGTGTTGGTATGGAACATGTTCATGCTCTTGCTCATACGTTACATTTCTTCCCTTCAGATGGGTGTTTTGATTGTCATTTTTCCTGTTAAACTCTGTCAATCACAGGCTGAGGGTGCTATCATGGCTCTGAATTGCAGTGGGATGATTTTGGGTACACTGCCTGTCAGGCATGATCCTCACACTCCTGTTCATTTATTTACTTGAAATTCAAAAACTTGTATATTTGCTAATCTTTGTATTGTGGGATGTTTAGGGTGAGCCCTTCTAAGACACCGGTGAAGCCACGTGTAAATCGAGTGGCGTCTAACTGACTGCTTCAGCCAAACTGTATTGTTACGGGAAGGCTGCTTGACTATCACCTATAGGCTTCCGCAATCCAGTGAATTTATGATGCTTTTGCTTACATTCTTACAACCGAATAGCAATTTCTTCCTTTACCACCACCTGCAAAACTACTCGAAGGGACTGGTTAAATCAGATCCTTTAGAGTCAGCATCTGTTGCTTGCGTTTCATTCCTCATGATGGAACATTCATTAGACAATCTGTCATCAGAGTAATTTCTTTGTCTCCCACTTTTTTCATATTTTTTCAGTGGCTACTACTGTTAAACTGATTCATATTTAACGCCTTTACCTGGAGAATGTCACTGTTGTTTATAGCATTTGCAACTATCCTTGTTCCCCAAAATCTATACCTTTGTCAACTTGATTGCTCTGTTGTCCAGAATTTCTTGCGCACACGTTGACTTATATTCCGCTCCTGAGTTGTCCCCAGGACGCTTGTATACTGCTCATTTTCAGTATACTAGCCGTCTAACCAATGCCGACAACGGTAATGATCCATAACCATTTGCTGGACTGTTGTGGCCTGCACTGGACTTCACCAACAGTGGCAAATTTTGCTTGTGCTTTGGTTTTAGTAGTCGTGTGCCTGTGGTGGCCGTCCACTGTTAGTTACTATCAGAATGCTGCACCGTTAGAACCCAACTGTCAATGCTGTAAACCTTTTTTTTTTGGCACGAAACAATGAGATTGAATAGTGTTAGCCATGTGACCATATCTGCTATACAATCATATTTGTATGCAGCAAGATCCAGTATCAAGATCAAGACTAACCCTTTCCAAGACATTGAGAAACCTGTACACGGCTAGGCGGCTAGCTAGCCTGGTTGTGCTAAGTTAGAACTTAGAAGTGAACGAGCTTAGCCACCTCAATGACACTAAAAAATTATACCTACTTCCACGGGAGCCTGTTTAAAATCTGGTAAACAGTGAGCTTCTATGCATATATTTTCAGACTCACATGATGTATATTTCAATTCCGAAATGCTAACCAAGGTTTGAGCCACAGCAAAATTTGTAGTGAAATCCCACATAGTTCATTTGAACTGTCACACCGTAAGCATTTTACATGGGACAAACCAAAGACATGACAGGTGACAATAGCGTAGGATAGATATCGAGATTGCTCGGAATCAGTAAAACTCAAATCTGCAACAATCACGAGTACTTCGATAATTGCTTCAGAAGTTCTGATCCAAGTACACCATGCAAACATGTCGTCTCATCAAAACGGCTATATTTTCGTATCACACTACTACTTCCTGGCGAGGCTCATATTGGCGATTTTTTTTGGGAATTGCTAAATAGCACTCGAGTGTTTTTTTGTTTATGAGCACTCAATTTTTTTTTATCTATTAGATATTATTTTGTGATCCATGCTGTGCTTCCTCATTTTGACTGTCAATATCTAACTTTGTGATCCACATTTTTCTTTGTTATGTTCCTTATAGTTTGGTTTGTTCGTTTTTTTTTTACAAATTGTCACATTATTTTTTACATAATTTAATTTGTGTAAAACTAGTATATAATTAATGTAAAAAATGCCATGCATGGAATGCTCAAAATTTGAGTGCTATTTAATAAGAAAACACTCAAGTGCTCCCTAGATACCTAGTGTGTAAAACTAGTATATATTTGATGTAAAAAAAGATCATACATGAAATGCTCAAAATTTGAGTGCTATTTCATAAAAAAACACTCAAGTGCTCCCTAGACACCTCCATTTTTTTCCCCAAATCTAACCTACATACGAATGCAATTGTAAAAATAACCCTCCTTCTCGATCACAAAAGCACCAATGTGTCAAGTGATGCGCTCGTGAACTATCGAGCTAAGACAGTCATAGCCCACTAGCATACCAAGCTTTGGGTGCTCGGGAGCACATCCCGAGCTAGCATTGCTTGACAACTCTTAATCACCGTTGATTACTTGAGTGATTATGACTTAATTGAGTTAATAATTAGATGATTACTTTAATTGGAGGTCATGCTAAGAACCCAAAGCTCGGTAGGCCAATAGGCCCGCTGCTGCTGTGTTGTTGTAGCTCGACAGGACCTGTCATGATGCACGGGCAAGGTAAGTGACATATATCATCTGCTGACGCTTCTGTGGTCGGAGACTGGTTATTTTTGCAATTCGTTCACATAGAGGCTATATTTGAAAAAAAAATGCAAGGGGCTAGGAAAGCATTGTCTTCCATGTTGGCGGCATAGCCATCATAACGACCTAATATAAGAAGCTTGCAAGCCAAAACATCAACCAACACTGTTACCAAAAGGCCACAAAACTTGAATAAGGGTACCACTAAACCTGGTAATGGTTTGGGTTGAAATGGGCGAAGTGGATTGGGTTCCAATTTAGGTTGGATTTGGGTGGATGGCAACGGGTTGACAGTTAACGGGTTGGTTTGGTTTGGTATAGGTTAAAAAAATTCGGGTTCATATGGGTTCAACCCATGGATTCATATGGTTTGAGTTGGCATTGCTGATGGTGGGAGAGGGGTTGAGGCTGTGAGGGGCTAGGGTTCCTTCCAGTGACCAGCTTGAATCGCCACTGTCGCTGTCATGAACTCATTCCTGCCCCTCTGTCGAAGCTAGAGGCCTTGGAGGAGGAGGCCTTCTTGGGAAGGAGGTGTTGGTAGATGTTGTGCATCATGTTGTTGCTCGCGATGGTAGCACTGCCCAGCAGCTTGGTCAAGTCCTTATTGTTGCAAATGACAAGCTAGATGTGGCGCGACACGATGAAGGTGTTCTTGTTATCCTTGCCACGTTCCCGGCCAACTCTAGGACCCTAGTAAGAGGGGAATTCTTCACTGTTGTAGCCCTCACAAACTTATTTTTTCTAGAACTATTTTCTGCGTGATTTTTTTAAAACATTTTGGATTACCGCTCAGTAGAAAAGTGTACAGGGACTAATTTTGAAAAAAAATTTGGGGCTGCACAAACACGCAACATTCATTTGGAATTTAGATTTGTACAAGCCAACGAGTACAAATCTACAAGAAAGCACACAAATTTGACCAATATTTGTACACCAAGACACCTAATTTTGATAGATTTGAACGTGAATCTGATGATTAATTTCAGAACAGCAAGAGGTTCGAAAGCATTAATCGGCAAAGCAAGCAATTCCCTTAACATCACCACACTACGAGGCAACCAATTGATGATACAGAGATAACAATTTGAATCAGACCTAGGAACCAGATCAAGGCAATAGAAACCCCGAAAAGCTAGGCACCACCGAGATGAGTCATCCCATCGCACGTAATACCAGCCAAGATCTAGGTCACATACCTCAAGGCTAGGTACTCAAGGACGGTGGTGAGGTAGACAGGGGCACTAGCGCCGACACGCTCGATGTACTTGTCAACCTTGAGGAACCTCATGGTCCTGTCCATCGGGAACTGCAGCCTTGGAGCTTTTCGATGTCGCCTTCTTCGCACACGTAGGCACCAATCGCCTTTGCACGACCCACCATCTCAACCACCGATCGACGACGAGAACCCACTACTAGGAACCGACTTGGCGTGAGGGGGTGGAAGCAAAGGGAGCAAGGGAGATGCAAATACGGGGATGGGTGGTACCCGATCTTCACAACGTAGGATAAAGGATAACTTTGAATTCATGAAACTTGATGAGCCAATGGCATCAACCACTATCTCAATACAGCAACCTGTGACAAAAGAATTCACACAACCACATGCTGCAATTCTCGTCTACTCAATCATGCAAAAGTAAACGTGATGTTCTTTCTGCAAAACATGAGAAATCACAAGAACAACATAGGTATTCATTAGAAATCATCTAAGTACCGATAAGCAACGCATAGCATAAACCCGAGAATAAGCAATATTAGCTATCTCAAAAATAATATGGTCTCAGTTTACAATAGAGAATAGCACAAATATATAAAAAGAGACTAAATGAACATGCAACCTGACCTAGGACCGGCCAAGGTGAGTCCTACCCTCTGGACTTTATCTCTAACTCAATTTCCTAATCTAATTCAACCAACTAGAAAGCTAATATTTGTCTGCTAATTCAAAGATAGAAAGAAGCCGATTATACCCTAGTCATGATGGAGTAAAATAGAGAAAATGTTCAAGCTTTTAAATAAGTTTAAGAACGCATCAATCCGGGTTCGGATGTGAGAGTTATAAACTTTTTTAAGACTGGCTGGTCTAGAAATTCGAATTGGACTTCTTTGCTCCCTAAATTCAGTTCGGTCTTATCTATTTCTTTCCTTTTTTATTTTGAATGAATTGGACTTTCCCTTTCTCTCTTGGGCTAGCCAAATTGGGCTTGGGCCCTCTTTGGTTCCACCTTATAGCTTGATGGGTCACATTCTAATTGGGCCCATGCGCCTCCCAATCCCCTTCCCTCATGCTTGGTCACATGGGCTTAGACCGCATGGGAGTGGCTGACCGCGTGAAGTGTGTGCATATGGCCCAAATTGCCTTCTAATTCTTCCATTTGGCTCTTGCCCTCCATTGCATCCTGCTGGGTTCCACCATGGTTTACAGATGAAATTCGACTTCATTTGACATCCTCACAATCTTCATACTTAACAACAAGTAAACACCCGCTATTAAATAGTATATATTTCTAATGTAAATATAGCAAAAATTGCTTAAAGAAAGAATTTTGTTGTTGATATTTGATGCGTCTTGGTAATTCTTTTCAGTTAATTAATATCTTTAATCCAAAAGTGCTATACGTGAGCATTTCCACATAAGAAGTACATTGGAAAAATCCCCATGCACAGGGGCCGGAAAATACGTAGGGGTCAAGAAATGGGACAACATCTAATGGAAGGTGCTCTGTGACCACGCGGATCGAGAATGTTGGGTGTCGGATTTGTACGAACAGAGTGGATGCAAGTGGGTCGAATCCATATCAGGAAAGTGGGCTAGGTTAGTTTGTGTTTAAATACCATGTGGGCTGGGTTAGATTATGAGGAATTTTATGTGGGTTGGATTGGGTCTGAGGAATTCTAGGTGGGTTGAGTTGGGGTGGAAAAATTGGTTTTATTCCTGTGGATTGGGTTGGGTTTGGGCCGGTTTTGAAACCATTAGCAGGCCTTAAGTCCTATACCACATATCCAGCACTCACCTGGCACTCCAGAAAACGAAGCAACTCTGATGACAAGCACAAGCACATGCAAACAAGGAAGAGAAATTTCGATAAAATCAGGAAGCTAGTGCAGAATCATCCAGAGGAACCCAAAATCTACGCTTGCGAGGAGACAACAACGAGCGCTTGGTACATGATAGTTGCTGTCAAAGTTTAGCCGACTACAAGCAAGGGTTACCCAGCTCAACTCCTACGCTACGAGACCTAACAGTAAGTAAATGGAAGACCTTCGGCGCCCCCGCCACACCATGTCTGTCATATTCCAGCTCTACCAGCTATTACCGCCTCCATCACTGCAAATGTAACACAAGTGTGTGTCAACCAGAGTTATGGGCATAAGCTAAGAGTGTCTCTACCAGAGATACGAGCACCAGCTAAGAGTGGGTCGGTCTCTTTGGGAGAACTTGACCCGTGATTGCGTACCGCTGCCGAGTCACCTGGAGCTAGTCCTTTCCTGCTCCGTCCCGAGCAACACCTAGAGCACTAGCCTTTCCTGTTCCTTCACGAGCGTCATCTGCAACAGGGGAAGAAAAGGATGTCAGAGGTGTATTCCCTTATCTCCTCGGCTCCTTCAACTGAAGCAACATCAAACAAGAAATTCAATTTGAACAAGATCTTTGCATGAAAGCACATATACTATCTTCACATGATATCTGAAACAGCAGCATGAACTTTCTGGGTAGCGCAAGATGTTCCTGCTTCGTTATTTTGGTAAGAATGCTAGCGAACATAGCAACAAAGATGACGCCGATAGCTAACAGAACAGGACTAGTACAAAAGTATAATCAGAGTTACCAGCATCATCAGCCATATCACAATTCCAAAGTGTGAGATTATCCCTCAGAAGCTGCATGATCAGAGTACTATCTTTGTAAGACTCCTCACTGAGTGAATCAAGCTCAGAAACAGCTTCATCAAAAGCTTGTTTTGCAAGTTGACAAGCCCTGAGATCAAGCAAACTCAGAATTATTCCAATTAGCCACTAAATACAGACTAGACCAGGCTACAATAGAACACTAACATACCTGTCAGGTGAATTCATGATCTCGTAATAGAAGACAGAGATATTCAGAGCGAGACCCAGCCTGATAGGGTGTGTTGGAGAGAGATCTGCCTCTGCTGTTTTAGAAGCAGTCTGAAAGCATGGGAAAAAATTGGTGCATTAATTAGACAGGAGTTACAACAACAACGTGGCTCTCCATTAAATGGTACAGTTAATTAAATGTGTAATTGGATGTCTGTATGCTAAAATAAACATGCAATAAGTCCATCTGACCCCTTTCAACTATTGTGTTTGTCTAAAAATCAACCCTCAACTAAGATAACGGGTAACCGACACTCCTCAACTATTAAAACCATTCAATTTTCACCCCTAAGGCTGGTTTCAACTGCGGTTTTTGCCAAATAGACGCCACAGCACTAGTTTTTGGCTAACATGGCAGTCCAATCATCAGAATCAGCAACCACGCCATCATGCTTGTCAACATCGCCCCACAAATCTCTCTCTACCCCCTCCATTCCATCAAGCAACTTGGTCAGAATCGTTGGTGGTTAGGAGATGGAGCGCGGACAGTGTCGCTGGAAGAGCACCTTGGCGTCGGCGGTGGCCTTGGCACCAAGTTGCTTCAGCACTGGCTCTGCGGCGAGGTGCATCCGGAAGAGCACGTAGTGTCTGCCAAGGCTGCCTGCGAAGCTCCAGAGTAAGTGGCAAGCTAGTTTCTCCCACCACACCAAACATTCAAGCGATTATAGCTGGATCGATTTGCACAACTAGTGTCTGACACAAAGCCAATTAGATGTTTGTATAAACCTATTTTGACGAGATTGGGGATTAAACCTCGAATTCGGACATGAGTCAAGCACAAAATTCAGACATAAGCATGTGTCAGTCTGAACTCTGAAAGTCTGAATCCTACAGACCAATCTCATGCGGACTAATCTGCACAAAATAACGCGTTAGATCAAGCAGACAAACATGCACATGCGTGAACCTGCTAGTAGCTAAACCTAGTTGTCGCGCCCCTTCCTAACCGCCGTGTGATGCCGCTGCTTAGGCCTCACCGCCCATGTGGCCAGTTCGGCGCAAGCCACCATAAGGAGCCGATGCTGGTCTCCTATGCTGCTACGCTGCTGTACCTCGTCGCACCAACTCTATTCTCCCGCCCTGGCTACCTCAAGGAGGTGGAGCGGATCTAGCCATCTGAGTTGAGGAGGGGCTCTTTGAGGATGCCAGTGTAGGGTAGTCAATGGGGGAGGAGGAAGAAAGAGGAGGGGGAAAGATGGATGAGGATGTGGCAGACTCATGGCATTTACATCAGCGAGACAGGTAGGTCCCACATAGGCTAAAACCATGGTGGTTTAGGATGAAGGGGGTGTTTTGCACGGTTTTGACATTTGAAGGAGGTCGGTTACCCGGTTTGTAGTTGAGGGTTGATTTCTAGACAAACGCAATAGTTGAGGGTGGTCAAATGGACTTATTCCAGTAAACATTAAACAGAGGACTAGAGATAGCAATACAGAAATAATTTATGGCAAAACTCCTCAAATAACATCAGACCAGGCCTGCTACAAGGACTGGGGTAATTCAAGCAGTGTAGACCTAGCATTTTTTTCTTTCTTCCACCATTACCATAAAATCTACTAGTAGTATTGCACATAAGCTGTACACACCATAGGAACCAGCATTCAAGGCTCAGCTAAACTGGGTCAAGGTAATCAGAGATTCATTAACTACAACTGCAGTACATGAGCACAAATTTAGAAAGCACCCACTTATTCGATACGAATGAGCAAGTACAAGCAAGCTGAATGTACAACGCGCAAGTACAAGCAAGCTGAACGTACAAATCTGTTTAGCAAACTAATTCAAACCTATAACTAAACTTGATGCAAGCTAAACTGATAAAACCAACTGAATGTCTGGAAAAGAGATAACTTGCCTCGTAAGCCTTCAGCGATTGCTCAGAGACTTCAGTTTTCTCAGTCCCAAGCTTGAACTCCGCAAGGTAACGGTAGTAATCTCCCTTCCTAAAGCAATGAACAGCAGCATTGATCAGACAACAGTCAGAACACAAATAACAAGAATTAACAAGGGGTAGTTATTCATCACATTTTGTAGTAGAAGACTGAGCTCTCAGCACCAGAGGAAAATGGGATAAGATGCTTGTCAATAATATCAATCACATCACAACAAATTTTGTCCACTTCAGCCTCCACCTTGTGACGGTACTCTGTAATCTGCTTCACACGACTCTCATTACCCTTTGTCTCCTCCTTCAGCTCAATGGATGCGAGGATACGCATGGATGCGCGCCTTGCACCGATCACATTCTTGTATCCAACTGAAAGGAGGTTCCTCTCCTCCACTGTCAGCTCGGTGTCCAGCTTTGCTACACTGTTCATTGCATCCACCATCTCTGCACAAACAGTCGACAGGAAATCTCAAACCATAACAAGTGACAGTTGACCAGACATATTACAGTCAAAGGTCAAGCAATGAATTGGCTCAGATTAACATACCACACCAAAAACAGGAACCAGGCAGAAACAATTTCATCTCATTACTAAGTAACAGAGATGGTGGAAACAGCAACAACAAGAAAACAGAAAAGAGCTAAATATTCTCTACACATATACCATCTATAACAACTAGCAAGTAACGCAAACTGAATATATCTAAATTTTGACAACACATCCATACAACACCTAATCAGTATCACTAATCTAAACCCTTAAATTGGCATGACAAGCATTCCTATGCATTCAATTATGCATCAGACATGGTTAAACAAAAGAAAGAGAGAAATATTTGTGGATGCCGCCACCAGATTCCACGTGACACAAAGAGTGCCACGTTGCAACCACAAATCCCAACCATTAAATTGGTAATCATGTATAAGAATAGATGGAAGTAAACCGCTCCATAGCCACCACTACATCTATATATTAGGAGACTCATGCAAAGCCCACAGCAGAACACAAAACTACATAAGAATGTCATTTCAAGCATGTTCTAGGCAGTGTATACAGCAATGTCGAATCACAGAGGTGTTAACACCTCCTGCACCTCCGAATGATAAGAGCTTGCAATCGCTATCAACTGAAACGCCAACTTTGCAAACAATATCTTCCAGTCCATAGATGAAGGAACGAAGGAAAATACAAACACAAGTCAGTAGAGCTCGATCAACAGAGAGAAGACAGTATGTCAAACAAAATCCCAAAACCCTTGAAACTGTAACTTTATGCGAAGTTGAACCAAACAGAGTTCTCACCCATCTGCAGGTGCTGTGAAAAAAAATCTCACACACCCAAAACACAAACCCGTAAACACAACAAATGGCCATCGTGTGCTGTGCGGCATCCGTGCTTCGTATGCAGATGAAACCGACTAAATGAAGAAAACCAAGCAAAATCGAGGTCCTCGATATCTCTACCAACTCCCGAGCACAAGCAGAGACCACACCAAATTGGTTAACCGATTTCATGCCATATCGCCGCGTGGAACACGGGAAAACCCAAGCAACGCGACCCACAAATTAGCCTCCTGCCTCCACCATTTGAGAAGAAGCGGCAGCGGAAACCACCAAACGAATCGCTAGCGAGTGCCCATCTCATGCCAACTCTCGGCATGAAACACGGCGTCGAATCAAACCGAATCAAACACCGTCCACAAAATGGATCAATAGAAACGCCCAATTCATGCCAGCTCTCCGCACAAACAGCGCGAAAGCCAGCCAATTCGAACAAAACCAAAACAAAATCATCCTAAACCACTTGGGATGCAGCGGTAACACCAAACACAGAGCTCGAAATCAGAAACTCCTAATTCAACCCTAGAAACGGCTAATGTGCGCGAGATCCATGCGCCACAGCCCACAGGCGTAGGACGCCTAATCACCGCAAAACCAAACCAAGCTCTTAGACGTCTCTACCAACTCCGTTGCAGAGACCACGCCAAACATCGAACACAAAAACCCCAGATGCACCCATGCCCACTCTCAGCACTGCGCAAAATCCAATCAAGCCGGACCAAAAGCCAAACCCTCAAACTACCACCCACAATCCCGTTACTTCAGATGCACCAACAAAAGCAAACCACAAAACCGTATAAGATCCCGTCCCACGCCATCAGCCAGACGCAAACGAACCGAATCGCATCAAAAAGCCCCAAACGGCGCGAGCACCACACCAAAGCACGCAAAACCCCTCACACACAACCAAGGAAGGGAGCAGGGTAGGGGGGAAGTCGCCGAGGGGATCGCTTACCGTCGTAGCGCTCGGCCTGCTCGGCGAGCTTCGCGGTGAAGACGAGGTCATCACGCGACGCCATGGCGAGGGATCGATCTGGGACTTTTTGCAAAATTTTTGGTGCTTTTTTGGGGTTTTGCGATCGGGACAGGAGGCGAGGAACCGGGGTCCGGGGGGCGTAAGAAATGGGGGTATTTGTAGGCGCGCCCACCTGACAAGGGTTCGATGCGGCCTGCGGGTGGTGTCCATTGATCTGGACCGTTCGTATCGGTGCGTGGACGCGATCAAAACCGATTAGTAGACTTCATATGCACGAGAAACGAGAGCGCTCGCACGAGGAATTCACTTGCCACCAGGGATTACAAAACCGTTTTTCAAAATTTGCGTCGAAATTGGCGGTATGGTTTTCGTAAAAATCGCGCGAAAAACCGCTCGAAAACCGTCAAAAACCGAAAGGTTTGAAAATCAAAAAAATTTGAAACTTTTTGAAAAATCGAAACCGTTCGGTTAACGAAAACCGCCGCGGTTTTCACGAAAACCGCCGGTTTTTCGAAAACCGCCGCTTTTGACGAAAACCGATCCGGTCATATGAATGTTCTTCGAACGGTTTTGAGCGGTTTTGACGAAACCGCTTTTCGAAAAACCGTCACATAAATTTTTCAAAATTTTAAATTTTTAAATTTTCTTTTTAATTAGAACGGTTTATCGAGCGGTTTTGAGTTTCAACCGGCTTGAAGGCCGGTTTCACGGTTTTTGAGCGGTTTTCGACGAAATTGTGAACCCTGCTTGCCACTACATTGTCACATTGACCCGTTTGGTTTTTTTTTGTTAGAATGGAATGGTTCGAGACAGTTTTTCTTTCCGTAATGAGAAACAGTTCTCTACATAAAATCAGATTTTTACGGATATTTGCTTCTCGCTGATTCTTCATCGTGCTCATTTGCGCCCCTCGAGCTTCTCAATCCGTGTCCTAGTCTACTGCCTCCATACTGCTGGCCCTCCACCTCCTCTGCGCTGCCGGGCCTCCTCCTCCGTCTGCAACACCAACCCTCCTCCACCGTCCATGTCGGGTCCTCCTTCGCTGGCCCTCCGTCTCCTCTACACCTAGTCATTCTCCACGCCCTGCTCTCTGCTTTCTCTGTGCCCAATCTGCTAGCCCTATATGTCCGATCCTCCTCTTAAGCCGTCTTTTAGGCCATAAACAATCAAAATTGTCGAACGGGACAATTTCTTTAGCCAGTAGATTCTTCAGGCAGCCTCTTCTCCACACAGCTGGCTATAATCCAAAATCTACATAACTAGAACCTGTTGCGAACTGAACCTAGGCTGTGTGCCCTCTGTGGTGGAGCTCCACCACACGCTGATACCATCATGTCGGCTTAGCTACCTTGGAACTTTCAGATTGTTCCACCATCGTTTCGACCATATGCATTCTTGTTCCTTCTCTTCTTGTGTTCTACCATAGAAATCAAGACACGACTCTTATCATAAAAGAAGCCCAGGTATATTTGGACTCTATGCACATTTTATAATTTATTTTTAGCCTTTATCTCAAATAAAATTACAAATATAGTCCACTCTTCGACCGTGGAAGCACCATCAGGCAATGCGTGTCACCTACTGCACTCTCCTACCTCGGCCGTACCTACTGAGCTCAGGTACTGCGCCATGTAATTGCAAAGCTCAGGCACCGTGATACCCTGCACCGCCGAGCTCAGATACTACGGTAGCTCGTTTGCCACGATAGATTCAATGCCGGTAACCTACGTCGCTTGCCAGTTCTTCGACAGTCGAGAAGGAAGCTAGATTTGTAATTTGATTAGAAAGAGGGTCAAAAGGAAAAAAAAAGTGTGAAAAAAGGGTTAAATAGGAAAAAACTTTGAGAAAAGAAAGTTCATCGCTTGTTTGGTATGGCTCCAGATCCTAGATTCTCATTTGGAGAAGTTGGAGTCAAACCAAATACTTTAACTCTATAAAAAATGATCCATGGATCTATGAGAGGAGTGGAGCTAAAAATGTACCAGAGGTGTGGAGCAAAGTTTTGGGTGATCCACTAGCGGAGCCAACACAAGGATGGAAAAAGGCCATCAACGTTGCACGTAATTACCCGCTTTGCCGTTCACTTACCTCCTGATTCCCTGAAAGCAGGTAGGTCCTCTAATTTTAAATTATATATGATTATGGGGTTTTGGTGTTGATGATCAAGTCAATGACCGCTTAGTGATAAGGATTCATGGTTGGGTCTCTAAGAAGGTATCAAGTAAAAAGGTCAAGACTAAGGACCCTTGTTACTAGTTTTAGCTTGAGAGTTGATTTAAGTCAAATAGTTAAGGTAGTTTTAGATTGGTCGTACTATAAAGAGAGACCATGCATAAGTTAAAATCTTGGTTTATATGCTAAGTTAGTTAGATTGCTTGGAGTCAAGATCATTTCAAAGATATTTCCCCACTAAAATCAATTATTCACCCAAGCAGATAATATGTCATTCACGTCGGACCCAAAGCTTCATTCTATTCTTTAGTCCGGCGCTCATTCAGCTAATTTCCTTTCACGACGGACTTACATTGTTCCTTTTATTCTGTAGTCCGACGTTTACTCAGCTAAGTCACATTCACGCCAGACCAACCTTATCTCTCTTGAAAAACAGTCCGGCGCATATTAAGTCTACGCCGAACCATTCTTTTTCAGTCCGATGCTGAAAGCCCCTTATTCAAGAATCAAACCGAGCATGTGCCATTCACGTCGGACCATCTTCCTCTGACACAAAATTAAGTCCGGCGCTAACTCATGTTTACATCGGACCAACCTTTTTCTTAGTCCGGTGCAAATACATATCTCTCAGGTATTTTCCTTTTGCCTTCTAAAAGTTTGCCCGATCAATCCTCTTCAGATATGCTTTCTGCGACGGACCAGACAAATTCAGTCCGGCGCAAATGTGCAATTCTTAATTTTCACACCGGACTCAAATTCCTTTCAAAGCCTATGTACGACAAACCTAACTGGCTTAGTTCAGCGCAAATGCTCATTTCTGTATTTTTGGTCCGGTGTACACAAAGCGATATGTGAAGCTTAATCAAGCCAAGTCCAGGGCAGTTGAGCTTAGCCTGTTTTTGATAGTTTGACACGTCCAACGACTACTGTGGCAGTTGTAACGGCTAGCTCCTGTTCAAATGGCTATATAAGCACATCCACGGTATTCCTTGGTATAATTTTTTATCTCCTTAATATTTTAGCACATTAGAGCTTTCAAGCCATCAAGGAGACCATGCTTCACCTCTAAAGTCAAAAATCCAAATTCCTAAGTGTTCTTACTCTAAACTTAGTCTAGTTAGTGTTGTGCTAGTGAACCAAGAGACAGAGCTTGTGGATAATCTATTACTCTTGGAACTAGGCGTTCCTAGACGGCCCGGAGGAGTTTTAGTGTGATCTGTCCAAAAGGATTGTGGAAGGCCACCATTGTTGTGAGAGATTAGAACTCACCTCATCGGAGTAGTGAAAAAGTCACCTTAGTAGAGACTAAAGCTACTGCAACTAGCTTTATGAGAGTAATACTTCATTAGAAGTGCTCTAACGTGGAAGTAGGAGTTTGTCTCTGAACCACAGAAAAAATTCCTTATGTCTCTCCTTTATTTTCAGTTTTTGCATTTCTCTATTTATTTCTTGCTGATGATTTTTGATCTCAATTGTGCTAGTTCTTGCTACTTTTATGTTATCTGTACTTTCTTATAGAATATTTTAGATCATCAGCATTTAAGTTCTTGGATTTATTTAAACTAGTGCTAAAAACAGGTACTTGAACCTATACCAGCGTCAACCAGTAGAAGGTAAAACGCTAATCCCTAATTTTTCTTCCTGTATAGTATGTTGCTAACACGACTAGAAGTTCACCTCTTCCTCGATTCTCCTGTTATTCTAATTCCTGCTATGCCGATCTATCAAACCTTATGTAAATTGCAATGAATGGTTTGGTTGTGCAAGTCTTTGGTGGTCTCTTTTCTGTAGCTGGTTAGAACAGCATGCTATGTAGTTGGTTAGAACTTAGAACAGCATGCGATAATCTGAGCTTGCCCTGGAGTTGGTTGTGGTTGTGACTCCATCAGCTATTGTGATGAACCTCCCATCCCGACTTACTTCTGCACTGGTGACAGGTGCCTCACATAGCAATTTTCAAGAGTTTGGACAATTTTTCCACTCCTCACATCCCATAACCTGTGCAGTGACATAGCAATTAATCAAGAGGAACAGACTCTAATAAACTTGTATAGGCAAACTCTAGCTGTTTTCATATTACATTAGGCATTTCTTCAGACACACCTTACTCCACCCATATCTGAGCAGGAACTTAGTGCTACTTTGGTGTCTTTCATCATTCCCTTGGTTAGCTGTCCAACATATGTGATGGCACAAGATTAATATGTACAAAGTTATCATGTAGTTGGCTTGTTTCACACATTTAAAGACTGCTTGATTTTATAAATTTATCATGTAATTGGCTTGAACCCATGTGGTAGTCTTGAAATGCACTGCTGCCTTCTGTTCTTTATTAATTAATTGAACCTTGCTATCAGTTGAATCGAATGGGTTAAGACAATGTATCTTCAAATGTTTTTTTGGTAAAATAGATAGCCCTGCAGTGGATTTGTATGATATTCAATATTTCTTGAAGCATGCCAGTACTTTTAGACTACTAGATTCTAGTGAAACTGTTCTGTATAAATTGATCAAACAATAAAAGTTTGTGTGTATGAAATTGTTGCAGCTTCAATGTCCATGATGTAGAGTATAGTAGTCTGTATCTTACTAACACAACTAGAAGCAGTAAGCACTAAAATGGGGATTGTTTTCAGACAAACGAAGGGTAAGCAGTAAGCACTAAAATGGGGATTGTTTTCAAACAAAGAAAAGGAAGGTAGCAACTAACCATCAGAGGTATTGGGAGTACTATTATCATTGTCTGGTGGCGTTCTAGCTCAATCATGCGACTTCAGGTGCATGGAACCCAAGAGTATCTTGCTAAAGACTGTCATTCTAGTATGGTTATGGCGAGGAATGACAGCTGACTTGGGCAAACAGATAATACAAAACTGCATGAAAAAAAATATTGCATGGCTAACTTGTCGTTGTGTTCAGCTGAAAAGAAACTTAAGTTAGTAGCAAAGCATGATGCATACAGCTAGTTTTTAACCATAGTCTGGGTTTTTAACTGCTGAAAATGGAACAATGCAAATAGACAATGCTGAGAGAATGACCATAACACTAGAATAGTACGTGAGCTTTTCGTTGAACAGGTAGTGGCCGGGAATCATCCTAATATCCATTTATGCAACCCTGGTTATGATGCTATCATAGAGAGATTTGCGGAGAGAACCGGTTTGCATTACACCAAGCAACAATTTAAGAACAAATGGGATAAACTGAGAAGTGAGTACCACACTTGGAAGAAACTACTGAAACAGACAGGTTTAGGTTAGGATGAAGAAAAGAAAACGGTTGAGTTCTCACATGAGAGGTGGCAGAAACTTAAAAAAGTAAGTAATTATTTCTTTTTGATTACCTTTCAGTTTGCCAATTTGCTTTGCTTGTTCTAACATGTGATATTTTATAGGAGTTGTACTTGCTTATTTTCTTTGTACTTTCTATACATTGAGTTCTCAAATGACATCTACATTGCATGTTTCAGGTAAGTACTATCTTGTGGATGCCGTTTATCCTAACCGTCCAGGATACTTAGTGCCATACAAGGGCCAAAGGTACCATGTCCCAGAGTTTCAAAGAGATTATGCACCAAGTGGTAAGAAAGAGAAATTCAACCAATTGCACTCAAGTTTACGTAATATCATTGAGAGATGCTTTGGTGTATGGAAGATGAAATGGAGAATTCTTCTGAAGATGTCCAGCTATCCAATGTCAAAGCAAAAGATGATTGTAGCCGCAACTATGGGACTGCACAACTTCATACTTGACCATGATGTACCAGACAGGGATTTTAGAAGGTTTGATCAGGTTCCAAACTACGTGCCTACAATATCATTAAGATATGCAAGATATGTCATTTATTAAGATGCATCGGATGCATCAACATCGGATAGGAGTGATATATCCATGGATGCATTTCGTGATGAGCTTGCACAGGCAATTACAGGATGATTGATATATTACTTGTGATATTTTCTCATCTTTAATGTATTTGGTTAAAATGGTGGGATTACAGGATGATTAATGACATGACAACAATTTTGCACGATTTCCCTGCCAGGTTGTGCTCATTCCCGTGCAGGTATTTAGGCCTCCCCCTCCGCCCCACCCGGCTTAAAAGGTTGGATTTACAGCCGCTTATTGACAAGGCACGTGGCTGTCTGGCAAGTTGGAAAGGGAGGTTGTTGTCCAGTAAGGTGTCGGTGATTCTAATAAACTCGGTTCTCACCTCAAGCGGTATACCATCTAACGGTCTTCCTTTCGTGCTTGGATCATTAAAAGTTTGGACAAGTGCGTCGCATTTCTTGTGGAAAGGCGACCAGAGTGCAAGGGGGCACCGCTCGTTAATTGGAAAAGGTTTGCCGCCCAAAAAATCTAGGAGGATTGGGCATAAAAGACATTGACAGTTTTGGGCGTGCTCTTCGGCTTCGATGGCTATGGCTTGCGTCGAAAGGCCATTGCAAACCGTGGTCCGGATCCGCGCTTCCGTGTGACGCAACAGATCGTGCCTTGTTTAATGCAGGTACCAACATTGCTATAGGGGACGGCAAGAATCATCAATTTTGGGAATCTAAATGGCTTGTGCACGATCGCCATGACATAGCACCATCATGTTACAGATTAGCCAGGAGAAGGTCGGGGACGGTGAAGGAGTTGATATCGCACGCCGCTTGGATCCGCCCTTTGCGCCGGATCACAAGTGCGACGCAGCTACAGGAGTTCTTCACGCTTTGGCTCGCTCTTCAGCAGGTGCAGTTACATCCGCACGCCCAGGATTGCGTCACTTGGAAATGGTCGCCAACAGGGAATATTCCGCAGGTTCGGCTTACAAGGCGCAATTCGTCGGATCCACCGCGGAGCACTCTTACAGGATGATTTGGCGAGCTTGGCGGAAGGAAAATGCGTGTTTTTGCGTGGCTCTTTGTGCAGATAGATTCTCACCGCGACAGCTCGCGAGGAGGGTGGCGATTTCACCGCTTATGCTTCTTTGCGCACGATCCTTAAACTTCCAACCATTTGATGTTGCTCTGTTCATTCGTGAGACAGATATGGCGGGCGATGCTAACGCACATTCACGCAGGGCTGGCTGTGCGGGCACCGTCGGATCAGTCAGATAACGTTACTTGGTGGACAAGCACTCGGCGACAAATTCCACGACACAGGCGGAAGAACTTTGATGGGGCTCTTGCTTATAGCCTATGGAACATTTGGAAAGAGAGAAATAACAGAATTTTTGAGAATTCCTACAGAACGGTGCAACAAGTGGCCGATGCTGTCGCTCATGACATTCGCAGTCGTCAGATGGCTTTCGAGATGACCTAGTGCCTCCTAGGGATTTCTATTTCTGTTTAGGTGTTCCTTATTTGCGTCCCCGGGTTTTGTAGGGGGATTGTATCTTTCTCTCCCTCTCTTCCTCGCTTCTGTTCGGAACGCTCCCTTCACACTGTTATGCTCTGTTTTTTTCCTATCTTAATGCATTTGGCAGAGCTCCTGCCTTCTCTTCAAAAAAAAATGGTGGGAGTATGCTTATTTACATCCTTTTTATTCAGCAATCCCCAACTCAAAGAACACCCCTCTCCATGAACAATGTATTTATGGGTAACCTGGAATGCAGTTATGAATCAAGGTAGTGGTTGATACGCTGGTTGCTCTGTGTGCAGACTGTAGACATATGTACACGACCTTGCAGTTTTGATTGGGAAGTTGCTGCCCTCTAGATTGGTTAAAGCGAACTTGCGATTGTGATGTACCCTAGAATAAAATGGAGGAAACATGTCGGAAATTTATAATTTAAGCTTGAGAAACGAGGACGTATTACATGGATAGTATGTACTAATATCATTTCCCTTTCCTATGTAGAGAAGCTTTAAAAAGATAAAGAAAAATGAAGAGTTATAACCAAAGGTAATATGGTCTATTTGTCTTCATTCCTCCCTTAAAAGATCTATGGAGCTAATCTCCTAATCAAATGCTTTTGTGAGACGGATCTAGCTCCTTAGTGAAGTAGATCATTCAGGAAGCAAGATCTGGATTTAAAAAAACAGGATCTGGAGCTGTACTAAACAAGCACTTATTATTGGCACTGCTGGTGGATGGCAGCCTTGGATTAGTGGACCCATCTGCGAGTGGCTAACAAAAAGGAAAATTTTAGAACTCAATTGATTATGCAAATAAAATGTACTACTCCTGTCGGCGTATTTCGCCGGACAAGACCCGCCAACGAACAGGGTTAACTACTCCCGAGATGGAGGGTATGGTTCGGTAGAGGGCGTCTTCGTGGTCGGAAACCCTAATGACTCTCGCACGATGGATCCCGGGGATCAATCAATGGACACGGTGATGTACCCAGGTTCAGGCCCCCAGCACGGGTAATAGCTCTACGTCCTACTAGATCTTTGTTGAGGAAATGTGAAGGCGATTACAATGATTCTTGAGCTTGAGTGGGTTCTCTGGACCTGAGTCCCGACTTTAGCTCTCTCCTCCCTTCGGCCGGGGCTCCTTCTCCATACACCAGAGCGCCCTTATATAGATGGGAGTGGCTCAGGCAGATGAGAAGGTGACGCTATACTTATCTACCACTCATTAATTACACCCGTCATTCGAACCTTACATCGACCCACGACTCATTTATTACATTTATCAATGTAGTCTTGTCCTTCAAACCCCATTTAATGCCGCTGAGTGGCTTCGCCCGGTCCGCCCGGGATATGACGCTCCTGCGACGGGTTTGGTGAGAGGTGTCAGAGGGATGAGCCGTCGTCGTGTCGATAGCAGAATGCTTCGCAATCAATGACCCTGACACATCGTGTCAGGGGAAGGAGGCTTCGAGGCGAAACCTTCTCTTCATTCCTTTAGTCGTCTCCATGGCCTGACAAGGGGGCCCGATCGCCCGGCGTGCCACGCGAACCGCTTCGCCGGCGAAAGGTATGAACCACCCACCGCCGCCAGAGGGCCACGCTGGCCTCGCCGGCAGTGTATGAATCGCCTTGCCGCCGCCAGGGGCACGCGACCGCCGCCCGACGGCAGTATGAATCGCCCGCTGCCGCCAGGCCATGCGGGCTCTCGCCGGTGGGCGGCTTGACCGCCCACCGCCCGCCAGCCGTTATGTTTGGGCGACTACTTTTGAACCTACTAATTTCATGCAGAGAGGGTACCCCGGTGCAAAGTACACCGACAACTCCATTTTAGGTTTCCACTAAAGATTCCTATGCAGTTCTCCTACAATCCATCAAAATGCTTTATTCCTGCGATTACTCTGTGTTTTCCGATCATCTTTTTGTACGGGCGTTTTTTTCCGTTAATAGGAAATCCTTGTAAAATAACAGCAGTGTATCACCATCTTATAATGAATTGGGATGATTAGTATTATCTTTTTTTAAAGGAAGATTAGTATTGTCTGGTTTGGAATAATACTCCAGGTGTTAGTACTGTTACACCTAGGCAACTCTCATTCTAAGCTTACAATTAGTAGAAGTATGGTTAGTTGTTGCCCCTATTTAAAGAAATTAGCTCACTTTGCTTGCGTAATTGCGTGGCTACTCTTCGTTACATTTACTTGGGACAGGGTGTGTATCTTGTGAAACGAAATAAGTAAAAAAGACAATGCAAGTACATAGATTGCAAGTTACAACTTACAACAATCAAATTTATAGCTTACTTTGACCTCTAAATAATGTAGGACTGTAGGTAGGACTAGTGTACACTGTACAGCAGTTAAACTGTAGAAAGAACACGCTGATTCACTTGTCAGTGGCCACCCCGGCCGTGCCATTCCCTTCACCGCCTCCGGCGACCTCACTCGCTGCGGCCGCCGCCTTTTTCCAGCACTGGCACCGCGCCGAGCGCGTGCTCACCGCGCCAGCCTCGTGCTTCCAGCTCCCTCCTCCGCCTTCTCCCGTTCCTTCCCCACTGTGGCGCTTCCCCTCACGCTGCTACTACTCTTCAGCCACAACCCCCTCATCCTGGTCCGCACCTCGCACCACGCCACCTCGTGCCCCTCCGGGCCGCAGAACCCGCACCTGCCGGCGACCTTCGCAGCGCGCCGCGCCTCCCGCACGCTCTCAGCGCGCTCCCAGCTCAGGGCCAGCGCCTCCGGCTGCTGCGGCACCACCCAGTCCTGGAACTCGGCGCGGAGGCCGTCGACGAACGCGGCCTTCAGGAACCCGTCGGGGACGTCAGCGCCGCCGTCTGGGCACCGCCGGAGGATCCCCTGCATACGGAGGTGGTACCGGTTGACATTCTCCTCGGGGCGCTGCCTCAGCAACATGATCTCGGCGCGAGCGCGATCAGCGGCGCCCGGCGGGCGAAAGAAATCAAGGAAGGCGGCGCAGACAGCGTGCCACCACGGAGGCGAGCAGGAGGAGGAGGCGCTGCAGGCCGTAAACTCGTACCACAGCGCGGCGTCGGCGTCGAGGGATGCCGGGAAGATACGGGCGGCGGCGGCCATGGACGCGGCGTTGTTGGCGCGGCAGGCGCGGTCGAAGCGGGCGAGGTGGACGTTGGGGCACTCCCCGGGGTCGCCACGGAAGACAGGGAGAGGAGCAACAACAATGTAGGAGGCGGGAGCGATGCCCGGGGAGTGGAGGTAGGAGGATGGTGGGGAGACAGATGCCCCGGAGGACAAAGGGGAGAGTTCTTGAGAGGTTGGGCCGGTGGAGGTTGGGTCAAGGAGCGGCGGCGGCGACGGAGTCGGTGGCAGCGGCTCGCGGCCGAAGTTGGCGAGAGCCGAGAGGGAAGGAAATGGCGCGATGGTTCGGTTTGTGAGCGAAGGCGGGAGGCGGTTGCTGTATTAGTTGTAAACGGCCAATCTCACGATTATGAGCGCTATGACTGTTGACTAGAGTATTATATACAGTTTAAGTTACTCGAGTTTTTTTTTTTTCAAAACTGACGGCCCAACCAAATCTTTGTGAGGACGTTATATCCCTGTGACAAGTAGTATAAGATGATTCAAGAAAAGAGTTATTTGTATGTTTTAGTTGTTTGAATCGAATCATCTCATCCGGTGAGAAAAATTTAAATAATATTCCCTATAGATACTAAATTATTTTATTCATCTAAAATAATAGAATCAAATAGTACAGGAGCATCTCAATCTATTTAACCTCATCCTACTAACCAAATATATCCTTAGTTTAAAGTTACCCTCAAAATAGTTGTACCCAAAGAACACTCAATTGGAATGAAAAAGGATTGCAATTTTGGAGGTAACATTTTGCATACCAATCTTTTGCTAGTAACAATTTTGCACAGCATGAACTCTCCTAGGGACTACGAGGGCTCATGCGTTGATCGTCTGTCACTGGTTAAGAATAAGATTGAACAAACAGTCGAAACGCGTCACGATTGGCTACCCACGATTATCCATGACAAAATCGCAGGCGAGGATCAGTCTTAGCACAGCGTACACATAACACCAATCACGAAAACAAAGAAACAAAATAAGTTAAACTCCGTATGTTCGAGAGGGTCAGCCTGCACACAACAGCCTACGCGTAACGTGTCCAGCATTTCACAAACTGTTTACACATTATCTGAACATCAAAACCTGCCAATCAGTTCTTATCCGACCAATCAAACAAACGCATCAATGACATGCCGATAATGCAGATCTAGATTACCCTTGGTCAGTACGCAGCCTCCTCAGCAACTTGTATAGGCCGAAGACATTGTTGTGCTGCCATCGGTACGGTATGAAGAACGACCGGTACAATGCAGGTGAAAGTTCTCTATCTAGAAAGGGTAGCGCCGCCAGTGTCTGGAAGAATTTACATATTATCAGATGGCAAAAATAGAACTGGTATCTAATCCATCAATAAGAATATTAGGATTATGGATCTACCTCCCATGATGACAAGTCATTCCCACGAGAGGGATAAGGTCGTCTGAGATCAAGTTCTACCAGTAAGCTACATGCTCCAATGTCTCTCAACTGCAATGAAAAGTACAGATCAGTTTTTACGCGAAGCATTAATAGGCAAAGTGTGCTGTAAAACTCTTAAGGCACGAGAAAAATACATATTGCTCATCAGAGGCCTTATTCTTGTTATTGAAATAAGATGGAGCAGCAGTGGTGCCTCCCAGGGTTTCATTGAAGGGCAATGGAAGAAGCCCTCGGAAGCCATCATCTATCCACCGTACTTCACTAATATAAGAGGGTATGAAGAACGATGAAGGATAGCGATGCCACTCACTTCCAACGCACAGAATAGAACCTGTAAACAGATACATACAGCAAGTTCGTTATAACAACCTCCTTTATACCGTCCAACATTTTGATGATAATCCATATTCACTGAATGACTGTTCAATGCTAATGTAAAGATACTAAATAAACTTCAGAGCTGCATTTGTATAACTAAGGCAGTCCGATGAGTGTGACGCTACAACAAATCTTGGTAAAAATAGTAGCAACAATAGAATCCATTATTTTCTCTGGTGTCCAGTGTGACAGGCATAGTATCTTTGCATACTAAGCTTGCTTGTCACAATACTAGAGAAGTTGTATTACAAGAGAAACCCGTTTAATCGATATATTTGTAGGTCCTTACCAGGCCCAATATCTTCATGATATTCTAGATGCTGATAGATCTGCAGAGGAGCACCATATCCATTCAACATGGAAAATGTTCGGCTGTGGGAGGCACACAAAATAAAGCCAAGGATCAAAGGCCGCAGGCACTTCGCTATCTGCCACATGTATCAGAAAATAATTTAAGAACAATTCCCAGAAACTCAAGAGATATATAAATGCAATTTAGCTTTTCAAGCACACCTTTTCAAAGATAGACTGCTCAGATGAATATCTGTCATGGAAAAAGTCAGGAAAGCTGTCAATAACAGCTGCAGCTGCAACACATATCAATGGGTAAATTGGATAGAGAAACCTGCACAAGCAGATTGAGAAAATGTTTGGTTACTTTCAATCTTTCATCTGTGGAGTAGCAATAACCAGCAAGGACTAGGACAATATCAGAAACATTCTTCAATAAATTCACAACCCAAAATAATGTTTTTCTTCATGCATCGAAATAAAGATGACAAGGTCCACAAGAAGATATAGAAAACCTGGTTGTTAGTCTAAACCATTAAGTTACCACTTACCAGCAGCAACTAGTCAAAACGGTTTGCATATAAAGGGTAAACTAGCTGATTTGGTTGATTGTAGCATAATAAATTTTGGAATGAAGTAAATTAGTTAAAATTATCTTTAGTGAATTTTAAGTCTATTCTATGCGAAATTGTGTGAATTGAGTCTATATGCACAATTTAAGTATACCTTTTAGAATAAGAAAGCCAAATTCATTGGCAACTTGGGAAGACTAAAGGTTAAAACAAAGTTTGGGAACACCTCATTATTGTATTTGAAGTTTTGAACTCTACTGAGAGCAAATGAACTTGTTAGTTGTTACTACAGGAAAACAATGGAATTTAAGGGATAAAGAGAATAAACAGAAACTGAATGAAAAGACACTACTTCATACATCAAATTGAGCTGTCTAACCAAACTGGTGCAAGTGCTACAGAAGGAGCATACACAACATTAATGCAGCTTCTGTGTTAGGTTAAATTATAGGCAAACAGAAATAAGCAATTATAGTTGTCTCTGCATAATGTCCTTGTGCAGAGAAAAACCATGTCACCTGAAAGTTGATTTTCCTGTATTACATGTTCAACTGATCGATTATCTAGTATTTACACTTCTATGCTTACCGTTCTTCTTTGTGTGCCTGCAAAGACATGAAAGCCAACCAAATGTAGACAGGAGAGACAAGTATCAATAGATCTGGGGCAAATTTCTTCCTTGCAAATGGTGCAACTCCCATGAACAGAAGAGCCAGAATGAAAGCAAAATTGAAGTTATTGAATCCATTCCTGAAGTAGAATGAAGATCCCTCTGTTCCATACAAGTGACTTTCACCACCACCAAGCACATTATATTTCAGAAGATTGAACACTGATGATGTCCATCTACCATAGCAGTAATAATCAGCAACTAACGAAAGGACCTAGCATACATTTATCATAATCAGATCAAATTCAAACTTGTTCACATCGTAAAATAATGACATGGTAAAGGAATAACTTACAAGAAGGCACAATGAAGTCAGAAGTCCACAGAAAAATACTCTTTTAAAAGGTCCCCTAATTAATGAGTAAACAGTAACAGGGAGAAACACCAAAACTGAAAAAGGCCAGCCAATGATTACTCCAGCAGCTGCAACAGAGACTGCACCAGCATACTTGTCAAGAAGGAAGAGTGCCGACGAAAGTGTTACAGCATACATGGAGAATGAACTTGGCAAGAAACCTGGAGTAAGAAATAAAACTAAGATAAGATAGCACTTTAGTTTGAATAATTACATGTTTGTCACAGACTCTTCATATGAAAATAGAAAATTGAAAAGTTAGAAGCATACTGGTACTGGCAAAGAAGCAACCACTGGTTAAGCATAGCATTGCAAGGACATAAGAAGCAAGTCTCTTTCCATATCTTCTTGAAAGAGCAACTACCAGAACAGTTTCTGTTATAGTTGATATAAGGCCGAGAAAGATTCTCACTGAGTAGAACACACGAACCTTTACAATCACAACAGAATATGTGAAATATGGTTAGGGTTGGACACAAATCAGTAGTTAGAAATGACTGGCAAGTCTAAAAATGTGAAGAACACAAAGTGTAAAACACTGCAAACCTTATGTTCACCAAAGACCAATGAAGCAGGCCCCGCTACAACAGCATGAATGAAAAGGTACAAATATGACCTCAGAGCGAAATTGGAACTGCACAAATATCATTACAGAAAATCAAAATCAAAGTTCTTTTATTATTAACTTCGTATATCATGCAAAACATAATGTAAAAATTAGCCTTCCAAAATGTCGTATGGTCATTAAAATAAAATTTGACGATATATGTTAGGATGAACTAAGAAGTATCACAACTTATTCCCAAGCTTAAGAAACATGTCATCTTTGGTAACTCAATAGAGATTAAATTCATTAAATACAGTTGCATTAACACCCTTTCTTAAATTCTGAATCAAACAGTTAAATGTTTCTATCAACACACGAACCGTTCTACACCATAATATCCACGTTACTGCAAAAACACTAAAACCAAAATCCAACGATTTTCTCCATAACCCTGCCAAATCTCTCGAGGAAATCAACTCACTAATCACTACCACATTATGACTGAAACAAAACCTAACTTTTGCACCCTGGGCAGTTTCCAGATCACTCAGAATGTGAAACTTTCACCCCACACACACACACACAAAATCCCGTCAAATAATCGTGCAAACCCTCCAAATAAAACATAGGCACTAGACCAAGCATGTCCCACCGAATTCAAGAATGCAATTTTTCTGTCTAAACCCTAAACTACTTCCCTGAAATGAAGTGATCGAAACGCACAGCCTAAAATATTTTAGAATGCTCGAGTTGCAACTTGCACACTTTGGCCCCAAACCTCATCAGCATCACTTGCAAACCCCAAAATCAGACAAACAGCAGCAAAATTGACAACACAAAACACCACCCTCAGCCTCACCGCGCTCACCAAATCTAGAACACTACATTTCACGCCCTAAGCATAACTCAAGGCACAAATATCTACAGACCTAAAATCCTTCGACCAAATCATTTAACTAGCCTACACCATGCTCCCAAGACAAATCCTTCAAACGCTCAGCCACTATGCATTTGCGTATAACCTGCAAGGCTGCAACCACCCACACGAGCACACCCTGAAGAATCTAAAGTAAACCATCTCAAATCAGGACGCAGATCTTCGCATCCCCATCAGACCACTCATGATCACTACCCAAAGCCCCTCTACTCCAAATCTGAGCACAAATCCGTACACTCCCGTCCCCTGCAATCAATTCGCTCCCACGCATCACGCAACGAAACCGCCCATACTGCCAGGTTTTGGTTCGGTGGGGGTGGGGTGGGGTCGGGGAGGCGACCTGTACTCCCATGTCTGGAAGCCGGAGCGGTAGAGGAGGAAGTGGAGGGGCTCCCAGTAGTTGAACACCTCGTCGCAGTCGTGGATCAGGTTGGAGGACGCGCTCATGTGGCGGAGGAGGCCGAGGGCCAGGAAAGGGAGGAACCACCGGATGCCCTCCTCCTCCTCGCCGCCGCCGGGGCGACGCCGCCCGTCCTTGGCGTCCTTGGAGTACCCGTCGTCGGTTAGCGGCGACGCGGCCGTGGGACGGCGCTGGCGCGCCGACGAGAGCGACATGGCCGGAGCCCGGAGGCGAGCGTTGGTTCACTTGGTTTGTTTGGCCTTCGCTTCGAGACTCTAGAGGGGCCGAAGGGCATGGAACTATGGGTATCCCGTATCCCCTTCTATGTCCTAGAAGCTTCTGGATCTTTTGTTACTTTTTTGTCTCGTGAAGGAAGCAAATTTACAGATGGGTCCCTGTAGTAGTGTAGCTTTTCCTCCCCCTCTTTTTAAATGCTTGATTCCTTCTCTCCCTCCGTTTCTTTTCTTTTTCCTTTTTCTTGCCCCTTCTTTTTTTCCCCCTTTCTCTTTACAAAAGAACATGATCAGAGACACCATCGGTATGGGTTGAAACTTAAACCGAGCAATGGCAATTCCCAATGTCCTGCCGACATAAATATTAGTAACAAAGAGCTGCTGTATGGGACACATGAACTTTACACACAAGTGTTCATTGCGCATAAGAATTGTGAAACATTTCCCGCGTTGTAAATGGAGCCATGTTAGGGTTACTAGGATAGTTTTTACGGTGTAATACCGTGAAAATAATTTTGTTTTTTTTTCGTCGGCGTTTTTTTAAAAAATTATTGAGAAAACGGATGAAGCGGTTGAAAGGATACAAACACATCCGCGATTACGCTAAATCGAAAGTTCTTTATCGTGAAAAATAGCCGGCATGATCCAAACGGCACTACGTTTTTTCGGTATTTATTTAAGATCCCTTCACGAAAGATTCGTAATTTTTCTGAACCAAAAGGTCACTTACGTGAAAAGGGAAAAACGTGTCGAGCTGGCCGGCCGTGCGTTCTTTTTTTCTTAGAAACATTTTTGATTTTTCCGTCTGTTTTTTTTAAATCATGGAGGAAATGCGAGAAACAGTTGAAAGAACACAAGTGCATCTGCGATTACGCTAAATCGAAAGGTCCTTTTCATGTAAAATAGCCGGAACAATTTTGTTTTTTTCCGTTGGTGTTTTTTTAAAAAATCACCGAGGAAACGCGCGAAACGGTTGAAAGGATACAAACGTATCCGCGATTGCGCTAAATCGAAAGGCCCTTTTTCATGTAAAATATCCGGAATGATCCAAATGTCACTTCGTTTTTTTCGGTATTTATTTAGGGTCCTCGCACGAAAGATCCGCGATTTTTCTAAACCAGAAAATCCTTTTCGTAAAAAAACACGAGAAGGACCTATACGTAATTAAGGATTTTTGGAGGGATCTAAACGTGAATTTTTTTTTTGAGTTGAGCCGAGCCGCGTAGCCGACTCGACTCAAATCAACGAGAGAGGTTCTACAGTGTAATTCGCTATGTCATTTTTTTATTTTTATTTTCTACAGTTTTTATCTATTTTATTTTTCTCTCTTTACATCAAAATAATGAATCTCTTTAAGGAGCCATCCACGGCATGGTGCAGGATTCTAACTAGTATAGCTAAGTCTCCACTAAATTGATTGCTCTGCCTTTTGGTGAAGCCACTTCATCCCAATATTTATTTTATTCAAGTTTGCAAGTTTCCTGGTCAAAGAGCCAGGCCAAAAAATCGTAATTATGTTTAGATCCTTTCAACCGTTATTACGAAAAGGATTTTTAGTGAAATCGCAGATCTACGGTGAAAGATCCTAAATAAATGCAAAAAAACGTATAATTATGTTTAGAACCTTTCAACTATTTTTTTTATAAAAAAGACCTTTCGATTCAGCGAAATCGTGAATTCTTCGTAAAAAGATTCCAAATAAATAAAAAAAACATAATTACATTGATATCATTTTAATCGTTTAGCAGGTTATTTCTATTTACCCGCGTGGGAGAGCGGCGAACGCGCCGTGGCAGTTATTCTTATCCTTTGTATGAGGGCAACGTATCCTGTGCACACAGACCATCTCGTGTACACACCGTACACACCAACTAAAACAAGTCATGAAAAATTCTGAAAAAAATTGTAGACGTACTTCATAGATTACTCTACCTATGTATGAAGTTTCAAGATCAAATTCATTATATATCAAGAGTTACAAAAAAGAGATCTTGATGTATAATGAATTTGAATCTACAATTTTATACATAGGTGGAGTAGTCTATGAAGTACATCTACAATTTTTTTATAATTTTTCACGACTTTATTTAATGGTAAAGTGCACAGATACATCTGTAAAAAGCTCACAAGACAGGAGCTCTCACAGGTGCATGTTGGTTTCCATCGATCCGTTCAGGCTAAGGCCCAACCCGTCATCCCGGCCCAGAGGAAAATCTCGCATACTGAGCCCAACCACCCATAGCCTGAGCCCAACCAAGTCCAGCCGAAAGCACCCCACGCCCACGCCACGCCACGCGAACTCGTGGGATCGCTTCCTCCGTCAGCTACGGCGGAGAAACGCCGCCGCACTTCGTCCGCGCCTCCCGCAAAACGCATCCCGACTCCTCGCCTTTCTCGCGAACGGTTCCTCGCGAGCACGATCAATCATACCCGTTTATGCCTGCGCTGCCTCCTCCGATTCCCCTCACACGTCTCCCAATTGATCGTCCTCTTGGGCTCCCACTTCCTGTTGCTACGGCAGCAGCCTCCCCTCCCCTCCGCCTTCTCTACTTTCTGAATGTCTTGCCTCACTCTCTTCCTCCCCTCGCATCCGCCCCGGTCCCCGTCGTCTCCGCTGCTGCGTAGCGCCGATCTGGCCCTCTGCATCACGGTGACACCCTCGACACTGCCCAGGAATGATTACTCGGGTCTTGCGTTTCTTTTTCATGTCCCCTTGGTCGATTCAGTTTTTGATGTTCTGGTTCGATTTTTTGCTTTTAAAAACCGAAATAACTGAATAACTGAATAGCCATGTACAATACCACTTTTAAAATATTCTTCCTAAAGTTACTAAACAATTCTTATGTTCTAATACATTTATGTATATGTTTGATATATTTATATATTCTATTATGCTTATATTGTAATAACCTATAAATATTGTGTGCATTTATCCACACTCTATATTGCTACATGAAAATAACTAAATCTAATTTACTTAGTGTTTATTCATATTTCGGTTAACCGAATTACTTGAACCGAAATATTTCGATTAATTCGGTTCGGTTTTTTATTATGATCCAGAAAATTCGGTTGCTAGTTTCAAAAATCGAACCGACCAAATCGAAAAAACCGAATGTCTATCCCTACTTCTCGGCATATAGTTCAGTTTCCTTCTTATTTTTAAATCAATTAGTTTCTGTTCAAACCTTGCATGTTAATTTGGCTCACGTTAAGGTTAGCATTTTGCAGTAGATTTATGGTTAGTACATGGAGGCCGTCTAGATCGTCCAACAGTGTTTGCTACGGTAAAAAATAACCGTAGCATTTTCAAATAGTATTATCGAAAGATCTAGACGTTACTTTTTAATCCAACAGTCCACATGTAACTATGTTGTTGCAGTCCCAATAAAACTATATGGGTTCCCTTGCCGTTCACATGTTACTTCATTTTTTTCTCTGAGACGTTCTATTAATCAATTACAAATTCCTGTTGAATTTTTTTTAAATAATATATTTCTTTTAAATAATTGCGACATTAATACATGAAATAAAAAATTGTAAGAATAATACTCCGTAGCCAAATGGTGTGAAGAAATAGGAGTTAGATTAGTGCCACCCCGATAGTGATCAGCAGTATTTAGCCAAATGGTGTGGCGAAAATAGATATTTTCACCACACTATTTGGCGACAACTATTATCACCGATGTATTTTGAAGTTAGGATATAGTTGGTATTAGGAGTACTGTTAATGTACATTGAAGTCAGGGTACAGTTAGAATTCGAAGTATCGCTGATGTGCATTGAAGTCGGGATACAGTGAGTATTGGGTGTGCCGCCGATGTGTCTTGAAGTTGAGGTATAGTTGGTATTGTATATATGAGGATTGGCAGTTGCATATTTGATAATTGAAAACTAGAAATGTAGATTTTTATTATTAAAAACCCTGCTTTCTAAAAAAGGATTTGAGGAAGGATTCGTGACATGGTTTTAGAGAAAACTCATATGATACATTTTGTTATTAATACTTACTAAGTAATTTTATACTCACTCTTGCTTAACTCTCTCTTTGCTTAGAAAATTGCTCAGATGTCTAGAATTATTTGTACAAGGATGTAGGCTACCAGGAGGGTTATGATGTTGGGTAAATCGCATACCCATTTTTGTTGGTCCTTGGGTGATCAGTGCTTTTTGTATTATATTTTTTTTGTACTTAGATCGTATGTATAATTAATATACTGGACTTGAGCCCTACGTGCCAATAGACTGTAATAAATTTTTATTTTTATCTCTAATTATTGTTCTACTGCAACACTCTAAACACAGTGTATTAACTGATAAAATATAGGATGCACTTAATGTTTTGACTAATTAATATGCTTAGATTCATGTTATCTTAAAATAATGACAATATTACTGTCGTTACATTGAATTAATTATACGAATCGTCATAAGTCATTCTCCATGAGGTCGTCATGCCCAGCAACCTAGACAAGAAAGAAATGTGTATGATGACATGATCTCATTGTATGTAGCTGTAGGAGATGATGAATTGTGCTTGCCATTGTTGAGCTAGCTGAGAGTTTACTTGCAGGAGGAGGCTCTGTGTGTCAACGTAGTTGGCTCTGAGCAGCTCGCTGAATGGCTATAGGTCTTGCAGGATGAGGAGCTTGGGGGGGGGGCACTTGGATCGGTTTTTTTTAACCAACCTGAGGCACGGTGATATGGCCTCGTCTAAAGTCTGGCCTGGCACGAAGTAAGCTGTGTCGGGCCAGCACAACACTATAGCAAGGGCCATGCTAGGCCCGAGAACTGGGCACAATAGGCGGCACGGCCCGGCACGACACTGTAGCATGAGCCGTACTAGACTCGATGACTTAGGTTATGAGGAAGAAGCCCAACATAAAAGTCACTGATCTGCAGAGCATGAGTGTTATGAGCATACCCAGTAGCATGGACGCCACCCTCACCGCTGACACCTGAGAGAGACGAGCAAGAAGGGAGATAAAGCTGAGAGAGATTGAAAGACGGCTCAAGAAACCTCTCAGCTCTCTCTCACCCGTTTCTCTCAATCTCTCTCGCCTATCCCCCGCACTCTCTTTCTCGTCCATTAGCCACTCTCTCGTCTGTGTTCAGTACATTTCCCTCGCTCTATGTAACTGTTCAAGAATAAATAAATTTTAATTCTTTTTTGCTTAATATTTATGTCCGCTGCCTAAATTCCATGCGTCTTCAGCTCCTTTTCTCTCGTTGCAATAATGCAAATGGGCTAGGCCTGGACCGACATGGCACGGTAGGCACAATAGGCCGTTGTAACCCAGCACGGTTCAGGCACAAAGCAAAATAGACCCATGTTGAGCCAACCCAATCCGGCATGATGCCCACATCTAAGCTTGTCATAGAGGGCAGCGATGCTAGGGTCGCCCTTGGCAAAGACCATCTAGCGGAGGTCAATGGTGACGCGGAAAAAGGGCCACTCATTGTACTTTTTGCGGAGCGTGGCAAGGTTGCCAGCCTGATGTGCGGCATGCCTAAACAGTGAAACCGCGTCTATGTCCACGTGAAGATCCACGGGATGGCGCACAACGACTCGATACTGCCTCCAGCTTCCTCTTGGACGGCCGACTGTCGATGTTCATCCGCCCATACTCCATCTCCGGCGTCGTGGACCGAAAGTGACATGGGGTTGTCCGATCTTCACGACGTAGAATTATGATACTTACATGCTCTTTTGATAAACACTAGTTGATCCTCATTGTCAGACTTGTAACTCTTCGATTCACTAAAATCACATGTGTTGAACTTTACAAACACTAAGTGAAGTATATCAATCTCTCAATTTCAAGTGGAAAGGCTGAATGATCTTTAGGAAAAAAAACACCCAAATTCCCTTCTCTATACGGATTCAATGAGTAAGAACACGCTTGATAGATGCAAAATAACGATCTTATTAATCTGGTATCTCAATGGAATAGAGGGGAATATAAAGAAATTTGAGAGTACTGTAGCAATACATAGGGCACTGTAGCGTAGGGAAACAAAAACACTGGCAGCCGTGGAAACCCAAACAAACCCGCAGAAACCGAAAATCAGAAAACAATCAAGTATGCGCATAGTACCGTGCTTTTACTGTAGCACGAAATCATAGTACGGTTACTGTAGTAAGCGGCTTAGAACTTTCCGCTTCCACGTCACCTGCGTCCAAACTTTGAATATAGCGCATAATATATCCGTTTTGATCGGTTTGAGAAGATCTTCACAATGATGCCATTTGTTTTGACATTCAAGGCTTCTTGCTTCATAGCCTTCTAAACGTATTTTTACTTTATGCTTGTACAGCTTAAATATGAGACTACATTTAATTAAATAAAATAGTAGTAGCCCTATATCTCTAATTAAAATAATTAAATGCTCAATAAAATTAGAGTTCACCAGACCGTATTTAATGCGGCTTAATTTTTTCCAACCAAATGACCCCGAAGCGAGGTTCTTGGAACACGATGGACCGGTACTCGTCGGTGGCGACCGTGGCCATGTCGATCGTCGAGCAGGCGGCGCCACTCGGGCTTCGGGGAGACTGGCGGGTACATGCCGTGCTCCAGGGTCGTCGCCGTGAACGTCTGCAGCGTCCGGAAGCAGAGGTTCTCGCCGAACGATTTCTCGATGACCTCGCCCTGGATGGTCACGTGGAACGAGCCGTTGACGGTGCTCGGCGGCTGAGACATGATGGCGAGGTGGCTCGGCCCGATGGTGCCGCCCCGCCCGTGGAAGATGGCCAGGCTGACGCCGTGCCGCTCCGCGACGCCGACAATCTCCTCCTTGGCCTTGTGCGGATGCCACGCTGCGGACAGCCGGCCGGTGTCCTTGCCTCCGGTCCTCCCCGGACAGCCTCCGGCACTCCTCGACCTACACATGTCCACACACAAACACCAGCGTTTCTTGATAGTTTTGAAAGCCATGAATGATGCAGCGAAATGAACACGAGAGAGTGCAGGAGAAATGGTTTGCTCTGTGTGTGTGTGTGTGACTGTGTGAATATATACCACCTGTCTGAGCTCTGAAGTCGCTGCCGTGGTCCTGAAGGGTGTCCAAGAACCGCGCGACGAGGAGGGTCTCGTAGTCCACCAGGTGGTCGTCCTAGGACACCTCCGGCGCGAGCTGCCGCAGGTGGGCGTCGATGGACTGCCACCCCTCGGCGGCGACCGACATCTCTCCCATTGTCACCACTGCCGACACGCTCCTCGTCGCCCGGCGGAGGACGGTGCACTGCTGCAGCGCGAGCCGCCTCCGGCCGGGGAGCACTATGAGGAAGGTGAACGGGGGGCAGAATGGAGGGAAATCATCGCGCTTCGCGTAGAAATTTATACCGCACGTATCACGGTTGCTAATGTCATCTCCGGCTCTCCGCTGTGGCTAACCCCGTACGTGCCATACAATTTTTGGCGGGCGTTGCCAGTGCCACAGGCCGTACGCGCGTAGGTACTTGTCCATGGCACAACAAAATCCCAAGTCTATGCTTGCTGCTGCGTGTTCATTTCATTTCTTTCTTTTGTGTGAAGATTATGAGAAGTCAGCCATTGCATCTTTGGATGTATTTTACGCCCCAGATGGCTCCTCTTTTTTTCCCCCTTCTCAGGAACTGGCGCTTAGGAGTTAGGATGGCTTAAGAGCTGAAGATTGTTTTCTTGTGGGAATTTTTGCGCATTCGTTTCCTGCAACCAGTAGCGCATTGGACCAACAGAGACAGGGGGAAGCTGCAAAATCTTCTACATGACAATATTCACAGCAGCAATCTGATAAAAACTAGAAGCAACCAAGCAGGAGAAGACAATTTGCATCAGAAATTCACTAAAAAACAATTGGCATAAGAAAATGGCATCCCACCATCCAGAAGTTGCATTATCCTACAAACAATGTGTCAATGCGCACCTTCAACGGAAAACTGTACAAATATTTGCGAAATGCGGCCAGTTGAGGTAAGTAATAGTAGCAGCTGACCATTTCCATATACAACAATAATTGTGTACCAAAGCAATCTTACGGCAAAATAAGCCACCATGGATCATCAAAATATGCATTGCCGTTTCTCAAACCAAAAATAAAAGTATTGACATTTTAGAGTTTCTTTGCATATAGGACTAAGATTTATGGACAAGCAATGGTAGATATACAAATTAGATATGTATTCACTTGCACAACACATCCCTTCTTACAGCAAATACTATTTTACCAGTGAGCAGAAAATAGTGTATGAAAAAAAAAGGAAATCAACCGGCATAAGAAATATACTGAGCAATAAACAAAGAGGTAAATGAACTAGTACTTACATGATATTGACCAAGGGAAACTGAGATAACTGTAGCATAATCTAGCCATTTTCAAAACAGTGCTTGTAGGAGACCACAGGAACAAGATGAAGGAAAATCAATTGCTTGTCCTTTTTAGATTATGCAACTTGGATACGAAGGGTGAAGATGCATAAACCTTATCATATTTGGCTCTTCTAATCAGAACTAATATAAAAATACTTGCACGACATATTTCTTAACAAAAAATATATGCTACTATTTTGGTACTAAGTACTACAACCCCGCACTGGCAGTGAAGTGCTCGCTGCACGATGTGACCTTGCTAAACTGCGTCATCTGATCAGAAACAGGCATTGAGAGGATCTGATCCCCACCTCTACTGGTAATCTAAGACCCTGGTCTAACTTTCAAGAACAACTAGGAGTGGACTGCCATGCACACAAAAAAGGGACAAAAGATACACAGAATTATGAGATTGGAAGCCAATAACAGCTCAAAAGCTTAGATACTAAACTATGCAGTAGGATTTAGCATTAGAAACAGCATGTGGTATCTTTGTACCTCTATGGAAAGATTTTACTGCAGGGATGTCACATTTATGTATTCCCATAAATCTGAAGTTACAAGCTAAGTAAATAGAATAAAAGAAGGTTCCCCAGAAAACAAGAACTGACAGGGTAATTAATGCAAATGAGGCTCCTCGCTTACGAACTACTGCCTTTGTTGAGGGCTAAGGACAATAACATATTGTGAAAAGAAAAAAAGATTAGACTCCTGCACAGATGTGCCCCCATATCATTATTATTGATCAATGTTCTAAATAATGGTAAACATTAACGAACGGTCACCCCATCTTTTAATGTTTATACGGTAAGCGGCCTTATAAATGGTTTCACTATTTAAAACATAGTTTCTGGATTCGCTGTAAACCCTTACGAATCGCAAACCGGATTCATTGAACCCGAACTGGTTTAAGGTACAAGGTTTGTGTTCGCAGTGGAAATTGGAAGAAAAAGTAGCGAACCGCGAACCCAAATCCCATACGACGACTCGGATAAACCACGTTTCTGGCATCTATGATTAAAAATTCAAAGATATATGCATACATTTGCAATAACGAAATAAGTATATAATTCATCTTCTTTCATGCGTACATAATAGAACTACTAGACTATCAAAAATTGTGCACAGTGGTGATGTGGTGATATGAAGAAAAAAGATGACATGATGTGAATGTAATTAAAAAAACCCATAATTGAATGAATGAACAGCTCAAGTAGCAATAAAAAGCAAAGCTAGCATTCATCTCATGCAAGTCATACTATTCCATATCATATGGCAATCTTGCTAATTTACCCAAATAAACAGCCCGATAAAACAGGCCTGTTAAACCATATAAACGGTCTAACAAAATAGACAAACCTTAAAATGTTCATAAATGTAACAAGCAAAGTACCTTTACCATTTTAACAGCAATTTATAAGACCTTAGCAGCTGTTATTTAGAACATTGTTATCAATGCAAAGAGATATTTTTAATACAATGCTAGAAAAGATATCTTAACACATTTATTTTTATCAGTTAATCTCACTATCATAGATAAATAATACAGATAAATTTACATAATGTGGAAATTATCTAACATTTCCACAATCACTGGGACCTAAGATAGAATACACTAATATGAACTCAAAAGGTACAGAAAAGGACCTGCAAAATCTGACTACCATGAAGAAAAAGATGTTATTCACATTTTCTCGCTTCATCTTGTACAAGCTGCATATACAGAAAAAGGTTGTCATACGCATTCTCAGTTCAGTGGGTCATATATCACTCCAATTATCATCGTCACCTCCCTCATCACTGGCCACAGCCTGATAACATGGATGTAATCAGGGAAAAAACAAAGTATAGACCAAAACCAACATGAAGGGAAAAATTGAGAATTTCAGACAATACAAACCTGGCGGATTGCATTCGCCTTCTCCAAAATCGCTACAACTTTGGAATTGGCAGTGGACTGTGATAAGGTGTTTGTCTCAGATGCGTTTGTTCGTCTTAAATTGAAAGTCTGCATTAGACAAACACATTAGCAAACTAGTGCTAAAGTGAGTGTCGTTCTCTAGTGCATTGTGTTCCAAGTGCGGACAGATAAGAATGTAAGTTCAACAGTCCATATATCTGAGATACCTTGCTCCTGATTTGCTGAAGCAACACCTCCCTTTCATCCGGGCTTTTAACATCACTGCCTACTTCTTTTGACTTTTCATGTCCATTCAGCTTCTGCCAGTCTGGCTGCAATATTTTGTTAGGCAAAATGAACAGAAACATCAGTATTGTATCCAACAATGCTACAAATTTAGTGATGAGCTTTCAAGTTCAAGAATCAACTTATAATTATCATATTCATAAACACTACTTGTTTTAGTTGACAAAAGAAAAGGCCATAGAACTTTTGTGCTACATTGAGACATGGTACTCAGGTATTAAGTGCTCAAGTTCAACAGTACTATGGGTCAGATAGTATCTTATGCCCATAACAGAAGACTTTGCAACTAAGGAGGCTGCATGGATGAGAGAGAACCAAGTTATGGCAACATGTCCTATCCTATGTAGGATTGTAGGGCAGTATTTCCAAAGTGCTCAAGTTATGAAAATATCTAACATTATTGACTCTAAAGAGAAGCGGCATTTCAATGACTCTAATCACAGAGCCAGAAATAAGCATCTGTCTTAACTTCTCTATTCTCTGAACGTACATTGAATAAAACTTACTTTCCTGAAGTGATGGCTCCAAGACATTGACCCTGTGGGGTGTAACTACATGTATTACAAACATGAGTTCTTTCTTTTCTATTTTCTTTCTTTCTTTTGCATTTTTAGCCAACCTGTCAGTTATATCAACAAATTTTACCAAAGGAATCCAAAAACATGTGAGGTCTCTCACAGGTCATAAGGTAGGTTCACCTCTCCTTTCTTTTGAACTACTTTTCCCACACAAACAAGTAACAAAACTATGAGACCATCACCATAGAGAATAACAAAGCATTTTTTTCCTTAAAAGAAAGAGTGGACCAAACCTTATCCCTGATTTGCTGAAGCAAGTTTGATTTGATCTCAATGATATTAGAAAGATCATTCATTTTTTTTACCGCAACTTTTTTATCATTCTGCATACACCAAGTTCATATAATTTCATCAACAAGAGAAAACGACGATTATTGATACAAAATTATTCAAAAAGGGTCAGGAGACAACAACGATTATTGATACAAAATTATTCAAAACAGGGTCAATAAAACATATGAACCATACCACTTCCTTAGCATGTCCTTGTGGATCTGGGGGTGCAATGGGTGGAAGATGTTCCTCCTGCACAGGAGTGTGCACGGGTGGTAGACTCAAGGTGTTGTTAAGCATATCTTTAGCTGTAATGCCTCTTTCTTCTTCTAGAGAAGCTGTCTGTCGCATCGTCCTCCACTGCATTGGGGGAAGAGGAGGAGGAGGAGGTGGTGGCAACTGATCTTCATGTGGTGATAAATTTACCGGATCATGTGGAATGAAGGCATCCCCATTTTGGTGATTCTTTGTGGGCATCAAAGTGTCAAAGTTAGGAAGTTCTCCAGCAGGAAGGGATTCGAATGTGGCTAGTCCATTATGATCTCCACTATCTGCAAGTGAAAAAGTGGACTTCGCACCAGATAAGTTCATTTGCTCAAATCCCATATAGCTAGAGATAGGTGTGGTGGAGGATCCTATCTGATTTGAATCATTATACAGCTTATGATCCTCCAATCCAGTTGCATCTTCTTGATCCCACAACTCAGAGTTTGAATATAAACGTGGACTTAGATCATCATATGAAGAATAACTATAAGATCTACCGAATGTGTCATCTTCTGATTCAGAACCACTACCAAGCTGTGGAACAGAAGACCCTGGAAGTAACTGAAATGTCGGTAACATCATATCATCAGAATTTTCGTGAAGATTGCCATCAGAGAAATCTAGATTCAATTTTGACATTTCAAATGCACTCATAGGGTGAAAAGATATTTTCATATATTCAATTGGAGGAGATGATTTCTCAGAGTGATGGCAACTAGACAAGACTGAGGACAGTCCATTCATGCCATTTTCTATTTTATCCTCGAATTGAGATGCCTCGAAGACTGTTTCGCTTGGTGCTATAGTAGAATTTTCGGTGGATTCATCGTTTCCATTTACATCGGTGTTCACTCTCCCAGATGGCATAGGAAGATCAGTATATTTGGTAGAAGTTCTTCTCTGAAGTGTATTAGCAAGAAATCTTTGTGCAATGCTTGAAAAGCTTGATGCAGACACCGCATGCATGTTATTCCTTCCAGCCATGCCAGTTGCAGAATTCATTTCAGCACCATTTTCAGCATTATCTTCAGATTCTAGGAGCTCGCTTATTGATGTTTGCTTGCCAATCATATTTTTGTGCTCACTGTGCTCAGAAGATGTGGAACAAACTGAGGGCCCATCTGTTTGACTATAAACTGTAGAGGGTGTTCTTACTGCTGATTGATTAGCCTCTGAGCTGTTGTGGCTTGCAGAACCAGGACAGATACCAACAAGTTTCCCCACGAAGCTGCTGGTAATTGAGGCATTTCCATTTGAAACATCTACCACTGCTGGTTCAGTAGGCTTTGTACAATGCAGCTCAGTGTGTTCAGTTGAATGGCTACACTGAGGTTCTTTACAATCAGGTAGGGTATCCTCCCTTGGGCCATCTTGGGAACCAAATACTGGAGGCTTAGATGGTTCAAGTCCAAAGAGCCCAGCATTTGTCCAGAGCTTAATAGAAGATACTCCAATAGAACTAGTAGGGGCATTTGGTGGGAAGTCTCGACTTGCACATGCATTCTCCGTTGACTCGTTCAGAGGCATGGTCTGTGAATTAGATACTTCAGCCGCACCACAACCACTAACTTCCTCATCATTCTTTCCAGGATAATCCTGAGGCCACCCTTCTGAAATAACAAACGAGTCACTAGTGGTATCATCAGGTAAGATATTAGCAGCAGATGTCTCATTAGTCGACATGTAGGAAATGGTAGGATGGGATACAAAACAAACAGTGCCTTCGTCGTAACTATCTCTGGAAACATCTTCTGCATTACACTCAGGGATTTGATTGACAACAGAGGACTCTTTCTTGAGAGGAAAAATTGTATAGGCTGACAATCCAGGTTCTGAAGTCTCAGGAGAATCTCTGTGAGCATCTTCTGTCTTATTGTCAGGAATTTCATTGGCACCAGGGGACCATTGATTGGAGGCTGTAGCTGTGTAGGCTTGCAATGCTGGCTCTGAAATCTCAGAAGGTTCTCCAGGAGCATCCTCTGTATTATGCTCAGGGATGTTAGTGGCAACAGATGATCCTTTATTGGGAGATATAGCTGTATAATCTGATAATTCTGGCTGTGAAATATCAGGAGCATCTGCACTTGACAAAATGGGGAAATCAGCAGTTCTTTCAAGTGTACAAGACATACCAGGATTCCGGCATGTATCACGAAATTCAGAAACAGAAGAATCAGGAAGCTGAGAAATAATATCATCTATTGATTCCACTTGAGGTGCATGACCATTCAAGGAAGGTACTGCTGTCACTTGATTTTTAGTTTGAAATTCAGCTTCAGTCTCTGTCTCAGATTCAAGTGTGTTAAGTGCATCCATGTAGTTGTCTGTTTCACCGGGGACTGCATCATGGTGGTTCAACCCTGATGACAGTAATAACAATTTTGCCTTATGAAGTAAGGCCTCTTGCTGCTCCAAAGTCTCCATCTCCCCTCTATGGTCAATTCCTTGCCGCCCAGGACTAATACATCTAGCTCCTGCATCTTCAGCCTTATCCATGACAACATCGTCACAGTAGACAGAACTTGCAGACATGATAATTGCAGCCTTTTCATCCCATTTCACAGAAGGTGACCTAGTAGCCATCTCGTCTAGCAGCGAACCTTGCTTCAAATCATCAACCAGATCATCCACACTAGCTCTGTTGAGTAGGATGGGCGAAGTGGCATCACTAAGCCTGTGCAGATTAATATTTGACAGCTTGTCATGACCATTCTCATGACGAACTATAGAAGGCTCTGTATCTAAAACTTGTTCTACGAAACTCAGTGGTGTCTTTGAACTAAATGAAGATCTGCTTATATTCTCAGCGTTAGATCTTGCATCAGGTGTAGATCTATGCTCTAAAAAGCTCCGGCCATCGATGCTGGGAGATGCAAACTGCCTGCTGGCAAAATACAGTATTAAGAATGCTATTCTCGACGTATCATTTAAATATAAAAAAATAAAGTCATGGAAGATGAACTTTGGATATGCAATTCTTTTATCTTCGAGTTTGGGATCTGCGTGTTACACCTGCTGGTAAGCTGAACAGCAGTGAGGGCTCGCTGCAGTTCACCATTCCTATGCTTGGATGTGGCTTGTACATGATATGGTTCCTTCAGGCGTGATACTTTTCTCTGTCCAAGTTCATTGGATTTTCATTAGATTTATTAAGTACCTCAGCATACTGTTACCAACATGACAAAAGATTACATCTGCCAAACTAATATCAGCAAACCACAACCATTCAAGTAACAGAAGCAATGAAACATGGTAGCTCAGCAACGCATTTAGCACTCATTAAAGAAGCTAAACATGTCTGCATAAAACGAGTTTCAAAAGATATTTGAGCACAAGCATGCACTCAATTCTTCTTGGTCTTTAAAAGGAATTGCTATTTTCTTGCTTCCACAACCATTATGATAAAACTTGGTGACACCATAACCACTGTTTCCCTTGTTCCTCAAAAGAAAAAAAAAAGTTACATAATAGTTGAACAATATTCAAACTTCTGCCTGAACTTGGTGTGAATGAAATAATTGCGGTTTCTAATCATTTATTTTAGATTGGTATGTAATAGTGGTTCATTTGGTATGTTTTCCCATGACATAGAGTGGAGAACAACACCACATGTAAATTATTTGGATGTTAATTGTGCCTGTTGTTACTTGTTACAGTTTATGAGAGCTAAGCGCAGACATTGATCTTCAGATGCAGAAAATAAAGTAATAGAACCTTGATTTTCTTAGATCTCTTTTCTCTATGGAGATTTCCGGTCTTGTCTGTTCTCATCATATCCCATGCTTTCTTGAAGTAAGATGGATCAAAATATCTCTTCAAACAAGCGCCAGCACCAGCATTATCAAATCTGAAAGACAATCATGTTAGATACCACAAAGCGCTGAATAAAGAAACAAATCAATCCTTACTTATCGAGAAGGTAAAGTCGTGGTGGGTCTCGACATTCTTCATAGGAATCCATCATAAACCGAGGCAGGTCACTCGATAGCAGGTGATTTTGCTCATTTTGAGGCTGTGTGTGCCAATCAGAGCCTGCATTTCACCAGAAAATTATGTAAAACTGCAAGATGATCTTTAATAAAATTATTGGGTAAGGGCAATAGACATTCAATTATGAGACTGCATTAGAAATGGGCCATTCTGTGCCATGTGGATCTAGTAATGGTGATTGCTAAAGCTATCTTCCTTACCACCAACCACGGCTGCTCTAACATCATAGACAGTTTAACTTATAACCATAAAAAATGTCTGTACTGATTTAGTGACCCCAACCTCAATCAATTGGCAATTTTTGTAAGTTTGACCTGGTTTCAGGTCAGCATTAGGTGGCTATCAATCTCATGCAGATCAACATCAAGCAACTTCAACTAGTATCAGTCCATTCTGATGAATTTGTGGACAAATCAATCTCGATTAATTGGGTAAAATGATTATTGAAGATTGAAATGCGCATGAGAACCCTAAGCATGTTTTTTTTTATTCTTGAGCAAGGATATGTTGACATTGATGATGTAAGTTAAGTAACTACCTGGTACATAAGCAAAATGTATATGGCTCTTCTGATTGTTCACAGCTTTTTCAAGAGATGGAAGTGCTGCTTCGATGTTCTGTACTCGAGTCAGCACCCTACGCCCCCTAGCAGATGCAGCTATCACTTGCTCGTGTAGGTCGTGAAAAACATCTGCTGCAAATCTGGTATGACCAAAGCATATCTTAGGCATAGTAAACTAAATGTTAACAACTTAAAATGACAAATAAAGGAGTTAAAAACATCCATTGAAGCCAACTGAAAGCTAGCATATCAATTCTGCCAGACATTGTTACAAAACATATGGCAGTAATAATATAGGGCAAAAATCTATTGCGCTACTAGGCACGCTTCTGCCTTATTGTGCGTCTCTTCTCTGCCACATGACGCAATGACTGAACGGTCAAGGATCGAGCGACCTTCTTCCTCCCGCACTGCCTCCCACCCTCTTCCTCCCACACGTCTGGCCTCCACCTCCGGCGATGGCATCTGGTCTTCTCTCTCCCTCCTTCTCCAGCCATGGTGGTGAATGTAGCTTTCCCCGATGACGGTGGTGAGGATTTGGGGTTAGGGTTCACCAGGGTTAGGGGAAGGGTTCAACATGACCCCAGCTATAGGAGGTGGGAGGCGGCAGCCTGGTGGTGGGCAGTGGTGGCGCCGACGGCTGCGGGAGTGGGGGGTGACACGATGACGACGGCGCTTGAGTTAGGTTGGGTGGTGCTTGGATGGGATGGGCAGGGAGTGGAGGCAGTGTGGCGAGGCACCATTGACGTTGGGAGGTGGTGGGGTCAGCGCAGTGGGCAGCGCTGCAAGCCGTCGGGGAGGTGGACCGGCAGGGGAGGGTGGGGGCGCTGGAAGGGCACTCCACGGCTGGCACGAGGAAGAAGAAGAAGCTCTGTGCTAGCGATGAAGAAGAGCTCATGGAGGGTACGAACATGGTAAAAGCAGGAAGAGCAATAATCAAAAACAAAATGATAAACGCATTAATAGCCGAAAACAACTTCCTAAGAATAGTGACAACTTTTGATCAACAAACAATGGAAATCGTCAACAGCCATGGAAACTCCCAAACCAGAATTAGGAAAGACTCCTCTAGCACAAACATTCAACAATATCTATCCCCAAATGCACCAAATCACCCACTAGACCATCTGAAACGGGAACTTTTCAGAATCAACGGCCATATCATAAAGAATAGAAGGGAAACTTTCCACAACATAAACTCATGCTAACGTGAGATCTTACCCAAAAAATCGTGGTCATACCCAAAGTACAACAACAATTCATACCAATTCAACAAAGCATGCATCCTAAACCGATTAAATACGGCCAAAAACCACGTAAATCATAGCGCTTGCGTCATACGCCGTCCCCGAAACGTGTAACTTGGCACTACCCGATTCGATCCTTACGCTATATCTATATCTCACGAAGCAAGCCCAAATGCCACCAGTGCCCAAAAAATATATATATCCAATTCCTACCAGACAGCGCCGCAATTTCTCGATAGCCGGCACACAAAAACCCTGCAATAATTCCTAGAACCCAGCACTCCACTCCCGCCTAATCGAATCCAACCACCTCAACGCCAGATCCCGATCCCTCCCAATCACTCCAATCCCAAGCACAAAACAAGCGAGCTCTCAGTTCTCACGAACCATCGCCCAAACCCTCCCCCGAAACCGCAGCTGCTCGCCGAAATCAGCACGCAAGGAGCGCACCGGATCCCACCCTGGAACCACGCACGCACGCACTCACCGAATCGAGCCACGCGCAAATCAGACCGCGCGGCAGCAGCGGAGAGAAAGTAGGGACGGCTTACTCCGCGAGATCTCCGAGCTGGCGCAGGATCCCGACGAGCCCCGCGACGGCGACGCCCTCGAGCAGCGCCTTGGGCTCCGCCTCCCCGCCGCTTCTCTTCCCGGCTCCGCCGCCGCCGCCGTACAGCTCGGGGTCCCCCAGCCCCACCTCATTCCGCACCTCGAACCTCACCAGCGGCATCTCCACCCTTCCACCGCCTCCTCAGCGCCGCGGCGTAGCCCTCATGCTATAAATGCGACGCCGCAAGGGCTATTTTTTTGCGGGAGGTGGGCGGTGAAGTGGGAGCAGGTGCGCCGACTCTGGGAGGGAGGCGTCACCGGTTGCCGCCTCCGCAAGGAAGAGGAGGAGGACGGAGGAGTGGAGGCGACGCCGACCCGTGGCGAGCCGGCAGGAAGGAGGGGCACGTCGGTCTCCGACAAGGTGCGGGGCGAAAGGGACGGGGGAAAAGGCCGCGGCACGAGCGTGCGGTACTGGTGAGCGGGGAGCGTCTAGTAGTAAGTAGCAGGAGCTTGTTCGTCCAGCGCTGCGGATGTTTACGCTGTTTTCGGGCGCTTTCGTCTCTTTTTGCGCCCCGGGTTGTCGACTTCGGACATGGGAATCCAACTTGGGGGTTGGGACATGCGTTTTGTGCTTACAGTGTAGTCACGTCAATTGTGTTTTCTTATTTTTCTTAAAAATATCTAGCAACCGATTTGTTAAAAGTATAACAAATTTTTTTAATTGTGCCTTAGTTATATAAGGAAGAAGATCTCGGTATGCAGATTAGAAGAAGACAAATTTAATTAGAACACCGATTGAGATCACTATGTTTCAGTTCAGGTATCTATGCAATAATGTTGGAATATGAGATTATACGGCAGCTTTTATAGGCAGTTGATCCTACCAGCCACTCCTTGTGGCTTTGCATGCCATAGTCGAGGTCGATGTACTAACAACGACCACCTGCGCATCAAGGCCCACCTGGATCGAGGCGTCAACACGATCCTCATACACCTGATAGAACTCGCCATAGCTGAGGTAATCAACATGTTGGAGAACTGCAAGATGCAACTGCGGATGGGGGCACACTACAGGAAAACGTGGTTGATTCGTCGGCCAACCCTATTTTCGTCGGCCTAAATTAAGCCGACGAAATTAAGTTTATAAATTCCTCGGCGAGTCAAGTCGTTAAAATATATATATAATTTCGCGGCCCGGATCAACCGTCGAAAACATATATATAATTTCGCTTGGTCAAGTTTTAGCCGTCGAAAGTAGTACTTAAATTGCTTCTAAAACCGCGTTGCATTTAAAATGTCACTTAAATTGCTTACCAGATGGTCAAATAAAATACTCGTGACCTAAAACCCGTGGGTCAGAGAAAAAAACCACAGTCGCGATTTTCTCCGTACGCTTCGCCTCTCATTCATGCCCCCCCCGCCCGCCGCCTCAAGGCCCTCTCACAAGCACATACCGCCCACGCCACACCTTTTGCCGCCCTATGGTCTCGGTGCGCTCAGACCCTTTGGCGATCTCTTTCGCCGACAACAACCGTCTTCACGGCCCCACAGTAACAATCGGGCCAAGGGCCACTACACCGAGGGCGCCGAGCTCATCAACTCTGTCCTCGCTGCTGCTCGCAAGGAGGCCGAGAATCGCGATCGCCTCTAGGGTATACCATCTCTTCTCATCTAACCTCGCCCATTCCATCTTTTTTGCATGAGTTTTGTTTGATCTCGGAGGGCCCTACAACGGGAGACCTAGTCTAGATCTCTGCGATTCCGATTAACATCGGCCTCAATTTGGCAAGCAAGGAAGGTGCCGCTTTTGCATCGTTAGGCATACGACAATTGTTCTCCAATGTTGATATTTTCATCCTATCGATTCATGGGTGGTGTTGTGTTATTATAATACCTATAGCCTGTGGAGAGGTTGTTATAGCGTGCATCAATTGAATTCAACTGCTAATTGTTGCGGATCAGTTCTACAAAAACTGCTAGGATCCGTAAATTGCTATCTAGCATGATAATCGGTCATTTCTATTACTCAAACATGTTGTCAAATTATCATAGAAGCAATCGTGCTATTATGTGGTCTATTCGTGATTAACTTGGAAGGATGTGCCACCAAAATAGTAAGCTCCATGAGATGTTCTTAATTTTTATGATGCATGTTTTGTGGATGAGCTCCTAGTCGGTCATCCGGTGTAGTGTAACCTAGCTTGATTAACATCAATTGTCGGCAAGACGGATATTAGTTTTTCTTCCTCGCCTTCTTTGTTTTTAGTTTTCGACTTAATTTTGACATCTTGTACCGGAGGGTGCTGCCCTAGATATCTATGTATCTAAAGTTGTCCGTAAATGGGAAGGCCTTGGACAAGGTCGCTAAGGTCACCTTGATTGGTGGCGATGAAGTTATTTTTAGTTCACTCGGGAGGCATGCTTACGTATCCTTCTCTCCGCCAACCGCTTTTTTAGTGCTTACCTATTGGTACTTGTTTAAACAAGCATGTGTTTTAGATGTGAATCTCCTTAACGTGTTGGCAGATATTTGAAACTTCCAGAGTACAAATCTAGTGCATCAACATTTTCTTCCTCTTGTGTTATCCAAATAAGGGCAGATTCAAGGCCATACAACTTCGAAATGGCCGCCTCCGTTGGTTCCTCATGTCTAGAATAATGTCTATTTTATGTTCAATAGATACAGAGATAGTCAGCAGTTTATGTAAAACAATGGAGGGCGAGCCGCTTTATCAAGAAAATGTACCATTTGCTCAACATCAACTGTTAAAAGAGGATCTCAAGAAGGCACTTGTTAATGCAAATGATATATCGAGTCACTTGATAGTTTTCCATATTATCTGAGGTATACACTAACAGCTCTTTTACTATGTTGTTTGCAATTATTTGTTTGAGGATGTACAGCTTAAGAGAAGTGAATTATAATGATTCAGAGCTTTTCGAAAATTCTGAATCATGGATGTACATATCATCTTACCCCATCTACATATAAAATTTCATGATCAAATTCGTCCTATGCTAGAAGTTACAAAAAGACAAATTTCTGACAAACTTAAAAGTTCAAATGCACCTCAAATTTGTCTTTTTGTAACTTCTAGCATAGGACGAATTTGATCATGAAATTTTATATAGATGGGGTAAGATGAGATGTACATCCATGATTTTTTTTCAGAATTTTTCGAAACTTTGTTAGTTGATTGCACGGTGATTGACCCTTTGTCGACACAAAGTGGCATTGAGTCTCTAACTCTGTTTCGCTTATACAGCTTATATGCATTGATTTTATAATTGAAAGTCCCAGTAATAGGACTATTTCCTAACTTCATATGTTATTGATCTAGTGCATTGTGTTGTCCTTTATTCTATGATCTTATAATGTTTTCTCCTGTACTTCACTTGATAAGCAAAAATTTCTAAATGATCTCTAGGATGCCATGTCACAAGATATCAAAGGTTAACTTTAGGCAAGAATGAAGAACAAAATCACTATTACTGCACTACATGGTAATCTGGTGGGTCAAGGAGAGTCACTTCTAGATGCTCTTCACGGTAATCCTTCAAGAGCACAAAAGAGGTTAAGAAGATAAGCATAACAAAATGCAATAGAAGGTTTATCGTACATTTAGAATTATCAACATCTAAGGAGTACAATAAGTGTTAAATTTTGTTGCTAACAGGATTTTCATAAAACATAGTGCTAAGTCTCATCATTGCAACTGAAAAGAACTATATAAGGAATATGTTTCATGTTAGTACATATACAAGATGTAAACTCTGTTATAAGGTGCAGCCATTGCACATCGAAGGTTTTCACTTTGGTGTTTAGGGCCTACCTCCGAACTTGCTGCCACTCCTTGTTAGTAAGTCGATAAAAAGAAAGCAAAAACTCAATTAGAAACAAAAATCTTAAGCAAGACAAAGAATATATTGACAAGTCCCAAAAACGAGATGGAAAATGCACAATTATTCTTTTATAAGATTAAGCGTAATCGAAAAGTGCATGTGGTCATTTAATAAAACCTAACTAATATATGGAATATCCATGACTGCAATATCAAATATTTGATTTAATACATGTCAATAAACTATAAAGACAAAGCGATCGACCTTGTGCAAAATAATGTCAAATGGGCCTTGTTCAGAGAGAGGACGAGCCTCATCAATTGATACAAAATTAATGCCCTTCTTCCCGAATAAATACGTTACGAGGAAAAACTCATCAAATTGACATAAAGAGAAGATGGCAAGAGCACAAGCATAATAAAAGGAATCCACAATGAGGTTCATTTTCCCTCTCCACGAACTTGGATGCTTCATCATTGCTCACTTAGAAGCATTAATTGTTATATATGTATGTGTTTTTGCAGGATTGGGTTTGATATATCAAACACACTCGAGCAAAGATTTGGGAGATGGAAGGTCAATCCAAGGAAGCATTCACTCAACAATGCTAAAATCAATATTATTAATGCCCGTGACTTGTTCAAGTTGCCTCTTCGTGCTTCACGCCCTGATCATATTGTTATCATCCTCCGAGGGCTTCCAGGTTCTTTCACAACCATTGTAATAATTCCTATTATTTATCAAGTAGTCAAAAGTATTATTTCCAACAAAGTTGATAATTTGTATACTTGTCACAACATTTGGCTGTTTCTACTTTCTAGTTAATGAAATGACAAGACTAGCACTGAGATAGAATGCCATGGAAAGTGTTCAAACTTCAATCTTTTCATAAGTGGTGGCCTTACTGTACCCGTTGTCGGTTGAGAGTGAATGTGGCCTTTTTTTACAAACATGAGATTGCACACCTTTTCTACTTGGGAGTTACTGACATTTTTAATTAAATTATACTTGATTGAATGTCTAATTTTCAATAAGCCAAACAGGATGCATGATGAGCCTTTTTACGTACTCCTTGTCATTTGTATAGAAGTGTAGTCAAGCTTGTCTAACTTTGATCACTAGTACTAATAAAAGTATATACATTGTTTATATGAAAACAATATCATTGATTTTTCATAAGAATACTTTCAGAGTGGTATATCGTATAACATTTCACAAACATATTTTGATAAACCACAAAGTTGAATCTTGAAGACCTTGTCACTTTACAAAACGGCATATATATATGTGATAGGAGGGGGTTGTTGAAATCAAGTCACCTATTTCTACTGAGCCATTCTCTCTGTCTGGATTACCTCGATAACATGTTGTATTTATTACAAAAAGCTTCAGGTCTGTTGCATATGCAATATACATAATGACTATCATCTAACAAAGGTGCAAGATTATCTATCCTTTCGATTCTGTTAAGTTATTTCATATATGTGCTTCACCATCATACAATTCTCACATACTTAGAACTTGTAGGTGGTGGAAAGAGCTATCCGCAAAGGCATTGCATGATCTTGAAGTTGAGAATGGTGGAAATGCACCTAGAATTCACTCGATGGATGACTATTTCATGATTGAGGTTGAGAAGGTCAAGAGAAACTGGACATAACTTATCCTGTACTCGAACATTAGTTTGTCAGCCTAAACTATCGGAGTGCTCATTACATTGCTACTTTCTTTTATGGGTTAGTTGTCTCCTAACTGCAATTTGGCTAAATTGTTCTTAGAAGGTCGAAGACAATGAAGGGTCTA